>CM061134.1:78121933-78853970 GCA_030789695.1 Scilla litardierei | reverse complement strand
GATGAGTGACCCCCTCTATCACATTGCCCCATTTGCTTCACTTATACACATTAGGGGCAATGTGTGATTCCATCTTAGGGGAGGCGTTTCCCTAGTTTCACATCTAGCTTGAGGGAGTCTGCTGGGTTCAAGTCGAGTTCTGGGGGCCTTCATTTGTCATCCCTGCGATGGTTTGTTGCTATTGATGATGGTTGTTGCTCCTATTGGTATCGTTGTACTGCATGCTTGTTAATGATTGATGATGTTGGTTGTTGTTCCTTTCCACTGTTGATGTTGCTGATGTCGTCCACTATCGTTCATGTTTTTCATTCCTCGTTGTGGCATGGTCAGGGGACCAATCCCATTTTCACCTTTATTTTATTTTTATTTTTATTTTCCACCCCATCCACACACACCTTTTCCTTTATTTTATTTTTCCACTTTGTTTTCCATCTTCCACCACCTTTTTCCACTCTTTACTCCAATTTTTCTTTTTCTTTGTTTAGTTTCTTTGTTTAGTTTGTCGATATGATCTCTTAAGGAGAACCTTGATCACTCACTAGTTTTGTACACTCTTGGCTAGAGTATTTTTTTTCCCCACACACTCTCTTGATACCTCTCGGTGGTGTAACTTTCACACTACCACCCTTACGATTTCAATGTTAACCCTCTTCTATGCGTAAGATGGAGCTAGCACCCGTTTTACCTCCGGCAGGATAAGCAAGTTGTTTTATCGATACTTTGATCACGTGACCCTAGGCTTCTCTGATAGCATAGGGTAAGTTTAGTCTCGAAAGGGTTTAGCCTTGGATTTGGACCATACTCCCCCCTACCATGGTACCACATGTTTTAAAAAAATTACTTTGTCGAGAAATGCAAAATAAATGCATTTTTCTCCCTACTTCATCGTGTAGCCAAGTCCACATGCCTCAGGAAGTTCTGGGATTCATGCCAAAATATGGGGTTTGGGGGAGTGCATATGAATAACGGGTTTTAGGTGATTCGAGATATTAGGCCCGAGGGGTCCCTTTTGACCTAATGACCTAGACTCGTTTGGGTCGGGAGCCATGAGCCGAAATCTCGATACATGAATCGCCTAAGCCCCATGTGAAAATAAGTGTACATTTCTAAATATACATGTCGACCACCATGTTTTAGGAGTAACCATGACATCACCAACTCAGGAGAGATTTAGACTCTACCACATGCCCTCGTGATTTTTGCCATGGTGAGCGTAGGATTAGGGTCGATTTCCACTAACCTATGTTTATCAGGAAGACATATTCGGGGTTAGCTCCACACAGATGAGTGTGTTAGCCCTAATGTCGTGAGGAGGGAAATGTTTTATTCCGTTGCCATGTTCGGTAGACAATATGTGTGTGCGAGAATTGACCTCTAGCTTTGACGTGTACAGGACTTGTGAGTGTGAGTGGTTCGAGAGGGTGATCGTCAATCTTTCATGCCTAGTTCCTCCCATCCTTCACTTCTAGTCTTGCTTGAGGACAAGCAATAGTTTAGCTTGGGAGAATTTGTTAGGCATATTTTACACCTATTTTCCACCCTTTTTTCCATGTTTTTCCTGCCTTATTTTACACCACCGCTTTTATTTTCGTCGCATTTCATTATCTTTTACCACTTTTATGCCTGGGGTTGTTTCTTTACATGTTGCAGGTGGTTGGACTCGAAACGATGCATTCTAGGCAGTGTTGAGGCCTAAGGAAAGAAGCCGAGGAGAAAGAGCTATCATGGTTAAGCTCGGAAGCAAGGAGGAGGAAGAGAAGACTTGAGCCGGTCATGCGGGCATTTGCACGGTCGTGTCATGGTACCAGCTACCAAGGAGAGCCATAGAAGTTCGGCACTGTTGAGTATTGATTCCCTGGATTTGGTTTTGATGATGAACAAACATAAATATCGTGAACTAACTCTTTGTGAGAGCAGTTATGGAGATCGTCGCCAAAATTCTATGAACATCAAAAGCGACGTCTCAAGACTTCTCAAAGCACGTGATCGTGTGCCTGAAGCTTCGTTGAAGCTCTAGGAGCATTATTGAAGTCAAGAGATTCGGAATGAAGCTTTTGAAGACGGTTCGTCAAGTTTAATTTATAGTCTTCTAGCTTCTTTTCGTAGAATGTTAAGCCTTGTGTAGGTCTTACATTATAATCTTCATAACGCACATATCTTAGAGCTATGATTATCTTAGAAGCCCATACAAACTTTCCCAAAGCTTCACGCTTCATTTTGCGGCTTCTAGTGCATCTTAGTTGGTTCAAGAAGAAGAACCAACCGACTAGATTGTCATCTAGTCGGTCAGTAATCCTTCTTGAACCAACTAGATCTCCTTGCTTAATTCAGCTTAGACACTGTTGATCAATTAGTCGGTCCAAGAAGGTTCACCGACCGACTAGTTGTCAAACTAGTCGGTTAGGAATCCTTCTTAGACCGACTAGTTATGCCTTCACTTTTCAGCCTGAGCTACTGTTTACAGTTAGTCGGTCCAAGAACATTTAACGACCGACTAGTTATGAAACTAGTCGGTTGGAATTTGTTCTTAGACCGACTAGCTCTCTTTGAATTCAGCCTATTGTATTTCAACTCTTAGTCGGTCAAAGAACACTCACCGACCAACTAGTTGTCAAACTAGTCGGTTGGCAAGTCTTCTTAGACCGACTAGTTCTAACTCCTTGAATTCACTTTATTGGTTGTGAACCATTTAGTCGGTCCAAGAGGAATCACCGACCGACTAGTTGAAAAAACTAGTCGGTCAGTGATCCTTCTTAGACCGATTAGACTGCTTCAGAAATAGATCCGTTGGAGCATTAAATGCACGAATTTTCCCTCTCTCTCCTCTCTATCCTATATAATCTTGAGATGCTTCTTCATAGCATTCAAGGCTGATATTTATTGTGTTTTAGAGAATCAAAGAGAAGCATTCAACTCCATTTCTAAAGCTTCATTTCTCACAAGAATCTCTCCCTCACTCTTATTCCTCAAGAGAGATTCTCATTAATTGTGATCTCTTCAAGCCAAGAGCTTGATTCAAGGTCACCAACATCTCCCTAGCCACTATTACTGATCATCTTCTTGGAGCTAGGGTTTGGTGCCTTCTTCTTCCTCAAAATCCTCCTTGCCCTAAAATCGTAAGTTGACTCAAGGCATAGGATTTTGTTGGTAAGCATTTCATATTTCATTTACTTTGATATTGCAAGTTTTTCTCTCGGTTTGTGAGAGAAGTTTGTGATCCCGTTTTGTGGGAGTCACATTTTCATTTGTGTATGATTTGGTCTTGTAGAGGTTTTTCTACAAGAATTTCATAGTGCAAAACTTGTGTAACGACTGGTTTTCGTGTAATTGGATTATCTATATTAAAATATATGCTTGGTGGATTTTCTCCTTGGATGTGTGGTCTTCGTCGCCATAGCTTTCCCTTTCGATCGTTTCGTCGTGATGTTCTAGCTTCTTCCTTCGATCGTTGATTTCGGAGTAAGTCATTCGTGACGAGCTTCAAATCGCTCATATCTTAGAGTATAAATCGATCCTAGAAGCCATAGAAATCTTCCCAAAGCTTCGCGCTTCGAATCGGCACTTTTCGTGCATCTTAGTTGGTTCGAGAAGGGGAACCAACCGACTAGATTGAGATCTAGTCGGTCGGCAACTCTACTCAAACCGACTAGTTCCTTGGATTAATTTTACCTAAGTTACTGTATCTGTTTAGTCGGTCTAAGTTCATCTTCCGACCGACTAGTTGCCAAACTAGCCGGTCGACAATGCTTCTTTAATCGACTAACTCATCATCTAATTTTAGTATCAGTTACTGTTCACTCTTAGTCGGTCTAAGAACGTTCATCGACCGACTAGATTCTAAACTAGTCGGTCAGTATTTGTTCATGGACCGACTAACTCTAAATCCTATTTTCGTTCATGAGTTACTGTTTGCACTTAGTCGGTCTGCGTTGGTCGACCGACCGACTAGTTTCCAAACTAGTCGGTCAGTGGTTGCTCTTTGACCGACTAACCAGTGTTGAAACCCTAATTTCTGGGCAGCCGCCAGCCCATCCTATTTATACCCCTCCCAAACGTTTTCTTCTTCCTCAACACGACCCAAAACCCTAAAATCTTCCCCTTTGAGCCCCCATCTTCCTCCAAGCTTCATTTCTTCATTCCAAGCCCTAAATCCATCATCCAAACCATCCATCCACTCTTTCCACCTCTCATCTTCCCCAAAAGCTCATCAAATCCCCAAAATCCCCCAAAACCCTAATTCTCCAAACTTCTCCATAGGTTCCCAGATCTGATCCTAGGGTTCTCCGGAGTGTTTCTTCCGCCTCCTCTCGGTAAGAAATCGATCTATCGTTGTTTTCATAACCTATTTATGATTTGTGAAACCCTAATAATAATGGATGTTGTTTGATGATTGTTTCTCCATGACAGCGATTCCCTTCCCCGTATATTAGCGTTTGTGAGACGAACCTTCGTGATCATCATCCCCGGTGCTAGGCAAGTGAAACTTGCATCTCTTGATTTGGGCCATGTCTTAGGCCATTTACCATGCTTTAGCGTAAAAGAGACTAAACGGTGAAAGGATAGCCGTTTAGACGCCATTGACCTAGCTTGACAACGAAGCTTGGTCCGTCACCCCCATCATGCTCATATGTCACGTTTACTTTAAATTAACGGTACGCGAATATGTTCATGTCATTGCATTTTGCCTGTCACGTTTAAATTCCATTAACGGTACGCAATTATCTGCTCACGGCATTGCATAGTGATTATTTATCGTGACTGCGTAGCACACGCTACAATACTATGTTTCCTGGCTCATGTTCCAGAAGCGAGCCCTGTAGTTGCTAACCCCAACGCTCGGATACCGGCTAGGTGTACCCCTATGCCAAACACACACTTCTTTTCCTGGCTCGTGACCAGAAGCGAGCATAATGAGTTGCTAACCACAACGCTCGACACATGTGGGTGGGGTAAGAGATAAGCGGCCACCTGAGCACGAGTGGCTTGATCCGCCACTCCGGCCAGCAGGCGAAATCTCTAGTGTTTAAGTGATTGATAGTGATAGAGATAAACGGACTGAGCCACGAGCTGGCCAGTAAGTGGACTCTCTATGCACTAAGTGATAAGTGTTAAGTGATAAGTGATAAGTGATAAGTGTTAAGTGATAAGTGATTAGTGATTAGTGAATTGGTAGCTTTTGCTACATCGTGCATGCTTGTCACTCTTTTAAACTGTTGCATCATATTCAACTGCCATGCCATTGTTTAACATTTAAATGCTAGGTTGTTAATCACTTTCAGTTTCCTTGCCCAAGTCTTTTTAGACTTGCTGACATGTGCCCCTTTCTCTTTGGGTGTCGCATGTTAGTTGCCGAGCCAGAGCTTGTTGCAGAGGACGTTGTGTTTGCTGAGGAGGAGTCTTGTGGACACCGGTGACTTGTTGAGTTTCCCTTTATGTTTTAGGATTCATGTTAGTTGTCGGTGCGTGGCACCCTTGTATGTATGTTATACTTTGTTGGCCATGTTGGGCCTTAGACTCTTTTTCCTTTCGCCTGGTGGCTTTTCTGTGATATTGTAATTTGTTTATGGACATTTGGAGATTCAATAAAATGTCGTCTCATTTCCTTATTATCATTGTTGTTTCGTTTCGCTTTGCAAGGACTTGCCATAATAAGTGTTTTTATACGCTTATCAGACTTGGAGCTTCACGGCTTCAAGTTTGTGCGGACCTTCTCACGTCTCGCCTCCACATTTTTGGGAAGCGGGGCGTGACAACTTGGGTTAGTGGTTTCTAACTCAAGTAGCCGGAGGGGATCCGGGTGTTTGGGACGTAGGATCACCAGGAACAAGTCGGGGAGACTTGGGTGGATCCGAACCCGTTATATCGCTTTGTTTGCAATTGTCTTTCTTTGTTGTCAATATTTTCATTCCACATTGTTGGTTGAGTTTGCACAATAATTAGGAATTATACTGTTGATTATTTTAAAGTACTATTCACCCCCCCCTCTAGTACTTGTGCAGTAGCTATCAGGGCATTATATTTGGTATCAGAGCCAAGTTCATAGCTATGTCTACCAATGACAACATGACCGTTCGTCCACCTTCAGACTATAGCACCTTCAGGAACCATGAAGGAGCTTCTTCAGTGATGGAAGGACATTCCTCAACTAGGCCTCCCTACTTCAACGGTGCCAATTATGGGTACTGGAAATGTCGGATGGAAACGTTTCTCCGGAGCACTTCACTATGGAGAGCTACGATGACGGAGTATGTCGAGCCCGCCGAAGAAGATTTCGCGAAGTGGACTACCGTGGAGGTCTCCGCGGAGGTAACCAATGCCAAGGCAATGAATGCCTTGCAATGTGCATTGGAGCCCGAAGACTTCAACAAGATATACACATGTAAGAGTGCATATCAAATCAGGAACTCACTCCTCATCTTGCATGAAGGAACGAGTAGGGTAAGAGACTCCAAACTCACTGTTGTAAATAAAGATTACGAATTATTTCACATGCAACATGGTGAGAAGATGAAGGAGTACTATGCTCGCTTCGTTGACATTACCAATGAGTTGGAGGCTCTTGGAAAGACTTACACCCAAAAAGAGAAAGTCTCAAAGATAATTGACGGACTTCCTTCTTGTTGGGAAAAGCGTACCTTCGCCATCGAGGAAGGTAATGATATGAATAAATATACTGTCGTTCAACTAATGGGTACCTTGATGTCTTATGAGGTACGCAAGGACAGTAAAATAAAGATGCAAGACAAGATGAAGTCGTACTTGAAGCAAGACGAGCCAAAGAAAAAGGCGATTACGTTCAAGGCCACTCCATCTACATCTACCGATGATGAAGAATCGGAAGACGAGTTGGACTTGGAATCCATTGCCCTCATGGCAAAGAAGCTCAACCGATTCTTCCGGAAAGGTAACTTCAAGAACAAATCTAAGTTTAGTTCTACTAACGCATCCGCTCATTTGTGTTTTAAATGCAACAAGCCAGGACACATCAAAGCGGATTGTCCTCAAAACAAACAAAAGGAGAAGTGGAAGGCGCCAAAGTTCGACAAGTCTCGAAAGTACAAGAAAGGGTACAAGAAAGGACTTGTCGGGACATTCACCGACTCCGACGAGGACTCCTCAAGTGGAGAGTCGGATGATGAGCAAGTGGAGAAAGCACACATGTGCTTCATGGCTAGAGAGGAACATGATCAAGAGACATCTTCCGATGAAAGCGAGGATGAAGGTAATGAGGTAACTATGGATGACCTTAGATTAGCTAACGAGCAAATTTGGTCTAAGTATTCTAAATTAGTAAATAGATATACTAAGATTAAAGACGAGCTAACTAGTATCCAAACCTCGCCTAAGCCTATCATCATCATCAACGACACCGTTGTTGAAAGTTTGAGAAATGAGATTGTAAATATCAAATCTCAACTTGAGCATGTTCATATTGAGGAATCGGATAAACATGAGATAGCGGATTTGATTTCTCGAAACTCAACTTTGAGTATTGAGAATGAGAATCTCAAGTCTCGTGTTTGTGTACTCACAACTCAAGTGTCCACTTTGGATACTTCAATACTTTCTCTCACCGAGAAGTATGAGTCCACATTAGGCCGAATTAATAAATTCAATAAAGGTAAGGACCATTTGGATAATATCCTAAATTACTTACTTCCGGCCAATCATCGCATTGGCTTGGGGTATAAGATGGGAAATTCATCCAAATCGTCCACCACCTTTGTAAGGCCATCTTCCGTAGCCTCAACTAGTGGGAGCAAACACTCCATTAGTAGTTCATCTACCAATGGTGCTTCCACTTCGTACCCACCCTCGTTTGGAAAGAAACCCACTTTGGGTGGACCTCCAAAGAAGGGTCATTTTTATGTACACCAATACCATGCCACGTAGGAACACACCTCTTACTCCACATGTTCACACATATGATGATTTCTATGCACCACATCCATGAGCACGTGCACACCATGTGAGACACACTCACGCACGTGTTCCTCCACATGCATATGTTCATCCACATCATTATCATATGAATGATTACCATCATGCATCATATCATATGTCGACACCACCATTTCATCATGTGCCATATGCTTATCCACGACATGCATTTCCTAGGCCACCTCCTCGTAGGCCACATGCATCACGTAGAAATCAACAACGTATGCATGCTCCCAATAGGAATAGGGCTCCCAAAATATTCACTATTTGGGGCCCGAAGAACACTAACATGCATGAAAAACAAGCATACATGAATTCCTATTTTATGAATGTCGTGCACAATGATGATTATGTTGGAAAGTCTAAGTCCAATTGGACTTGGCTTCCAAAGGTCTAATCTTTTAGGACCCAATGACCTTGGGTACCATGGAATGATATTTCTATCTTTAGGTACTCAAGAAAAAGAAACAGAGCAACAAATCCAAATTTAGCTCCAAGGATGGGTGGATACTCGATAGCGGGTGTTCAAAACACATGACGCGTGAAGCTCAATTGCTCTCCGGAGTGGTGCCCATTGCGAATGGGAACCGTGTAGTCTTTGGAGGCAACGAAAGCGGAACCATCATTGGTGTTGGAAAAGTTGGTAACCCATCTAAACCTCTAATAAGTGATGTTTACCTTGTTAAAGGATTAAATCACAATCTTATTTTAATAAGCCAACTTTGTGACAAAGGTTACAAAGTTAGCTTTGCGAAAGGAATGTGTCATATTTTTAGTAAAGATAATAATAGTTTGCTATTTTCTGGCACACGCCATAAGGATATATATATCCTTGATATCCCCAAATCACATGAACAATGTCTCATTGCCAACACACGTGAACAACACTTATGGCATCAACGTTTTGGTCATGTGAACTTTGGAACACTTTTTAAACTATCCAAGTTAAATTCTATTAAAGGATTTCCTAAGCTTTCTTTTTAAAAGAAAAGATTTTGTGACTCGTGTCAACGAGGCAAACTTACAAAATCGTCATTTAAACCTAAGAAAAGCATATCCTCTAAGCGGCCTCTAGAGCTTTTACATCTAGATCTTTTTGGGCCAACTAGAGTTGATTCATTAAGAAATGCTCGATATGGACTTGTCATCGTTGATGACTTTTCTAGATTTACTTGGGTGTTTTCTTTAAGTAATAAAAATGATGCTTTTGAAAACTTCACAATATTTGTTAAGAAAGTACAAAATCTCATTGGAACCACCATTGTCACTATTCGTAGTGATCATGGAGGGGAATTTGAGAATGAGTCTTTCTCAAATTTTTGTGATGAAGTTGGTATTACTCACACCTTTTCTTTCCCTCGTGCACCCCCTCAAAATGGTGTTGTTGAGAGAAAGAATAGGACGCTAGTGGAATGTGCTCGCACTATGCTTGATGATAGCCAACTTGGCCATCAATTTTGGGCGGAAGCGGTACATACCGCTTGCTATGTGTTTAATAGAATACTCTTGAGGCCCGGCACCAAACAAACTTGTTATGAATTGTTGTTTAGTAGATTGCCTCAAGTTAAACATTTTCGAGTTTTCGGCGCAAAATGTTTTATCAAAAACACGTATGGTAGTTTGGACAAATTTGATCCAAGATCCGATGAGGGGATATTTGTTGGATATTCCTCACGTAGCAAAGCCTACCGGATATACAACAAAAGAACCTCAACAATCGAGGAATCACTTTATGTTTCATTAAATGAAAATTTTGTCCCAACTAGAATTACCAATGATGATGACTCTATGGATGTTTTATGTGATTCTATTGGTAATTCTAATTCTATTGATTCTATTGATACTAACCCTACTGATGATACTTTTGAGAATGTTCCTGGTGATCAGAAAATTCCCAAACGGCTTCATACAGTTCGTGACCATCCCTATGAGCAAGTCATTGGCAACAAACTTGATAGTGTCAAGACGAGATCTCAAGTCAACTACTTCGCCCATTATGCCTTTGCCTCCTCAATAGAGCCAAAGAATATTAACGAAGCGTGCGAAGATAGTGCTTGGATCCTAGCCATGGAGGAAGAACTCATTCAGTTTGAGAGGAATGAGGTTTGGGAGCTTGTTCCATTGCCTTCGAAGAACCACACCGTTATAGGAACGAAGTGGATTTTCAAGAACAAGACCGACGAGAACCAAAACGTCGTCCGGAACAAAGCTCGGTTAGTAGCTCAAGGCTACCGGCAAGAGGAAGGTATAGATTTCGAAGAATCCTTTGCTCCGGTAGCTAGATTAGAATCTATTAGGTTGTTGTTATCTTTTGCATGCCATAAAGATTTTAAACTCTTTCAAATGGATGTAAAAAGTGCGTTTTTAAACGGAGATGTCATTGAGGAAGTTTATGTTTCTCAACCTCCGGGTTTTATAAATGAAAAATTTCCAAATCACGTTTTCAAACTTAAGAAAGCACTTTATGGTTTGAGACAAGCTCCAAGAGCTTGGTATGACCGCCTAAAGAACTTTCTTTTGGATTTGGGTTTTAAAATGGGTGAAGTTGATTCTACACTTTTTGTTAAGTATTCGAATCATGATATTATTTTAGTTCAAATTTATGTTGATGATATCATTTTCGGTGCTACTAACTTCACTCTTTGCGAAGAGTTTTCTAATGTCATGAAGGACCAATTTGAGATGAGCCACATGGGTGAGCTCAAATATTTCTTAGGTCTCCAAATTCACCAAATGCACGATGGAATCTTCATCCACCAAACCAAGTACACGGTGGAGTTGCTAAAGCGATTTGGAATGGAGAATGCCTCAGGCAAGAAGACTCCAATGAGCACTACTACACATCTTGATAAAGATACGGGCGGCAAAGATGTAGACATTCGTCTATATCGAGGTATGATAGGTAGTTTATTATATCTTACTGCCAGTCGGCCCGATATTATGTTTGGTGTATGTGTATGTGCTCGTTATCAGTCTCAACCTAAGGAATCTCACTTAGTAGCGGTAAAACGTATTTTCCGTTATTTAAGTTACACACTCGACTACGGATTACTTTATCCAAAGTCTAGCACATATGAGTTAATCTCATATAGTGACGCAGATTATGTTGGATGCAAATCCGACAGGAAAAGTAATAGTGGCACTTGCCATTTTATAGGAAATTCTCTTGTCTCTTGGTTTTCCAAGAAGCAGAATTCCGTATCACTTTCAACCACCGAGGCGGAATATATTGACACCGGTGCTACGTGTGCTCAGGTTCTTTGGATGAGACACACACTTAAAGACTTCGGTATAAACTGTGATACTTGCCCTATCATGGTGGACAACCAAAGTGCAATATGTCTCTCTAAGAATCCGGTACACCATTCCCATTCTAAACACATAGATGTCCGTCACCATTTCCTAGATGATCATGTTGCTAGAAAGGACATCATTTTAGTGTACGTTGAAACCCAGAAGCAAATCGCCGATATTTTCACGAAACCACTCAAGGAAGACTCCTTTGTGCGGTTACGTCGAGAATTGGGGATTATGGGCGAATCCGAGATTTAGGATTCATATGTTCAATAATCTTGCATGATAATAATTTTTATTTACATGCTCATGCTAGAATTGTTGGGATTTTCTGGATTTATGGTTGGATTTTTGGAATTTATGATAGATATGTTCATACACGTCGTATTTAAGATTTTCGATGTTTTATGGGGTAAATTAATGATGTATGAGAGTATTTCGTTGTTTCGTCTAAGTGCGCTTAGGAGAGAACTCAAAATTTCGACATTTTAAATTTTTGGACTCTTTTAGTCGGTCCCAGTTCATTAGCCGACCGACTAGTTTGAGTTCTAGTCGGTCAGCTATTGAACTCAGACCGACTAACTTATGCCTTATTTTTGACTTCAGTTACTGTTTGCTGTTAGTCGGTCCAAGCTCATTGGCCGACCGACTAGATTGCATTCTAGTCGGTCAGCACTTGAACTTAGACCGACTAGTTGCGCAGGGGCAGCTGTGTCTTTTGGCATTCCGAATCGACTTTTAACTTGCCCGCACCGATTAGAACGCATTCTAATCGGTGCGTTGTCTTCCCTCAGCCCAAAACCCCCGCGACTCCTCATCTCCCTCAGCCGTGTGTCGCCTTTTCTGGCCATCTTCAGACGTCACCGACCATCTCTCCTCCTTCCTAGGGACTCGTTTGGTATATATCCTTCATCTCTCTCGTTTTTAGGTCTAAAATCTTGTTCATTTTTAGGGTTTCGTTCGTTTTAGGGTTTGTGTTAGAATTCTTTCTAGGGTTTCCGTTTTCACTCGATTGCGCATTATCTCGTCTCACAATCATGGTGAGAACACGTATCCCTATCCGTCCCTCTAGTCCGTCTCATATGACCGTAGAGTCTCCTCCTACCGACCCTCCTCAACCCAAACATCGAGCTAAAACCACTCCCTCCTCTTCCTCGCCTCCCCTCAAGAAGAAGAGGACTTCCAAGCCAAAGCCCAAACCCCAATCCCAATCTCAATCCAAGCCCCGAACCAAGGCCAAAGAAAAGATTTTGACTCCAGGCCCCTTCCGTGCTCCCTCTCCTCCCGATGACTCTGACGAAGAGTATATTCCTGAGTCTGAGCCTACCGATAAGGCTCCTACTCCTCCTCCTCGATCTAGCTCTCGTCCGTCTAAGGGGAAGGCTCCCATGCCTTTGGGTGGTGTCGATATCTCGTTGTGTCGTGATGACCCGTTGTGTCTCGCGGCTTACAACCGTATCGAGCACTGTCCATTGATTTTGGAGCACTTCGTTCAGTTTTCTGACTTTCCACATCTCGCCGATCTTCTTTCCTATAGCGGCCTATTAGACTATCTTCGCCATGACCCCAAGGTGAACCCTCACCCGTACCCCCGACTCGTCAAATTATTCTATGACAATCGAGTACGGGGTGAGTATGACGACACTCACTGCATTGAGACCACTGTCTTGGGGACACCTATTGTCCTCACGGCAGAGATCTTAGGGCAGTTGATCGGTGTCTCATCCTCTGGCCTGCTCCCTGCTGATATCTCCGTGGATAATATCCACGATCTTGACCAGTCTATGCTTTCTGAGATGTTTCATGTCATCCCTCCCGCCATGATTGGCGTTCCCTCCAAATCATTTAAGCCTAATGCTTGGGTACTTAATCTTATCCTGAAGTCGTGCCTCCTACCGAAGTACGGCTCATCTAGCTTGCCCTCCCAGCCGTTTCTCAAGCTTATCTATGCTCTTTTCATGGGGAGCGAGATAAATTGGGCTCGTATCATCCTTGACAAGATGGATTCCTTTGAGTGCATAAGGAAATCCACCAAGTCAGCCCACATTCCTTATCCTTGCCTATTGACTCTCGTTTTCCATCATTTTGGCGTCCCTCTCCCTCCAGTTGACCAGCGTCCTTTGGGTCCTCCCCTGAACGCGACTGCCGTCAAGAAGTCTCTTGCGGCGCTTCGTCATGTTCAGAGGACTACCCCCTCTGCTTCTGCTTATGCTGCCCCTCCTCCTCCTACTCCTTCACTCGCTGAGTTTTCAGTTTCTCTGAGACGTGTGGAGTCTCGTGTTTCTCGTTCTGAGGAGATGCTAGCTCGCATCTGCGAGTACTTGGATATTGAGGTTCCTCCTTCAGTTTCTGACGAGGAGGAAATGGATGAGGCTGATCTCGAGGAGCTTGTTGGATCTCCTGTTCGTGCCCCAGAGGGTACGTTTGCTGCTGCTACTTCTGCTGGTGCTCCCGAGAGCACACCTGCTGCCACCATTCCTTCGGTGGATACGTCTGCTGGTGCTCCCGAGACCACTCCTGTTGCCACTCTCCCTTCGGTTGACACTCCGGTCGTTCCCGAGACCACCACCCCTTCTGCAGAGCCTACTGCTGCTGCTGATCCTCCCTCCGCCTCCTGAGCTTGCGTTGGAGGACTCTCCCAAGTGCACTTAGATGATATATTTTGTCGTGAGAGAGTGGGGTAGGATAGTTAGGTGGTTCAGTATTTTGATGTCTTTTTGGATGGATTTTTGTATGTTTTATGATGTATTTTGATGTATACATGTTTTGTGATACTTCGATGTATGTTGTGAGATATGTTGTATGATGTGCTCCGATCTGAGGATCGTTTATATTTGTGTTGACGGATGTATACTTTTGATGTATCATGTTGTTATTTAAAATATTCCCCCTCAAAATATTGAATAAACAATATAATTAAAACGCAAAATTTTAGTTCCATCCAATATGTAATTTCCCCAAAAAAATTTAGTTTACCCTAAAATTTAGTTCTCTCCAAATATAACATGTGTCTTAAGGGCACTGTTCATTTAACGTATCCTCTCAAAATCTTGTATCCCCTATTTTTAAACAAACAATAATTAAAGCGCAATAAATGTTTTATTTAACTCACCCCACAAATTTTAATTCTTCCCAAAATTTAGTTCACTCGGTCATTTAAAATATTCTTCCCTCAAAATATTGAATCCCCTAATTTTAAACAAACATCAATAATTAAAGCACAATGGAAGTAGCTACTTGTCAAAGGAATATAAAAAACTTTGATCTACTTCTCCAGCAAGATTGTCATGGGCATTGACCATAAGTAAGACACCACTAAATAACAAATATTCTTGGGTGTGCTTTACTCCATAGCACCAATATGGGAACAAATGTGGTTATTTAACATCCAAACTATGTTAATATTGCTCCTAACACAACATCACCCATAACCACTAACCAGAAAATTCATTGTCATACTAAAAGTTAAAGACAAACACAATAGAACAGATCTTTTCATTTCCTTTCACACATTGTCTTACAATGTATATCCAACATTGCATGTTATTAAGCAAAATCCTAAACTTTGATAGTCAACATCACATCTCATTGAGCTATTAATAGAATAATGCAAGCAACAACAAAAGCCGTACAAAAATCTAAAGAATATGGTCACAAAGTTTGAAGAGAAAAAAAACACCACCATCAATTTCAATCACTTTCCATAACACATTCTTTCATCCTCTACCGATCCTTGATCTCCCATAAATGTACACATACAAATTAGAGAACACAATACATCAAGTCCATAAAGATTCCTACTTCCCAACTCGCAACAATTAGCTTACCAACACAACGCAATACAAAGAGTGAAATTAAAAAGAGGATTACATTAGCATGATCAACAAAACCTCCAAACTAAATTCCACTTCCCCAAACCCCAACCCCATAACTTCCCTCAAGCAATGCCCATACCTACATCAGCATAATTGGGCTTCACGTTTGGCGGCTTCCCCCTTATCTGATCTGTGTACTTTGACTTGATGAACTTCGATATCGCTGACTTATTTGACCGTTCCTCCTCATCCGATGCATCAATCATGCCCAAAACCATCTGAATTTCGACCAAAAATTTAAAAAAAAGTCAGCAACTTTAGATCAATAATCTCAACGTAATAGTAAAAAGATCAAAGCTTGATCACATATTTGAATACCTCAGAGTAAGGAAAAGGTGGATTGTTCATTTAATCTGTGGCCGACGGCGTGGGGTGACCACCATCATCTCCACCAAATCTAACCTTCTAAGGGGGGCCTCCTACATGGCTAGCATCCATATGTAGTTCTTCTCCTCACTGGCCGTCATCTCCGCCAGAAATTTCATAATGAACTATGACGTCCACTTATACTTATGATCGATGTCAGCATCTTCAGGCCAAAAGCCCGAACGAACCCGA
Source organism: Scilla litardierei (assembly GCA_030789695.1). Lineage (NCBI taxonomy): Eukaryota > Viridiplantae > Streptophyta > Magnoliopsida > Asparagales > Asparagaceae > Scilla > Scilla litardierei. The sequence goes on along the minus strand of CM061134.1, from coordinate 78,838,302 downwards.
TCTCAAAGGCGGTGACCCAATCGCTGAGCGAGTTAAGGTAGAGCTCGGCCTCAAGTTTTTCTTGCAACCTTTAGGATGAGAGATCAACAAAAGTTTGTTTGATTCAAAAAATCTAGCTACTCTTACAAATGAATTCTAGAGTTATTAAAGCAATTAACCACATGAAAACTTTATTTACCTGGGCTGTGATGCACCCTCAAAAAGATTTCATTGTTATACTTATTTGGCATTAACGATATGAAAACTTTATTGACTCGTGTTGAACCTACAAACTAAAGTTATTTGTGCAATTAAGAGGGAAGGTCAAGTAAAGGCTTTACTGTTGATATACTTATTGTAAGCAAAAGAGATTTCTCTTTTTTGACATGTGATGCACCCCCAAAAAAAATAATAAATAAAAAATGAATATTAACTATCAAATTAGTATCATTATAATTAACTATCAATTTATCACATGTATATTTGCTTCAAGATATGTGCAACCAAAAATAGGTCACAGTTGATTTGAGAAGTGTTGAGCAAAAAAATTTTAAAGAACAGGAAAACATAAACGAAGTGCTATCTACTAACATGCCAGTTATGAAAAAGACTTACTTGAAGCTAAGATATATGGATAAGCTTGGCCTGGATCATTCCAGTCAACTTATCGCCTTTGACATTGTTTTCTTGGATGATAGTGAGAAAGGTTGAGGAACAATATACCTTGCCTTATAATTTTATATTGGAACAACTTTTCTTTTCTTTTCTACCGAAACTTGCTCAATGTTTTGGAGGTTGTCTTTCTTCTCTATAAATATCAATGTATCCTGAGCCTTACTGTCCTTTTCATCATCTGACCACTCACCTTTCAATAAAATTTGATGCATTGTTTGTATTCTTGTTCAAGCTGTTAGGGTCTTGGATTGTAGTTACCAAGTTTCTTGCATATTCGTTCACATTGCCTTCTCCATCCATTCTGTTAGCATGTCTAATTTCCATGTTAGAAGACTAATACAATCTATAGTAACTTGCATATAATATTGACAATCAATCTTATGCCAAAATTTTGATTAAACATAATTTTCAAGCTACACAGTTCATGACTCAGTCAAGAATCTGTTCGGACCGGATTAGCTCAAATTTAATCAAACTAACCAAAATCAACCAAAAATATCTTACATATCAACCAAAATCAATAGCATATCTTACATAGTAGGGTCTTCGATGATAATCGCTGTCTCCTGAGATAAAATATCTTGAAGCACTAATCTTCATTCTCCTCATTATCATTACCTTTCTCGCTGAACCTAGGCAGGCCGATCGTTGAATTGATATTTGACAGTCGGCACCGCTTGAATTTCAATTACATGTTCTCTTCAGAATCAGGATGTATCGACCGGAATTTTCCATGAAATGCCAGCCCTGCCCAATGAACAAACCCAATCAAATAAGCAAAAGCAACTCTAATGCAACCTACACATAATAAATGTCCCAGAAATAGCTTTAAATACCCAAAAACTAACAAAGTTGAAAAAAAAAATCAATCAAAGATTGCTGTTTAGTAGGAGATTACATTGAGAGAAAGTCATTTCCACAAAGTTGAAAAAAAAATCAATCAAAGATTCCATTTTAGTGTGTAATCACATTGAGAGAGTCCTGAGAATTCCTCGTCCATGATGTTGAGCATTCCTTTAAACACATTGAAGGAAAACATAAAAAATTTACGGTTTAACGAAATTAAACCTAATCCAAAATCACTGCCCACATGCACATGCACAGAATTAATTCAATAAGAATCTCTACTGTACATGCAAAATATAAATCCCGGAAAAATAGCTAAAAATCCCAAAAAAAATAAAAGGTTGGAAAAGCAAATCAATCAATGATTGCATTTAAGTGTGTGATTACATTGAGAGGATGTCATTGGACTCTTCTTCCATGATTTTGAGCATTCATCTGTTTCTTCTTCCATTATTTTGAGCATTCCTCTGTCTGGAAAAAAAAATGGAAGGAAAACTTAAAAAAGCTAGGGTTTAACGAAATTAAACCTAATCCAAAATATTTTAAAAGCTACAACAGTTTATGAATATTATAAAAGCTCAAACTGAGATAGTAAACTTTGCCGGCATCTGGAGTGCATGCTTTGCAAACTTTATCAACTAATCATGTCTTCTTCTTCTTCTTCATATCTTCTTCCTCATATCTTCTTTATGAAATACGATTCCATTATATTTCAGTTCGAAATTTCTAAGCATCTGGGACGGTATTACCTAACACTCAAATGTTCTAAATATATACATGCTCTCAACTCTACTTACAAACTAATGTAATATCATCACTCCTTTCCCGTGCAATGCATTCAGATATGCTGGCAGAATAGCCACACATGTTTTTCCTTCTCCGGTCCTCATTTCTGCTATTTCCCCTTTATAAAGAACCATGCCTCATGTAGTTGCAAAGGTCAAACATTATGAACATGAACACTTCAGTTTAAATGCACTAATTCAACAGCAACCAATGAAGAATCTGTCAGGTTTTATTAACAGACTGTAACAATACGGAGAAAGAACAACTGCATGTAAACCTCAAAAAACCAATTCAATAATTTTGCTACTATTCTGTCCTAACTTTTGTATGAAAAGTTGTGAGGGGTGATATGATTAATAAGATGGAAGGATTTCAGGTGTAACATTTTCTTATATTGCACAAAGTGTTCAATAGTAAGTAGTAAATATATCGGATATGGAAAGTAGGATGTATTCATTGAATTGCATAAATTGGCTCATGTTTCTATCCTAGAGAGCTATTATCCACAATACTAATTAAACATTATGTTGAAATGAAAACAAAATTTCAGATTTTGTGAGATTTCTAGTACAATACAAATTTGACTGCAACATCATTAGTCATATACAAAATCCATATCCAATGCAAATGGAGAGCTCACTAATTAGCAGCATATCAAGATAAAGACCCAGAACTCTTTTCGATGGAAAAGAATTTACAATACAAACATTTCTTACAAACTCCATATTTTAAAAAGAAAAGACGAAAATACCGAAAACTCCATATTTCTTACAAACAAAGCATTAAAAATCATACATTTTCTTTGACTTTTTGCCCACTCACCTTTCTTCTTTTTATTTTTTCTGCTTATAGCTCAGGAATGCATATAAACTTTCTACATTAATATACTCTTATTTCCCTTACATTCTTTGAAACCAAATACCGATTTAGAATCGGATGAGATAGCCAAGTAATTGCCATCAAAATCTTATTTAAAGGGGGCAAAACAAAAATGTATATTTTATTGCTAAGAGTCATTGCCTTCAATATCATGTTGATCTCAAAATGGTGGAATTTGAATTGGCTCAGAATGGTGGCATTTGGTGCTAGGTTCCTACACACATCAAGATAACACTGCTCACATATGGTAACCTGGGCTTTGCAGATCGTTTCCATCTTCTAATCTTCACAATAATGTGGCACCTTTCATGTATTTTCTAGGTATAAAATCTCCTTTTTTTACGGTTTTTGAAAATAATTTGAACATGTATTCCAAAAATCTTATAACAATAGCATATTCCCAAAGCACCGGTTCTTCTGATATCGGGCCAAATTAGGGTTAGTATTAGGATTTTGCAAGGGACAAACACATATGTACAAAATAACAACTATGCACATGAGCTGGATAAGATATAAAAATCGGCATAAAAGATCAACTTTTTTTGTTTTCCCCAGAAATTACAAACTTTGCTTGAAGTTGCTCTAAGTGATTATATTAATCAACGAATTGAAACATTGATCAAGAAAATAATCCCTAGAAATGGTACTGAAAAGAACTCACCAAAAATAGAGGGGAGGCCTTGGAGGAGGAGAGGAGAGACCTGACGGACCTGGAAGCAGATCGACATAACTGTGAGCTCATCTTTTTCGTCGTTATCGATTAGATCTAGGGTTAGGGTTTGGGGTTCGATTGAAAAAAAAACCAGAGAGAGTACCTGATGAGTACTCACCATTCCCTTTGTGATAATGGATCTTGAGCTCTTCCAGCTTCCGCTTATTCTACCCAAGTTTTTTTCCTCAGAAGTTCTCCTTAAGAAGAAATTAAACCCATAATTCTTTTCTTATTGAATAAAACATCATGTAGCAGGGAGAAGCAATTCATGAATCAGGACAGTTATGCAATAATTGCAATATGAAAAATGCATGTATTTCCCTTACTCTATTACTGATGATACCAGAGTGTCTTTCAAATCTTATAATCTCCTTCTCTGTAAGCTCACTATCATCAATCAGCTTTCCTGTTGGTTTCAGAAAAAAAAACAGCAAAATAAGTGCTAATACAAACAACTAAATAAAAAATTGGTAAGTAAATTTGAAACATTGATCTGTTTGCAACATTTTCTTAATTGGTTGAAGGCATCAATCAGAGGAAGCAAATTTTAAACATCTATTTGAAATACGCACATCAGTAAATTAGCTAAGAATCAGTAAACATCTATCTGAAATACGCACATCAGTAAACAGTAAACATCAGTAAACATCAGTTTGAAACATCTATTTTAGGATTGATATGAAAATAGCTATTTTAGGAGGGAAGTGCACCTGGTGGGCAAAATTGATGGCTGAGAAAATTGCTGGCTGAGGTGGGGTTAACTGCGACAACACAGGAGGACGCAAATCTTAAGAAAGATCGAATGGAAAACGATGATGGGGAGAAGAAGCTCGTGAGGCTTACCTGCGATGGTAGAGGAAGCTCTTGAGGTTGGCCGATGTGCTGGATGATGGCGAAATTGATGATGGGGAGAAGAAGCTCTTGAGGCTTACCTGCGATGGGAGAGGAAGCTCCTGAGGCTGGCGGATTGCTGGCTGAGGTGGGGCTAACTGCGACAACACAGGAGGACGCAGATCTTAAGAAAGATCGAATGGAAAACGATGATGGGGAGAAGAAGCTCGTGAGGCTTACCTGCGATGGTAGAGGAAGCTCTTGAGGTTGGCCGATGTGCTGGATGAGGGCGAAATTGATGATGGGGAGAAGAAGCAGAAGGCGATGCGAGGCGGATGAAGCCGAGGCGTCGTCTGGGGGGTGCCGTGAGGAGGCGAAGGGGATTTGGGCGTAGAAGGCGAGGCGTTCGTCTGGGGGGTGCCGTGAGGAGGCGAAGGGGATTTGGGCGTAGAAGGCGAGGCATTTTTTCGCGAGGGTTTTTTTTGGTAGGGCGCTTTTGTGTTTCTAATTGAGTTTGCTGTGCCTCGGGAATGATATTTGAGATGGGGCTTTATTAAATCAGTGGTGCGAATCAATGTTTGCAATGATTCCATGTTGCAAAAACCCAGTTTTAAAATGCAAATGCTCATCTGAACCGTTGATTTACCGAGATCAAATCTCAACCGTCTTTTATCTTGTCCTAGTCAGCCCTAGGATTCAAAAATCACTGTCAAATGTATTATATATATATATATATACATCGTGTTGCCATTTACTTCAGTGTGCACATTATATTCTTGTCTCTGATGTTGATTTCGTCGCTCGACGATTATATTTTATTAAATAGAATTCTTTCTATGAAAACATAGAATTGTTTTCCATGCACTAAATTCACTAAAAATGTTGATATTGGAGAGTATGTTCCATAACTCAATATGTGAAATTGATTTGAGTTTTGATGAGTTCATTTTTTTTATTTTCGACTATGGTCTCGTTGGCACGCTTTGATTTCCTTCGTGATTTTACTTTGGTGTCATTTGGACCGTGGTCGTATTCTTCGACTCTCGTGCTTTTATTTTAGCCATTGTTGTCGTTGATCTCCTCCCGCTCTTTTTGCTAATGCCAAAGGGTGAGAGAATTAATAATGACGATGTGCTAATAATGCAATTTACCGTGAATCTAATTTGATATGTTAGATTCAGGGGGAGTTAAGATATAAAAATGGATTTCAAATCCGATATTTCAATAATTGGATTCACATTTTATTCTTTTCTCGTCTGCTTGATGCGTATGATTATTATTTAATTCTGAAATTAACGTGTCATCAATGCAGGGGGAGTAAGTAAATTTCATTTGAATCATTATTATTGATTATTATTTATGTTGGTTTGTCATCACCAAAAAGGGGGAGAATGTTGAGTATTGATTCCCCGGATTTGGTTTTGATGATGAATTAACATAAATATCGTGAACTAACTCTTTGTGAGCGCAGTTATGGAGATCGTCGCCAAAATTCTATGAACATCAAAAGCGACGTCTCAAGACTTCTCAAAGCACGTGATCGTGTGCCTGAAGCTTCGTTGAAGCTCTAGGAGCATTATTGAAGTCAAGAGATTCGGAATGAAGCTTTTGAAGACGGTTCGTCAAGTTTAATTTATAGTCTTCTAGCTTCTTTTCGTAGAATGTTAAGCCTTGAGTAGGTCTTACATTATAATCTTCATAACGCTCATATCTTAGAGCTATGATTATCTTAGAAGCCCATACAAACTTTCCCGAAGCTTCACGCTTCATTTCGCGGCTTCTAGTGCATCTTAGTTGGTTCAAGAAGAAGAACCAACCGACTAGATTGTCATCTAGTCGGTCAGTAATCCTTCTTGAACCGACTAGATCTCCTTGCTCAATTCAGCCTAGACACTGTTGATCAATTAGTCGGTCCAAGAAGGTTCACCGACCGACTAGTTGTCAAACTAGTCGGTTAGGAATCCTTCTTAGACCGACTAGTTATGCCTTCACATTTCAGCCTGAGCTACTGTTTACAGTTAGTCGGTCCAAGAACATTCATCAACCGACTAGTTGTGAAACTAGTCGGTTGGAATTTGTTCTTAGACCGACTAGCTCTCTTTGAATTCAGCCTATTATATTTCAACTCTTAGTCGGTCAAAGAACACTCACCGACCGACTAGTTGTCAAACTAGTTGGTTGGCAAGTCTTCTTAGACCGACTAGTTCTAACTCCTTGAATTCACTTTATTGGCTGTGAACCATTTAGTCGGTCCAAGAGGAATCACCGACCGACTAGTTGAGAAACTAATCGGTCAGTGATCCTTCTTAGACCGATTAGACTGCTTCAGAAATAGATCCGTTGGAGCATTAAATGCACGAATTTTCCCCCTCTCTCCTCTCTATCCTATATAATCTTGAGATGCTTCTTCATAGCATTCAAGGCTGATATTTATTGTGTTTTAGAGAATCAAAGAGAAGCATTCAACTCCATTTCTAAAGCTTCATTTCTCACAAGAATCTCTCCCTCACTTTTATTCCTCAAGAGAGATTCTCATTGATTGTGAGCTCTTCAAGCCAAGAGCTTGATTCAAGGTCACCAACATCTCCCTAGCCACCTATTGCTGATCATCTTCTTGGAGCTAGGGTTTGGTGCCTTCTTCTTCCTCAAAATCCTCCTTGCCCTAAAATCGTAAGTTTACTCAAGGCATAGGATTTTGTTGGTAAGCATTTCATATTTCATTTACTTTGATATTGCAAGTTTTTCTCTCGGTTTGTGAGAGAAGTTTGTGATCCCGGTTTGTGGGAGTCACATTTTCATTTGTGTATGATTTGGTCTTGTAGAGGTTTTTCTACAAGAATTTCATAGTGCAAAACTTGGGTTAGTGATTTCTAACTCAAGTAGCCGGAGGGGATCCGGGTGTTTGGGACGTAGGATCACCGGGAACAAGTCGGGGAGACTTGGGTGGATCCGAACCCGTTATATCGCTTTGTTTGCAATTGTCTTTCTTTGTTGTCAATATTTTCATTCCGCATTATTGGTTGAGTTTGCACAATAATTAGGAATTATACTCTTGATTATTTTAAAGTATTATTCACCCCCGCTCTAGTACTTGTGCAGTAGCTATCAGGGCATTACAGGCACGGCCATGCCGAAATTATTCCAGTACGTTGGTGAATTGCTCGGATGTCTTGCATGGCCGTGCCGGATTGGGGCAGCTGGGCGAAAGTGTTGGATGACATGGCCGTGCTGATTAGCTGCATGGCCATGCATGCGGATGGCGGTGCACATGTAACCTAGGTTTTTGGCCTTGACATGGCCGTGCAGCTTTTCGGCACGGCCATGCACAAGGATTTCTATTTAAATAAATCAATGTCACGAACTTATTAAGATCTTTATTATCTTTTGTTGGGCATTTTGGAGCAAAATTTCTGGGTTTTCTCTTATTGGGTTTTCTAATCTTGATCGTGTTGGATCGCCCAAAATATCGTCACAACTAAGATTGTAGTCTAGAGGTAGGCTTGGATGACGAGCCATATTCAACCCATCCCCTTAGGGTGCTACACAATCCTAACCATCAACTAATCATTGGGTTTTGATTTGACACCCCTAACAGAGGGTTGATTATCTAGTGACCAGCGTCGATGACCAATCGGGCACACTCACTAGAATTACCTATATCGTAGCGACCGACTAACCATCGGGTCTACGATAGGGATCCATCCTACCCTCCGAGTCCCCTCTCTCGCGTTTAGATGTCGAGGGGACGAGGATTGAGGCTTCACCCTCATCGGTGACTATAATCCTTGTGTCGAGAAGTTAGATCCATTTAACTCAACCCTTGCAATGGCGGTGATACGCTAGCCCTAGCTCATTCCTTAATTGAATTCCTTCCCAATTAATTGTTCTTTACCCCTGCCACTTTATTCCCACGGCTACATAAAACTTGACACCAATCCTATATTTCAACCCTTGCCTCCTTGAGTTCGACACTCGCGACACATGATACCGTGTGCTTGCGGACATATATTAAAGCATACAACATGTCTCCATCAATATCTAACACAATCTGTCTCCCCTATGATGCGTGTTACGGTCTCAGGAGATGTTGGGCATTGTGTTACGAGGCACCAATGCTCGGTGTGGAGGTAGAGCACTGGTTACGAGGGTGCTCGCTGATGAGCACAAGGAGCTGATCAAGCAGTTGCCACCTCCACTAGAGATCTTGGATCCATTGTTTGATAACGGTGTGTATCCAGTAGTGTAGTTTAAAATAAATAAATGTTTTACTTTTATAGTTTTAGTAGTATAATTCCCTTTCTCACATGCATTTTGAATAATCTACTATCCTTTCTTACAATGTGGACAATAAAAATCTTTAAGTTGCGGGGATGGTGTAGAGTTTTGCTTATTGTCCTTTATGCATGCTTATATACATATACATAGGGAAAAAATTCAAAAAATTTCAATTTTGCTTATATAAATATATACATATAGATATGCTTATATATAGAGAATAAATGAAAGAGTGTTTCTTTTCATCAAATTCATGTGTATGACATTGTAGTGAATATTCCATACACTTTGCTTGAACACTCTTATTCATTGGTTATATCATAGATCAATTAAAAATATTACACCAATGCATGGAACAACAAACTATCATAGTTTTTATAGATTTAGTGCATGTGTTCATAATTGTTTTCTTATGAAGCTAATGTTTAGTGTAATGAATCTTCTTTCCATGTATGCACTATTAAAGTGGTAATCACGTGGATTGGGTTCTAAACCAAAAGGATATTGGCCACATACATTTACAAGTTTATCATTAGTAAATGATTGAGAGTTTTACTCATATATATCTCATAAAAAAGAAAAAAAGAGAAGAAAAAAGGGGAATGAAAGTGAACAAAGAATAAAATGCATCGTTCTTCCAACTTCATTTAGTACCCATGTCCTCGTGCATTAAGAAGCATTGAGGATTCGTGCCAAAAAAATGGGGTATGGAGGAGTGCAAAATAAAAAAAAACTTAAGGATTCGAGTCGTTAAGTCCGAGGGGTCCTTCTTGGCCCAATACACTAAGACCGTCTGGTTTAGGAGCTATTGACCCAAAGCTCGCTAAATGGATCTGTTTATGTTCAAAAAATGAGATATGAGAATAAAAGTGGGCATATGATTAGTGATCGGTCCATATTTTACACCTTTTTTCTGCATGTTTGCATGCCATTTTGATCGCCCATATCGCGTTTTTCACGATTATTCGACAATATTGCGATGCTTTTCACTATTTCTTGTTTTTATCGTATTTCAGGAGATATGGAGCGATTTGGAGCGATTTTGAGATCAAGAGGATTTGCACCCACTTTGGAGTGTCGCCCACGGCTCATTTACAGACTTATCGGCGATTGAGTATGAGTGGAAGAAGAAGGAACTTCATAGGAGCGACGAGGAGGCGAAATGATGAAGAATGGGGATCTACAGCATGTCACTCGGCCGAGTGAAGCACTCACTCGGCCGAGCCAGAGTTCCACTCGGCCGACCAGACCGGACACGCACCACAGAAGGAACTGGGCGTGCACTCGGCCGAGGGACGATATCCCACTCGGCCGAGTATGAAGATCTCATCGCCCGAGTGGCATGGAAAATCCACCATCAAAAATGGCCGACTTTCTGGAAATGTACAGGCTTTTGACGGTTCCGACTCGGCCGAGTACACATTACCACTCGGTCGAATGATGAAAGCTACTCGGTTGAGCCTCCCCCAGAGACAGACCCCTGAGGACCTCGAAGTTACTGGAATTTTACAGGGTCTGTCACTCGGCCGAGTAGAGAAGCCCACTCGACCGAGTAGAGAAGTCAACTCGGCCGAGTGATGCCGAGGACACGCAGCGCCCAGATTTTCAGACAGCCTCCCACTCTTTTGAAATCTGCTATCATTCCAGCAATCAAAGTATTTTTCTCATATTTTGTATGGATAGTAGACTTCATGACGGTTCCAATGCCGCTAAGAACGTGCCAATCGGAGGTCGGATGAAATCTAGAGAATTTCTGCAAGTTGACGCTGCAGTGCTGGAATTTCCACTCGGCCGAGTCACATTTTCCCACTCGGCCGAGTCGGCGACGGGCCCAGATTTTATGTTGCGGTTTGGGCTGTTTTTGGGCACGAATTTGAGGGGTTTTCAAGGGTTTCTTGCTAGGGTTTTGGGGAGTATTTAAGAGGGTTTGTAGCCGTCATTGAGGAGGGTTCCAAGATGATTTCTTATTGATTATTTTAGAGGTTAGGCCATGCCCTAGGCCCCCTCTTAGATCAAAAAGCTTGTATTTGGATTGGAATTCTTCATCAAAGCTAAGTATCTTTGTTCTTATACTTTGAATCTTTGATTTGATATCTTTTTGTATGCAAGCTATGGTTTTTATTGATTCTTATATCCTTATTGCTATGCTAGAGTAGATTTGTTGTTCTAGGGCATGGGGATGAACCCTATGGATCTAATTTCAGATTTGTGATGAATGAATTTCTAAATTGCTAGAATTGCTAGGAGGTTAGGTTGTGATTGATTTATTACGGATAGCTAGGGATTTCCATCGATTGGGGTTTGCAAGAGATTGGATTCTAATCGATAGGAAGGCCAAGATATTCGATTTAGGTTTACAATTGGGTTTCTCTCGATTTGGTTTGCAAGAGATTGGACCAAAGATAGGATTTTTAATTGTAAATCTATACCCATATTCGTTTGCAAGAGATTGGACGAATACGAACTATCACAACCTAGATCGTAACTCGAGTTTGCACGAGAGTGGGCTCGAGGAGCGATTGAACGATGACGTCGATTGAACGATGACGTCGATCTTCATGCTAGTGGCTTAGGTTAGGGTTTGCAAGAGATTGGGCTCTAATCTAGGTTGCTATAGACCGGCAATAGCGCGAGAGCGTGAGCTTGGTTCTATATTCAGTTACGACTAGTTCACCTCAATGCAAGTCTAGTAATATTGAGATTCACTATTTACGATGATGTATGACGATCCGTAGTAGGAATTTCCTAGCCCTAGACACTTTTATTTTATTGTATTTGAATCGATATTTGACCGATTTCTTTATCACCGACACCGACATCCACCACCATTTCCATTATATCATACCATAGCCATCTCCACCAATAAAACATTCGTAGTCAAACCAACCTAGGATAGATTGGAACCGACACCACCTCCCTGTGTTCGATACCCGCTCGTCGCTACACCGTGCTCTTGCGGTAAAACTACAATCGTTCTCCGGGTGTATATCCGGGGCCGATCAAATTTTTTGGCGCCGTTGCCGGGGATTTATCTCCGTGCATTTGCGCCATACTAGGTTGTGCTCTTGGGTTACATTTTGGAGCGATCAAGTTTTTGGCGCTGTTGCCGAGGAGGTGTTTTCCGTTGGGTGCCGATTTGTCACAATTAGGTTGATTAGATTGCATTAAAAAATCAAAAAAAATCAAAAAAAACATTGAGAGAAATTTTTTTTCCCACCACCTGCTAGTATTATCTTTATCTCTCTTTGTACCACTGACGTCCTTTCCAGGTTGTTTACTTTGATTGATCAGGTACAGTTGTTGCAGCGATGGTGCTTCCAAAGAAAATGCGAGCGGGCTCTATACAATCCTACATATATCTCGCTGCATTCTATCAGGATGATGGAGAATCCTTCGGGGAAGCCTTGTCTAGGTTTGAAGGAATGTTAGAAATGTTCCAGACGGAGTCAGACCATGAGTGGAATGACTCCACGCTATTTGATATCTTCACTAGAAGGCTAAAGGGACCCTCACGTGAGTTTTTGAAGAGGATGCAAGTGGGGAAGTTCAGTGATCTACAGTTGGCAGCAGCCTTGGAGCAAATGATAGATAATGCTCGATCTACCGGTTCACTAACCGTTACGGTAAGTAAACCATACGACCAAGTATTCATCGATTTTGTTATGGTTAATGTCTCTAGTGCAGGTACTATCATAGACGGAGTGTATGCCTCACTTGAAGGTGATCATATCCACCTTTATACCATCAACACTCCACAAATAGAGACATCTGAGTTGCCAAAGGAGGACACGTACCGGACCTATTGAGAAACATTGTCGACATAGTTCGAAATTCCGGTCCATTGACAATAACGGCAGGTGCTCCTTTTGAGCTTAAATTTCAAAACTTTATTACTCATTGTATCTCTTCCATAGGCACAATTGATGATGGAGTCTACGCTCTAATTGAGGGGCACAAGACCCATTTTTACACCATGGTCGAGATACATGAGCCTATAGAGTCACCTTATGTCGTCGTCGCCTCCCCCTGCCACCCACCTGAGTCAGAGCAGCCTATACCATCAGAGGATATTATTGTGGAGGTCATGCATACAGTAGTGGAGCAGACCATCAAGGAGGACGTGACTTTGGACGATGACATTTGCACAGAGATAGAGCCCGAATTGTGCCCCCCTCCTTTCGAGCTACCGCAGCCATCCCCACCTTCTACAGAGGCTGAGCATCCCTCAGAGAACCACGCTTTCACTGATGTTGAGGACAATCTCACAGAGCTTATGGCTCCCCTTCAGGGAGATCTCTTTACTCCCTCATCTCCTACATTTGATTCTCCTCCCGTGTATGATATTTTTTATGATTCAGATTTTGGCGACTCATCGTGCCTTTTGCAGGATTCATGTACATATGATCAAGAGGTACGATGGGACGTATATGAGGAGGAGAGCGAGGAGTTAGCACCCATGGATGCTATTGAATATGATCAGGAGGTGCGATGGGATAAGTCTGACGATGATGAGGAGCTGCCTGATGAGACCTACACTTATATGCCCAAGCTACCTGAACAACCTGAGGCGAACAATGAGGAGTTGATCGACGTGGTATACGAGAGTGGAGATTTATTTCCAGGGAAGTGTTGTCACCCGTCTTTAATTTTAAATACTTATGCTAATGACCCTCTTTGGAATACATTTATTTTGGGGAAGATTTATCCACATCAGATTGATGCGGCTTATCTCTTGCAGGGTACAGGTGGAGTCCTTGGAGAGGTGCTAGGAGTCGCATTGCTGGAGTCTGATGGAGTCCGTGGACATACGCATGTGGCAGAGCCACGAAAGGAGCAGTTGGAGCAATTTCCTGCACCGACAAAGATACTGGATCCGCCTTTTGCTATATGTGATATCAATCCAGTAGTGTAGAAATTTTTATGCTTTCAATAAACCCGAATCCTCTCGACAGCGAGGGGACCGTATAGATTTGATTGAATAAATACCACCTCTTATGACGGCAACAAAAATTTTTACACCCCAAACCCATTATATATATTAATTGCCCTCTCCATATTTTGATGTGTCACATCCTCTTGCTCACCACATTCGAGCATTTCTTTCAAGTGAAACATTACTTTCTTATTCGTTTGACTTGATCACGCTTTGCAAAGCCATGACATTTTTGGTCAAGTCATTTGAATAGGATTGTTTGGTATAAGCTTGGGGGAAGGCGCTCTCATGCATCATTGTATGTGCATGTAGTTACATTAGGATTTCATGTCATTCATTTCACCATTTTTCATTCACCCCCTTATTATTATTGTTGTTCCTCATATTCTTCCATTATGATCACATTGAGGACAATGTGAAGTTTAAGCTTGGGGGGTGCATTTCCATGCCATTTAGATGCATTAGTTGCATTTTTACTTTATTTTAGGGGTTTTTAAATTTTTCAAAATTTTTGCATCATCTTTTTGATTTTTTCCATCTTATTTTCCTTTTATGTGTGTTCATGCATCATATTGTGTGCTTGATTTTCTTTTCTTTCCTCTCTTTTATTTTTATTTCTTTATTTTTCTTTTCTCTTCTTCCGCTAGATGAATTTCGTATGATGATATCTCTTATTGTTTTAGCAACCATCACGATGCTTATTATTCCATGCCATGCTACTTTGAGTATTCCATAGTCTTGCTATTTACATGTGCTTGCAAATATATTTCTTTTGATGATTCCTCTACATGAATGCATGATATTAATTGAAACTGAATGTATGGATTAGTGTTTAGTATGCTTTTGTTGGAAATGCACCAAGATTCACGCATCATTAGTATATCTGAAGCATCAGTTTTATTGTCTTCTTCACCCTCTGTTGCATGCTTGATATGATTGTGCGCTTTACTGCTTGACTTCACTTTTTATTGAGATGATTGAGAATGTCCATGCTTGCGTATGCGTTTTAGTTGAAGTATTATTTTATTGAACCGTTCGTGCACATCTTAGAGTGAACCGAGTGTTACATTATTTCCTTCTCCACATATATCTTTTTATTCTCTACATGTTACTTGAGTTCACCTCCTAAAGCTACTTATATCGCATCTATTTCCCAAAAATCCCCACAAAGGAAAAAGTTAGCTCCAAAAAGTCCAAAAAGCCAAAAAGGAGCCAAAATCCAAAAAATACAAATCATATAGCTCCTACAAAAATCCAAAAAGAAAAATGAGAAACAAATCCCAAAAGAAAAAAAATAAAATATTTCTCTATCTCATTATTGGAGCCACAAAATACTTGGGAAAACCAAGGCAAAAATCCCATTTTTCACTATCATATTCCTTTAGATGTGATGCCTCAAGCTAAGCTTGGGGGGGTGAATTCATTTGACCATATGAGTGAGTATGACATTAGAGTGGAGAGGTGCATGAATGGGAATATTCGATAATGCTTAGACTTTGCAAAATATATTAGATATGGAGATTTTTCATGATTTGAAATAAATATGTGAATGCCATGACTCTTATTCTATTCTCTATTGCATGCTTGGTGTGTATCTTATATACTTCATTTATAACTTTTGATTGAAAAGTGCATCGCCAACATTTGTATATTAAATTCTATGAAATGCGTGATGTGAATATGAATTGATTGTATGAATTTAGAGAGTCCCTTTTGTTATTCTTAAAAGCTTGCAAGTATCATGTCTAAGTAAGATTTGAAATCCTTATAGCATGTGATTTGTATTTTCCAAGTTATTGTGATGTGTAGCTTATGGCTTGAGATCTGAGAGAATAATCTAGCAACCACTTCCACCTCGTGTTCTTTCTTTTTCTTTCGTTTCATTTTCTTTATTTTCATCTCCCGAGTTCATCTCTCTACTTATCTTCCTCGAGGACGAGTAAGAGGTAAGCTTGGGGGATTTTGATCGGTCCATATTTTACACCTTTTTTCTGCATGTTTGCATGCCATTTTGATCGCCCATATCGTGTTTTTCACGATTATTCGACAATATTGCGATGCTTTTCACTATTTCTTGTTTTTGTCGTATTTCAGGAGATATGGAGCGATTTGGAGAGATTTTGAGATCAAGAGGATTTGCACCCACTTTGGAGTGTCGCCCACGGCTCATTTACAGACTTATCGACGATTAAGTATGAGTGGAAGAAGAAGGAACTTCATAGGAGCGACGAGGAGGCGAAATGATGAAGAATGGTCATCTACAGCATGTCACTCGGCCGAGTGAAGCACTCACTCAGCCGAGCCAGAGTTCCACTCGGCCGACCAGACCGGACACGCACCACAGAAGGAATTGGGCGTGCACTCGGCCGAGGGACGATATCCCACTCGGCCGAGTATGAAGATCTCATCGCCCGAGTGGCATGGAAAATCCACCATCAAAAATGGCCGACTTTCTGGAAATGTACAGGCTTTTGACGGTTCCGACTCGGTCGAGTACACATTACCACTCGGTCGAATGATGAAAGCTACTCGGCCGAGCCACCCCCGGAGACAGACCCCTGAGGACCTCGAAGTTACTGGAATTTTACAGGGTCTGTCACTCGGCCGAGTAGAGAAGCCCACTCGACCGAGTAGAGAAGTCAACTCAGCCGAGTGATGCCGAGGACACGCAGCGCCCAGATTTTCAGATAGCCCCCACTCTTTTGAAATCTGCTATCATTCTAGCAATCAAAGTATTTTTCTCATATTTTTTATGGATAGTGGACTTCATGACGGTTCCAACGCCGCCAAGAACGTGCCAATCGGAGTCGGATGAAATCTAGAGAATTTCTACAAGTTGACGCTGCAGTGCTGGAATTTCCACTCGGCCGAGTCACATTTTCCCACTCGGCCGAGTCGACGACGGACCCAGATTTTAAGTTGCGGTTTGGGCTGTTTTTGGGCACGAATTTGAGGGGTTTTCTAGGGTTTCTTGCTAGGGTTTTGGGGAGTATTTAAGAGGGTTTGTAGCCGTCATTGAGGAGGGTTCCAAGATGATTTCTTATTGATTATTTTAGAGGTTAGGCCATGCCCTAGGCCCCCTCTTGGATCAAAAAGCTTGTATTTGGATTGGAATTCTTCATCAAAGCTAAGTATCTTTGTTCTTATTCTTTGAATCTTTGATTTGATATCTTTTTGT
This sequence comes from Scilla litardierei, assembly GCA_030789695.1. NCBI lineage: Eukaryota > Viridiplantae > Streptophyta > Magnoliopsida > Asparagales > Asparagaceae > Scilla > Scilla litardierei. The sequence goes on along the minus strand of CM061134.1, from coordinate 78,821,208 downwards.
ATGCAAGCTATGGTTTTTATTGATTCTTATATCCTTATTGCTATGCTAGAGTAGATTTGTTGTTCTAGGGCATGGGGATGAACCCTATGGATCTAATTTCAGATTTGTGATGAATGAATTTCTAAATTGCTAGAATTGCTAGGAGGTTAGGTTGTGATTGATTTATTACGGATAGCTAGGGATTTCCATCGATTGGGGTTTGCAAGAGATTGGATTCTAATCGATGGGAAGGCCAAGATATTCGATTTAGGTTTACAATTGGGTTTCTCTAGATTTGGTTTGCAAGAGATTGGACCAAAGATAGGATTTTTAATTGTAAATCTATACTCATATTCGTTTGCAAGAGATTGGACGAATACGAACTATCACAACCTAGATCGTAACTCGAGTTTGCACGAGAGTGGGCTCGAGGAGCGATTGAACGATGACGTCGATCTTCATGCTAGTGGCTTAGGTTAGGGTTTGCAAGAGATTGGGCTCTAATCTAGGTTGCTATAGACCGGCAATAGCGTGAGAGCGTGAGCTTGGTTCTATATTCAGTTACGACTAGTTCACCTCAATGCAAGTCTAGTAATATTGAGATTCACTATTTACGATGATGTATGACGATCCGTAGTGGGAATTTCCTAGCCCTAGACACTTTTATTATATTGTTTTTGAATCGATATTTGACCGATTTCTTTATCACCGACACCGACATCCACCACCATTTCCATTATATCATACCATAGCCATCTCCACCAATAAAACATTCGTAGTCAAACCAACCTAGGATAGATTGGAACCGACACCACCTCCCTGTGTTCGATACCCGCTCGTCGCTACACCGTGTGCTTGCGGTAAAACTACAATCGTTCTCCGGGTGTATATCCGGGGCCGATCAAATTTTTTGGCGCCGTTGCCGGGGATTTATCTCCGTGCATTTGCGCCATACTAGGTTGTGCTCTTGGGTTACATTTTGGAGCGATCAATTAGTAAACTCAATATCATGAGCTTTTGATTAGTAAGTGTTGTGTTGGCCAAGTTCTAGAGGATTTAATTAATTAATACACTTGATTGCCTACATTTTTACTCAATTGCATATCATGGATTTGCATTATGCTTTATATGCATGGATTGGGGTGACATTATGAATTTTTGTATAGGTTCATGATGACTCATGATATATGTTGAACTTTGTGGGGTTATGTTATTCGTAACTCATTCTATGGTCGATGAATTGAATATGATGTGTACATTATATTTTTAGAATGTTCTGTAAGGTCTCTGGTTATGAGGAAAACACTAGAAGGGGGGTTAAATAGTGTTTATGCAATTTAAAATGATAATTACACCAAATTAAATTCCTAACGAACAATTAATGCGGAATGAAAATAAACCCTAAAATGATACAATGCAAATGCAAGGATGTTTCAAGGGTTCGGATTACCCAAGTCACTTCCCATTTGTTCCCGGTAATCGTATGTCCCTTCCACCCGGATACCACCGGATACTCAAGTTAGAACCCTAACTGGAGGTTTTTTAAAACCCACTTGTAGCAACCCTACAAGTGAAATCGAAATACACTCGATGTCCTTGACTCCCACAACTTGGTGACGTGCGTTTATATTTCATATATTCACGCACATTTTCTTTTGTGTTTCTCCGTGTTTTTCCGCCGTCTCTTATTCGTTTTCGTGTATTTTCCCGTTTTCTTTCACTTTTCTTTGTTTATCCATGATTGCAGGGGATTGACCACGTAGGGGACGTTTAACGATGATATCCCAAGTCCCCGGAGCAACGGGAGAAGTCACGCGTGATCCAGGGGGTCAAATGCCAAAGAATTCATCTTTCAGCCCCTCACCCGGTCGGTTGGTCATCTCCAACCGATCGGGTGATGCACGCGTGCACCACCCGGTCTCTGCCGCAGCTCATAAGGAAGTCACCCGACCGGTTCATAGACCGGTTCAGCGGGGGGTTGTTCTCTGTTTTTTCGAGCAAAATGCCAACCGATCGGGTGACTCTCACCTGATCGGTTCATCTGTAGCTGAAGATGAAGAGCTGAAGACACGGACGCCAAACCGATCGATTCACCCGACTGCTCCAAGATCCAACCGGTCACTCAAGAACTCACCCGACCGGTTCATGTGATCGGGTGAAAGCTCGCCGTTTTCTATTATTATTTTGTAACAGATCAACCGATCGGTTGACTTGTCAACCGATCGGTTGATGCGAAAGTCTATAAATAGAACCCCTAGGGTTCCAGAAACGGGAGCTGCCATTTTTTTACTGTTTTCTCTCCTTGTGACGGCTGTAATTGTTACTCTTTTGTAAGTTTTCAGATCTTTCTCAAATTTTAGTATTGTCTTATCTACTCTATTACTTCCGCATTGCAATTGTCCGATTATGATTCCAACGGTTAATTTTTATTTAGATCGCTTTTTCATGGATTTTTGTGAGTAGTTCCCAAATCTGGGATTTTGGTGGAAACCCCTTCGGGGGCTCTTCCCGATGCGTCCATAGGGTTAGGAAATCGATAGGGATTAGGATTCTAACAGTTACGCGGGGTGTTTCATTGTCATCGGCGGGAAAAAGACCGCCTTTGACCGTTGGGCCAAGGGGGAATAAACTTGGCGGTTGACTCCCTATCCATAGCTCACACCCATAGCGTAGACGTCGAATCCTAGCACGCGGGAGCAGCAGGATGAGACGTTGGGAGTTATTGTTGCGGGCTTAGTGCTCCCGGGATCGATCAGTGTTAATGGATACGGGAGTGCCCACTGATCGAATCCGGGAAGTCTGGTGTATCATCCTGGGCAACGACCGGAATATCGGGCCCATGGGACGCCGGTACCACTTTCAGAGGCAACGTCTCACCATTAGACCCTAATCCCGATTGCTATCCATACCCGTAGGCCGTATCGGCGAGAGTCTCTCGTCGGGTTGGAAACCAAAGTCCCGGGTTTTCTTTCCTGTTGTTAATACCCTTTATTTCCTTTCGTGACAACCATTTACCGATTCAGGCTAGCTCGCCCCTCGGGGTGATTTAGGTCCTATCTCACCCATGCACAACCTCGCCTCCCTGAGTTCGATATTCCCGCACCCTACACTAACCGTGCACTTGCGGTAAACGACACCGCGCCGCCGTACCGTAAACGGGGCGCCGATCAAGTTTATGGCGACGTTGCTGGGGAGGCAACGTGCTTGTTATTTTAGGATCTCTTGAACCCTCGTGTCTAGCTCACATCCCTACCTCACGATAATTTTCGCATTCTCCTTTTTTTTTTATCTTTCTTATTTTTATTTCTTATTTTATCTGTTTCTTTCCCACTTGTCGCTTCACGGGTGTTTGTTGTTTTTCATGCGCAGGAGTTCAAGGAGTCTTGACGACTTGATTCCCCTCGATCCAGAGATTAACGCCACCCTTAGGCGTTTGGCCGTCGAGAAGCGAAGAAGAGAAGATCCCGAATCCATGGAGTAGAACACCCCACCTCACAAGTCTCTGCTGGAGTACTCGATGCCATCCATCGAGTCGACTTCCGCCATCCGTTCTCCAGCTATTGCGGCCCAAAGCTTTGAGCTGAAGCCGTCTCTAGTGACATGGATCCAGCAGGACCAGTTTGCGGGTGCACCCATGGAGAGCCCGATCGAGCACCTAGACTCCTTCTTGGAGAAGTGTGACACCTTCCGGATTAATGGTGTCACGACAGAGGCTATCCGTCTGAAGCTGTTCCCCTTCTCTTTGCGAGACAAAGCCAAGCAATGGCTAAGGGGGAAGGACCCCAACACTTTCAACACCTGGGAGAAGCTCTCCAATGCTTTTCTGACGAAGTTCTTTCCTCCGGGGAAGACCATAAAGTTGAGGAGTGAGATCTCCTCCTTCTCCCAGGCCAGCCACGAGTCCTTGCATGAAGCTTGGACGAGATATAAAGAAATGCAAAGAAGATGCCCTCACCATGAGCTTCCGAAGTGGCAGATTATTAATCTGTTCTACAATGGGTTAAGGGATGACCTGAAATCTTCTATGGACACCGCGGCTGGGGGTTCCTTCATGTCTAGGAGCGAGGAAGATGCCGGGCATATTCTGAAAAATATGGCATCCAACAATGAGCGGTGGTGTGACGAGAGAGCCACACCAAGATCCGGGGGTATACACAGAGTCGAGGATGTCGACAAACTTTCAAGCAAGTTCGACTTGCTTTCGACCCAGATCTCCGCCCTAATGGTAGGAGCCGGTGGGGCCGGTACACAGCAAATTTCTGCGGTAGAGTCCGAATTCTTTGGGGAATTCGACGGTGGTGACATCTCACCACCGTTGGATCAGGCGAGCGCACTGTTTTACAACCCCACGGGAAATGCGCCGTATCCACCAAGGGCCAACTCCAACCCGGCCTACTCTCCAAACAACCGGAACCACCCCAACTTCAGTTACCGGCCACCATTTCAGCCCTCACCGCCTCAGCAGCCGCATCAACAAACTTATCAGCCGGCTAGGCCACAGCAGAATCAGGTTCAGCAGCAACCATTTCAGCAACAACCTCAGCAACAATCTTACGCCCCCAGGAATCAGCAGCCATTCTAGCAGCAGCAGCAGTATGGCCAACAGAGGGCCGTCTCTCCGGTTGAGTCTCTCTTGACTCAATATATTACCAACCAGGAGAACAACCAAAAGCTGGAAATGGGTCAGCGGACCCTCGCGGACCAAGTAACCCAGCTGGGATTACAAGTGGCAAACCTTGCAAGGTCACAAAAACAATTGCTGCCACAACCAGAGGTGAACCCGAGGGGAGCAACCCAAACATCGGCACTCGTGCACGAGCACGCAAATGTGTCCGCTATCGTTTTGAGAAGCGGGACACAAATTCCTACTAGAGTGCCCCCTAGCAAACCGGAAGCACCATTGGTCGTTAAGAGACCGATCGAAAAATCAAACGACGCCGGTGCTTCGTCATCAAATCCTATGACTCCGGAGGGAGTGTCTGAAGAAGAGAAGAAGAAGGAGGAGGAAGGGAGCCCGAAAGTGTTCAAACCAGTTGTGCCATTTCCACAACGGTTGGCTCAGGTAAAAATTGATGAGAAATATGGCAAGTTCTTCGCCATGGTCAAGGACCTAAGCCTGCAAATCCCCTTCCTAGAAGCAATCGAAACAATCCCCTCCTATGTAAAATTCCTGAAAGATTTGGTGACTAGAGGGTCTAGAAAGGAGAAAGTAGTGCTGACGGCGGAATGTAGCGCTCTTATTCAGAGGGCAAATCTGCCGAAACTCAAGGACCCGGGGAGCTTCTCTATTCCTTGCACGATCGGGGCAGTGAAGATTCATCGTGCACTCGTCGATCTAGGAGCGAGTGTTAGTTTGATGCCCTTGTCGATGTATAGGAGGATAGGAATGGGTGATTTGGAGCCCACCGGTATGACCCTACAACTAGCTGACCGGTCGGTCAAATATCCGGGGGGAATTGTGGATGATCTCCCCGTAAATGTAAGAGGGGTGCATGTGCCTATGGACTTTATAGTCATGGACATGCCTGAAGACGCACACACCCCCATTATCCTGGGACGGCCTTTCATGGCCACTGCTGGCGTTTTAATAGATGTGAAGAACGGAAAACTCTCTTTAAACGTCAGCGGAGAGAAAGTTGAGTTTGACCTGGGGTTGTCCATGAAGCACCCCGATCCCCCTGATGACCCTCAGTGTAATTTGCTTGAGGTAGAAGAGGAAAAAGCTGCTGAGGAGAGCTCCTGGGAGATTCTCCTGAGAAACCCCCCCCCCCCCCCCCCCCGATGACTTGGGGGATTCGGAAGATGGAGACGGCCCTAAGAACAAAGAAGCTGCAGGGAAGGCGAGTGCAGCGAGAACGACCCCTCCCGGGTTCCCCAAGGCTCCTCCTGCGAGGAGAATGGGGAAAGAGCCCATGGACCTCACTAAAGACGAGGTCCGGATCCTAAAGAAGATGGCGGGAAGCGCCAACACAAAAGAAAATCCCCCGGATCCCAAGAACAAGGGGAGGGTAGTCGAGCAAGTATTTCTCCAGCCGCTGACTACTCCAATGGCCTTCAGCTCCAATGAGGAAGAGATGCCGAAATTCGGGCATCACCCGTATCAACCACCATGAGCATCTCTTGCGGGCGTCGAGCCAACGACGTTAAACAAGTGCGCTTCATGGGAGGCAACCCATGTTCTAAACTTTTCCCCATTTTTAGCGTTATTTTTTTTACTTTATTTTATCTATTTTATAAATAAAGTCAGCCGCGAGAACATCTGTTCGGGGACTTAGACAAATCTATTGGTTTTTGCAGGAAACAAGCCCCAACCGATCGGTTGATAACTCACCCGATCGGTTGGGATGTATCAGATACATGCCGAGATATGTCCCCAAATGACCCGATCGGTTGAGTAATGAAGAGACCGGGTGGCAGACCGAGTGAGCTGGGGAGAACTCTCGGAAATTTTTGGGGAATATCAACCGATCGGTTGAGTTCGAGCCCGATCGGTTGACGCGACCGGGTGAGCAGCCCTAAGTTCTCGGGAAAATGTGAGGAGCGGCCAACCGATCGGTTGAAAATTCAACCGATCGGTTCGCCTGTAGCATTTCTTCGGCAAGAATTTTGACCTAACCGTCAACCGATCTGGTGACAAGTCACCCGATTGGTTCGACTTAAAACCCTATATAAACCCCCCGACACCACTCGTTTTCATCCTCGCCCGATCGCCAGAAACGCCGTCGTTTCGCCTTCCTCTCTTCCCCAACGATCGATTCTCACCCCCCCCCCACGTCCTCTACTCCTCCATTACTCCCTCTCTCCACCTCCTCCATCAATCCCTCCATCATCTACACCCTCTCTCTCCTTCCATTCCAAACTTCTGACCTAGTTTTCCCCCAAACCACTCCCATCCGAAAATTCTTGCCGAAGGAGAACGCCGCGGGTCCATGCTACTCTCGCTGAACAGTGTGGGGACATCTACGAGCAAGCTCCGCCATTCCGCTTGGGTACACTCGCTCCTAAGCTCATATTTATATATTTGCCCTATAAATTGTGCTTGCTCGTTTGCTTGTGTTAGTGTGCATCCACTATTTTTTTCACTCATTCATACACACACACTCACACATGGCTAAGGATAAGGACAAGGGGAAGGGAATTATGCGGGAGGAGGAGCCGTCTCGAAAGAGACGAAAACAAACACGCCCCCCTTCCCGTACACGAGCACTTACACTTGGCCCTCCCCCACCTGTTATCCCCCCTGTGGACCCAATGTTGGGCCCACATGGGTATATCTTTAGGAACCAGGAGCACAAAGATTTTTACCGTAGGCTCGATGCTCGAGGGCATCTATCTACTAAGTTCCCGCACGCACGAACACTTGTCGATCTCGGTGTCTTCACTGAGGTCGAATCTCTTTTCGCTAACTTAGGATGGTTGGCCTTTCTTAATGCATCTGCCTTATCCTACTCGGCACTCACACTCGAATTTCTCTCTACACTTGTTTGGGAGTCCGGGTCGATCATTAAATTCAGGGTGCGTAACCGTAGTGTCACCACAAATCTGAACACGATTAACGATATATTTGGTTTCCCCAATCTCGGGGATGATTCCATCCGACACTATGGGTACACGCCCGAGTTTGATGTCGATCAATTCTGGTTTCGCCTCACATTGATCAGTGACTATCCCCGAGGAAGGGCCAAGGCCTCCTCCATCATTCATCCCGTGTTTCGTTTGGCCCACAGGATCATTTCATCTGCATTCTTTCCTAGGGACGAGTCCGGCACTGTGACTATCCCTGATCTTTTTATCCTTTGGGCCATGACTTTCCCTTATGTCCGGGATGATGATGGAATTAGCTTCAGGGCCCCTACTGTCCCCATCCATGGCAGCGATTGGCTTGTTTACAAGCTACTCGAGATCAGCCGGGCCGGTAAGGGGAAGTTTTGTTGTGGGGGCATCATCACGATCATCTGCTCTCACGCCCAATTCAATATTACCATCCCCGATAATCTACCAGCTGCCGCAGGACCCTCACATCTTGATATTGATGTCCTGCGGCACATCCACATGATTAAACCCCGCTCGGATGGCCGCTTCATCTTTAATTATGGCCACCCCCCAGCCCCTTACACCATTCTGCCCAACCCCGCTCGCATGACGATTGCTCTTGTGGGAGATTGGACTTTCCCTCATGATCCCGACTTCATAGCGGGATTGAATCTTCCTTTCCTTCCCGCAGACGCACGCAGACCACCGTCCCCTGCCACCCACTTAGGCGAGCAGGATATCCCTGCGTCTGGGGGAGAATTAGGGGCTGGCCCGAGTCGTCCTGTTTCTGCTCCGGGACCGATCACGTCTGAGCACCTCTTTGCGGCCATTTCTGGCCTTGTCTCCTGTGCCGGCATGACCACTGCCGCCGGCACCTCTTCGACCTTACCTGGCGGCACCACCTCTGCCTCGCGTCAGTCTACATCTTTTGGTCGCCGTCAGGTATCTGCCCGTTTAGGTCTTGAGAGGGAGGTCGCTGCCCTTCGTGAGCTCGCCATGTCCTCTGCTTCCTCGGACCCATCACCATCCTCCTTTCTTACTCACCCACGTTTCCTCGCACTTGAGAGGAACGTGGCCGCCATTCTCCGCCTTCTTACTCATATCCACGGACCACCTCCACCTTCACCACCTCCACCTTCACCACCCCGGCGATCTTCTCCTCCACCCACCCACACTTCCCCACATCCATCACCCCCCTCACCACATTCTTCTCCTCCATCTTCTAACCCCACCCTGGCATCCACTTCACCCCTCCCGACCACTTCCACAGCACCCACACTACCTCCTCCCTCCTCCTCCGTCACTCTATACGTGCGCCGGAGGAAATTGCCGGTGCGCTCCAGATCCCTCCCACCACCTCCCACTACCGTGACCACCGCATCCTCTTCCTCCATTTCTATTCCTCTCACCACCGCCTTGATCGCCTACCTACCACCACCACCCACCACCACCGACACTCCTTCCATTGTTCACACCACCGCTGCCCCTATTCCTTCGCCTCATTCCCCACTTCTCCGAACACCCCCAGCCTCTCCCGACCACCCATCCACACCCTCTTCCGAGGAGGACGAGGACTCCCCTTCTCTTGCTTTCTGATTTTTCCTCTTTTGTTTTTGACTCCCCCTTGCACATCTCTGGATTTTATCGATCATATCATTTCGCTAGCACTATCTGGTTTAGCTTGGGGGACGTCTATTTTGGTGTGCTGTCGTATTTTGTTTGTTTTTCTCCTTTTTGTGTGTGTGCTTGTTTTTCATTTTTTGAGTGTCGTGTCGTGTTTGTGTTTTTATTTTTATTTTTGTATTGTTTGATTTTGATTTTGATCTTTCTTTCTTTTTCAGTTTCATCTATGTGTTTTCCTCGTTTTCATTTCTTTTTGTGTCAGTGCGTATTCCCCACCCATTTTCATTGCCTCCCGTACTCACTCATATTGCATTGAGGGCAATGCAAACTTCAGCTTGGGGGAGTCGCACTGTGTGCGTCGTTTGAGTCCTTCTTTTTCGCTTTTTTGTGTCGTTTTCATCGTGTTTTTATTTTTTTTTTCTTTTCTTCTTTTTAGCTCTTTCTCCTAGAGATGAATCCTATGATGAATCGCCACAAAGTCATACACACCTAGCATTTGCATCGATAATCACACTCACTAACCCTAGGATTTCGAGTCCTCTTGCATTTCACGCATCGTGGGTCCACTTAGATTTTTGTGAGTCGTGTGTCTTGACTAGCATTTGGTGTGCTTCTACCTTGTGATTTTACTTTATATACCTGTCCAGGAATGACCCCTAGATTATCATGCTTCGATTTGAATATGCGGTATTTGTTTCTACTATATGCATGCTATATTTATATCGTATATTTCAATTCGCATGCGTCGGGATTGCACAATTAAGGACTAGGATAACCCATTTAGCCTATGCTTTATTTAGCAAGAATAGTTTCCTTTGCCCGAGTGTTTAGATTTCGACTTCTTTTTTGTTTTACTTGGTGCAAATCCCCTCGTCGTGTACCGTTCTCCCATTTGGGAGAGTGCACATGTGTATAGCCAAAATTCCAAAAATCCAAAAAAAATAGAAAAAAAGGAAAAAAAACCCAAAAAGAGAGAAAAAGAAAAAATTTTGTCTAGCCAAAAGGCCAAAAAAAATACAAATGCCCAAAACCCAAAAAAATTTCCGTGTGAATATTTTTTTTCCTACTTGCCGAGAATAAAGGGAAGGCGAGAATTTGCACCGAGTGTTCTACTCCACATCATCTCAACCCCCATCGTTATCAAAAACACTTGGCTTAGGAACTTTTTAGCTAGTATCTAGGCTATAGTGGCGTGATTTCCTTAACCCTAGTTATGGAGTCCCCGATGCATGATACGCTTCTATTCTTACTCTTCTCATGCATGCATGAACTTATATTCGCCGCTTAATTCAATTCGAATCGATATTTGGGTCATATCTTGGATTTATGTATATCGAGCCTCATAGCACATTGTAGAAAGCGACACCATTTGCTAGCACGCGACCACACTCACTCGCGCTTCACCGCGTGGGCCCACGACACTTATTTGGACTCGTTTTCCTAGGTTTAGTGGTGTGATTTGGCGTTTGCTTGCTTGGTGTGGCCTTTTTTTGATTTTGGTGGCTCTGATGGACGATCTAGGATTTAGAGTTTTCTTTTTCTTTCTTCCTCTCTATTTTTCCCTTCCGAGCTCCTACTCTCACTCGTCTTCCTCGAGGACGAGGAAGAGTTCAGCTTGGGGTATTTTGACGAGCGTTTATATTTCATATATTCACGCACGTTTTCTTTTGTGTTTCTCCGTGTTTTTCCGCCGTCTCTTATTCGTTTTCGTGTATTTTTCCGTTTTCTTTCACTTTTCTTTGTTTATCCATGATTGCAGGGGATTGACCACGTAGGGGACGTTTAACGATGATATCCCAATTCCCCGTAGCAACGGGAGAAGTCACGCGTGATCCAGGGGGTCAAACACCAAAGAATTCATCTTTCAGCCCCTCACCCGGTCGGTTGGTCATCTCCAACCGATCGGGTGATGCACGCGTGCACCACCCGGTCTCTGCCGCAGCTCATAAGGAAGTCACCCGACCGGTTCACAGACCGGTTCAGCGGGGGGCTGTTCTCTGTTTTTTCGAGCAAAATGCCAACCGATCGGGTGACTCTCACCCGATCGGTTCATCTGTAGATGAAGATGAAGAGCTGAAGACACGGACGCCGAACCAATCGATTCACCCGGCTGCTCCAAGATCCAACCGGTCACTCAAGAACTCACCCGACCGGTTCATGTGATCGGGTGAAAGCTTGCCGTTTTCTGTTATTATTTTGTAACGGATCAACCGATCGGTTGACTTGTCAACCGATCGGTTGATGCGAAAGTCTATAAATAGAACCCCTAGGGTTCTAGAAACGGGAGCTGCCATTTTTTTTACTGTTTTCTCTCCTTGTGACGGCTGTAATTGTTACTCTTTTGTAAGTTTTCAGATATTTCTCAAATTTTAGTATTGTCTTATCTACTCTATTACTTCCGCATTGCAATTGTCCGATTATGATTCCAACGGTTAATTTTTATTTAGATCGCTTTTTCATGGATTTTTGTGAGTAGTTCCCAAATCTGGGATTTTGGTGGAAACCCCTTCGGGGGCCCTTCTCGATGCGTCCATAGGGTTAGGAATTCGATAGGGATTAGGATTCTAACGGTTATGCGGGGTGTTTCATTGTCATCGGCGGGAAAAAGACCGCCTTTGACCGTTGGGCCAAGGGGGAATAAACTTGGCGGTTGACTCCCTAGCCATAGCTCACACCCATAGCGTAGACGTCGAATCCTAGCACGCGAGAGCGGCAGGATGAGACGTTGGGAGTTATCGTTGCGGGCTTAGTGCTCCCGGGATCGATCAGTGTTAATGGACACGGGAGTGCCCACTGATCGAATCCGGGAAGTCTGGTGTATCATCCTGGGCACCGACCGGAATATCGGGCCCATGGGACGCCGGTACCACTTTCAGAGGCAACGTCTCACCATTAGACCATAATCCCGATTGCTATCCATACCCATAGGCCGTATCGGCGAGAGTCTCTCGTCGGGTTGGAAACCAAAGTCCCGGGTTTTCTTTCCTGTTGTTAATACCCTTTATTTCCTTTCGTGACAACCATTTACCGATTCGGGCTAGCTCGCCCCTCGGGGTGATTTAGGTCCTACCTGACCCAAGCACAACCTCGCCTCCCTGAGTTCGATATTCCCGCACCCTACACTTACCGTGCACTTGCGGTAAACGACACCGCGTCGCCGTATCGTAAACGGGGCGCCGGTCACTTGGGAGCAAGAAAACCACTCTCACAACCTGAGAGTAAATCAAATAACAAAAGTTATGAAATATGAAATAAACAACACTTACAATCACCTATGCCTTGAAGTATAACTTGAAGGAGAGTGTGTTGTGTGTTGAATGACTCTCTTGAAAGAGAGGAAAGCCCTTTCTCTTGACTGCACCAATTGCCTAGAAGATTTCTCTTTGGTTCTAGGTTGGAGAGCAAGAGACTGAAAGATAAGAATTCTAGGGCTTTGGGATTTTGAGAGATTTGATCAAGGAAGAATGAAAGCTTGAATGAATGAGTAAGTGAGTAACCCCTGAATGGAACAGTAGAGGATGCCTTTATAGTTTTCCCAAAACCCTCAAAGTAAACCCCCAAAAACCCCTATGAATTTCGTTGAGAAACAGCCAACGGATAGAATTTGCACACGTGACAGTCGACTGTTGAACAAAAGACAGTCGACTGCGGCACTGTGTCAGAGGGTAGGTGAGAATTCAAATGGTAACTTACCACGTGGACAGTCAACTGATGAAGAGAAGACAGTCGACTGTTAAACCAACAGGCGACTGTAAATCCTTCTACAGGCGACTGGCCGCAAGATTAGTAAGCTTAGAAATTCTCAGAAAATACTGGAAAGACAGGACAGGCGACTGATGAAGCATTCACATTTGACTGTTCCATGGATAGGCGACTATAAATACAACATCAGTCGACTATCACAAACCCTGACATTTTCCAGAGAGTTGAGTCTGCAGAGTAGTTCATATACATGCGACTGTTGAAGCTTGACAGTCGACTGTAAATACAACAGCAATCGACTGACACTAGAATGATAAACATTTCAGAGAGCAAGTTCTGCTGAAGACTCATGGACAGGAGACTGTTGAAGCATTTACAGTCGACTGTGCCTCAGACAGGCGACTGTAAATACTACACCAGTCGACTGGCCATATGATAAGGAATTATCTTTGGGCTGAATAAAGACAGGCGACTGATTTACAAATCTCAGTCGACTGTCTCTTGGACAGGCGACTGTAAAATGTACAGCAGATGCCTGAAAGAGTTAAGGCTTAGAAAGCCCAAAAATCCATTGGTCAAGTATGTGCATAACCGACGACTGTAGAATAAAACACAGTCGACTGTTTTTAGACAGGCGACTGTAAAATGTTCAGTAGTCGACTGTTGAGTTCACAACATGCACAATCTTGAGAATTGTGAATTGGAGTCAAATGAAAAGCGATCTTATGATTTCCTATGACTGAAATGAAGATGTGTGTGCTCCAACATAGTTCTACTTCTAAGCTACATACTAGAAGAGAAAAAGAAGTTTACATTATGTAGAACTCTCTCTTCTATCCAAAGAATGAGCTTGAAGTCTTCAAGGAGCTTCAATCACCATCTTTGATCATCCAATCCACTTTTCTTGCTTTCATTGATCTTTGAGTGTCATCCATTGCTAATTGATCTTCATGATATGCGTAGACAATGGATTAACTGTAAATAGGAGATTAGTGACAAGTATTTATGTTTGCTCATCATTAACACCAAGTAGGAAGAAGTCCAATACTCAACATTCTCCCCCTCTTTGATGATGAAAAACAAACATAAACAAATGTCACGCCCTGCTTCCCAAAAAAATACGGAGGCGAAGCGTGACTAAGGCCCGCTTAGGCCAGAGCTGAGAAGCTCGGACCCAATAAGCGTCTGTAGGGATACCATTTTGAAAGTTTCAAGTTCTTCCATTAATAAAGTTCGAAACAACAGAAAGTACAGAAAGGAAGTTGCATTCATTAAATTAGAGATATAATATCCAACGAGTACAAAGTCTAAAAAGAAGCCTAAGCATGGCAACAAAATATTTAAAAGCAAACTAAAAGCAGTAACCTCTGAAAGTGACGACTAAAAAAACCTCAAGGTCTGGTCCTCGTCAGGCACGTACTCTGGGTCGACGTCCTCGGCTCCACGTACTCCGGTAAGTCTGCCTTGTCCACGAACTCTGGCTGAACACCTGACGTACAGCACCCAAGAGAAAGGAACTGTACGTCAGGTAAAGTCTACAAGACGGGTTAGACTTTACTGCAAGTGCACCGAACTTTAAACAACGGTTTACTAGTTGATTAACATGCAGAGGTTCTATTACACAACAGTTTACTGGTTGATTAGCATTCTGGAGTAATGACAGAGTAACAAAAGGAAGTACACGCAGCAGGAAAGTAAAGCGTAGCAAGTAGTAGTCGTAGCGTGTGCTACCAACTACGGGACTACCCTAAAGGTGTCAGGACAAGATGGAACTAGACAAGACAAGACGGACAGGACACGATACGTGAGACACGAAGGGTTCATGCCTTACAGGTTGAGGGGGATCAGACCCTCTCCCCGTGCGCACGCTTAACCCTACCCCAAACCTAAAAACTTAGGACAAGAAGTACAGAGATCACTTCCGCTAGGGAAGCACCTGAAATGCCCGCAGGCTTTTTGTATCACGGAGATCACTCCCGCAAGGAGAGCATCTGAAACGCCTGAAGGCTTTTTGTATCACGGAGATCACTCCCGCAAGGATAGCATCTGAAACGCCCGAAGGCTTTTTGTATCACGGAGATCACTCCCGCAAGGAGAGCATCTGAAACGCCCGAAGGCTTTTTGTGTAACAGTGACATGACACGACCGGTGTACGGGAGATGTTATTCTAGGGTGTCCACACACACACGCACACACAAGATAATCCTACGGTGTCAAAGTTGTTGTTTGTCGGGCTTAGACTTCGTCGTCAAGTCTAAGTCGTCAGGGCGACCCGGACGCTATCATTTCATGTCCGGTTCTCTTTGTTCACAGTTATCAGTTCTAACCAACTAGGCCTAAGCACGGCCAAAAGTGCAAGTGGGATACACTTGCCTGCGATGGCGAGTGTGTCGTCCGTCCGGGGCGTCTTGTCCAAGCGTCACGTCCGCGGTAGTCTGTCTGAATGATGATTAACCGTGATTCTGGCATCGGGTCTGGAAACAATGGCGGTGCTCGTGTCCCCGACTGCGGGTAGCGCAGTGGAGGTCGTCTCGGGATCGCCTCAGGATTGTAACGGCTGTGGGTACGGTGTTGAGATTGCTTCGGTTGCGGGTAGCGCAACGAAACGTCTCAGGCAACGATAACGGTAACGGATCACGATGCCGGAAGATCGTGAGCAATGTGGCATCTACGTTGTCTCGACTATGGGTAGCGTAGTGAGACTCGTCCGGGCAGCGGATGAAGTACGGCAGCGGGTATGATCGGTCCGACAGCAAGAACAGCGACTAATGGCACGCAACAGCGACGAAACACCCGTTGGAACGCTAGTCCAAAGGCCGTTTGGCCTAGAAGTCATCGCAGGGTGCCTCCGGCTGGATCTACGAGTGGCAGCAGGCAGTCGGACGGTTGTTGCAAGGTAGCGTGGTGAGGAAAACAGCGCAGGCGAGGCGGCGGGAGGCCGTGGAAGAGGAGAGTGGAGCAAGCGGCTCGAGCTACGCTGCGGCGGTCCCGGCAGCGCGGTCGGCGGCGCTCACCATGGAGCAAGGGATCTTGCAGGGGAGGCGCTCGGGAAAACGCGAGCTAAGGAGTGTCTTGGAGGGGGTGCGGTCGGTGGATCGTGGCGACGGATCGGCGAGGGGAGGCGCGTGGCTGCGGATCGCGTGGGGGCGCCGAAGAGAGGGGGTGCTGACCGGTCACGGTGGCCGGCGCTCGGGCCCTGGTCGTGGAGAGGGGGATCGGAGAGAGGGAGGCGCAGCAGAAGTCGTTGTCGCGGCTGAGGCTGGCTCTGCGGTTTTGCACGGTGAGAAGCTCCGCACGGCGGCGCGGGCTCGAACGGTGGCGGATCGCAC
Source organism: Scilla litardierei (assembly GCA_030789695.1). Classification (NCBI taxonomy): domain Eukaryota; kingdom Viridiplantae; phylum Streptophyta; class Magnoliopsida; order Asparagales; family Asparagaceae; genus Scilla; species Scilla litardierei. The sequence goes on along the minus strand of CM061134.1, from coordinate 78,805,042 downwards.
GCGGCGAGCTGCTGCAGCGACGGATCTCGGCGAGAGCGCAGCGGCGGCGGCGAATCGCAGTGAGGGCACAGTGGCGGTACACGCTGAGGCTGTGGAGGCGGTGTGGGCACAGTGGCGGTCGTGCTGAGGCTGTGGAGGGGAGAGAGAAAGTGGCTGAGAGAGGGAGAAAGAGAAGGATGCGTGAGAGGGATGGGGAAGATTGGGGATTTGGGGGAAGAGGCCGGCGGCTGCGAGTTGCCTAGGGCTATTGCGGGAAATAGGAATTAGGGTTTGGGTTAAAGTTTGGGCTATTATTAATAATAATTAAAATTCTATAGACCTATAGAATTAGGGTTAAAAAGGGAAGATCTAAGGGATAGAGGGTGTATAATTTTGGGATAAGCATAGGGGATATTATCGAAACAGATTAGGGAAGATTTTTAAAACGATTTAAATGAAATTTTTAGCCAGATTTGGCTAACAATTTCAAAATTTGAATCTGATTGGGGTAAAATCGACGGTCGAGGTTAATCCGGGTGATAACTCGCAATCCGAGCGTCAGAAAAATAATCCGAAAATACCGGGGCGATCGTGGAGACGAGACGCACAGATCTATGGAGCCCGATCATGCACAACGCCTACCAAGAATTTACGTAAAATTGGAAACGGCGTTTTGAGTCAATTGACTAAAATGCCCTTATCGCTCAAAGTCGTTTTGCGAGAAAACGAGCCGCGAAACGACGTTCCCATAAATTACTATAAAATACAACACCCCAAAACGATCGCAACGGCATATCACGTCACATAAGCCGGAGTTCAGAGATAGCCAACTAAAATACGTGCACGATAAAGCACGTGCACGCATAAACTACGAACGGTCGGAAAGCGACCCTTACATTCTACCCACCTTAGAAATGATTCCGTCCGTGGAATCACTCATACTAAGACTAATTATAAAAATCCATAAATACTTAAGCCTATATCTCCCATCTTCCCCACAATGATATCTAATCATATAACTTCAACATTGTTCCTCAAATAATCCATCATAAACCTCCTTTTCATTGGATAAAGCCAAGACTAATCTCACATCCTAACACTTAACTATAGACCCATCACTGCTGTTCAAATTTCCAACTCCAAGTTCTCATAAAGGAATAATAAGCATCTTCTCCTACCATACCATTCCACTAAACATCATCGCTCAAAAACATCTTCAAATTTCTCAATCTCTTTTCGATATTAATCGATCGCTAAAATGATGTTCTAGTCAATCACCAATTGAAGACAGCAACTTTGTCTATCTTATAACACCTTCACAAATCAACAATCACCGTGTCTTCAATACATTCTTGTCCTATCTTCCCATAATTTATCCGCCAATAAATTTGGACTATCAAGATCACATCTCATCCCACTCACTATAAATAATCCCAACCAATATTAAGTCCGCCTACCTAACCATCCATTCATCTCAACACTTCGTGTTATTCCCAAAGTCTTCTCACGTCAACTCAACAATCAAGTCTCGATGCTAATAAAAAGCTCTACCCAATCTCATGATCACCCTAACTCCTACCATACCCTGTAGCCATCCATATCTACCATTCGTCTAAGTCTCAAATCTGATAAGTTCTCATCTTCACGCATATAATCTCAGTCAACCAGAATTCTCCATTGAGTCCGACACACTTCGGTTTTATAAATAAGTCTTGGACAGCCCATTCTTTTCATCCGAAAGAAATCTATTCCAATATCCCATTGTTCCAAAAATCGGTTAATCATTGCTATAACAAATCTCACCTCTCCATGATCCTACCCGTAAACAAAATCCTACAACAATAATAGCTAGTCCCAAAACTACAACAACCATGACATAACATTTCTAAATGGAGAGGGAAAAGAAGAGGAGGGAAACTTAAGACCAAGGACACACTTCAAAACATTTGGAAAACGTGTAGAGTTGTGTCAAGGATGAGGGAGGATATGTGATTTGTGATCTTGTGAGCTAATTTCAAAAAAAACTTTAAAGGGTTGTTTTAAAAGAAAAACAAAGTTTTGATACAATCACATGCAGTCAAAATAGCTATTCTATAATCGCAAAAAACAACGTCTAAGGAAATTGCCTGCTATGACCCTATTCATATAAGTATGAATACCGTCATTCAGACAACTTCAATCATATCATGGTTAACACTGAGTACACATTCAAGACACAAAAGGCAATTATCAGGATCCTAAAGATGACACACGCATACAGGTCTACACACTCTACCTATACTTATGCACTACAACGACATCACCTACCAAAGGGCCTACTCCTAAACTGGAGATAGCATGGACAACTACAAGGGCTAATATATACGCAAAATAAAGGAAACAGAAACCAAAAGTGTAACAAAATAAATCGGAAGGAACGAGTTCAAGTAAGGCGGCGCAAGGAGATAATTGGTTGGATGGGACGAAAAATATTCTTCAAAATAAGTAGATGGATGATGGGAGAATTACGTGTGAAATATGGTATCATATACTTTTAAATATATATATACTAGTCATAACCCGTGCCCGCAGGCACGGTTCAATTACGATTTTCCCCCGTAAAATCTTTGTTTCCCAAAAAATTATTTGCACGGTCAAAATTGCGCGTAACAACAAATTTACGTAAAAATATTTAGCGACATGGACGCATTCGGCATGAAACAACAAATTCGGCGCGGAACAACAAATTAGTGTAAAAACATTTAGCAGGCGCCTTCGGCAGGGAACAACAGATGAGTTTAAAAGAAATTTTTGGCGCGGGCGCCTTAATTAAGATTTTCCCCCGCAAAATCTTTGTAACGACTAGTTTTCATGTATCTGGATTTATTATATTATAATATATGTTTTGGTGGATTTTCTCCTCGTGTGTGGTTTTCGTCTCCGTGACTTTCATTTTCGATCGTTTCGTCGTGTTTTCTCGTTTCTTCCTTAGGATCGTCGATTTCGAAGTATGTCGTTCATGGCGGGCTTCATAACGGTCGTATCTTACTGTTAGATCAAGCCTAGGAGTCTTAGGAATCGATTCCAGAGCTCCGCGCTCCGTATCGGAACTTTTGGTGCTTATTAACCGGTGTAAGAAGGGGCACCGACCGACTAGATGACGATCCAGTCGGTCGGAAATCCTTCTTGGACCGACTAGTTGGCTTTCTAAATTTCTCAGGAGTTACTGTTTATCGTTAGTCGGTCTAAGAACGTTGGTTGACCGACTAGGTTGCTAACTAGTCGGTCAGCAATGCTTCTTTAACCGACTAACTCTTCAACTAATTTTTGGTATCAATACTGTTCACTCTTAGTCGGTCTAAGAACGTTCATCGACCGACTAGATGTTAAACTAGTCGGTCAGTAGTTGTGCATCGACCGACTAAATCCAAATCCTATTTTCATTCAGAAGTTACTGTTTACATTTAGTCGGTCTGCGTTGGTCGACCGACCGACTAGTTGCCAAACTAGTCGGTCAGTGGTTGCTCTTTGACCGACTAATCTGTGTTAAAACCCTAATTTCTGGGTAGCCGCCAGCCCATCCTATTTAAACCCCTCCCAAACGTTTTCTTCTTCCTCCACTCGACCCAAAACCCTAGTTTCTCCCCCCATTGAGCCCCCTTCTTCCCCAAACCCTTATTCCTTCATTCCAAGCCCAAGATCCATCATCCAAACCAACCCTCAACACATTCTATCTCTCATCTTCCCCAAATCTCCATCAAATCCCCAAAATCCCCCAAAAACCATAGTCTCCAAACTTCTTCATTCGTTTCCAGATCTGGTCCCTAGGTTCTCCGGAGTGTTTCTTCCGCCTCCTCACGGTAAGAAATCGATCTCTTGATGTTTTCATAACCTATTTGTATTTTTATGAAACCCTAATGAATGAATGTTGTTTTGATGATTGTTTCCCCATAACGGTGATTTTCCCGTAGATTAGCATCCGCGAGACGAACCTTCGTGATCGTCATCCCCGGTGCAAGGCAAGTGAAACTTGCCACTTAGAGTTTGGGCCATGTTTTAGGCCATTTTGCTCGTTGTAGGCGTAAAAAGAGGCTAGGCGACGAAATGATACTCGCCTAGGCGCAAATTTAGGAGCTAGCTTGACAACGAAGCTAGTTCCGACTTTTATCATGTTGCACAATTACCATGTCATGTTTAATTTCCATTAACAGTACGCAAATTAATTGTCATGTCATTGCATTCTTTAAGTGATCCCGTGATTTCATAGCATCGCTACAATACTTGTGTTTCCTGGCTCGTGACCAGAAGCGAGCATAATGAGTTGCTAACCCCAACGCTCGATATTGAATTGTGAACTAAGAAACAAGCTCCCGTGCGAGGCATGTAGGATCCTGTCCAAAACAGAGTTAGGATCGATAATATGAAGTTTAGACTTACGCTTGCGTACGCGGCACGGTAGTCTACGAACTTCGCCTTCGGATTCGCCACGACGGATCGAGTCTACTCACGAACGGAGTAAGGCTACTAAATCCACAATCTAAATCTCTACTTTAGATTAAGAACTTGGATAGAGGGAGAGGAAGGATTTCTGCAGAGCTTCGCTAGGATGAAGATGCATGCATGAATTTCATGCAAAAGGTGTAAGAAATGGCTTACCCTTGGGTCTTATTTATAGCCCCCAAGGTAGTTATTTTAGGGTAAGTTGTTCCTTTGGAACAACTTAATTAAGGTGTACCATGATACATGGCACATTATAAGCTTAAGTTGTACCATGTGCATGGTACAACATAAGCTTAAGAGATTCCCCCTTTATTAGCCATATGTCGCATGCACTTATGCATATACAATGCGACTTTCCCACTCATCCAGAGATCCTCTCCGCAAGGGAACAGATTCCCTTTGCACACGACTTCGTGTACGCGACGTTCGAGGTCCGTAATCCCTCGTACATCCCCCACAAGGGTGTACAAACGTCTTCCATATCCAACATCTCCCACTCACACTTGAGGGGATTGTAAGAGAACGTCTTTCCCTTAGTTCTTTCATCTATCATACCGAGAAATAGACCGTGCGACCGTCATGCGCGTAGAGTCTGTTGTTGTGCACTTGTTAGAGATATACAACGACCTCGAAGGTGCAAAGTTGAGTAGTTCAACGCATGCTTTACCCTAGATTATTTCTTCACATTTCTTATACTTTATATTCAACAATTGAATCCCATCTGGATTACAATTGGCTGGCCAGCTTTGAATCATTAAAGTCCAAATGCGAATATGAAATCAATCTTCCTCTTCTTGCGAACCTTCTGATCTTGACTAGACTCGCTTTTCTAACGTGCCCCGCCGAGCCGAATTATCATAGCCCATAAGTAACACGCTAAGATAGCGATCATTTCATCAAATCTAAAGGAACCAATTGGAGTCCTTGAGGGTAAGAGTTAAGACCCATATGGCCTTTGAGTCTCACATAATGGCAAACACTATTGCTACTAACTCAGTGGTCGAAATGCATACGTGGTATGAACACGTATTACAACATCACTCCTTTCCTAGGGAGAGTATGTCTTAATGATGTTGTACGGATGAAAAGATCAGACACCACAGTGCCTATCTTTTTGAGTCCCTTTACTACTCGTGAAATATTCACGGACTCTCATCCTGCATAAGACAGATAGGATTTAAAAAATCCTACGAGATCTCTTTCAAATATCCTTGTGATACATATCTCAGATCTTTTGTAAGCATCCATATGATGTAGATCTTTCATTCGACTATCTTGTTTAAGTCATAACTCTAAATCATTCGTCTAATGATTTTGACTTTAAACTAGTCTCATCTCTATCTTATCCATCTGATAAGATAAGGCGGTTGCTCATGTGAGAGAGCCAACCTTTATCTGTCCGACATACACACAATTCAGCTGAGATTTCAAAAATGTACACAAACATTTCTTAAGAAATTTATATGCAATGTTTGAAAAAGAACTTATTCTTTTATTAATTTTGATCATTTACAGACATGGGAATTTACATTGGTACAACTCAGCTCTTACGCAATCCTTGAGATGATAAGTGTTTGTAAAACACATCTCTGGGGATCGCCTTCGTAAGCGGATCCGCTATCATCTCATGCGTAGATATGTACCTTATGTCTACCTTCTTGGTCTTATCATAATCTTTTGCAAATTTGTAGCGGATATCTATGTGTTTGGTCTTACAATGAAATTTCGGATCTTTGACATAGGCTATAGATGCTTGACTGTCGCTGTGTATAGGTACAGCACCTGAGTCACTTGCATTAATCAGCCTGTCTAAGAACTTCCTAAGCCAAACAGCCTCTTGAACTGCCATGCTAAATGCTACAAACTCGGCTTCCATGGTTGAAAGTGCGATGCAGGATTGTTTCTTGCTACTCCAGGATATTGCACCAGATCCGAGTAGAAAAACATATCCTGAGGTCGATCGTCGCTCATCGAGATCACCCGCCCAATCAGCATCAGTGTAGCCTTCGAGCCTCAAGGCATCTCCTTGATAGCATAAAGCAAAGTCTGCAGTTCCTTTGAGATACCGCATTATCCTCTTAACCGCTTTCCAGTGTACTTGCCCTGGGTTGGATTGGTAACGACTTACCATTCCAACGGCAAAACAGATGTCCGGTCTTGTACACATAATAGCGTACATTAGACTACCAACTGCACTGGAATATGGAACTTTTTCCATAATTTCCTTCTCTTTTTGGTTCTTCGGACATGATTTCAGACATAAATTGTCGCACTTGCTTATTGGAGTATCAATGGACTTGCAGTCCTGCATATTAAAACGTTCTAGAACCTTCTTTATATAAGTCTCTTGTGAAAGAGAAAGAAGTTTCTTCGAACGATTCCTTGAAATATTAACTCCAAGGATATATGCGGCTTCTCCCATGTCTTTCATCTCAAAGACTGATGAAAGCCAAGCCTTGATATCCATCACAAAGCCCTTGTCATTTCCGGCTATTAAAATGTCATCTACATATAGAGACATAATAACATACTTGTTCTTATTCCTCTTGATATATACACAGTTATCTTCATCAAGCATGGAAAAACCATTTGATAAGACAACCTCTTGAAATCGTATATACCACTGCCTCGAGGATTGTTTAAGACCATATATGGATTTGAGAAGTTTACAAACCTTATGTTCGTTTCCTTCTTTTACAAACCCTGTTGGCTGTTCCATATAGATCTCCTCGTCCAATTCTCCATTGAGAAAAGCAGTCTTTACATCCATTTGATGTAATTCGAGGTCTAAGCAAGCTACCATTGCCAGAATCAGGTGAATTGAGGTAAAACGAACAACAGGTGAGAAGGTCTCTTCGTAGTCTATCCCTTCCTGTTGCGTAAAACCTTTCACGACAAGGCGAGCTTTATATCTGTCAATAGAGCCATCAGCCTTATGCTTGATCTTGAGAACCCATTTGTTCCTAATAGCTCTACGTCCTCTGGGTAAGTCAACTAAGTCCCAGACTTGGTTAACTTTCATGTATTCTAATTCCTCTTGCATCGCTTCCATCCATTTGTCTTTAGCAGGGCAAGATACGGCCTGTTTGAAAGTAGCAGGCTCGTCATCTTCTTGTAGTAAAGTCATAAAGGTTTGCGGAAATTCATCCTCAAATCTTAGAGGAGCCAACCTTGTACGATTACTACGTCGTATTTGAGATTCTTCAAGTCCTTGTTGACTTGAATTTAGATCAATTCTAATATCACTCCCATTTGGAATGTCGTTAGAATTGCTCCCACTTGGATCATTATTCCCGTATGGAATAGGATAATCGTCATTCGTATAATCCATTAGTGAAGGTTGAAACGTATTTTCATTTTCACCAAGAATTCTCCCACTCGAATGAGGTAATCCTTCTTGATCATAAATCTCAAATAGAGATAAGTCCTGACTTATCTCGCCCTGTCTTGGAAACTCGTTTTCCAAGAAAGTGACATCCCTCGACTCAAACTCAATTAGCCCACCATTGTCTTCCTGACTAACAAAAACATAACCTTTGGAGTTTTCTGCGTATCGTATAAAGATACATTTCCTTCCCCTTGGCCCAAGTTTGCCATACTTATGGGAGGAAATATGTGCGTAGGATGCACAACCCCAAGGTTTCAAAATGTTTAAGTCAGGAGACCTTTGGTTCCACAACTCATAAGGAGTGGAGCTAACTGATTTCGAGGGTACGCGGTTTAAAATGAAAGTGGCCGTCAATAATGCATCACCCCAAAAGGTGATTGGCAAGTTAGCTTGCGCCATCATTGAACGGACCATTTACATTAAAGTCCTATTTCTCCTTCCTGCAACACCGTTATGTTGAGGAGTATAAGGCATAGTTACTTGATGTACTATGCCTTTTTCATCACAAAGTTCCTTAAAACTTATTGATTGATATTCACCGCCCCTATCGGTTCGCAAGACCTTAATCTTGCGATCTAATTGATTCTCCACTAAACTCATATAGTTTTTAAAGCAAGCCAAAGCTTCACTTTTGTGGGATATCAAATAGATATGTCCGAATCGGGTGAAATCATCAATAAAAGTGATGAAATAGGACTTTCCGCGTCTTGTCTTGACATTCATCGGACCACATATGTCCGAATGGATAAGCTGTAATGGAACCTCGGCCCTTGTGCCGGTTCCAAACGGCTTGCGACAAGATTTCCCCACAAGGCAATGTTCGCAGGTCGACATTTCAACCTTTTAAACATTGGATAGAAGGCCACGTTTGGCAAGTCTATCCATACGCGTTGGTCCAATATGACCAAGCCTTGCGTGCCAACAATTCACATCAGACTCATAAGTCTTAGAATTTGCAACAAGGAAATTTTCATTACATGAGGAATCATACATTGTACTCATTACAATAAATCCTTTAAATACAAACCCAGTACCAATAAGAGTATTATTACAACTTAAGTCCACATTACAATCTTGAAAAAACCAGCTATAGCCAAGACCCATTAATACAACCACAGAAATTATATTCCTTCGAATATCTGGAGCGAAGAGGACATCATGAAGTAGGAGAGTGCGGCCGTTGTCCAAGACGAGCTTGCAAGTCCCAACGCCTTTCACTTCAACACGTGTGTTGTTTCCTACATATATCCACTTCGTTCCTTGGGGTATCCGGTGATACTCCACGAAGGACCGTCTGTCCCTTGCTATGTGGTCGGTGGCACCTGAATCAATTATCCAAAATGGGTTAGATTCCACAAGAAATATTGAACTAGAAACACATATGTAACTAGTATATTTACAAGTTACCTCATCACCTCCACTCGTACACGAACGAGCATAGTGACTGAGCTTGTTGCACTTGAAGCACTTGATCCTCTTCAAGTCTTTCTTCTTGTGCCATTTCTTGTGCCCACCCTTATGTTTGGGTTTCTTGGTAGACTCAGGTTGCTTATTATGTTCATTAGTGAACTTCGAACGATTTTTCCGTTTCTTTCCCCCGTGTGAGGAACTAGCAACCATGTGCACTTTTGCACTTGGCTTGGCAGCCGCAAGCCGCTCTTCCTCTAATTCGAGGTGCTTGGAAACATCGCTGAAGGTCTTGATGCTCTCATTGTGAGTGAGATGCATCTTCATTTGGTCCCACCCATTTGGTAGGGAACGTATGACTGCTTGGATTTGTTGCTCATCCGTGAGCACATGACCTGCGTCCTTTAACTCTGAGATAAGGTTCGCCATATGTCGCAGATGTTTCCCCATGGAATGATCTGGACGTTTCTTATATGTATCGAACTTTATAGTTAAGGCGCGAAGTTTGGACACCGATGTGCCACCGAACTTCTCCTCTAGCTTGGACCATATGTCCATGGCTAGGTCATGTTCTCGGAAGATGCGCATTATGTCATCAGCCATACTTCTTAATAACGTAATGCGCGCTATCTTATTCTTCCGAGACCAAGCATCAAAAGCTTCCTTGTCTCTTCGGTGTTGGGCCGTAGTGCCCAACTCCGGTTCAATCATAACGTTCTTTAGAGTTTCGAGCACTTCTTGCTCCTCTAGAACGTATTGTATCTTAATGGACCAAAGTTTGTAATTATCGCCGTTGAGTTTTTCACCTTTGTTTAACTCAGCGACGATATTCTTTGAAGCGGAAGACATTTTACTTTTAAAATGCTGCAAAAGACATAAAAACCGAAGGTTCGATCAAAAACACATTGCATAAAAATTCTTAAAAATATAACTCCCACTTGAAATTATATTATATTTGATAAGTTACTTTCGAAAAATATTGAAGATGTTGTTCTAGAATCGAAAAGGTCTCTTTGATTCCAATCACCATCTAGAACAACATTCAATATTCTCCCATCACTTATCAAACAATAGTACTCTTATAGTACTAGCAGCGGAAAAGCGAGTTTGAAAACGTATTTTTCAAATATAATTCCCACTTGAAATGACAATAGAATATCCCATATGGATAGTTCTAAAATCAACTCCCACTTGGAATGATATTCATAATTTGATAAGTTACTTTCGAAAAATATTGAAGATGTTGCTCTAGAGCCGGAAAGGTCACTATGTTTCCAATCACCATCTAGAGTAACTTTCAATATTTCTCCCTCACTTTATCAAATGTTAGTACTCTTATAGTACTTTGCAGCGGAAAAGCGTTTTTTGAAAAACGTATTTTTCAAAAAATTCAAAATACATTGGCTAATCTCCGTAGAGTAGAGCACAACGTCATAAGTACATTGGCTAATCTCCGTAGAGTAGAGCACAATGACTTGGCTAATCTCGCATGAAGTAGAGCACTATGGCTAGTCTTCAAGGAGTAGAGCCCAAAAAAAACTTCATTAAAACGTTAGTCCCGTATGAACTAGTCAGCACTGTGGTTAGCCCCGTATGGACTAATCGACACATTCGAGTTTGACCAAGGCCTTTTGTTACCCCGTATGGGTCATTTGGCAAGTTTGCAATCGACCCAGACCTTCTGTCGGATTGGTCGACCAAAAACACTAAATTGGTCGACCAATTTTTGAATTGCAACTTCTTCCCGGCCAGGGCCTCTGCCCTGGCCGGGGCTTGGCCAAGGGCCGGCCAGGGCCTCTGCCCTGGCCGAGGCCAGCCAAGGCCGGCCAGGCCTTGGCCGAGGCCAGGGCATTGGCCCTGGCCTCTGCCAGGGCAGGCCAGCCGGCCCTGGCCCCTGCCAGGGCCGGCCAGGCCCTGACCGAGGCCAGGGCGCCGGCCCTGGCCTCTGCCAGGGCCGGCAGGCCATCCCTGGCCACTGCCAGGGCCGCCTGGCCCTGGCCTCTGCCAGGGCCGCCTGGCCCTGGCAGTGGCCAGGGCGCCGGCCCTGGCCACTGCTAGGGCCGGCCCTGGCCACTGCCAGGGCCGGCCAGGCCGACAGGCCTTGGCCAAGGCCGGCCATTGCCGGCCTGGCCTTGGCCGGCCACTGCCGGCCTGGCCTTGGACGGCCATGGCTTGGCCTTGGCCGGTCATGGCCAAGGCCATTTGGCATTGGCCGGCCATGGCCCCTTTGGCCATGGCCGGCCACCCCCTTTGAATGGGGTTGCCGCACACATTCCTCCCCCTTGATGGGGTGGTCGCCGGTGGTTATTGGCCGTAGCCAACCCCCTCCGCAAGTGAAGGGGGGTGCATAGCCTTCATAGCCCATTTGGCCATGGTGCACATGCACCAAATTCCTCTTACCCGATGGAAATAACTACCATCATCTTCCTCGATGAAGCACCCGTTCGTCGATGAATCACCCGTTCGTCGAGAAATTAGTTATTTCCTAATGGCCGTGTGCCAAAAAATGAAAAATAACATACTACGTGAACGGTCGGTTCTTCCCGTCATGGAGAGTTCCTACCATATCCGTAATGATAGGAGACCCTAACGTGAAAAGAACAACTGCTGCGTTCTCTCCGTCACGAAGCGTTCCTACTATATCCATAATAGTAGGAGACCCATTCGTGAAAAAGACAACGACTCGTTCATAGTTTCGACGGGGCGACGGTTTGACCGGGGTGAACCCTTATGGCTTTGATACCAATGTAGGATCCTGTCCAAAACAGAGTTAGGATCGATAATATGAAGTTTAGACTTACGCTTGCGTACGCGGCACGGTAGTCTACGAACTTCGCCTTCGGATTCGCCACGACAGATCGAGTCTACTCACGAACGGAGTAAGGCTACTAAATCCACAATCTAAATCTCTACTTTAGATTAAGAACTTGGATAGAGGGAGAGGAAGGATTTCTGCAGAGCTTCGCTAGGATGAAGATGCATGCATGAATTTCATGCAAAAGGTGTAAGAAATGGCTTACCCTTGGGTCTTATTTATAGCCCCCAAGGTAGTTATTTTAGGGTAAGTTGTTCCTTTGGAACAACTTAATTAAGGTGTACCATGATACATGGCACATTATAAGCTTAAGTTGTACCATATGCATGGTACAACATAAGCTTAAGATATTCCCCCTTTATTAGCCATATGTCGCATGCACTTATGCATATACAATGCGACTTTCCCACTCATCCAGAGATCCTCTCCGCAAGGGAACAGATTCCCTTTGCACACGACTTCGTGTACGCGACGTTCGAGGTCCGTAATCCCTCGTACATCCCCCACAAGGGTGTACAAACGTCTTCCATATCCAACAAGGCAACCCTGGCTCACTTGCTGGGCTCATGTACAGGGACCCTGGCTTGTTTACGTGTGGGATGGGGTAAGAGTTAAGCAGTCATTCAACTGGGGGTCTGCCTGATCAACAACTGCAGTTGTAAGGCGTAAACTCTGGGGTGGGGTAGTGTTTAGTGCCGATCAGCGTGAATGTTGTACCATTCAGCTGAAGGGCGTAAACATCTACAAACAACAGTGAAACGTGAATAGTGAATTGATTGAGATTGTTAGTAGCTTGGCTACTCTTGTCTTGTCCCGATAAATGTTCTCTTGTACTTATTGTTCACCATGTCTTGCATGTGCACTCATGTTATAACTGCCATGTCATGCATACTAAAACTGCTAGGTTGCTAGTTGCCTTACTTTCAGTTTCCTTGCCCAAGTCTTTTAGACTTGCTGACATGTGCCCCTTTACTCTTTTGGGTGACACATGTTAGATCCTGAGCCTGAGTACCTTGTTGAGGACGAGGTGTTTGCTGACGCCGAGCCCGAGCTTGTGTTTGACGGGGAGTACGTGGACACTGGGGACCAGTCCTAGTGTCTTCGTCGTGTTTTCCTTTTGTTTAGATGGCTGTTTTGTTGTCTGTGCGTAGCACCTATACTTTGTGATGTTGTTGCTTTTGTTGGCCTTGTTCTGGGCCTTTAGACTCTTTCTTTTAGCCTGGTGGCTTTTCTGGATGTTGGACTTATTTTCATGTTGGACAATTCATGAGATATGAGAATTTTATTTCTGTCTCTCCTTTTATTATTATTGTTGCTCCGTTGTGGTTACAGGGACCTGCTTATGTTTTATTGACGCTTATCGGGTTTGGGGCTTCACGGCTCCACTCCCGTGCGGACCTTTTCACGTCTCGCCTCCATTTTAGGGAAGCGGGTCTGTTGGTGGCCCATGCAGGTCCTTCTATAACTGCGAATTGTCGGAATAACGATAATAATATTAGATGTCCAATAAACTAAGTTCGACGTCCGAGTCATAAGCTATGAGTCTAATCTGCTTCGTTTTCTGTGTCATTAGATGGCAGGAAGGCGATTCACCCGTGGTGGGGGTAGTGGTGCGCTCCTTCATGATGAGGAGCCTGAGCGGGAACCCACCAACGGTGAGATGATGAGGATGATGCTCCAGATGATGCAAGTGCAGTAGGGCGTGCTCCTGCAAGTCCAGAATGCTCCACTTGCTCGAGCTGCCCGGGCTCTTTCGGATGCCCCTCGCTCTGAGCCGGGAGCGAAGCAATTTCGGGAGCTGGGTCCCGCATATTTTGATGGGTCTGAGGGTCCTCTGGCTGCCGATGAGTGGATTCGGAACATCGAGTACAATTTGAAGATGGCCAAGATCACCCCAGCTGGATGGGTTGATTTGGCGAAGAGGCAACTCAAGGATAATGCTCGGAATTGGTGGGATGCGGAAGAGAAGATGTTGGTGGAGCTGATAGCTTGGACTGCCTTTAAGTCCAGGTTTGATGAGGAATTATTTTCGAAGGCTGCGAAGAAGGAGATGCTGCAGCGCTTCATTGATCTGAAGCAGGGGAGCTTGATGGTGGACCAGTACCACCAAGAGTTCACTAGGCTGAGCCGGTTCGCACCAAAGATGGTGCAGGATGCTGATGAGAGGGCTCAGAGGTTCCTGCAGGGACTTGCTTTGGAGCTCCAGAGTTTTGTGTCTTCCTCCGATCTGGACTCTTATCAGAAGGTTCTGGTCGCTGCGAGGAGGCAGGAGCTGAACATGAGTCAGAGGAGAGGGCATGTTTCTGGTGCTGGGAAGAGGCCTGTGGAGCAGGCCAGAGCGGTGGTTAGGCCTGGTGTTAAGCCTAATCAGTCAGCTCAGTTTAAGAGGCCAGGAAGGCCTATTCTGAAGACTTGCCATTTCTGCGGCAAGCCTGGCCACATCAAGGAACAGTGTCGGAAGTTTTTGGGCCAGTGTCTGGTTTGTGGTGATGCTTCCCATGTCGCGAGGGATTGTCGGCATGCGGGTCCGCTGCGGAAGGCACCTGTTGCAGCACAGCCGTTGTAGCAGCGAGCGTCTGTTCCTGCTGGACGTGGAGCGGCTCTTGTTCCACAGAGGCAGGCTTTTCAGCAGGCTGTTCCGCCGAGGAGGCAGACTTTTCTGATGACCGCTGTGGAGAGCGAGGCAGTGGATGAGGTTATCGCAGGTAATCCTCGATCTAGCTGTTACTTTCCTAGCTGGTTTTGATGTTAGATTGTGTTGTTTGCTTGAACATGGTTGTTTGCTAGACTAGGGTTTGATTGTTAATTGCTTGTTAGCTGTGGTTTTGGTGTGCACATTTCCTGCACGAGTCCTCTTTGACTCTGGTGCATCGATGTGCATTATTTCTCAGAGCTTCGTGGAGAGGCATTCCTTGTCGACGTCCCCTCTTCCTAAGAGTTGGAATATCATTACAGGGAATGGCGTGGTCTCGGTGCATCGTGGTTGCAATTCTTGCCCGTTGGTGGTCTGTGGACATGAGCTTTTCACTGATTTCATTGTCCACGACATCATCAACTATGATGCAGTTCTTGGGATGGACTGGCTTGCGAGCTTCCATGCTACGATCGACTGCAGGAGGAAGAAGGTGGTGTTCGAGATTCCCGGACATCCAGTATTTGAGTTCAGTCGTGGTAGCAGTTCGCTTGGTCCTGTCAGATTTCGGGCCAGGCCGGTGGAGGTTGTGGCTATGCAGATGGAGCTGGAGTGGCCAGCTGTGGTGCGAGATTTTGGCGACGTCTTCCCCGAGGAGATGTCTGGTTTGCCACCTGATCGAGCTCTAGAATTTTCTATCGATCTTGTACCGGGTGCGCAGCCGATTTCGAAGGCGACGTATCGTATGGCACCTGCAGAATTGGAAGAGTTGCGGAAGCAGTTGGATGAGCTCTTGCAGAAGGGTTATATTAATCCTAGTGTGTCTCCGTGGGGAGCACCGGTGCTGCTGGTGAAGAAGAAGGATGGTTCGCGTCGTATGTGCGTGGACTATCGGGAGTTGAATGCGGTGACCATTAAGAATAAATACCCGTTGCCTCGCATCGATGATATTTTTTATCAGCTTGGAGGTTCGAGGGTGTTTTCTAAATTGGATTTGAGGAGTGGTTACCATCAGTTGAAGGTGAAGAATGATGATGTCCCGAAGACAGTGTTCAGGACGAAGTATGGACACTATGAGTTTGTGGTTATGCCTTTCGACGTAACTAACGCGCCCGCAGTTTTCATGAATCTGATGAACCTGATTTTCTACGACTTTTTGGATAAGTTTGTCGTTATCTTTATTGACGACATTCTGATCTATTCGAAGTCAGAGGAAGGGCATGCATCGCACTTGAGGACGGTGTTGGAAATCTTGAGGAAGCATCGTTTGTATGCTAAGTTTTTGAAGTGCGAGTTTTGGCTAAATAGAGTTGCTTTTCTCGGGCATGTGGTGACTGGAGATGGTATTTCAGTGGATCCCGAGAAGATTAGGGCCATCAGAGAGTGGCCTGTTCCGTCGTCTGCGTCTGAGATTCGGAGTTTCCTTGGACTTACTGGTTACTATCGGCGTTTCATTAAGGACTTTTCCCGTATTGCTGAGCCGATGACCAGGTTGACGCGGAAGGATGTACCTTTTGTTTGGTCGGGTGATTGTGAGAGTGCTTTTGGTATTCTGAAGGAGAGGTTGACGACTGCCCCTATTCTTGTTGTGCCTGATCGAAGCGGTGGATTTGAGATCTTTTGTGATGCTTCTGGCAAGGGTCTCGGTTGTGTGTTGCACCAGCATAGGCATGTTGTGGCGTATGCGTCTCGTCAGCTTAAGGTTCATGAGAAGAATTACCCGACGCATGATTTGGAGTTGGCTACCGTTGTGTTTGCTCTTAAGATTTGGAGGCACTTCCTGCTGAGTGATAAAGTGAAGATTTTCACCGATCACAAAAGCTTGAATTATATTTTTACTCAGAAGGAGCTCAACATGCGACAGCGTCGATGGTTGGAGCTTATGGCAGATTATGAGATTGATTTGCAGTATCACCCTGGCAAGGTGAATGTGGTCCCTGATGCGCTGAGTAGGCTTCCAGCGGTAATGATTTTGACCTCGCAGTGGAGATTACAGCAGGATTTTTGCGAGTCTGGTGTGGAGATTGTTCTTCCTGGGGAGGCTTCTTTGTTGATGTACATGCAGGTACAGTCGACGATCGTGGATCGGATTAAGGCTGGCCAGGCTGAGGATCCGAAGCTGGTGAAGATTCGGGAGCAGGTGGAAGCCGGTCTGCGGACTGACTTTTTGATTCATGAGGATGGCTCGCTGAGGTTTGGAGCCAGGTTGTGTGTGCCGGCTGGAGATATTAGAGAGGAGTTGATGGTGGAGGCACACAGTTCGCCGTATTCTGTGCATCCTGGTGGCACCAAGATGTACCAGGATCTTCATCTGAATTATTGGTGGCATGGCATGAAGAGGAGTGTGGCTCGGAGTGTGGCCAAGTGCTTGGTTTGCCAGCAAGTGAAGGCGGAGCATCAGCGTACGGCCGGGTTGCTACAACCGCTTCCGATTCTGGAGTGGAAGTGGCAACACATCACTATGGATTTCGTGACTGGACTACCTCGGAGTCCGAAGCAGAATGACGCGATTTGGGTGATCGTGGATCGATTGACCAAATCCGCGCACTTTATTCCATTCCGAGTGGGACAGTCCACTGAGGCGCTAGCAAGGAGATATATGGAGGTAAAATTCTTTTACTCTCCGTTTTATTTCATTTTCCTAGTGTGGATAGTGATGTAACGTGAATCGTGCAGGAGGTTATGCGACTTCATGGAGTCCCCGTGAGTATCGTGTCGGACAGAGACACGAGCTTCACATCTTAGTTCTGGCAGAGTTTGCAGAAGAGCTTGGGTACGCGTCTGAGTTTCAGCACGGCGTACCATCCGCAGACGGATGGCCAGTCCGAGAGGACGATTCAGATTTTGGAAGACATGCTGAGGGCGTGCATGTTGGATTTCAAGGGTTCGTGGGAGGACCATCTACATCTGGTAGAGTTTTCATACAACAACAGCTTCCAGGCGACTATTGGCATGGCGCCTTTCTTCGCTCTTTTTGGGAGGAAATGTCGATCGCCATTGAGTTGGGATGACGTTGGTGATCGGGAGCTGTTGGGACCTGAGATGATCGTGGAGGCCGTGGATATTGTCAGGAATATTCGGGAGAGGATGAGGATTGCTCAGGACCGTTTTAAGCATTGGGCGGATGCTAAACGTCGTCCTTTGGAGTTTCAGCCGGGCGACCATGCGTTCTTGAAGATTTCCCCGAATCGCGGTGTGATTCGTTTTGGGAAGCGAGAGAAGTTGAGCCCGCGATACATTGGACCGTTTGGCATTTTGGAGAGGGTTGGCGAGGTAGCTTATCGCTTAGCCTTGCCGCCATCTTTGGAAGGAGTTCACGATGTTTTCCATGTGTCGCAGCTTCGTCGATACATTAGCGATCCATCTCATGCTGTGGATTTCTCGGAGATTACCGTTCGCCCCGATATGACGTATGACCAGCATCCAGTGCAAATTCTGGACAGGCGTCAGAAATCGCTTCGGAACAAGATTTTCAATCTTGTGAGGGTGATGTGGCGACACGGCTCACCTGGAGAGTCTACTTGGGAGAATGAGGATGAGATGCGAGAGAGTTTCCCACTTTTGTTTCCGGACACGTGAGTGTTTGGAAATTCCGAGGACGGAAATTTTCTTAAGTTGGGGAGGATGTAACGACTGGTTTTCATGTATCTGGATTTATTATATTATAATATATGTTTTGGTGGATTTTCTCCTCGTGTGTGGTTTTCGTCTCCGTGACTTTCATTTTCGATCGTTTCGTCGTGTTTTCTCGTTTCTTCCTTAGGATCGTCGATTTCGAAGTATGTCGTTCATGACGGGCTTCATAACGGTCGTATCTTACTGTTAGATCAAGCCTAGGAGTCTTAGGAATCGATCCCGGAGCTCCGCGCCCCGCATCGGAACTTTTGGTGCTTATTAGCCGGTGTAAGAAGGGGCACCGACCGACTAGATGACGATCCAGTCGGTCGGTAATCCTTCTTGGACCGACTGGTTGGCTTTCTAAATTTCTCAGGAGTTACTGTTTATCATTAGTCGGTCTAAGAACGTTGGTTGACCGATTAGGTTGCAAACTAGTCGGTCAGCAATGCTTCTTTAACCGACTAACTCTTCAACTAATTTTTGGTATCAATACTGTTCACTCTTAGTCGGTCTAAGAACGTTCATCGACCGACTAGATGTTAAACTAGTCGGTCAGCAGTTGTTCATTGACCGACTAAATCCAAATCTTATTTTCGTTCAGAAGTTACTGTTTACATTTAGTCGGTCTGCGTTGGTCGACCGACCAACTAGTTGCCAAACTAGTCGGTCAGTGGTTGCTCTTTGAACAACTAATCTGTGTTAAAACCCTAATTTCTGGGCAGCCGCCAGCCCATCCTATTTAAACCCCTCCCAAACGTTTTCTTCTTCCTCCACTCGACCCAAAACCCTAGTTTCTCCCCCATTGAGCCCCCTTCTTCCCCAAACCCTTATTCCTTCATTCCAAGCCCAAGATCCATCATCCAAACCATCCCTCAACACATTCTACCTCTCATCTTCCCCAAATCTCCATCAAATCCAAAAAATCCCCCAAAAACCCTAGTTCTCCAAACTTCTCCATTCGTTTCCAGATCTGGTCCCTAGGTTCTCCGGAGTGTTTCTTCCGCCTCCTCACGGTAAGAAATCGATCTCTTGATGTTTTCATAACCTATTTGTATTTTTATGAAACCCTAATGAATGAATGTTGTTTTGATGATTGTTTCCCCATAACGGCGATTTTCCCGTAGATTAGCATCCGCGAGACGAACCTTCGTGATCGTCATCACCGGTGCTAGGCAAGTGAAACTTGCCACTTAGGGTTTGGGCCATATTTTAGGCCATTTTGCTCGTTGTAGGCGTAAAAAGAGGCTAGGCGACGAAATGATACTCGCCTAGGCGTAAATTTAGGAGCTAGCTTGACAACGAAGCTAGTTCCGACTTTTATCATGTTGCACAATTACCATGTCATGTTTAATTTCCATTAACGGTACGCAAATTAATTGTCATGTCCTTGCATTCTTTAAGTGATCCCGTGATTTCGTAGCATCGCTACAATACTTGTGTTTCCTGGCTCGTGACCAGAAGCGAGCATAATGAGTTGCTAACCCCAACGCTCGATATTGAATTGTGAACTAAGAAACAAGCTCCCGTGCGGGGCAACCCTGGCTCACTTGCTGGGCTCATGTACAGGGACCCTGGCTTGTTTACGTGTGGGATGGGGTAAGAGTTAAGCGGTCATTCAACTGGGGGTCTGCCTGATTAGCAACTGCAGTTGTAAGGCGTAAACGCTGGGGTGGGGTAGTGTTTAGTGCCGATCAGCGTGAATGTTGTACCATTCAGCTGAAGGGTGTAAACATCTACAAACAACAGTGAAACGTGAATAGTGAATTGATTGAGATTGTTAGTAGCTTGGCTACTCTTTTCTTGTCCCGATAAATGTTCTCTTGTACTTATTGTTCACCATGTCTTGCCTGTGCACTCATGTTATAACTATCATGTCATGCATACTAAAACTGCTAGGTTGCTAGTTGCCTTACTTTCAGTTTCCTTGCCCAAGTCTTTTAGACTTGCTGACATGTGCCCCTTTACTCTTTTGGGTGACACATGTTAGATCCTGAGCCTGAGTACCTTGTTGAGGACGAGGTGTTTGCTGACGCCGAGCCCGAGCTTGTGTTTGACGGGGAGTACGTGGACACTGGGGACCAGTCCTAGTGTCTTCGTCGTGTTTTCCTTTTGTTTAGACGGATGTTTTGTTGTCGGTGCGTAGCACCTATACTTTGTGATGTTGTTGCTTTTGTTGGCCTTATTCTGGGCCTTTAGACTCTTTCTTTTAGCCTGGTGGCTTTTCTGGATGTTGGACTTATTTTCATGTTGGACAATTCATGAGATATGAGAATTTTATTTC
This sequence comes from Scilla litardierei, assembly GCA_030789695.1. Lineage (NCBI taxonomy): Eukaryota > Viridiplantae > Streptophyta > Magnoliopsida > Asparagales > Asparagaceae > Scilla > Scilla litardierei. The sequence goes on along the minus strand of CM061134.1, from coordinate 78,784,443 downwards.
TGTCTCTCCTTTTATTATTATTGTTGCTCCGTTGTGGTTACAGGGACTTGCTTATGTTTTATTGACGCTTATCGGGTTTGGGGCTTCACGGCTCCACTCCCGTGCGGACCTTTTCACGTCTCGCCTCCATTTTAGGGAAGCGGGTCGTGACAATCTTTGTTCCCCAAAAAATTATTTCCACGGTCAAAATTGCGCGAAACAACAAATTTGCGTAAAAATATTTAGCGACATGGACGTATTCGGCATGAAACAACAAATTCGGCTCAGAACAATAAATTAGTGTAAAAACATTTAGTGGGCGCCTTCGGCGCGGAACAACAAATTAGTTTTAAAAAATTTAGCGGGCGCCTTTGGCGCATATAAAAAAATCCGCATTTAAAATTTTTGATCAAATGCATTAATTGCACTCTGCTATTCCCCAGACACTTTCATTCCCCAAAAAATTTTATTTTTCCATAAACTTTCATTTTCCAAGAAATGTTTTCCCTCCCAAAATTTTCACAAACTCTCATCTCAACTGTTGACTTCCCAAGATTAAGCTATTCTCAACCATTATTGTTTCGCAACATTAAGCTATAGCTTATATAAGTGTTCTGATCTTATTTTTGAATGTTACATAGTCAACATTCGGCTATAGGAAACACAGAATTGCCAAATATACGGGAGAAATATCTTTTTTGTAAATGCCATGAAAATATTCATTCCAAATTTGGCTTATATCTCGAATGTGTTCAAATTTGGCTTATATCTCGAATGTATTCATACATGTACTAACTCTTTGTGCCAGCATCATCGAAAGATGCATTGTTACCATCAGTCATCGCATAATTCGCACACATTTTAGTGGGACATTGAAGTTCACATACACGAAGGAAAGCCGAAAAGAAAATTAAGTAGATATCCATGCAGCAATGACACAGTATCAACCAAGAAATTCAAATGTATTAGGGACCTTTATGACCATTGATCAAGAATTCTGGTTGATTTTGGTGAAAAATTGCAATATCACAAATAATTTAAGGATTCGAATTGCCAAGTATTCACCAGATACATAGCCAAATAGTTAAAAATTACCACTGAACTAACAAACATGTGTATCCAACTTATGAATCCCAATATAAGTTGCAAAATGAAGAAATAATAAACAGATCTCATGGAAAATAATGATAGTTCATTCAATTTTTTGAGATCTCATGGAACACCATGTCACACGTTGTCCATCTCCAACGCTCCCTCTCCGACACCAAGATCTCCCGCCTCATCACCGAAACCATCGCCTCCCATGCCATCCGCTCCCTCACCTCACCTGCCATCTGCTCCATATCTGCTCCATCACCGTCTTCGAGAAACTCGATGATCTCAATTGTGTCGCCGCGAGCCGGGCTTTGTGGAGCTGGAACTGCGGGATGTAGAAGCTCAAAAGACAGCATGTGTCGATGGCCTCCAAAACCAAATGAGTTTGAAATAGCTGCCAAAAGAGAGTTTTTGTGTCATCAACAACTAATATACAATTAATTGTGCGTGGGGCAGCTTCAGACATACGGCCTCCGAAACCAAATGAGTTTGAAATAGCTGCCAAAAGAGAGTTTTTGTGTCCTCAACAACTAATATACAATTAATTGTGCGTGGGGCAGCTTCAGACATACCAACATGGACTTCGTGATGCTTCTTCACATTTGGAACCGTATCAATTGTGACATGTGCATCCAAGTTCTGCATCAAATTGCAATCAGTAGGAATCAAAATGCATCAAATTTGTTTTATTGGTTCCATCTGTTTATTCCTGTGTATTCCTATGTAATTATTTGGGACCGTATCAATTGGTATGTGGGAGTCTCATAGGAAATACTAAGGATTTGTTTAAGTATACTAACATCACTTCACATAAAACATAGCAGATAATATTTTAACATCACATACACTTCACATAAAACTCATCATCCCATTCAGTATCCTGTTAGCATCCTGTTAGCATCATGTCATCCTATTAAATGAATTTGTTTAAGGATTTTTGAATTGGATGTTAACAGGATGCTAATTAGGTTTAAGTATTGTAACCAATTGGTATTAGGTTATCTGAATCCTTAATTGAATTTGTTTAAGTATTAGGTTTAAGTATTGTAACAGTTTGAATTGGATTCAGTTAACAAATTCATTTACAATACTTAATACCAATTCAGTTAATAAATTCATTTAAGGATTAACCTAAAACCAATTCATAAACAAATTCATGTTAGGATTCAGTTAACCTAATACCAGTTTGAATTGGATGTTAATTAGGTTTAAATATTGTAACAATCCAATTCAAAAACTGATTTGGATATAAACTGGACTCCAACACCCCCAACGCTGTGTGAGAGAGGGGGGATTTAATTGAGATGGTAATGTGAATTGAGATGGTGATTGGGAATAGCCAAAAGCCAAAGCAAAGGCTTAAGGTATCATCCACTCAAGCACGACACCAAGATGTGACATTCTTTACAGTTGAGTTCTTTCTCGGTCCCTCAAAGGACCCACTCAGCCCTCCCCTCAACTCTACTACTACTGATGATTCCACTCAATTTCAATGCCTTGTTTCCCTTGAGATTCTTATCTTAGAAAAAGACAACAGCCGAGATTCCCACATAATTGAAAGCTTCTTTTGTTCAGGCTGGATTGAGCTTACTCTCATGTTGGAGTATTGCCAAGATGGTTTTTGGAATTAAACATAATTGAAATGATGCTTTGATGCTTGATAAAGCCAGATCCAACCAAAATTTTCTGGTTTGAATCCAGAGTGGAGCATAGATCCTAGAAATTGACCCGATTATTTATTGTATATAAATATGGAACCTTAAGGATCCAAACCTGATGCCTAACAATATTGTTATGGCTCAGTTCACTTGGTATAATCTACATAACTCATTTTCCTAAATGTAACATGTCTAAAATATGTCGAATATTTCTAAATAATTCACTGATAAAATCTTCCAAACTTGTATTTGATTCTTAATAGAAATTAGCACAATCAGATAAAATACATGAGCTGGATAATATAAAATGCAAATCCGAGTTTAAGAACCTACATGATTCGGATATTTAAGTGGATCCCAGTTGTCTTAGTTGGTTTGCATCATGATCCTACAAACATATTATAGACCGGCAAATTGATTTTTTAGGAGCCAACCCAAATCTGACCCACTATCGCCCTTATTGATCACCCATTCAAAGCATGCGTCTACTATACTGAAGAAACTTCCTTCCTTATCCCAGCCAAGGGGATAACAGTTATCCATTTGTTCAGACATCTTTAGCCTGGCATTTGGATACCATCTCAGAAAATGGGGCATCACCCAAAATGACTTGTAAGTTTTTCATTCATCTTAAGCCATATCAATAAGCTCAACAGCATGTGTTAGGAGACTTACATTTATGTGTTATATGCTACCAATTGTATCCCAAGCAAACACAATAATAAAAATGATTATAAGACTTCTGATTCACTAATTCATCCAATGCTATAAATATAAAATTTCCTTAAACCGACTTTCATTATTGAAACAAATTTCATTTCTTTCAATATAATCATCTTGCCCAAAAAGGGCGAGGGCGTCTAAAATTCAACAAATGACAATAACCAACCAAATTTCAACACAAAACCCATGCCTTATGGGATTATCAGCTTGCTATCAGAATGGAATGGTTTGTTTATGCTCTGAATGAGCCTAGAATCTAAAGAAATGGAACAATAAATAGAATAGAATTAATGTGAAAACTGAAGCAAGAGTTTTATTACAGGATCAATTCGCTGACAATGCAAGTTAAAAGCTACCCAAAAATGAAAGCAAAACATAACTTCACAGAACATTTGGTGTCTCCTCAACTCATAACATATCAAATCAAAACATAACTAAAATCATAAGCCTATATGTTCATGCTTATGTACATGAAATCAGCACTAAACGTATTGAAACTTCTCTTTTGATTTTAGTTCCACGTTGAAATCCTCATAACATAACATATCAGTATGGATGATCCTGGTACAAAATGGATTGAAACATCTCTTTCGGTTTATACCATTGAAATTTTACAGAACACTCAAATCCTAATTTTAGTAATAGAAAAGTTATTACCATTATTTTACACGAAATCAAGTAGGCTTATGAACAAATTGGATAGGCCTGAGCTCACTGTCGAAATTCAAGTACCTAATATAAAAATCCACATGCTTTCACAGAACATACAGTAATTTTTTTCCAACAAATGTCTTTCATTTCACAGAACCATAAAATAAGGCTTATGTACCTTCATTTGATCACCCCCCTCTCATAACAACAATATTTCTTCCCAAAATTCAGAAAAAAAATTGAAAATTTTAAATTTTTCAAAATATTGTTCATGCTTCAAGATCGGGGATTAAAAGTAATACCATTCATAGCCTTATTTTACAAACATCAGGATTCAATGTAATACCAACTGGACACATTTTAATAGATGACACATCCACACATTTTATTGGACACACATGTCATCTTAACCAAATATCATCTTAACAGCAACTGGACACATTTGGCTAATGATAGTTGGTATTTCATTACATAAACATGAAATACCAACTGTCATCTTATGTCATCTTGTGAGCATGAATATGACAGTTTGAAATACAAACTGTAATGAAATACCAATTGTAATGAAAAATGGAGCATATGCTCCAGTTTGTAATTAAATACCAAACAGTTTGTAAACTTAAGCAACAGTTTGTAATGACCAAACAGTTTGTAACGACCAAACTGTCATCTTATGCTACATTACCAACTGTAATGACAAACTGTCATCTTATGCTCCATTAACTTTTTGTCACCCCACATGAAATTTTTTTGTATCCTGACCATGTATTTGGACCTGAATGTGCCAATGGGGTATGACTTTTTTACTGACTAGGCCTAAGCACGGCCAAAAGTGCAAGTGGGATACACTTGCCTGCGATAGCGAGTGTGTCGTCCGTCCGGGGCGTCTTTTCCATGCGTCGCGTCCGCGGTAGTCCATCTGAATGATTATTAACCGTGATTCTGGCATCGGGTCTGGAAACAGTGGCGGTGCTCGTGTCCCTGACTGCGGGTAGCGCAGTGGAGGTCGTCTCGGGATCGCCTCAGGATTGTAACGGCTGCGGGTACGGTGTTGAGATTGCTTCGGTTATGGGTAGCGCAACGAAACATCTCAGGCAACGGTAACGGTAACGGATCACGATGCCGGAAGATCGTGAGCCCTGCGGCGTCTACGTTGTCTCGACTACGGGTAGCGTAGTGAGACTCGTTCGGGCAGCGGACGAAGTGCGGCAGCGGGTACGATCGGTCCGACAGCAAGAACAGCGACTAATGGCGTGCAACAGCGACGAAACACCCGTTGGAATGCTAGTCCAAAGGCCGTTTGGCCTAGAAGTCATCGCGGGGTGCCTCCGGCCGGATCTACGAGTGGCAGCAGGCAGTCGGACGGTTGTTACGAGGTAGCGCGGCGAGCAAAACAACGCAGGCGAGGTGGCGGGAGGCCGTGGAAGAGGAGAGCGGATCAAGCGGCTCGAGCTACGTTGCGGCGGTCCCGGCAGCACGGGCGGCGGCGCTCGCCGTGGAGCAAGGGATCTCACGGCGGAGGCACTCGGGGAAACGTGAGCTGAGGAGTGTCTCAGAGGGGGTGCAGTCGGTAGATCGTGGCTACGGATCGGCGAGGGGAGGCGCGTGGCTAGGGATCACGTGGGGGCACCGGAGAGAGGGGGTGCTGACCGGTCACGGCGACCGGCGCTCGGGCCCTGGCTGTGGAGAGGGGGATCGGATATAGGGAGGCGCGGCAGAATTCATTGTCACGGCTGAGTGCGGTGATCTCGTCGTGGGATGCGAGGGCGGCTCTGTGATTTTGCACTGCGAGAAGCTCCGCACGGCGGCGCGGGCTCGAACGGTGGCGGATCGCGCGCGGCGAGCTGCTGCAGCGGCGGATCTCGGTGAGAGCGCAGCGGCGGTGGTGAATCGCGACAAGGGCACAGTGGCGGTACGCGCTGAGGCTGTGGAGGCGGCTGGGCACAGCGGCGCGCTGAGGCTGTGGAGGGGAGAGAGAAAGTGGCTGAGAGAGGGAGAAAGAGAAGGATGCGTGAGAGGGATGGGGAAGATTGGGGATTTGGGGGAAGAGGCCGGCGGCTGCGAGTTGCCTAGGGCTGTTGTGGGAAATAGGAATTAGGGTTTGGGTTAAAGTTTGGGCTATTATTAATAATAATTAAAATTCTATAGACCTATAGAATTAGGGTTAAAAAGGGAAGATCTAAGGGATAGAGGGTGTATAATTTTGGGGTAAGCCTAGGGGAGATTAGCGAAACAGATTAGGGAAGATTTTTAAAACGATTTAAATGAAAGTTTTAGCCAGATTTGGCTAAAAATTTCAAAATTTGAATCTGATTGGGGTAAAATCGACGGTCGAGGTTAATCCGGGTGATAACTCGCAATCCGGGCGTCAGAAAAATAATCCGAAAATACTGGGGCGATCGTGGAGACGAGATTCACATATCTATGGAGCCCGATCGTGCGCAACGCCTACCAAGAATTTACGTAAAATTGGAAACGGTGTTTTGAGTCAATTGACTAAAACGCCCTTATCGCTCAAAGTCGTTTTGCGAGAAAACGAGCCGCGAAACGACGTTCCCAAAAATTACTATAAAATCCAACACCCCAAAACGATCGCAACGGCATATCGCGTCGCATAAGCCGGAGTTCAGAGATAGCCAACTAAAATACGTGCACGATAAAGCACGTGCACGCAGAAACTACGAACGGTCGGAAAGCGACCGTTACATTCTATCCTCCTTAGAAATGATTCCGTCCTTGGAATCACTCATACTAAGACTAATTATAAAAATCCATAAATACTTAAGCCTATATCTCCCATCTTCCCCACAATGATCTCTAATCCTATAACTTCAACATTGTTCCTCAAATAATCCATCATAAACCTCCTTTTCATTGGATAAAGCCACGACTAATCTCACATCCTAACACTTAACTATAGACCCATCACTGCTATTCAAATTTCCAACTCCAAGTTCTCATAAAGGAATAATAATCATCTTCTCCTACCATACCATTCCACTAAACATCATCGCTCAATAACATCTTCAAATTTCTCAATCTCTTTTCGATATTAATCGATCGCTAAAATGATGTTCTAGTCAATCACCAATTGAAGACAGCAACTTTGTCTATCTTATAACACCTTCACAAATCAACAATCGCCGTGTCTTCAATACATTCTTGTCCTATCTTCCCATAATTTATCCGCCAATAAATTTGGACTATCAAGATCACATCTCATCTTACTCACTATAACTAATAGCAACCAATATTAAGTCCGCCTACCTAACCATCCATTCATCTCAACACTTCGTGTTATTCCCAAAGTCTTCTCACGTCAACTCAACAATCAAGTCTCGATGCTAATAAAAAGCTCTACCCAATCTCATGATCACCCTAACTCCTACCATACCCTGTAGCCATCCCTATCTACCATTCGTCTAAGTCTCAAATCTGATAAGTTCTCATCTTCATGCATATAATCTCAGTCAACCAGAATTCTCCATTGAGTCCGACACACTTCGGTTTTATAAATAAGTCTTGGACAGCCCATTCTTTTCATCCGAAAGAAATCTATTCCAATATCCCATTGTTCCAAAAATCGGTTAATCATTGCTATAACAAATCTCACCTCTCCCTGATCCTACCCGTAAACAAAATCCTACAACAATAATAGCTAGTCCCAAAACTACAACAACCATGACATAACATTTCTAAATGGAGAGGGAAAAGAAGAGGAGGGAAACTTAAGACCAAGGACACACTTCAAAACATTTGGAAAACGTGTAGAGTTATGTCAAGGATGAGGGAGGATATGTGATTTGTTATCTTGTGAGCTAATTTCAAAAAAACTTTAAAGGGTTGTTTTAAAAGAAAAAAAAGTTTTGATACAATCACATGCAGTCAAAATAGCTATTCTATAATCGCGAAAAACTACGTCTAAGGAAATTGCCTGCTATGACCCTATTCATATACGTATGAATACCGTCATTCAGACAACTTCAATCATATCATGGTTAACACTGAGTACACATTCACGACACAAAAGGCAATTATCAGGATCCTAAAGATGACACACGCATACAGGTCTACACACTCTACCTATACTTACGCACTACAACGACATCACCTACCAAAGGGCCTACTCCTAAACTGGAGATAGCATGGACAACTACAAGGGCTAATATATACGCAAAATAAAGGAAACAGAAACCAAAAGTGTAACGAAATAAATCGGAAGGAACGAGTTCAAGTAAGGCGGGGCAAGGAGATAATTGGTTGGATGGGACGAAAAATATTCTTCAAAATAACTAGATTGATGATGGGAGAATTACGTGTGAAATATGGTATCATATACTTTTAAATATATATATATTTATATACTTAAAAGTGAGCAGATGTTGCAAATTAAAATTTTGGAGAAAGTAAGACGAAAGAAGGATGGGTAGGGTGAGAGACGATTGTTTTGCAAACGAAAATAAGTTTACACAAGGATGTTAAAATGTGGTCACGAAGAACATAGAACTGATATAATAATAATTAAGAAAATAATTGGAGTTCCCTCTAGTTTAGAAAATATTTAAAAAAAAGTATGTACGGTAAGTGATTAGCAATAAAATTTTGGAGTTTAGAAAAGTAACATATATATATATATATATATATATATATATATATATATATATTGGATTATAGAATTGATAACAGGGTTTAAAACTGAAACACGAAAGATACCGATTTGAAAACAGGTACGAGATAGTAAAATAATTTTACGACCAGGGAGGTTTCAAGATTAGTGAAAGAATTTTAACTCAACCGAAAAACAAGAATTTTGAAATATATAATATAGGGGTTTTCAACGAAGTTAAGCTGAGCGAAAGACTTAATAATAAATTTCGAAAATACTTTTAGAGGAATCAGAATTGGTCAAGGAAGGGATTCGAAGGATCGACGATAATCGTCAGGAAACGATCACGTGAATCGGGAGACAGGAAAATGATCGCTCGAAGAAAATGTGCAGGATACAAATCGTGAAGAGTTACGATGGGACATTACAGTCGATAACACAAAAGTGTAATGATCAGAGGGACGCTGGAAGTCAGGGGTTCTAGTCATCGGTTCGTCTAAAAATCAGGATAATTCAGCTCTAAGACATCCTAATGAGCTAGACTATAATTAGGATCTAGGGGATGGTTTTTAAGAGAATCAAGGTTACGTTCTGTCAGACCCGAAGTCGGTGGACCCGAGCGAACGGGTAAAAGAGAGGGGCTCTAGAAATCTAACACGGTCAGAGTCAAGTGGGGTTACTAAGGTATTCTAGAACGAGGACGACTAAATCTTAACCAAGGCGTCAAACTATCCAACCCGGGTGTCTATCTAAGTCTTTCTACCATCTAAGACTGGGAAAATCTAATTCAGACTTGTACGTGGATATTAAATGAATGCGGTACTTTTATTGTTCCGAACTTTTGCAAGACCTACATGGGCCACCACTAAAACCTGTCACGCCACGCTTCCCAAAAAAATACGGAGGCGAAGCGTGACTAAGGCCCGCTTAGGCCAGAGCTGAGAAGCTCGGACCCAATAAGCGTCTGTAGGGGTACCATTTTGAAAGTTTCAGGTTCTTGCATTAATAAAGTTCGAAACAACAGAAAGTACAGAAAGGAAGTTGCATTCATTAAATTAGAGATATAATATCCAACGAGTACAAAGTCTAAAAAGAAGCCTAAGCATGGCAACAAAATATTTAAAAGCAAACTAAAAGCAGTAACCTCTGAAAGTGACGACTAAAAAAACCTCAAGGTCTAGTCCTCGTCAGGCACGTACTCTGGGTCGACGTCCTCAGCTACACGTACTCCGGTAAGTCTGCCTCGTCCACGAACTCTGGCTGAACACCTGACGTACATCACCCAAGAAGAAGGAACTGTACGTCAGGTAAAGTCTACAAGACATGTTAGACTTTACTGCAAGTGCACCGAACTTTAAACAACGGTTTACTGGTTGATTAGCATGCTGAGGTTCTATTACACAACAGTTTACTGGTTGATTAGCATGCTAGAGTTATGACAGAGTAACAAAAGGAAGTACACGCAGCAGAAAAGTAAAGCGTAGCAAGTAGTAGTCGTAGCATGTGCTACCGACTACGGGACTACCCTAAAGGTGTCAGGACAAGACGGAACTAGACAAGATAAGACGGACACGACACGACACGTGAGACACGAAGGGTTCACGCCTTACGGGTTGAGGGGGATCAGACCCTCTCCCCGTGCGCACGCTCAACCCTACCCCAAACCCAGAAACTCAGGACAAGAAGTACAGAGATCACTTCCGCTAGGGAAGCACCTGAAACGCCCGCAGGCTTTTTGTATCACGGAGATCACTCCCGCAAGGAGAGCATCTGAAACGCCCGAAGGCTTTTTGTATCACGGAGATCACTCCCGCAAGGAGAGCATCTGAAAAGCCCTAAGGCTTTTTGTATCACGGAGATCAATCCCGCAAGGAGAGCATCTGAAACGCCCGAAGGCTTTTTGTATCACGGAGATCACTCCCGCAAGGAGAGCATCTGAAACGCCCGAAGGCTTTTTGTGTAACAGTGACATGACACGACCGGTGTACGGGAGATGTTATTCTAGGGTGTCCACACACACGCACACACAAGATAATCCTACGGTGTCAAAGTTGTTGTTTGTCGGGCTTAGACTTCGTCGTCAAGTCTAAGTCGTCAGGGCGACCCGGACGCTATCATTTCACGTCCGGTTCTCTTTGTTCACAGTTATCTGTTCTTACCAACTAGGCCTAAGCACGGCCAAAAGTGCAAGTGCGATACACTTGCCTGTGATGGCGAGTGTGTCGTCCGTCCGGGGCGTCTTGTCCAAGCGTCGCGTCCGTGGTAGTCCGTCTGAATGATGATTAACCATGATTCTGGCGTCGGGTCTGGAAACAGTGGCGGTGCTCGTGTCCCCGACTGCGGGTAGCGCAGTGGAGGTCGTCTCGGGATCGTCTCAGGATTTTAATGGCTGCAGGTACGGTGTTGAGATTGCTTCGGTTGCGGGTAGCGCAATGAAACGTCTCAGGCAACGGTAACGGTAACGGATCACGATGCCGGAAGATCGTGAGCCCTGCGGCGTCTACGTTGTCTCGACTATGGGTAGCGTAGTGAGACTCGTCCGGGCAGCGGACGAAGTGTGGCAGTGGGTACGATCTGTCCGATAGCAAGAACAGTGACTAATGGCGTGCAACAGCGACGAAACACCCGTTGGAACGCTAGTCCAAAGGCCGTTTGGCCTAGAAGTCATCGCGGGGTGCCTCCGGTTGGATCTGCGAGTGGCAGCAGGCAGTCAGACGATTGTTGCGAGGCAGCGCGGTGAGGAAAACAGCGCAGGCGATGCGGCGGGAGGCCGTAGAAGAGGAGAACGGAGCAAGCGGATCGGGTTGCGCTGCGGCGGTCCCGCCAGCACGGGCGGCGGCGCTCGCCGTGGAGCAAGGGATCTCGCGGGGGAGGCGCTCGGGGAAACGCGAGCTGAGGAGTGTCTCGGAGGGGGTGCGGTCGGTGGATCGTGGCGATGGATCGGTGAGGGGAGGCGCGTGGCTGGGGATCGCGTGGGGGCACCAGAGAGAGGGGGTGCTGATCGGTCTCGGCGGCCGACGCTCGGGCCCTGGCCGTGGAGAGGGGGATCGGAGAGAGGGAGGCGCGGCGAAAGTTGTTGTCGCGGCTGAGTGCGGCGATCTCGCCGTGGGATGCGAGGGCGGCTCTGCGATTTTGCACGGTGAGAAGCTCCGCACGGCGGCGCGGGCTCGAACGGCGGCGGATCACGCGCGGCGAGCTGCTGCAGTGGTGGATCTCGGCGAGAGTGCAGCGACGACGACGAATCACGGTGAGGGCGCAGCGTCGGCGTGCGCTGAGGCTGTGGAGGCGGCATGTGCACAGTGGCGGCCGCGCTGAGGCTGTGGAGGGGAGAGAGAAAGTGGCTGAGAGAGGGAGAAAGAGAAGGATGCATGAGAGGGATGAGGAAGATTGGGGATTTGGGGGAAGAGGCCGGCGGCTGCGAGTTGCCCAGGGCTGTTGCAGGAAATAGGAATTAGGGTTTGGGTTAAAGTTTGGGCCATTATTAATAATAATTAAAATTATATAGACCTATAGAATTAAGGTTTAAAAGGGAAGATCTAAGGGATAGAGGGTGTATAGTTTTGGGGTAAGCCTAGGGGAGATTAGCGAAACAGATTAGGGAAGATTTTTAAAACGATTTAAATGAAAGTTTTAGCCGATTTGGCTAACAATTTCAAAATTTGAATCTGATTGGGGTAAAATCGACGGTCGAGGTTAATCTGGGTGATAACTCGCAATCCGGGCGTCAGAAAAATAATACGAAAATACCGGGGCGATCGTGGAGACGAGACACACAGATCTACAGAGCCCGATCATGCGTAACGCCTACCAAGAATTTACGTAAAATTGGAAACGGCGTTTTGAGTCAATTGACTAAAACGCCCTTATCGTTCAAAGTCCTTTTGCGAGAAAACGAGCCGCGAAACGACGTTCCCAAAAATTACCATAAAATCCAACACCCCAAAACGATCGCAACGGCATATCGCATCGCATAAGCCGGAGTTCATAGATAGCCAACTAAAATACGTGCACGATAAAGCACATGCACGCAGAAACTACGAACGGTCGGAAAGCGACCTTTACAACAAAAAAGATAAATAATTGTGCTTATAGAAAACTTACTCCCCTTACATAGATACCAAGCAAGTTAGTCAATGAATATAAGGACATCTATTGATCAAATGAAACAATCATGTAAGATATGAATGAATGTAATGATTTTCTTGAATTCTTGAAATCTAGGATTTTATAATCCAACTTCATTATATTTACTCTCCCTGAATCTAAGGCAACTTCAATATTAGATTCAAGTTTAGAATTAGAATTTACTCAGCACATACATTATGAACTGTTTATTTCTCTCCCCCTATGGCATTATCCAAAAGGTGGGAGTTGAATAACTACAACAATTGTGCTAAATAAGTACTAAAACTATAATGAGAGTATAAAGATAGGATGTATAATCAATTTGATGCCAACAGATAATCGAAGGAAAACGAATCACGAAAGGGGTATCTCATTGACATACATACTAAAAACTCATAAAACACAAGAAAACTTAGTTGACTAAAGGAACGAGAATCCAATATCAAAATTTCAATCCAAATGCAAAAAACGTCTCATTCACATCATTAATATGATATAGCATACAAAGAGACAATTTCACAATATTCACACAATTAACATATAACAATGAGACAATGTGTGAAGTAATATAAAAGAAACGTCACTTTCATATATATCATCCAAAATTTACATGCAGTACAAAATGTAAATATACAATTCCAAGTACATCACAAGTATATGAACAAAAGACAGACAACATCATCCATTCATCACGACACAAAAGAAACAGAGACAGACACTCCAACAAAAATAACAAAAAAATATCTTATGGTGAGAGTCTATCCAGCATCAGCATCAATCACATAAGTCAATCTGGATGACTGATGGGTATGAAGGGCTACCAGACTGACGGAACATCAATCTGGTGGAGCGATGTGTCGGGTACACACGAGCCTTCCTCTTCGATGACGACGCACCAGCAGAAGGAGGCTCTGTGTAATCAGGCACAGAGGGCTGAACATCAGTAGACAGAGGCTCAGAAGGAGGAGGAACATCTAAATGGGTAGTGTCCTCAAAAGGATGAAACATGGCCTGGAGGGCGGCCGGAAGTAGAAAGCCATGAAGCAAGAACGACTTGTACTGAAGCTCAAGGAGAAGCGAGAGCTTCTGACCCATGGAGGAAGCAAGATTTTCGATCAAAGAAACTCGGTCACACAGCAGAGCGAGGAGAAAATCTTCGAGCAGAACAGACGGTGGAGGAGAGGGTGGCTGGTTAGCAGGCAGAGGAGTGGGTTCAGTGGCAGTAGCTGAGGGAATATGCTCAGCAACGAAAATACCCAAGAACTCCCCCGAAGAAGGTGGACTCGCTGGATCCATGAAGGTCGATTATTAGGAGCTAGGGTATGCATGAGTCGATAAACAAAAGAGAGCGATACCTAAGACTCGAAGATCGACGGATGGAGAGTCAATCGAACAAACAATCAGAAGATTAGAGGAGTGATTGACGACAGGAGCTTTGAATCGACGAGAAATCGACGAACGGTGGAGATCGAAGAAGGATGACGAGGGAGTTTTTGTCGGATGAAAGAGAAAAACAAATGATCGAATCGACGGCTCTCGAAGATATAAGGAGGGGTCCAAAGAATCTGGGCCGTTGGATCGAAAAATCGACAGCTCGGATCAAGTTAATGAACCGCCACACAGTTGACAATCGACTGATGAATAACAGTAAGTCGACTGGTTGATCAAATAGAAATAGGCTTGGGTTGACAGACAGTCGACTGTTGAGTAATTCACAGTCGCTTGTCAGAGAGACATTCGACTGTAACTAACTCAACAGTCGACTGACTGAGAATCAAAAACATGATGATACAAAACAGAGACCATTGAAGATTTGGACAGGCATCTGATGACCAAATTGCAGTTGCCTGTCACAGGGACAGTCGACTGTAAAATATTTATCAGTCGCCTTTGCGATAAATTCAGTCTATTGTTTAATAGAATAGAGATGGGTAATCGACTGTCGAAGGAATGACAGTCGTTTGTCCTGGTCCAGAAATGCACAGTGAGGATAAAATCCAGAGGATAGAGACAACTCACCTAGGACCTATACTCTAACACAAATCTAACCATGAAATCACTATCAAAATATTATAGACTCGCATATAAATCTCATAAATCAATCCAAACAATCGAAATCATCAAAATCTCAAATACATCTCTTAAAACAAATATATGTGCAACATATAATTTATCAGAAGAAAAGTAAAATGATGATATGAGTTCAATTATGATAAAACATAAAAGAATGAACTCCTATATTTCAGATTCACCCATAATCCCTAATTCTCCACGTAACCTCACAAATGAATCTTCTTTAAGAGGTTTTGTGAAGATGTCGGTGATTTGTTTTTGGGTTTCAGTGTACTATAAGATGATGTCCTTCTTAGCTACATGATCATTGATAAAATGGTGTCTCACATCTATGTGTTTGGTACGGGAGTAATGTACCAGATTCTTAGAAAGACAAATAGCATTTTGGTTTTCAACCATGATAGGGCAAGTATCACAATTGACACCATAGTCCTTAAGAGTGTGTCTCATCCAAAGAACTTGTGCACATGCAAGACCCATGGCAATATATTCCGCTTCAGTCATGGATAGTGATACCGAGTTCTGTTTCTTAGAAAACCAAGAAACTAGGGAATTTCCTAGAAAATGGCAAGTGCCACTAGTACTTTTCCTATTGTATTTGCATCCGGCAAAGTTGGCATCACTATATGAGATTAACTCATATGTGCTAAACTTAGGGTAAAGTAACCCATAATCTAATGAATGATTGAGGTAACGAAAAATTCGTTTAACCGCAATCAAGTGTGACTCCTTAGGTCTAGCTTGATATCTAGCACAAAGGCATATGAAAAACATGATATCGGGCCTATTAGCAGTTAAATAAAGTAATCTATCGATCATACCTCGATATAGACGTACGTATACATCTTTTTCGTTCGATATAGACGTACGTATACATCTTTTCCATTCGCATCCTTATGTAGATAGGTTGTCGTACTCATGGGAGTCCTTTTGCTTGAAGATGATTCCATCTCGAATCGCTTGATAAGCTTCCCGGTGTACTTGGTTTGATGTATGAAAGTCTCATCCTTCATTTGTCGAATTTGTAGTCCAAGGAAATAGTTGAGCTCACCCATATGGCTCATCTCGAATTCATCCTTCATAGACTTAGAAAATTCTTGGTAAAGATTAAAGTTAGTAGAACCAAATATAATATCGTCTACATAAACTTGAATTAAAAGGATGTCATTTTCATAATCCTTAATAAAAAGAGTTGAATCAACTTCACCCATTTTAAAACCTAAATCCAAAAGAAAGGTTTTGAGTCGATCATACCAAGCTCTAGGAGCTTGTCTCAACCCATATAATGCTTTCTTAAGTTTGAAAACATTGTTGGGAAATTTTTCATAAATCAAACCAGGTGGTTGAGAAACATAAACTTCTTCAGTAACAATACCATTTAAAAATGCACTTTTAATATCCATTTTAAATAGTTTAAAATTCTTATGAGATGCAAAAGATAAAAGCAATCTAATAGTTTCTAATCTAGCTACGGGCGCAAAAGATTCTTCGAAATCAATACCTTCTTCTTGTCGGTAGCCTTGAGCTACTAACCTTGCTTTGTTCCTTATGATGACTTCATTCTCATCAGTCTTGTTCTTGAAGATCCACTTGGTCCCAATCACTTGGTGACTATGAGGAAGAGGAACGAGTCCCAAACTTCATTTCTCTCAAATTGCATGAGTTCTTATTCCATTGCCACTATCCAAGAGCTACCTTCATACGCTTCTTAGATGTTCTTTGGCTCAATGGTAGAGATGAATGTGCAGTGAGAGAATTCTTCAATTCTTGACCTCGTTTGAACACCCACACCAATGTCTCCAATAATTTGGTCATGTGGGTGATTACGAACTGTTGGGTAAGCTTTGGAAATCCCTGCATCACTTGAAACATCTTCAACAATCTCATTAGTAGTGTTAGTCTCAATAATAGTATCATTAATCTTAACATTACTAAGAGAATCACATATTGCATCTACACTATCATCAATTACATGAGGAAAATCAAAATCTTCATAAAATGATACGTGTAGAGATTCCTCGATAGTTGAAGAGGTTTTGTTGTATATCCGGTAGGCTTTGCTCTTGTGGAATATCCAACAAAAATTCCTTCATCGGATCTTGGCTCAAATTTATCTAAGTTACCAAAGGTGTTCTTGATAAAACATTTTGAACCAAAAACACGACAATATTTAACTTGTGGCTTTTTTTCATAAAATAACTCAAAACAAGTTTTGTTCGTTCGGGATCTCACTAGGATCCTATTGAACACATAACATGCCGTGTGCACCGCCTCTGCCCAAAATTGTAGTCCAAGATGACTATCATGGAGCATGGTACGGGCACACTCAATTAATGTCCTATTCTTTCTCTCTACAACACCATTTTGTGGTGGTGCACGAGGAAAAGAGAAGTTATGAGTTATCCCGGTGTCATCACAAAACTTTGTAAAGATTCATTCTCAAATTCTCCTCCATGATCACTACGAATAGTGATAATGGTGGATCCTAAGAAATTTTGAATCTTCTTTATAAATATGGTAAACTCTTCAAAAGCTTCATTATTATTAGTTAAAATTGAAACCCAAGTAAATATATAGAAGTCATCAACGACAACTAATCCATAGTGAGCATTACCTAAAGAGGCGGTTCTAGTTGGCCCAAACAAATCTAGATGAAGTAGTTCTAGGGGCCTCTTAGAAGTTATGCCTTCTTTAATCTTAAAAGATGATTTACTAAGTTTACCTCTTTGACATGAATCACAAAAGTTTTTCGTACTAAAAGCAATTTTTGGAAAACCTTTGACAATATCATGCTTAGCTAACTTATATAAGTGCTTAAAATGAACATGACCAAAACGGAGATGCCATAATAGTTGGTCATTTGTATTAGCAACTAAGCAATGTTCTACGGTTTTAGGCAAGCTCAAATAATAAATATTTTACGCCTAATACCGGTAAATAAAACATGAAAATCAAAATCAACAATTTTACACATACCTTCTCCAAAGTTAACCTTGTAACCTTTGTCACAAAGTTGACTAATTGAGATTAGGTTATGACATAATTAAACATTTGTAATAAGTGGTTTGGAAGGATTACCGACTATACCTACTCCAGTGATGGTTTCCTTTTGATTACCTCCAAAAGTGACCGTTGCACCATCCTTAATGCTAATCACTTCGGAGAGAAATGAGAGATCTCCAGTTATGTGTTTGGAGCAACCACTGTCGAGTATCCATCCTTTCCTTTTAGAGCTAATTTGACCTTTATTGCTCTCTTTCTTTTTCTTGGGTACCTACATAGTATACCATAAGCACATGGTATCCAATTTTTTGTTGGGTCAAAGGGGATTAGGCCTTTGGAAGCCAAGTCCAAGCGGACTTCCGCTTCCCAACATAGTTACCATTATATATTACTTCATTAAAGTAGGAATCAACATAAGCATTCCTAACATTTAAACTAGTGTTCTTAGGACCACAAATTGTGTAGGTTTTGGGAGTCCTTTTTCTAGTTGGATGCACAATTGATTGGTTTCTATGTGGTGCATGCTTCATGGAAACATGAGTTCAAGCATAAGAATATGGAGGTGGATATGCATTAGACATATGAGGGTTGTATGAAATCTTGGGAACATGCATGTTGTATGGAACATATGGAGCATGCATGACATGTGGTGGATGTGCATACATGTAAGCATGATGTGCATGAGCATATGAGTGTTTAGGGGCACATGCATGAGTATTTCTCATGTGAATATTTGCACATGTCCGTGGGTGTGGAGCATAAAATGTGTCATGAGTGTCCACTTGTGAAGTAGGATATTTCCTACGTGGATGAAGGTTGGTGTACATGTAGCATGGCCTCTCTTTTGGTTTTCACCCTTAGTGGGTTTCTTGCCAAAAGGAAGCGAATGTGAAGTGATGGCTATCTTGGTAGGTTTGCTACCAATAGCATTTTTGACACCACTTGTGGACGTACCGGAGAATGGCCTCATAAAATCTATAGTAACACCACTATAGGAGGTGCGAGCATTGAATGCATTCGCTCCCACATAACCAAGTCCGACACGATGTGTGGCCGAAAATTGGTTTGCGAGCAAATCATCCAATTGTCCTTTCCCTTTATTAAATCTTATAACTTGGGAGGACATGAGCTCATATTTCTCCTTAAGAGAAGAAATATTGGTATCCAAGGTGGACACCCGTGCTTTGAGCTCGTGCACTTGGGTTTTAAGAGAATCGTTCTCTAAACCCAATTCTGTATTTTGTGAAGCTAAATCACTATTATCCTTAGGATACGTTTGATCTAGTTGAGATTTGAGGGTAGTTGCCTCATCTCTCAAAGTGACATTTTGAGAAGCCAAATTTGCTTTTTCAAGTGTTGGTGTATCAACAATGGTGTCATTGTTGATAATGCAAGGTATGGATGGTTTGCAAACAGTTTATTTCTTTAAACTAGTAAATATAAGCATGAGAGATTGATACTTAGAGAATAGTTCTTTGTTAACTATACGTAGTTCATCCATAGTTACCTCGGGTTCATCCATGTCGCTATCACTCTCAACAGAGAGTGGATCTTCTCGTGCCATGAAGCACAAATGGATGCTTTCATCCTTCTCATCCTCGGATTCGCTTGAGGAATCCTTGCTTGATTCATCAAACGTATCGACAAGTCCTTTCTTCTTGTCTTTCTTGAATTTGTCCGACTTGTGGTACTTTGGTGACTTCTACTTCTCTTTGTTTTGTAGCATTGGGCAATCATTTTTTATGTGCCCTGGCTTGTTACATTTAAAACAAAGAGATGTAGAGTTATTAGTTGAATCAAATTTATTTTTGGAGGGAAACTTACCTTTGCGAAAGAAGCGTTGGAACTTCTTTGCCATTTATGCCATTTCCTCCAAGTCCATCTCTTTCTCAGATTCTTCACTGTCGGAGGATGAATAATTAGCTTTGAATGCTAAAGCTTTCTTCTTTGCCTCCGTTGGTTTCATCATAACTCGAATCTTCAATCGATTCTCCCGTCTTACTTCGTAAGACATAAGAGTACCGATGAGATTTACTACATTGTAATTCTTCATGTCGTTGACCTCCTCGATGGCGATAGCTCTTCTTTCCCATTTGGAGGTCATTCCCATTATGATTTTTCTCGCCTTGTCTTGTTAGGAATATACTTGCCAAGAGCTTCGATCACATTAGTGATGTCGGTAAACCGTCCATACATTATTGTTATGTTATCATTTTCCTGCATGTGGAACATATCAAAATTTTTTACAGCAACATATAGTTTAGAAAGTTTTACCTTAGTTGTTCCCTCGTGGGCAACGACGAGATGGTTCCAAATTTGATATGCACTCTTACATGTGCATATCTTGTTGAACTCATCTGGGTCCAACGCATAATGAAGAGCGTTCATTGTCATGGCGTTGTTGACTTCGACAGACTTCTCGGAGGGCGTCCATTTGTCGAAATCCTCTTCGGTGGGCTCAACGTATTCCTTGTGGAGGGTTCTCCAAATAGAAACACTCCTCAAGAACGTCTCCATCCGGCATTTCCAATAGCCAAAATTCGTGCCATCGAAATGCAGAGGACACACTGTTGATTGTCCTTCGAAGACTGTGGATGCACCATCACGATCGTGATTGTTGTACGAAGTCGGTGGAGGAACGTTGTTATTGTTGGATGTCGTAGCTTTAAACTGGTGCTCTGATACCAACTGTATGGTCCATGGCTATGAGGAAAACACTAGAAGTGGGTTGAATAGTATTTATGCAATTTAAAATGATAATTACACCAAATTAAATTCCTAACCAACAATTAATGCAGAATGAAAATAAATCCTAAAATGAAACAATGCAAATGCAAGGATGTTTCAAGGTTTCGGATTACCCAAGCCACTTTTCGATTTGTTCCCGGTAATCATTTGTCCCTTACACACGGATACCACCGGATACTCAAGTTAGAACCCTAACTTAAGATTTTCTTAGAACCCACTTGTAGCAACCCTACAAGTGAAATCGAAATACACTCGATGTCCTTGACTCCCACAACTTGGGAGCAAGCAAACCACTCGCACAGCCCGAGAGTAAATCAAATAACAAAAGTTATGAAATATGAAATAAACAACACTTACAATCACATATGCCTTGAAGTAGAACTTGCAGGAGAGTGTGTTGTTATAACGGCTGGTACTCACTATTCGTTATACGGCTGTGCGTATAGCAATTTCGGGTACCTGATTGGTTTTGTTGCTTTGTATGTGAGTCGTGTCGTTGTGTCGATGGGGCCGTAGCACCTTGTTTGCATCTTTAGCAAGCCAACCCCGACGTGTGCCCAATTTGGGATTAGTGTCGCCTTTGGAGCCCATATCCTTTGTACGCTTATCGTGCACGTAGTCTGGTTCGTGCACGTATTTATTTTAGACTTTGTCTGTATCCGAACCCTACGGTGTAATATGTCGTTGTGACCCTCTCTGAGAGTATTAAATTGTGGAATTGATTTGGAACGTCATTTCATGGGTCGTTCTCCCACGATTTGACTTTATTTAATGAGACGTTGCGATTTTCACTTTTGTCGCGAGGCCTTTTTATTTTTAGTTTCGTTTCTCGTCGTCGAAATAGTGATCCATCTTTTCTATCTTGTTTCTCTCGTCGACGCGGTCACCCCAGTATTTATTTCATAATTTTTGAGCTTTGTTTGATCTACCTTCACTTTTTGCACAACCTATTATTGGGTTAACCCTAAGTTTCATTGTATTATTTCCCTAATAATTGACTAATAAAATTTTACATCAGAATTTTGACTTAGTCTTTACTAACCCTCACATAGCCGCATACAACACACGCAGGTGGAGAGAGGGAGTGAGATCATGGCTTTTAATCTTATAATAACAATTTTGTAACTTAAAAACCAATTCAAAACAAACCCTATACCCTAGCTAACAGCCCCTAGCCATGTTCAGCCCCTCTACCCTATAAAATAACCTAGGTTAACAATTATTTTTCGCAGCAAATCATCAATAGCCATCGGCCCTAACCCTATTTCACGCAAACACAACAAAGCCCCGAGAGCCCGAATTTCTTCTTGCGCTCTCCGCCCCTAGCCCGCTGCCGACGGCCCCCTCTCTCATCCCCGACCTCCCTCCGTCGTCCTTGCCGCTGGGGATCGTCGGAGACTGCCGCAAAAAGCCGCCTGCACCACCGATTCGCACAGAATCCCGCAGCAGCAGCAGCAGCAGCATGCCGTCACCGCCATCCATGCCCCTGTCGCTGTGGGTCGCCCCCTCTGACCCCCTGCATCGCAGTGGCAGCTTCCTCAGGCCGCCTTGCTCTGAAACAGCGAGTGTGCTCGCTGTTTTGCATTTTTACGACGTATCGATGCGTCGTTTCGTCTTCCGTCGCTCTCCCTCGCTATTGGGATCCTCCGACAGTCCTCTACCTCTCCTAGGGGTGTTTCCTGATGTTACGATCATCCCCTACGACGTTCAACGTCGTAGTCTCCATGTACGTTGACCCGTTCGTCTCGGTTCATTGTTACGGCCTCCCGGAAGCCGTACAAACGTCTACCGATCACTTGCTCGCTGTTTGGAATCTTGTTCGCTGATCTCATCATTGTTTAAGGATTGGCGAGCGCGGAATCTAATTTTGGAATCTGGACTAGGAGCGCGTTCTATTATTTCAACCCCTGGCGTCGCTACCCGACGCCAGTGTAGCTCTCGCGTCGTGTAAGGGTAAATTTCTGAACACTTAGGACCCCCAACCAATGCATGTTAATCAAGATAAAAATCGGTGTTTTAATTGTCTAGTAAATCACTAATAAAGATAATTTAATTTGGGACTGTAGGCTGGTGATCCGAGCACATAGGTAGACTGGACTGATTGGACGGTGTATTCAGAACGACTGATTGCAGGCAAGTGAAACTTGCCAACTTGTGCTTTAGGCCATGTTTTAGGCCATTCCTTGTTTTTTAGCGTAAAAGAGACTAGGCGATGAAATGATACTCGCCTAGACGCAATTTTAAGATCTAGCTTGACAACGAAGCTAGATCTGACACCCTGCCATGCCATTCATGCATTCTGCCTGTCACGTTTAAATTCCATATCTGCATGCTCTTTAATTTTACGTTGCCATGCCTGTCACATTAAAATTCCTTACCTGTATGCACATTATTTGTACCCTTGCCATGCCATGCATCATAACATGTTATTCTATGCTTGAATGTTGCATTCGTAGCACACGCTACTGTACTTCCTTGTTGAGGCTAGGCACATGCATTGCAGGCACAACCCTATGCCAAATACACTTCCTGGCTCGTGAACCAGAAGCGGGCTACATGTGTTGGTCAAAAGCCAATGCCCGATTACACGTGGAGGGGTAAGGTTAAGCGATCACTTGAGCTTAGGAGTTGGCCCGTACAGCCACTCCAGCCAAAAGGCGTAAACTCTGTGCACGACGTGTTACTTGACTTGTAAAATCTGTGTGAATGTTTTAGTAGCTATGCTACCCATGCCATGTTATACTTGTTGCCATGTTATACGTGTCTCCATGTTATACATGTTGCCATGTCATACTTGTTGCATTATCTTATTTGTTGCATCCTTGCATTAAACTGCCATGACATCGCACATTTTAGAACTGCTAGGTTGCTTTCCTTCTTTTAGTTTCCTTGCACAAGTCTCTTGTAGACTTGCTGACATACGCCCTCGTCTCTTTTGGGTATCGCATGTTAGTTGCTGAGCCAGCGCCCGTTGCTGAGGAGGAGCTGTTTGTTGATATTGAGGGTGGGTCCACCGTTGACATGGAGTACGAGGACACCGGCGACCAGTCGTAGAGACGTAGTTCTGTGTTGCTTCTGATTAGTTCTTGTTAGGTTGTCGGTGCGTAGCACCTTTCCTTTTCTGTACTTTTGTTTCTGTTGGCTATGTTTGGGCCTTTAGACTCTTCTTTTTAGCCTGGTGGCTTTTCTGTGATGTTGGACTTTATTTGTGGACGTTCTGAGATTGGAATAATCTTATCTGTCTCTTTTCTTTATTATTATTTTTGTTCTGTTTCGCAATTGCAAGGACCTATACTTGGTTATTCCAGACTCTTTACAGACTGGAGCCTCACAGCTCCAAGTCTGAGCGGACTTCTACGCCTCGCCTCCATTTTAGGGAAGCAGGTCGTGACAGGTTTTATTGGTGGCCCATGCAGGTCACTTGCAATTGCGAATTATCGGAACAACGATAATAATTATAGAATGCCCATTTAATAAATTAAAACATCCAAGTCATAAGCTTTGTGTCTAATTTAATTCGTTTCCTATGTCTTAGATGGCTGGTAGACGTGTTGTCCGAACATCTGTCTCAGCTTAGTAGGGAATCCATTAGATCCGGACTATAGTAAGACTTAGTTAGACGTCTGTGCTTGCTAGTTAGAGGTCCCTGATTGTTAGCTAGGCTCCATGCTAGAGATTGATATAATCGTCTTAGGAGTTACCTTAGTGGTTCTTGCCTAGCTCTGACCATATTAGACTTCTAGAAATTCTTTAGTCGTTCGCTTGGTTTCATCGATTTCGGGCCAAGCCGGACGCAGTTCATTACAATCTAGTTCCTTAGGAAGTCTTAGCGCTAAGTTTCCTAATCTTTAGTTGGTCGACCGTAGGAGTTCCCCGTAGAGTTTCATGAGTCATATCCTAGGCGTATTTTGTATAAGACCACGCGATCTTATTCTTGCCCTCGTTTCACGTGATCGCTTCATGGCAATTATCGTTAAACTTTCGAATTTTCTCCGTTGCAAATCTTGACTCCTTCAAAGTCAATTTCGATTTTTCCTTATTAAAAGTTTTCGCTCAGTTTAATTGTTGTTTCTAAAACCCTCTTCTTATGTATTTAATTCCTCACTATTCGATTGAGTTAAAATCCTTTCGTAGATTTCGGAGTCTATTGGTTGTAATTTTTAATTACTATCTCGTAGCTATCTGCTAACCAATATTTCTCGCATTTTGGTTTTAAAACTTTATTACTAATTTGATAGTTCGATATACATTTTTTTCTAAACTACGAAATTTAGTTTAGCCAATTACCATATATACTTTAGAATATCTTCCAAGATAAATAGAACTTCAATTATTTTTATATATATCAGTTTTAGGTTCGTTGTACTCGTATTTTAAGATCTTTGTATAAATCAGTTCGTTTGGCAAATCCGGGTTTCTCTAAAAGTATTTTCAATACTATGCATTTGAAATTTCTCTCCAGTTTTAAGACTTGGAAAACTTTTAGCATGAGCTTAAGTTCTCTACACTATAGTTGATCTGATTTCATTCTTTGAATTTCGAAATTTTTGCCGAAATTACTAAATTACTGCCGCATAATATTTTCTAACCTATGTCCTTAATGTTCGTGTGAATGTTGTACTTCTTCCTTATAATAATTTTTCAATAAGCCAATAAACCATTTTCTCCTATTATGTATATGCGACTCAAATTTGTTTCGAACAACTCGTTTTATCGACCTCCAAATATTTTTATACAGAAGGGGACTCCAACTTTTGACGTACGACCAGTTTTGTACTCTTTGTATTTTAACTTATATCCTTTACACACTATTTTCCTGTATCATATAAGAGTATCATTACATCTTTCCTTTCCCACCTAAACATTCACAATTATACCCCTGATTCACCTAACCAAGCTGTCTCCTTATCTTCGTCCTATCTGAACTCGTGCTTTTCGATCTTTCCTTCGTTACGTTTTTGGCTTCGGTTTCTTTCCTATTGTTTAGCCATTAGTGCTTGTCGTTGCCTGTGTCAACCTTAGTATAGTTTGGTGGGCCCATTAGTATAAGTTGTTATGTCGTGGTGGTGCATGCATATAGGTGGAGTGTGTGGACCCGTATGAGCGTGATACCCTTAGGATATTAATAATTGACTCTTGTATTATGTATGTATAATCAGTGTTATTCGTGATATATGTGTGAAGTTGTATACATGGTGGTGTTATTATATATGTGTGGATATCTATACCACTTTAGGGATGTCTGTATAGATATTGGAAATTGTATTGGGGTATATACTAGTAGTGTATGTAATTTGAAGATACTTGTAGATGCTTGGTATATATTATATTAGTAAGTCGTGTGTATGTTAGGTGTAATGATAATAGGTGTACTTATAGTTGAGTGAGTAGGCCTATTATATGACCTATATGTTAGTACGTGTGAGTGTGTGCTTGTACGTAGTTATGTATTGTGCTTAGACGTAAGTAGTTATGTATTTGCTGCATGAGTATATATGTGATATACGTATGGTAGTAGGATTATAATTTTGATTGGTATTGCTTGCTTTTATAGGATGTTGTGTGCGTGTATACCATGAGGTATACACGATTATTACAAATCTTAATTATGCATGGAAAGGTAGATGTATCGGTATACTAATTATAGGTAGGTGGATATGGTTTGAATATATATATTACATGTGTGTGACTATACGATGAATGCATGTATTAGGGAGGGTATTATAATTATACGTGTATTTATGTCTGTAATATTGCTATGGTATATAAAGTGATTGAACTATGTGGGTGTTACCTGACTAGATATTAAGTCTGATTGACATTATGGTATGTATATGGTTATATTGGTAGATGTGTATACATTGGAGTGGTATTGGTATAGGTATAAATACAGTGTTACGTATATAGAGTATTCTGATATGTGTCTTGAGTGGGTATACTCTAAGTATATTGTTACATATGTCGGTGGTTGCGTGTAGTACCATGAATATAGCGACAGATGATGTATGTATAGTGATAGGATTGTTTGTGCCTGGTTGTGTTATGCACATGATTGTGGGTCGCTATACCAGTATATAGTTATAGGTGTTGGTCTTGTGGTATACTTATTTACTAAGGACTTGCCTGTGTGAACGTATGTGTGCTAGCTAAACTAGGTGTGTAGATGTGCTGAGTATATAGTGGTATGATTGGTATATATGAATGAAATGTTAGCGTGTGTGGGTGTGCACCATGCACGGGTAAGTATGTGCTTAGTTATAGGTATTGGTGACTATGGTATGTGTGGCGTGTCGTGAATATATGGTGAAATATTTGCATGCATGTGAAAGACTAAATAATTGTGAAATTATAGTAGTGGTAAGTGTATCTTAGATATAATAACATGATTTAATATTGAGTGGTGTGGTTACTTGTGTTGATATGTTGGCATTGGATGTACACTAGGAGATATAGGGAGTAGTGTATCCTTATTGTTTTGTACATAGGTAGTTATCTAAACGTGGAGTATTACGATGGTATCTGCTGGTGTGAACTATTTAATTGGTTGTGAGTATGTGCACCATGGTATGTAATAAGTGTTTAATAGTTATATAGGGATATACGTGACTATATGAATGATTGAAATATGTGTATGAATTTGACTGGCTATGATAGGTGTAAGTGTGTAATGTGCGTGAATATATACATGTTAGTAGAGTTATTGTTTGACTACCTAGTGCATATATAAGCACTTGTAATGACTATATCTGGTTGAATTATAGTGTGATGTGATTGGGATAGCTACTAGTCTGGCTAGAGTTATATTTATAGTTAGAAAGTCCGAGGACGGACTTTATTCTAAGGTGGGTAGGATGTAACGGCCGGTACTCACTATTCGTTATACGGCTGTGCGTATAGCAATTTCGGGTACCTGATTGGTTTTGTTGCTTTGTATGTGAGTCGTGTCGTTGTGTCGATAGGGTCGTAGCACCTTGGTTGCATCTTTAGCAAGCCAACCCCGACGTGTGCCCAACTTGGGATTACTGTCGCCTTTGGACCCCGTATCCTTTGTACGCTTGTCGTGCACGTAGTCTGGTTCGTGCACGTATTTATTTTAGACTTTGTCTGTATCTGAACCCTACGATGTGATATGTCGTTGTGACCCTCTCTGAGAGTATTAAATTGTGGAATTGATTTGGAACGTCATTTCACAGGTCGTTCTCCCACGATTTGACTTTATTTGATGAGACATTGCGATTTTCACTTTTGTCGCGAGGCCTTTTTATTTTTAGTTTCGTTTCTCGTCGTCGAAATAGTGATCCGTCTTCCCTGTCTTGTTTCTCTCGTCGACGCGGTCACCCTAGTATTTATTTCACGATTTTTGGGCTTCGTTTGACCTACCTTCACTTTTCGCCCAACCTATTATTGGGTTAACCCTAAGTTTCTTTGTATTATTTCCCTAATAATTGACTAATAAAATTTTACATCAAAATTTTGACTTAGTCTTTGCTAACCCTCACATAGCCGCACACAACACACGCAGGTGGAGAGAGGGAGTGAGATCATGGCTTTTAATCTTATAATAACAATTTTGTAACTTAAAAAACAATTCAAAACAAACCATATACCCTAACTAACAGCCCCTAGCCACGTTCAGCCCCTCTACCCTATAAAATAACCTAGGTTAACTATTATTTTTCACAGCAAATCATCAACAGCCACCGGCCCTAACCCTATTTCACGCAAACACAACAAACCCCCGAGAGCCTAACTTTCTTCTTGCGCTTTCCGCCCCTAGCCCGCCGCCGACGGCCCCCTCTCTCATCCCCAACATCCCTCCATCGTCCTTACCATCGGGGATCGCCAGAGACCGTCGCAAAAAGCCGCATGCGTCGCTGATTCACACAAAATCCCGCTGCATCAGCAGCAGCTTGCCGCCGCCGCCGCCCGTGCCCCCTGTCGTCGTGGGTCGCCCCCTCTGACCCCCTGCGCCGCAGTGGCAGCTTCCTCAGGCCGCCTTGCTCTGAAACAGCGAGTGTGCTCACTGTTTTGCATTTCTACGACGTATCGACGCGTCGTATCGTCTTCCGTCGCTCTCCCTCGCTGTTGGGATCCTCCGACAGTCCTCTACCTCTCCTAGGGGTGTTTCCCGACATTACGATCATCCCCTACGACGCTCAACGTCGTAGTCTCCGTGTACGTTGACCCATTCGTCTCGGTTCGTTGTTACGGCCTCCTGGAAGCCGTACAAACGTCTACCGATTACTTGCTCGCTGTTTGGAATCATGTTCGCTGATCTCGTCGTTGTTCGAGGATTGGCGAGAACGGAATCTAATTTTGAATCTGGACTAGGAGCGCGTTCTATTATTTCAACCCCTGGCGTCGCTACCCGACGCCAGTGTAGCTCTCGCGTCGTGTAAGGGTAAATTTCTGAACACTTAGGACCCCCAACCAATGCATGCTAATCAAGATAAATATCAGTGTTTTCATTGTCTAGTAAATCACTAATAAAGATAATTTAATTTGGGAATGTATGTTGGTGATCCGAGCACATAGGTAGACTGGACAGATTGGATGGTGTATTTAGAACGACTGATTGCAGGCAAGTGAAACTTGCCAACTTATGCTTTAGGCCATGTTTTAGGCCATCCCTTGTTTTTAGCGTAAAAGAGACTAGGCGACGAAATGATACTCGCCTAGACGCAATTTTAAAATCTAGTTTGACAACGAAGCTAGATCTGACACCCTGCCATGCCATTCATGCATTCTGCATGTCACGTTTAAATTTCATATCTGCATGCTCTTTAATTGTACTCTGCCATGCCTGTCACACTAAAATTCCTTACATGTACGCACATTATTTGTACCCTTGCCATGCCATGCATCATAACATGTTATTCCATACTTGAATGTTGCATTCGTAGCACACGTTACTGTACTTCCTTGTTGAGGCTACGCACCTGCATTGCAGGCACAACCCTATGCCAAATACACTTCCTGGCTCGTGAACCAGAAGCAGGCTACACGTGTTGGTCAAAAGCCAATGCCCGATTACACGTGGAGGGGTAGGGTTAAGCGATCACTTGAGCTTAGGAGTTGGCCCGTACAGACACTCCAGCCAAAAGGCGTAAACTCTGTGCACGATGTGTTACTTGACTTGTAAAATCTGTGAGAATGTTTTAGTAGCTATGCTACCCATGCCATGTTATACTTGTTGCCATGTTATACTTGTTTCCATGTTATACCTGTTGCCATGTCATACTTGTTGCATTATCTTATTTGTTGTTAAACTGCCATGACATCGCACATTTTAGAACTGCTAGGTTGCTTTCCTTCTTTTAGTTTCCTTACACAAGTCTCTTGTAGACTTGCTGACATGCGCCCTCGTCTCTTTTGGGTGTCGATGTTAGTTGCTGAGCCAGAGCTCGTTGCTGAGGACGAGCTGTTTATTGATATTGAGCCTGGGTCCACCGTTGACATGGAGTACGAGGACACCGGCGACGAGTCGTATAGACGTAGTTCTGTGTTGCTTCTGATTAGTTCTTGTTAGGTTGTCGATGCGTTGCACCTTTCCTTTTCTGTACTTTTGTTTCTGTTGGCCATGTTTGGGCCTTTAGACTCTTCTTTTTAGCTTGGTGGCTTTTATGTAATATTGGACTTTATTTGTGGACGTTCTGAGATTAGAATAATCTTATCTGTCTCTTTTCTTTATTATTATTTTTGTTCTGTTTCGCATTTGCAAGGACCTATACTTGTTTATTCTAGACGCTTTACAGACTGGAGCCTCACAGCTCCAAGTATGAGCGGACTTCTCACGCCTCGCCTCCATTTTAGGAAAGAGGGCCGTGACAGTTGTGTGTTGAATGACTCTCTTGGAAGAGAGAAAAACCATTTCTATTGACTGCACCAAATGCCTAGAAGATTTCTCTTTGGTTCTAGGTTGGAGAGCAAGCGATTGAAAGATAAGAATTCTAGGGCTTTGGGATTTTGAGAGCTTTGATCAAGGAAGAATGAAAGCTTGAATGAATGAGTAAGTGAGTAACCCCTCAATGGAATAGTAGAGGCTGCCTTTATAGTTTCTCCAAACCCCTCAAAGTAAAACCCCTAAACCCCCTTTGAAATCCGTTGAGAAATAGCCAACGGATAGAATTTGCACACACGACAGTCGACTGTTGAACAAAACCCAGACGACTGCTGCACTGTGTCAAAGGGTAGGTGAGAATTCAAACGATAACTTACCATGTGGACAGTCGACAGCTGAATAGAAGACAATCGACTATTAAACCAACGATGACTGGCCGCATGATGAGTAAGCGTAGAAATTCTCAGAAAATACTGGGAAGACAGGACAGGTGACTGATGAAGCATTCACATTCGACTATTCCATGGACATGCGATTGTAAATACAACATCAGTCGACTGTCACAAATCCTGACATTTTCCAGAGAGTTGAGTCTACAGAGTAGTTCATAGACATGTGACTGTTGAAGCTTGACAATCGACTGTGCCATTGGACAGTCGACAGTAAATACTACACCTGTCGATTGGCACTAGAATGATAAACATTCCAGAGAGCAAGTTCTGCTTAAGACTCATGGGTAGGCGACTATTGAAGCATTTACAGTCGACTGTGCCTCGGACAGGCGACTGTAAATACTACACCAATCGACTGGCCATATGATAAGGAATGATCTTTGGGCTGAATATATATATGCGACTGATTTACAAATCTCAGTCGACTGTCTCTTGGACAGGCGACTGTAAAATGTATAGCAGACGCCTGAAAGAGTTAAGGCTTAGAAAGTCTAAAAATCCATTGGTCAAGTATATGCATAACAGGGGACTGTAGAACAAAACACAGTCGACTGTTTTTAGACAGGCGACTGTAAAACGTTCAGCAGTCGACTGTTGAGTTCACAACATGCACAATCTTGAGAATTGTGAATTGGAGTTAAAGGAAAAGCGATCTAATGATTTCCTATGAATGAAATGAAGATGTGTGTGTGCTCTAACATAGTTCTACTTCTAAGCTACATACTAGAAGAGAAAAAGAAGATTACATTATGTAGAACTCTCTTCTATCCAAAGAATGAGCTTGAAGTCTTCAAGGCGCTTCAATCACCATTTTGATCATTCAATCCACTTTTCTTGCTTTCATTGATCTTTGAGTGTCATCCATTGCTAATTGATCTTCATGATATGCTTAGGCAGTGGATTAACTGCAAATAGGAGATTAGTCACAAGTATTTATGTTTGCTCATCATTAACACCAAGTAGGGAGAAGTCCAATACTCAACATGTTAGCTCACTTTGTTAGAGACTAGCAAAGAGCTAGTTGGGGGTGTGAATAGGAGTGAATATTGCATAGTATACCCATTAACTGGCATCATTTTATATATAGATTACATCCATTTTAGCCCCAATGTGTGTAGAATAATGATAACTTTGGGAGCTCATTCATTATTTATGTGCAAAATGTTATTTTTATTGCTCTTATATGTTTTCTCATATTTTTCTTGTGAAGAGGGTCACTTCATGAGTCCAACGCATATTTTAGCAGATTTTTAAGAACTCGGAGCAACCCTCTACAAATTGTGGAAGAAAACAATTGACGAGTTTTTGGGCCAAGCACGGCCATGTGTTACACTCCACACGGTCGTATGGAGTGTAACATTGGCAGCCCATTTAAGATCAGCTCACACGGTCATGTGCACCATTGCACATGACCGTGTGCTGGTTGAAGCCAAGGAGCAAAGCTGAAGCAGCTTCCCCTATATGGCCATGCCGACCAACGACACAATCGTGCCAGACAGTGGATTAATAGAACAGTACTAGGGATTTTGGTCTTCATAGTTACTTGGTCGTGTCATATCAACATGACCGTGAAAATCTGGAGATGAAGCTTTACTGGGAAATGGTGACACGATCGTGTCACGACCATGTCATGACCGTGGCAATGCTGCGGAAGCCGATTTCTGGAGCAAAACTGACCTGAACTCAATTTCAATTAACTCCGTCGTTGCACTTGATTCGATTGGAGGAGATCAATTATGGGGTTAGGGGCATATAAATAAAGTATTATGATTAGGGTTATGGATTATCTTGGATTCTTTCATCTTCTTCCTTGGTTTTAGGGTTTTATATTTTGTATTGGGGGAAGTGGCGTCTGGAGCATAGGATCTAGGGCTGGAGCTCAAGCTATTTTGGTGATAGAGATTCATAACTCTCCCTCTTGGTTTTGTTTATTAGCTTTCACTCTTTGTAATGAATCTTTTAACATTATCAATGGAAGTTAACATTTTTATCTCTATGTTTGGCTAATCTCTTGTGTGTGATGTGATAGATTTGGGGAGTATTCCCTCCATGCTTCCATTCAAGTTTGTATTTAATGCTTAAATCATTGGATTAGGGTTATCTACGCATGTATTGCAATGCATCACATGTCGATGGTTTGATGAGGATGGAATGCCGTGAGGCACCTCCTACGTGTAATTAGCACTACCCGTGAGGGATCCCAATAGGATGACGTGCCGCAAGACGTTGTCTATGTGCACCTAGACTACCCGTTGAGGGATCTGAGAATGAGGTGTCGTGAGGCATTCTCTACATGCATAAGACCTGTGAGGGGCCCTAGACATACTTAGGGTGAACTGCCACGATGCACTACCTATCAATTATGGCATAGAAACCACGGTCCCAATGATTACTCATAACATTAACACCATTGTGCTTGATTGCTAAATCTTCCCATCCCCATATCTTGGCATGGATGCTGGATTGAGCCATCCAATGTTGTTATCCCACAAGGCATGACATCGAGAATGGAATGCATAGGAAGACATAACCCTAATGAAGTCACAGCACACACACACCCTTATCCGATTGCGACGCCAACACTAACCCAAGCTTAGTTTTAGTTCTGCTCCGACACTTCGACTACAAAACAACCATATCGCCTTCGAAAGGTGGTTTGTATCTCATTGAATAATCTCCTGGCTTAATTTAGGATTGAGAATTTGTAGACAAGTATTGTCCCTATAGATACGATACTCGGATCACCGGGTTATTTACTTCTTGACCTCATGCGCTTGGGAGAGCACAATATTTTGAGGCAAGCAACTTTGAGTGCTTGGGAGTGATTACTGATTATGTCCTATGTTTGCTTAAACAATTTGGTCTTGTAATATTTGGTGCATGAACAAGTTCTATGTTTATTTTGTTTGCTACTTATGTCTTGTAATACATTTTGATGTGTAAAATTTGGATGTATCAAAACATTGATGTCAAGGATTATGTTATAAATTATATTTTGCTTGAGCATATGATGAGAAATTACTTTTGTTGCATTTTGTTTATATGGATACAATTGAGAATTATGATGAATATTATGCATATTGAGTTTTAATCTTGCATTTCTTTGAAAGATATCATGTATTTATAATCTTGAGAGATTATGTTTTTGATATCAACATTATTGCTCACTACTCATATGATCATTGAAATACCTTATATGACACTCATCATGTATACACACACACCATATTGCTTATGTTCCCCCTTAAAAATATATTTTATGACTCATAAAAATTTTGAGATATTGAGTAGAAGATTAAAGTTTTATATGTTTCACTTTTCCATAAGCTTCAAGAGAAATTCAATAGTTTGGAAATTTTATATAATTATTTCTCCACTTACTTTTTGATATGACAAAGGGGGAGGAATATGTGAATGCATATAAAATATACATTTTATGATTCATGGTTCATGGCTTAGAACTTATACTTTTAGAACTTATACTTAACATGTTTATGTTTGGTTTATGGTTTGAACTCATATTACACACTCATGATATAATATGAAAATATGTGTATTCATGCTTATTCGAACATGCAACGATGCAAGGGGAGTTTACAAGATTTTGATTAACTTCATGCATCATTGTAAGGGGAGTAAGTATATTGTTGAATTTCATATTATTTCTATATTTTATAGCATTTGTTTGTCATCATCAAAAATGAGTAGAATGTTATATATTGAGACACCCCTAGTATGTTTTGATTATGATTAAACAAATGATTGGTACTAATGACAATTATTAAGTGTATAAGAATTAATGATCATATCAAACATTGATTTCAAAGCTATAAAAACGGAGAAAACTCAGCAAAGCCATGAAGGAAGAAATTCATTCTTGATTGCATGCTTCCTTAAGCTCAAGACAACCAAGATTGATCAAGATGAAGTGTGGAATCTCATCCAATGTAAATGAAGCTAAAGAATCAAAGGCATGGAGATGAAGAACTCAAACTACATCAAGAAGCCAAAAGAGGGTAATATTAATGTAATACTTAGTCCATGTCCTTAGATTATTTGTATTGCCTTAAGATTGAAGCTACATACAATTAGATATATTAAAAATAATGTTTTAAACTTTCAAAAATATTTTGAATTTTTTTTGAAAAGAATTATATTGATTTAAGTACCCTTTTAAGATATTTTCACATATATTTGAAAAGAGTCAACTACTTTCTCTATTTGAGTCGACTACTTTCTATTGGGAAAAATGTGGTTTGCTCTGTCCCTAAAAGGAGTCAACTACAATTGTTTGGAGAGTCGACTACCATCTGTATAAGAGTCTACTACTTTTGCTCAACAGACAGGTTTGACACAGCTCCGTGATTTTTAGAGAGTTATCGATTTAGCCGTTGGGGGGTATTTTGTTAATCTGTTTTGCTTGAATTTAAACCCATATATAACTTGGAGTTGGTTGATATTTTTATAAGAATTATTGATCAATTTTAAGTAATTTTCAAAGAATTTTAAGCCTTCTCCAAGCTTTCTAAAGTTTTCATCTCTTAGCCAATGTTTGATTTTTATTTTGAAAAGCTTTTAAAGCAAAGACTATTGGCCTTGCTTGATTTCAAATCTCTCAAGCATTAATCTTGATTTTTAAGAGATTGATTCAAGTTATTCTATTTGATATCCTTGTGCTCTATTTCATCTCTTTGAGATCAAAAAAAAAGTTTTCTTATATCCATAAAAATACACATCAAAGCTTCAATCTTTTGGGTATATGAACGAGTACAACAACTCCATCAAAAGAAAGGTTTGTAAAATCCATACAAGGGTGTGGTAGTAAGATTTCTTGGTTGTAATTGTTGGCTGTGGAAAAGCCTCTTAGGAGAGGTCCTCTTTGAGAAGAGGTTAAGTTGTATTGGAAGACCACTTATTGGAGAAGTTGCACCTGTAATTGTTTAGATGCCCTCAATTGTTGAGGCAAGTTAGTGGATTCAAGCCCAATGGAGTTTGAAAACTGGAAGTAGCCTAGGGAGGGTGACCTAGGATAATTGCATTTGTTTGTGTCATGATCATTGTCTCTCATCTTTCTTATATCTTTTACTTGCACTTGTATTATGTTTTCTATGTGCATTATATGTAGTTAAAATTGTTGATTAAGTACATAAGGAGGTAAAACTCTTAGAAGACTTAGGCATAGCTAGAGTGATTAAATTTTTAATTAGACATTATATTTGGAAAACACTAATCACCCCCGTAGTATTTGTCTACCATTTACATGATCCCCAACACTCACATCATGTCGATCGTCCTCCATACTTCATTGATTCTCAAGCTATCCTGGTTTCTAAGTTAGAACAATTGTAGAAAGAGCTCAAACATGAATTTATTAAATTTCACCAGAGTTTGGATATTTTAGATTATAGGATTGATGAACTGCAAGAGGAGATCTCAGAGATCAAGAATATCTCAGAGGACAACCTTCCTCAAGCTAGGAGATTAGTTACTTGAGAGCTTAAGAGTGTTTGGTTGATATTTGTCTTGATGTTTGATGATGGTTGTTATATTTCTATGCTTCAGGTGTATTATGATACACTCCTAGCTTGGTATCTACTTTTTGGTATATAATATTTGGTTGTATCGAAACATATTTGTGATATTATGGATTATGCTCTCGTTTTGTGCTTAAGCTTATCATTAACAATTGTGATATTGTGATATATATTGGATATGCAAATTAAAATTTTGAGCTTGTGTTTATTTAGAAGATATTATGTGGTTATTATAATCTTGAAGGATTATTCTTTTGATATCAATTTATTTGTTATGAAGTTCATTGATACACATATTAAGTCACCATTAATTTCACTTTGTGCATATTGCTTTCACTTGAAATTTATGTAGTTTGAATATTTATTTCATGAAGGGAAAAATATTTCATGATTTATAAAATGTTGAGATATTGAGTCACCTATGTTTCATACTTCATAAAATTAAAAAGGGATTAAGAGTTTATATGTAAGATAACGTGGACACTTTCTATGACTAATTCTCCACTCACGTTTTGATATGACAAAGAGGGAGAAATGTGTAATACATATAAAATATATATTTGCTTAGCAACTTAATAGAGTATATTTGCTTAGCAACTTAATTGATGATTGTGTGGTTAAATTCATGTTTAAATTCCTATATGTTTAAAATTCTTAATCAACATATGGTTTGACTTCTAATACACACTCGTGATATGATAGAATATGAAACTATGATATATCTATGCTTATTATAACAAGCAAGGATGTAAGAGGAGTTCAAAAGATTATTGTTAACAACATGTATTGATGTAGGGGGAGTAAGTATATTTTGTTGAAATTTCATATTATTTCTATATTTTACATCATTTGTTTGTCATAATAAAAAAGGCAGAAAATGTTAGATATTGATACATCCCTAATGTACTTTTGATGATGATTAAGCAAATGATATGTACTAATGATAATTATTGAGTGTGTAGGAATAAAAGATCGCATCAAGCATTGAGTTAATGTAGAGTGCTCAAAAGACTTGAAGATAATCAAATTGAGAGCACCTGATCAAGATAAAGTGTGAAGGAATCTCATTCAAAGCAAATGAAGTTAATGAATCAAAGACATAGAGATGAAGGACTCAAGCTACATCAAGAAGCCAAAAGAGGGTAATATTGATGTAATACTATTCCATGCCTTTAGATTATTTGTATTGCCTTGAGGTTGAAGCACCACACAAATAGGATCACTTAGAAAAATATTTTTACTCCACAAAAATATTTTTGAAAACATTTTAAAAAGAATTAGATTGAGTTAAGTACTCTTTATAGATACATCTCTATGGATCTGTAAAAGAGTCGACTATTATTATAGTAGGAGTCGACTATTTTGAACTAAGATGTTCTGATTACTTATTGTTTTATATTAGTAGTCGACTACTGGTGTGTATGAAGCTGACTACTGGTCAGGAATCGACTATTCCATGTGTAGGAGTTGATTACTATGACCCCAATGGTAAATTTTAACGAGCTCCATGAATTACGAAATTGTGTCGAATTTGCCTGTTGGATGGACAATTTTGGGAATTTGTCTTGACAATTTTCACCCCTATATATTATGGGTTGGCTTAGGGACTTGGTATGAATCATTGAGCAATTTTTAAGGTTTCTATAGCATTTTTCAGTAATCTAAGCTTTCAAAAAAAATTTCATGTTAGGTTAAAATTTTGCAACTCTCTCTAAAATATTTTAAGCAAAATCTCTTGGCCCTTGTTTTGTGAATCTCTCAAGCTTTATCGTGATTATATTGAGATCACAATCAAACTTTCTTTTGATCTCTTTGTTTTAAATTTCATCTTACTCGAGATCAAAAGGAGTTTTCTTATAGCCATATAATACACACAAAGAGCTTCATTCTACATTGCCTATAGGAAGGCTGTAACAACAACTTCATCAAAATAGAAAAAGTATGTAAAATCTACATAAATGTGAGGTGGTAAGTGGTGTATTTGGTTGTGTTCATTGAAAAGCCTCAAGTGTGAGATGTCCTCTTTTTGAAGATGTTCAATTGTATTGGAAGACCACTTATTGGACAAGTGACATTAGTTGTAAAAGCCCTCAATTGTTGAGACAAGGTTGCTCTTGGTGAGAGCTGATTTAGTGGATGTTGAGTAGACTTTGGGTTGGCCCGAACCTGGGAATTTCTGCTTGTTTTCATTTACTCATTGTCTCTATTCCTCGTCTCTTATTACTTGCATTTGTGATTGCAATTCCGATGTGAATCTGTACTTTAATTGCAAGTGATTAGGATTGTTGACAAGTACTTAGAGAGGTAATACTCTTGGGAGACTTAACCATACTTAGATGTGTTTAAATTTTTATTGAAGATTTATTTTTGGACAATACTATTCACCCCTCCCCATCTAGCATTGCTTGTCATCTATAGGTTCCGTAATAGATTCTACTCTCGAGCTCGGAGGGCCAAACTCAAGAGTGAGGGAAGGTAAGGAGGATACTATTACATCTAAAAATACGGCATGCAAAAGCCCAAGATTTCATCCCATAAGATAGCCGATAAATAGGCCTACCTAATGGCAACTATGTTCGACGTTGCGATGACGCCTTTAATGATCCTAATTCAAAATTTAGAATTTTATAATATAATAATTTACCAAAGTAATTTTAAATGATTTATTATTTTTCTGTAATTTTTCTAAAAATTTTATTAGATTTTTCTTTAAACCCAAAACCCATTAACACAAAACCAACCAGTCAAATACCCATACCCACTTCTTCATACTCTTTACACCCCAATCATCTTTTCAACCTAGTTACTAATTATATTAGTATATAGTATAACGCACCCCCATTCACCACTCTTAGTTTTCTTTCTCTCCCAATCTCTCAGCTTGCTCTCTCTTTCTCTCTCCATCCCTCCCTCTCACCGTGTCACTCTATTTTCCTTGATAAACCCATGCTTTCACATCATTCGCTACCACGGTTGCCACATGCCCAACTGCTCCACCAACTACGTATGCCACCCTTCCTCCCATCATTTTATTCATCTGAACACATCCATCACAACCATCCTCGCCCATCACCATCAACTCCTCTACCTCCCCTCTTCCTTTTCCCACACTTCCATCCCTCTTCTCCCCTTATTTACCAACATGCCTATGTGGTTGCCAAGCACATCGCAGCCTGCATGCTACTGGATGAAGCTCCACCAATGTCACTGCCTGTTCGCTGACACCCCTTCTCTCCCTCCCCTCCCGTGGGGAAAGATCAAAAGAAGGGATGGAGAAAAGTAAATTAAAAAAAGTAAAGTAAAAATTAAAAGAGGAAATTATATATGTCGCTCAAACATGGAGGCAGGATTGCTCGGTGAGCACCCTAAAGTTAGGGTGATATCACATGTTATATATTGTACTCTCTAACATGGACTTAATGCTAGACTATTCTAACTAATTAACACTTAATACTGAATCCATAGTGGCTTAGATTCTTGTACTGATTATTGGTAGACCTTTCTACTTAATATGCTAGACTCTATTTATTTGCTTTCTAGATATGCCAGGTTTACTATTGATTACTTAGTAAATGTGTACGGTCTTTGTCTTTGGTAGAATCGTTTATAAATGTTAACATTTATCTTTATATTATGTTTATATATATATATATATATATATATAATACAAATCATGAAGTTTGTCATACGTGGCTGTTTTGTCCCACGTGGCTGTTTTGTCCCAGTCATATTTTCGGTTGCTGACTAAGACGCTACGTGGGGGTTGGGTGGGGTTCTGGACTTGGGTTTGTGTAACAACCCTAGTGTGCAAATACTAAGTAATCGTTAAATTCATCCAAGTTTCTCGTACATGTGCACACCAATCCCGGGGAATGGAGAGATTTGCAAATTGCCCCTCGATTTTTCATTTATACCCAAATGAGGGTATCATTGTAAGATTGGGTTTAAGGCAAATTTCTTTAAGTGAAGGATTATTGTGAAAAAGAGAAATGAGATATTTGCAATGGGAAACTTGTAATAAAATCAAGCATTTGGATGGCTAATTTTGAAAAAAAAGAGAAAGAAAGAAAAAAAAAGAATTGAGTATGGCTTAGTACACCATACTCTCCCCACCTCTCCCCCTCACCCTATGCCATACCTCACACTTCTCTCCATAATCCTTAAACCCATTTCCTCTCCCCTCTCTCCCCATTTTCAGTTCATGGCCGAAATTCCCTACAAAAAGAAAAAAAAGAAGGGAGAGAAGAAAGAAGAGAGGAAGAGGAAGAAGAAGAAGATGATGATGATGATGAAGAGGAGGAGGGAGAAGCCAAGCTTAAGGAGACCCCATTTCCGATTCTAGGCATCTCTTGAAGATACAAAAGAGGTAGGAACTTCTCACCTCTCCCTCTAGTTATAGGTGATGGAAAGAAGCTTGTATGTTTGGGTTTTCTTCGAAATTTGGGAAGAATGTTGTAGAGCTAGGATTCTTGTTGCATGCTTGACAATTTACTGAAACTTTAGATAAGTGCTGGGCTAAAATGGCTATTAGGAATGCTCTGAAAATTTTATATAATATTTATCTCGTAGTTATGAGCAACTTTCACGTTCATCACTTTTTCTGATTCGAACCGAAAGTTGGGGTAAAAATTCGAATTGTGCAACATGCCAGGAATTCTGTCAAGCTGTACACATTTCAGTAAAACGAGCACCACTACCTGCACACATCTTGGAATTTGTTGATTTTGGTATTGTTGGAAAGATAACAAGTTTTTCTCAAAGTCCAACCGACTTTTATGTCTAAATTCTAGCTAGAATATACCCAAAATTAGCTTTGAACACAGACACAGAAATCTGTCTGCAGAATAGTTTTGACACCCTTTACCAAATAATTCACCATAAATCACATACTCCATATTTTTGCATGAAATTTTATATGTGAACTCAAAACTGCCATATCTACAATTTTCATTCAGTAAGTTTTGTTAAATTCTCACTGGAAATGGCTGTTAATCATTGATGTTGTGACTGTTGATGAAATTTCAGCAAATTGCATTGTTTGCTAATGACTAGATTATTGTTTTGGTTTACTTCGGAACATATCGCTAATGTGGATTCATCAGTGATTAAGTGCTGTCTATGGGTATGCTACTTTATGTTGCAAGTTTGGAAATGTATGTTTATGTTCATGGCTTATGAAGCTCGCAAGTTGTTGTGAACATCCCGATGAAAAGAATACATTGGATCTCATTTTACATGCTTCATACTCTAGGTTTAATGATTAGTTAAAAGACAACCTAGGGTGTTCTCGTTCCACTCGAAGTGGGTGAGTGCCCTAGGAGGGGTTGGGAAAACCAAGGTGACGAGTGAGCATGCGGGGGATGGACTGCTGAGTTGTGGGCCACTCCCGATGACCCTCAGCGGCGGGGAGTTGGTGCGGTTGTGGTTGAGATTGGTTGTGTTGGTGAACAGCTTCTTTCGTAAGAGCTTGTCTCGGGAAGTCGTAGCATTCCACCCACTTTGGGTGAGGTCCAGTCCCCGATGTCTGACCCGTTACTGAGGTTTCGAATTCATGCATGAAAACTAACCTATAAAGAAAAAAAACAGTAACTCTGGAATGTGATGCCTTTTCCTTTGTTGTGATTCCTTGTTGTGCACTATGATTAGAGTAGTAGAGTTGTGGAGTTCCTACTGGGCACGCTGTGACGTGTCCTCCCCCCTACAGGTCCAGGCACTGGTTCTCTGGCGGCGGGCCCGGGAGTGGAGACCCCGGAGGGCAGCTCGTCTCAGCAGGGTCCGTAGTGTTGTGGTTAGTGTGGGTCGCGTGGTGTAGTTTTGGGTTGTGTGTGTGTGATGAACGCAGTGTTGTACCCCTGTTCCCTTTGTACCCCGTAGGGTTGAGTTGTACTTTTGTGGGAGCTTTTGCTGTTGGGGTTGTACAGTGGACTTGTGCAGTACTGGCCATGTAGTAGCGGTGCGCTGTGACTCTTGGATGTTCTGTTCGTCGTATTTTACCTTACTGCCTGTGTTGTAGTGTCTTGTACTATCCTTCTGTGTTGGAGCTGTACTGTTCTGTTAATCGTTCACTCTGTACTTTACTGCATGTGTTTCCTCAGCGTTTCCAGTGGCCTGCGTGACTTTGGTGTGTACTTTAGCGCTTGGTACTCTAATACCGCGGCTTGTCACGTCGACCCTCCCTATTTTGGGCAGCGGGGCATGACAGGTTTTATGGTGGCCCATGCAGGTCCGCGCCCACTGCGATACGCGAAAAGGGAACACCGGTAAGGCTCCAAAATTTCAGTACACGACACTAATGCATTTGTTCTGTTTCTCGCATGCAGATGGAAGGTGGGAACGGGAGTTCTGGCGGGACCATAATATCTGATGGCGGGATTGGCCCATCTGGTGATGTGCAGTCTTCGGGTGACAGGACCTCAGAGCCTGCCCTGATGGCTAAGGTCCTGATGGGCATTTTAGGGCACATGGGTCAGATGGAGGAGATGGCAGTGGCACCAAAGCCGCCAAGCTACAAGGAGTTCAGGACGCTGCGTCCGCGATACTTCTCGGGCAGGGAGAGTAGCCTCGAGGTAGATGAGTGGCTGCGGCACACTGAGGATGATTTGACGATGTGTCAGTATCCCCGAGACGGTTGGGTAGAGTTGGTGAGGCGCCAGTTGACCCATCAAGCTAGAGACTGGTGGGAGGCTCAGGAGAGGCGACTGAAGGGGAACATTGCTTGGGAGACCTTCCGGGAGTTGTTTGAGGCCAAGTTCCTTCCAGAGGCAGCGAAGGATGAGTTGAGACAGAGATTTGAGCATTTGACTCAGGATGGGAGGCGGTGGATGAGTATGATGTAGAGGTCTCGTTGCTGAGCAAGTACGTGCCAGAGCTTGTAGCGACAGATGCCATCAGAGCCAGGCGATTCCGCAAGGGACTAGACGTAGAGTTTCGGGCGGCCATGTCTACTCAGGAGTTATTGACTCAGGAGGCCGTGTTGCGGGCTGCCAGACAGCATGAGACCAACCTCCGGAGTGTGGGGAGGCCACCAGCCAGTGACAGGCGACCGGCTGCTCAGCAGAGGATTGCGCCTGGCCCAGTTCAGCGGGTGACATTCAAGCGACCGGGGGCTCCACCTCCGGCACAGAAGGGACCTTCATGCTACAGATGCGGGAAGTCAGGGCATGTGCAGAGAGACTGCCGAGTTATGAGTGCCATGTGCTATACATGTGGAGAGCTGGGACACATCAGCAGATTTTGCCCACAGCCGGGTCATGCCCCGGTGCCGCCGGCGTCAGCAGCTGTCCGGCCTACACAACAGAGACCTCTTCCACCACCGCCACAGCGGCTTGCCCTTTCGACACCATCAGGATCGAGACCGTCTGCACCGAGAGGACCCCCTCCACCTCCCCAGCAGCGACGAGGGAACCAGGGGGCAGTTCCTCCACCGAGGCGGCAGTAGTACACCATGACCCCAGTAGAGACTTCGGAGGGTGCTAGTCGAGTGATCACCTGTATGAATCTTGCCCCTATGCAGTCTATTAGATTTGAGCCTCAGTTATTCTATTTAGCTAGTTGGTTGAGTTTTATTGTTGTGATACTTAGGTATTATTAGAGTAGCCTCCTACCCTGCTATGTCCTTATTTGACATTGGAGCGTCACATTGTTTTCTGTCGAAGAAGTTTGTGACACAACACTCCATAGTAGTTGACACCTTTGCTGCTAGTTGGAATGTTCACACCGGAAATGGAGTTATTTGTAGTGTCTCTGGGATACGGAACTGTCCTGTTGAGATCGGGGGACGAGAGTTGTATGCAGACTTTTTGGTGATTGAGTTACCCGACTATGAGGCAGTGTTTGGAATGGATTGGTTGGGGATGTTCTATGCTAACATAGACTGTAGACTAAGGAGGGTAGTTTTTCGGATCCCTGACCATCCAGAGTTTGAGTTTTGGGATGGTAGTAGCGATCTTGAGCCCTTGAAGTTTCGAGCTACAGTCGTGGAGTATTTGGACATGAAAGTAGAGCCCGTATTACCAAGGGTTGTTGAAGAATTTCCTGACATCTTTCCAGATGACATCTTTGGATTACCCCAGATAGGTCCCTGGAGTTTACTATTGATCTGATTCCAGGCGCTCAACCGATAGCGAAGGCTCCATACCGTATGGCCCCATCGAAGTTAGCTGAGCTCCGCAATCAGTTGACCGATTTATCAGATAAGGGATTGATTCGCCAAAGTGTGTCACCGT
The DNA here is from genome assembly GCA_030789695.1 of Scilla litardierei. NCBI lineage: Eukaryota > Viridiplantae > Streptophyta > Magnoliopsida > Asparagales > Asparagaceae > Scilla > Scilla litardierei. Next base: position 78,739,730 of record CM061134.1, on the reverse strand, counting down.
GGGGAGCGCCAGTGTTGCTTGTGAACAATAAGGATGGATCTCGGAGGATGTGCATTGATTATCGGGAATTGAATAAGGTGAAGGTGAGGGATAAGTACCCTCTTCCCCGGATCGATGATATTTTTGGTCAGCTTAGTGGATCCCGGGTGTATTCGAAGCTAGATTTGCGAAGTGGGTATCACCAAGTGAAGGTGAGAGAACCTGATGTCCCAAAGACCGCATTCCGTACTCGATACGGTCAATATGAGTTTCTGGTGATGCCTTTTGGAGTGACGAATGCCCCAGCTACTTTCATGAGGCTGATGAATCAGATCTTCTTCGGGTATTTAGATAAGTTTGTGGTGGTATTTATCGATGACATCCTGGTTTACTCAAAGAATGAGGATGAACATGCTGAGCATCTGCGGATGGTTTTGAATACCCTCAGGCGCACTGATTGTACGCTAAGTTCAGCAAGTGCCAATTTTGGTTGACCAAGGTTGCGTTTCTTGTACACATAGTCTCTGGATACGGAGTGTCTGTTGATCCTGAGAAGGTTGCCGCAGTAGAGGGTTGGCCTATACCTCGGACAGTCACAGAGATTCGAAGCTTTTTGGGGTTGGCTGGGTACTATCGGAAGTTCATTAAGGATTTCTCGAAGATTGCCTCGCCTTTGACTCATTTGACGAAGAAGGATGTTACGTATGTCTGGTCGAAGGAATGCCAGCGTGCGTTCGATGAGCTGAAGCATCGGTTGACCACTGCTCCTATCTTAGCTATCCCTGACCATTCGGGTGGATTTGAAGTTTTCTGTGACGCGTCTGGCAGAGGACTAGGTTGTGTCCTTCATCAGCACGGGCGAGTGGTGGCATATGCTTCCAGATTGTTGAAGGAGCATGAACTGAACTATCCCACTCATGACCTGGAATTGTCAGCAGTGATCCTGGCTTTGAAATTATGGAGACATTTCTTGCTAGGTGAACACGTGAAGATATACACTGACCATAAGAGTCTAAAGTATGTGTTCACTCAGAAGAAGCTTAATATGAGACAACGACGATGGTTGGAATTAATGGCTGAGTATGACGTTGATCTGCTATACCATCCTGGGAAGGTGAATGTGGTGCTAGATGCTCTTAGTAGATTACCCACCGTAATGAAGTTAACCTCTCAACCACAACTTTGGTGGGCAATTCGACAGATGAGAATAGAAGTTGTACTCCCAGGGGAGAAAACTGTTATGATGGGGCTGCAGATCCAGTCTGATTTGGTGAACAGGATTAAGGCAGCTCAATCAGGGGATGCCAAGTTGAAGAGGATCCGAGAGCAAGTGGAAGCTGAACTTCGTACCGATTTTCGTATTCACGAAGATGGGTCGTTGAGATTTGGAAACCGGGTTTGTGTGCCAAGTGGCGAGATTCGGGAAGAACTATTGAAGGAGGCACATAGTTCCCCATATTCTATCCATCCTGGAGGGACCAAAATGTACCGAGATTTGAAGCAGTATTATTGGTGGTCAGGAATGAAGAAGAGTGTAGCCAAGAGTGTGGCGTCCTGCTTGGTTTGTCAGCAGGTGAAGGCTGAGCACCAGAGAACTGCAGGATTGTTGCAGCCTCTCCCTATTCCAGAATGGAAGTGGGAGCATATGACCATGGACTTTGTGACTGGTTTACCTCGGACGCCTAGGGGCAATGATGCGATTTGGGTCATCATAGATCGATTGACCAAGTCGGCACATTTTATTCCGTTCCGAGTTGGACAGTCAACAGAGAATCTGGCTAAGAGGTACATGGAGGAGATCGTGAAACTGCATGGAGTCCCAGTGAGTATAGTATCTGATAGGGATAGCAGATTCACCTCACATTTCTGGAAAAGTTTACAGGCTAGTCTGGGGACGCGTTTGAATTTCAGTACTTCATATCATCCTCAGACTGATGGACAGTCGGAAAGAACCATTCAGATTCTTGAAGATATGCTGCGAGCGTGTATGCTTGATTTCAAGGGTTCGTGGGAGGACCATCTGCATCTAGTCGAGTTCGCATACAATAACATTTATCAAGCAAGTATTGGCATGGCTCCCTTCGCAGCTCTGTATGGAAGGCAGTGTAGGTCTCCTTTAAGTTGGGATGACGTTGGAGACAGGGAGTTTTTAGGACCAGACTTGGTGGCAGCAACAACAGATGTGGTGCGGACAGTCAGAGAGAATCTGCGCATCGCGTAGGACCGTTATAAGCACTGGGCTGATACAAAGCGGAGACCCTTGGAATTTCAGCCAGGGGATTACGTGTTCCTAAGGATTTCACCGGTTCGTGGGACCATCCGATTTGGTAAACGTGGGAAGCTGAGTCCTAGGTACATTGGTCCGTTCGAGATTTCCGCTAAGGTCGGTGAAGTTGCGTATCGGCTAACATTGCCACCGGCACTCGAAGGTATGCATAATGTCTTCCATGTGTCTCAACTCAAAAGATATGTGGGAGATCCCAAACATGTTGTAGATTTTTCAGAGATAGAAGTACGGTCTGATCTCACATATGAGCAGCAACCATTGGCTATCTTGGACCGGAGGCAGAAGACGTTGAAGAAGAAGACCATTGACTTGGTGCGGGTCATGTGGCAGCAAGAGTCTCCGGGAGAGTCAACTTGGGAGCGAGTAGATGAGATGCAAGAGAAATACCCGTACCTGTTTGAGCAATGACCGTTGTATCTTATATTTTCTGCAGTTGTTGGGTATTGTATATAAATGACTGCTCTCCTGATTTTGCTAAATTTCCGAGGACGGAAATTTTTCTAAGGAGGGTAGGGTGTAACAACCCTAGTGTGTAAATACTAAGTAATCGTTAAATTCATCCAAGTTTCTCGTACATGTGCACACCAATCCCAGGGAATGGAGAGATTTGCAAATTGCCCCTCGATTTTTCATTTATACCCAAATGAGGGTATCATTGTAAGATTGGGTTTAAGGCAAATTTCTTTAAGTGAAGGGTTATTGTGAAAAAGAGAAATGAGATATTTGCAATGGCAAACTTGTAATAAAATCAAGCATTTGGATGGCTAATTTTGAAAAAAAAAAGAGAGAAAGAAAGAAAAAAAGAATTGAGTATGGCTTAGTACACCATACTAAAGTACACCATACTCTCCCCACCTCTCCCCACCTCTCCCCCTCACCCTATGCCATACCTCACACTTCCCTCCATAATACTTAAACCCATTTCCTCTCCCCTCTCTCCCCATTTTCAGTTCATGGACGAAATTCCCTAGAAAAAGAAAAAAAAAGAAGGGAGAGAAGAAAGAAGAGAGGAAGAAGAAGAAGAAGAAGAGAAGAGGAGGGAGAAGCCAAGCTTAAGGAGACCCCATTTCCGATTCTAGGCATCTCTTGAAGCTCCAAAATAGATAGGAACTTCTCACCTCTCCCTCTAGTTATAGGTGATGGAAAGAAGCTTGTATGTTAGGGTTTTCTTCGAAATTTGGGAAGAATGTTGTAGAGCTAGGATTCTTGTTGCATGCTTGACAATTTGCTGAAACTTTAGATAAGTGCTGGGATACAATGGCTATTAGGAATGCTCTGAAAATTTTATATGATATTTATCTCGTAGTTATGAGCAACTTTCATGTTCATTACTTTTTCTGATTCTAACTGGAAGTTTGGGTAAAAATTCGAATTGTGCAACATGCCAGGAATTCTGTCAAGCTGTACACATTTCAGTAAAACGAGCACCACTATCTGCACACATCTTGGATTTTGTTGATTTTGGTATTTTTGGAAAGATAACAAGTTTTTCTCAAAGTCCATCGAGATTTTTATGTAGAAATTCTAGCTAGCATATACCCAAAATTGGCTTTGAACACAGACACAGAAATCTGTCTGCAGAACAGTTTTGACACCCTTTACCAAATAATTCACCATAAATCACATACTCCATAGTTTTGCATGAAATTTTATATGTGAACTCAAAAATGCCATATCTACAATTTTCATTCAGTAAGTTGTGTTAAATTCTCACTGGAAATGGCTGTTAATCATTGATGTTGTGACTGTTGACGAAATTTCAGCAAATTGCATTGTTTTCTAATGACTAGATTATTGTTTTGGTTTACTTCGGAACATATCGCTAATGTGGATTCATCAGTGATTAAGTGCTGTCTATGGGTATGCTACTTTATGTTGCAAGTTTGGAAATGTATGTTTATGTTCATGGCTTATGAAGCTCGCAAGTTGTTGTGAACATCCCGATGAAAAGAATGCATTGGATCTCATTTTACATGCTTCATACTCTAGGTTTAATGATTAGTTAAAAGACAACCTAGGGTGTTCTCGTTCCACTCGAAGTGGGTGAGTGCCCTAGGAGGGGTTGGGGAAACCAAGGTGACGAGTGAGCATGCGGGGGATGGACTGCTGAGTTGTGGGCCACTCCCGACGAGCCCTCAGCGACGGGGAGTTGGTGGGTTGTGGTTGAGATTGGTTGTGTTGGTGAACGGCTTCTTTCGTAAGAGCTTGTCTCGGGAAGTCGTAGCATTCCACCCACTTTACCGGGTGAGGTCCAGTCCCCGATGTCTGACCCGTTACTGAGGTTTCGAATTCATGCATGAAAACTAACCTATAAAGAAAAAAACAGTAACTCTGGAATGTGATGCCTTTTCCTTTGTTGTGATTCCTTGTTGTGCACTATGATTAGAGTAGTAGAGTTGTGGAGTTCCTACTGGGCACGCTGTGACGTTTCCTCCCCCCTACAGGTCCAGGCACTAGTTCTCTGGCGGCGGGCCCGGGAGTGGAGACCCCGGAGGGCAGCTCGTCTCAACAGGGTCCGTAGTGTTGTGGTTAGTGTGGGTCGCGTGGTGTAGTTTTGGGTTGTGTGTGTGTGATGAACGCAGTGTTGTACCCATGTTCCCTTTGTACCCCGTAGGGTTGAGTTGTACTTTTGTGGGAGCTTTTGCTGTTGGGGTTGTACAGTGGACTTGTGCAGTACTGGCCAAGTAGTAGCGGTGCTCTGTGACTCTTGGATGTTCTGTTCGTCGTATTTTACCTTACTGCCTGTGTTGTAGTGTCTTGTACTATCCTTCTGTGTTGGAGCTGTACTGTTCTGTTAATCGTTCAGTCTGTACTTTACTGCCTGTGTTTCCTCAGCGTTTCCAGTGGCCTGCGTGACTTTGGTGTGTACTTTAGCGCTTGGTACTCTAATACCGCGGCTTGTCACGTCGACCCTCCCTATTTTGGGCAGCGAGGCGTGACAGTTTGGGATAGGGTTTTGGTGATTTTTTTGTGTTTTACTCCCTGCTTTTCCTCTTTTTTTCCCCCGACACTCCTCACACACACACATACACACTTTTTGCACTTTGGCGACCGCTTCTCTCTGCATTTGCGCCCGGGAGACTACTGCCTCCGTGCCCTTCGGGCACGGGTTATGACTAGTATGTATGTGTATATATATATATTTATATCACTACTACAAAATGGACCTTTAACAGCGCTTAAATAAGGCCTTTAATAGCACTTTACAAGCGCTGTCTATCTCGCCGCTGCTATAGGGGGCTGGTTTTAATAGCGCTTTACAAGCGCTGTTAAAGGGGTCCTTTAACAGCGCTTGTTTGTGCAAGCACTGTTAAAGGGGTGGCCTTTAACAGTGCTTGTTAGTGCAAGCGCTGTTAAAGGGGGGCCTTTAACAGCGCTTCTTTAGTGCAAGCGCTGTTAAAGGCCCCCCTTTAACAGCGCTTGTTTGTGCAAGCGCTGTTAAGGGGGGCCTATAACAGCGCTTGTTAGTGCAAGCGCTGTTAAAGGGGGGCCTTTAACAGCGCTTCTATAGTGCAAGCGCTGTTAAAGGGGGGCCTTTAACAGCGCTTGTTAGTGCAAGCGCTGTTAAAGGGGGGCCTTTAACAGCGCTTCTTTAGTGCAAGCGCTGTTAAAGGCCCCCCTTTAACAGCGCTTGTTAGTGCAAGCGATGTTAAAGGGGGGCCTTTAACAGCGCTTCTTTAGTGCAAGCGCTGTTAAAGGCCCCCCTTTAACAGCGCTTGTTAGTGCAAGCGCTGTTAAAGGAGGGGCCTTTAACAGCGCTTGTTAGTGCAAGCGCTGTTAAAGAGAGGCCTTTAACAGCGCTTCTTTAGTGCAAGAATATGACACATCCAGTAACTATATTGATAGTGAATAGATTCCAAGGAGAATGTTATTCTGGGATCCAACTCGTGGTGTGATGCTAGTAATCTTGCATCTATACACTGACAGTAAGATGATATTAACCACAAGGAGGCGAAAGCCTACATAGATCATTCAACAATATAATCATCCAGTAACTATATTGTTCCAATCATTCAAAAATAAAACATGTGCCTACATAGATCATTCACAAACTTCTAAACATAAATTCCCCTAGAAATATGTACAGCTGGTCAATTAAGAAGCTTGGGGTGTGCTGGAACCCGTGGTCCTTCTCTCCCTTTGCTCGTGATGACCCCAGCTACGCCCTCCGCCTGTTCGATCAAATTCCCCAACCAAACCTCTACTGCTGGAACACCATCATCCGGGCCCATGCTTCCCTCCATCCCCAAACCTCCCTCCTCCTCTTATCCCGCTTGCTTCTCCAACACCACCTCCCTCCCGACAACTTCACCTTCCCTTTTGCCCTCAAAGCTGCCTCTCGCCTTTCTTCCTCTTGCCTTGGCGCTGCTCTGCACACCATGGTCCTCAAATCCCCTTCCCTTTATTGGGACATCTTCATCCTAAACTCTCTCATCCACTTTTATGCCTCTTGCGGCCACTTGAATCTCTCATTCCAGGTGTTTGTCAATATGCCCTGTAGCGACGTCGTCTCTTGGAATTCCATCATTGTAGCTTTCGCACACGCCGGCCAATATGACCAAGCACTAGAGCGGTTTCAACAGATGCAGAGGGAGGGTGCTGATGTCAGGCCCAACGATGTCACCATGGTCAGCGTCCTTTCTGCTTGCGGGATGAAGCGCGACCTGGCCTATGGGAGATGGATATATTCCTGCATTGGCCAAATGGGTATCTCGGAATGCTTGATACTGAACATGTGCCTACATGGATACATTAATAGAGGTTTCTCAACATCATCGGTTGGCACTGTTAAATCTTCATAGCCACTAGAGAGCATGAACCCTTCTTTCGTCTTCGCCCATAAAACCATATAAAGGCCTGAAAACATGATGAACATCCCTGCCATGCTGCATAGAAACACTCTCAAGTAATTAAGACAGTAGAGGTGATATCAATTGACAAATCAGGTTGCTAATCTATACGAGTTTAAACTGAACACACTGTGCTTTTGTAGTAATCTTACCTTCCAAGTTCGATAACTTGACCCAGAGCAATCGCCGAGAAAAGTGCAGAGCAAACTGTTTGAATCGGAGTGAACATGGATACAAGAACAGGTCCTTTCTTTTTCACTGACCATGTTTGGAACGAAACACAGATGGCAATCACCATTCCACCCTACTCAACACAAATTAGCAATGAATGTGTGTCATTAGTTCCGATTATGCTTCGGCGATGCCAATTAATTAACAGAAATTCATACCAATAACATGATGCCAATTATGCTTCCAAGGCTAATCAAAGGAGAGCCAGGGTCCACTTTTCCTTCGGTGATGATTTGCATGAACGCAGTAAGAATTGCACCCAGTAGTGAGGTTATTGAGCATAATGTAAAAGGTGCTGGAAAATGAACCATCGTAATAGCCTGTGACATGTAATCGATGGCTTGTCATTAGCTGTTACTTTCAATCTATAAAGAGCAGTTAATGAATAAAGAAAACAAATCTACAATAATCTACTACCTGCAAAACTGTGCTAATGGAAACAACAAGAACTGCTAGGAGGAGGCAGAAGCAACCGATGATCCAATCCTGATAGACCTTTTCTTGAGGGCTCAACAGAAACATCTAGTTTTTTAAGCAACTGAGATCTGTCGACAGGACTTTGCAAGAAGCTCATAGTCACTGCGCCAACCAAGCAGATTACAGTCCCCATGATAGAATAGATCCTCAAACCACTTTCCACCACAGCCAAAAATACACAAAACGTGGAGATAGAACAATTTATGAGCTTAGCCAGCATAAATGGCCAGAGCTCAATGGTCCAACCAAGCAAAAAGTATCCAACAAAAGAAGAAAATGACATGATACCGCTTCTGTGTTAAGAAAAGCTTGCTAAAATGCATATACAACAACAAATGAATGAAACTAAGAGAAACATTAATTGACATGTGGGTTAATGAGTTGCAATCAAAGGCTCCTCTAGTCATGCTCTATAAATTAAGTTTAGATGGACAAGTCATAATTGTTAATTTTAAAGGTTACATGTATCAGTGAGATCAGACTAATTGGTGCATATCTCCTTCCACCGCATGAAAATCAGCTTACACAACTCCATATAGTATCTGATCTATTTATTTCTCATTTCCTCAGTTATTGTCGATGAACATAAACAAGGAATACAGCTGATACACAAATTAAACAATTTCTAAATTAAGCCAACACCAAAAGCAGTTATGGGCAGCTCAAAGGATCAGAGACTATCTTTTTACTAGACAAGTGCAGAAAGTGCAATGGAGCTTGCCTTGAATCCTTCTCGTTTACAAATATATTTAAGCCTACCACAAAGAATCCTTATCCATGAGAAAAAAAACATGTGCAAAACCACATACATGTGTAGATATTCCATTATGATCGCATAAAAATACCAAAGGGAATAAAGCAAAGAACCAAGAATTTTTGCCATACTCTATTTATAAATGCCGTGTACCTGTTCACAACCCGACTTATTGTTGGTTGCACAAACATATGTACCCTGTAATCAACAAAACTACCAATATTAACAGTTGGGTTTTATGCACTATGAGATCCAGTCATTTTATCTTAGCATACCTATATATAAGTTCCAGCCAGAGAAGAACTAGTATAAATCTATGTAACTAGCATACATGATAACATACCAAAAGAACTCACTTAGCTACTTGTCGGAGTGACCTCAAAGCTGGTGCATAGAGGTCGTTGCATATGCAAATTACCTGCACGTGTAATAAATACATTATCAGCGGGGATGAAAGTAGTTAAATAAAAATCATCAATTAGATCCTTACAGGCCTCAACAATGTGGCAGTATTGCGCTTTTTGGCTTTTTTAAGGGGAGCCTTCCCTGACTGAAGTTCTTGGGGAGAGTTTTCCTTGTCAACAGAGGATTTTCTTTCAGCTGTCACCTACTTGAACCAAACAAAATCACTAGTTTACGGTGTGTGCAGCAACAAGTTTATTCTTGTAGGGTAGTATTACTCTTTCTGAATTTGTTTTCAACGAACTACACAAGTAAAACGTAGAATGCACAAAATAAAACATATCGGTTTTGGCAGAAAAATTAACACATCGTAAGATTATGAATGATGATATTCAATTCACATGTTATCTTAGCATGCCTGTATCTGCAGTGCACCAGTCCATGTGGATGTATATAATAGTAGAGAAGTAGTGAAAAGTTTGTTATAGGGCAAACAGTGCATATTATGCATGGTGGGTGCAACATGACGTGAAGTGCATGAACTGTTAATATCTAAATGTTCATCAAGAAAACAGTTGACAACCATCCTATGCATGTAGTACCATGCAAATACCAACGTGATATTTGGTAACTTCTGAGTATACTTACAGAAATATGTATAGACCAATTAGCTACCCTAGTTTGCAATCGATTCCCAAAATGCCTTCTTGGATCTTCCTCAAAGTCCATGCTATTCACAAAATGCGAGAAGCATATAGATTCCCCCAGAAGAAAATTATTTCTTTTAATACTCCCAGTTAACATTTTCAATGATTAGATCATATGCTTAAATTAGATAGGAAATAAAATAACTGGCGAAAAAGCAAAGAGTTTAGGTTGAATACGGGATCCCCATCCACACCGACGAGCCTGCAATATGTATGTACTGTACGTATATTGTATTTAGATGTACATCAGCAATATCTAAAGTCCATTAGCAGACAAAAATGCTTCATTGACTGTGTCCATATACCAAACAAAGGCATTAACAAATGTGTTAGCTAGAATGAACTTCCCCATCAAAATTGCAGCAGGTTGGAAATGCAATCAGGCACAAAATAATGGCAACTGTGGATCAACAAGGTTCAAACAGTCAATAGTAACAGAATTGGAGAAGAATTTCTCTCTGTATTGATGATAATGATGTACAGGGTGGTTTACTTTATATATATAACATGTAAAGTATTCTAGAAAAGTCAAGAGAGGATATAGTCTAAGAAAGGAAATACAATTATACAATCATATGAAACATGTGCTAATTTCTAACTACCACATCCCGCTTCCCGATATGGGACGACGAGATGGGTCCACGCTGTATTTACATACATCAACTATAAAATGTTGGAAACAATCGCAATCTCAGATCCCGCCGCACTTCCTTAACGAGCGGCACATATAAAAACCTTTATTACATCCAAATCCTAATGTTTCAAAACATGAAGTACTGATAATATGGTGTCCAGCTAATGAATACTTATACCACTTTTTTAACTTTCGGTGCATATGCCCAAACCAACATAATGGGTCTTACCACAATTGATCCTGTTATGATATTACTTATAATATGGTGCAATATATGAGATTGTGAGGAACTTTAATGTTAAAAAATTGCAATCACAACTTTATAATGCTACAAAAAGCAAGCATTATTAATGCAAATTGACCAAATATCACAACTTTATCAAAGGGTTAAAAAACAAAGTTTCACTGAATATCGACCTTTAGGGTGCACATCTATACTAAAGTGACATATTTCTGGACCACATAACAACACCAATCTTCCTTGACTTCAGCTAGTTGATCAGGAGAGTAAGTAGCACATTGGTAGTCAGGGAAGTACTACAAAATAGAATATCATAGCAAATAGCAAATATATGTTATAATCAAATATTAGCAAATATAACTAAAAAATGCGAAAAATATAAATTAAAACTAAAACTACATACCGTATCTGGGATGATGTTTTCATTTTGTGAAAGGATTTCTTTAATGAATCGCATAACATAATAACTACAATCAATTGTATTGGTCTGAAGGGGGCACTATACAATTCAAAAAATGAAAAATTATATGAATGGTGAGTTATCCTTGGTTGATCTAGATTTGAGCAACATATGAAATTAGAAGAGACCGTTGTACATACATTTATACGGATCCACGTGGGTTTGTTTGATCTAGATTTCGGGCCCCTGGTTCCCTTAGAAGCACGATAAATGCACAAAGCTCTAACAAAATAAAATAAATTTAGTCAACTCGTTATATTCAACATATATCATATTTACATATTGACATAAAACACAATTAACTTACTTGTCGAATGTATCCTTCATGGTTCGATTATATTTTGGATCATGATGCAAGGAATCCAAATAATATATTGTCTCTGATGTGGCATTGATGACTAACAACACCCAATGACCCCTACAAAAGTAGTTAGCAAATTCTAAGTGACTACATTCTTAGGAATTCATTAAATTAAATAAAATATATTAAAAAGTTATTTACCCTGTATTATATGGTGCCAAGAATAACTTCCCTGTCTCGTTATATTCAATAAGTGCATCGGCTATATACTTCGTTGGCTCATCAACAAAAGAAGATGTGTTATGTGGACATAAGAATGAGAATCTCCTTGTGTTTTGTCTGTTGACAACCAACTCATAGTACAAGTACCTTGAATGAAGATTAAAAATAAGTTATCAATAATATCAACGTTTAATTGAAATGAAATTCTAAAAATTGTTTACTTAAAGTACCTGATATATACACAGATTACCGGACAATCCAACCACTCGTGTTGAAGAAGTTCATTGACAATTTGATGACTACTTAACTCCATATATGATATACCAAAAATGTCTCTCTCCATGTCTATTTGTAATAGCGCACCACCTTGAAGCTTTTTTGTAGCATATATCTGAATAAAATTGCAATACATTGAGAGATTATTTGCAGCAACTGCAGGAGAGGACTCCTGATGTTTTGACTCTACTTTTTCGTGTTTCTTTTTACTAGTTGCACGACCAGCATGGGAGGGCTCCTGATGTTTTGCCTTTACTTTTTCTTGTTTCTTTTTAGGAGTACCTGACTCCTTTGTTTTAACCGACTCTTTGACGTTAGATTTTGCGGGCATCTGTATGGGAAATCATTTAAGTGAATCATTTGGTTAGAAAATAATGAAACAACAATATAAGAATCTAATGTATACTATAAGAAGTCTTACCGTAGAGACCAAATCAATAAGGTTGGTTGGCCATGCAACAAAAGTACCAATCGCATCACCTACTACCATGACTCATGCATCCTCTATAGGTATTGGTAGTGGTGCATCTGACTCTATCACATGTTCAACCATAACTTTCATATGAGTCATGGGTAATAATATATTGTGTAGTTTTCTATCATCAGGACGATTGAAGACCTTTCTCTTCCCAACTATGCGATGTGTTGGGGATGATAAATAGAAATTGCATGATGAGATGTCCTAAAACAAAAATTTCATAAAGAAAACATCAATTAATGTTGTTAATCATACAGGAATGTATTTTGCTAATAATATCTTGAATTAATTATTTGTAAATGCAATAATTTAATAGAAAAACACTTACTTCAGGAATATTACAGGAAAGAAGCGTGCAACTACCACTTTTGCTGATTGTAGCTAATTCTTTGGTGTGACCCATACTCTCAAATACTTTCATCTTCTCTAAGAGCAATGCCACTGTTTCTCTCAAGTCCGCGTTATCATTATTTCTTCTGCGCTTTTCACTTGGGAAACAATCTTTTACTGACGGCCCAAATCCATAACCTCTAACCTGTCCAGGATACTCTGGGACATTTAAGACTCGAGAAAGTATATCCTGCGAGTCCTGTAACTGATCCTGTGATGTAGTTTGTGAAATGGTCTCCTGGCACATAAATTTGAAAGGTAACATGTACATCATTAGTGATAAAATAAGAAAATAATAAAATAACTAGAGTAAAATGATATCATACTTACAATTTTCTCACACACTTGCTGAACATTTTCATTATCAACCACTCCTAACTTATTTACACGAGCACCCTTCCATAAATCATGACGGGCTATGGATGTGTCATTTGATTCTGACTCCTTTAACTGTACATTCAGACAATTAAGATAATTAATAAATTGATTGAAAATCATTTCTAACATCTTGTACATTATATCTTTTGCATACTTACCATCTTTTGCTCAAGGCGTTCGTAACCCATACGGCCCTTTCTATATGGGTACATATGATTTAATGCTCTTTTTCGATTTTGAGTGCTTCGCATCTATTTAGGCACAAAGCAACTATATTAATACAAAGTGATATGTTTAGTCAGATTCCTCAAAATGAGTAACATTACCTTAAATTCATCGCACTGACGTTTAGCAACAAACGCTCTCCATTGATCTTCAGATATGAAAGGATACTCATGTGGAGGATGCTCAATAACACTACCACTTTCATCATAAACATAATTCTTTGTTAAGTAGGTTCTGAAATTTCTACAAAGTTTGCCTGCTTCTTTAAGAATATATCTCCGATGACTATCATCAACAATGAAAGATGTCTACAAAAGTGTGCTCAATTGTGTTAGTATGTTTGTATAAGAATAAAAACATATGAGAGTATGTATATTACCTGTATATCCTTCCAGATGTTTTCTTTCACTACTTTTAAAGCCGACGATTTCCAGTTATCACATGTTATTGGCACCATCTGTCGGGTAGTTGCCCCAATATAACTCACAAATATAGCACTGTTAGGATCAATTGGTTGACCCCTGTCATTCCATCCAACCTAATAACAATGATAGAATAAGAAAATGAATATATGTTGATGAAAATTAATATGATTAAATAATAAAAACTTGTAAGTAGAATACCTTAAATGATATCCCTTTGCTGCGTGCACGAATAACTCCCTCCATAGCGGTCACTCCACGTTTAATAACATTTTCCTCAATATTAGGAGCATCACCATCAAGGGGAACACAGTTGTCATCACTAGAAGACATTTATCTACAACAAAGTAAAACAACATTAAATTGTTAGTTCACAAGAAAAGATGCAAGAAAAATGAATTAAGATCAATATACATCACTCACCAGAAAAAGTCGTATGAACTTAATTAGGTTAATCTTTTCCTTTTCCTTGTTGGATTAATACTTGTTTGTCCCTTCATGACATGAAATGACGGATTGACCCAAATCCCCTCATCATGATCATCTCTCATATAGAAACCATCATCTACAGTAGGATCAATATCAAGTGATTGTGATGTCCCTAAGAAAGGATCATCCTCAGTATTGATATCTTCATATGCTTGGCTATGACAGTCATTTAATTTGTTATTCAACAACACAATGGACCACTTCACATCAGTGGGATCTGTGACATAGAATACTTGTTGAGCTTGTAAAGCTAAAATAAAAGGCTCGTCCTTATACCCCTCCCTATTGAGATCCACCCGCATGAACCCTAACTCATCAATTTGAACCCCATTATTCTTGTCTGCCCACTTACAACCAAACACAGCCAATCGAAACATACTATAATCCAACTCCCATATGCGTTCAATAACACCAAAGTATGACATATTTGCATATATGGGATTTCTGTCTTTTGCACTAGAGATGTGCATAGATTCAGCTACAAGAGTCACTCCACTGTTTTGCATTGTACTTTGATCATCATGATCTTTAGTGTAGAATGTGTACCCGTTAATAAGGTAACCATTGTGAGAAAAAACGTGTACACTTGGACCATTTGCTAACCATCTCAATCTATCTGAAACTGAAGCTCTATTTATAGCCAACTCTCCAAAGACTTGTTCTTTCAGCCATGTTATAAAAGACCGATTGTGTTCTCTTGTTACCCAATTCTCATTCCTATTTGGGTTTGAATTTTGAAGTAGTTCCTTGTGTCTTTCAGCATATGGCTCAACTTCAACATCATTGTGCAGAACATATAAATGTGCTTGCTCCCACTCTGTCCTTGATATGAGCACTACATCACCTCCCTTAATCCCTTCCCCTGATATTCTTCCTGTGTGACGAGACCTTGGAAGCCCTATGGAATCAACATTGCTTAGGTACTCTGTACAAAATTCAACAGCTTCTTCAACTATGTAACGCTCAACCATACAACCTTCTGGTCGACTACGGTTTTTCACATACCCTTTTAATATCTTCATATAGCGCTCGATCGGGTACATCCATCTCATATAGGCTGGTCCACACAATTGTGTCTCTCTAACCAGGTGAACAGTCAGATGAACCATTATGTCAAAGAAGGATGGTGGTAAATACATCTCAAGCTCACACAATGTGACAACAATTTCTTTTTGTAATGCCGGTAACTTTCCAGGATCAATAACTTTACTGCAAATTGCCCTGAAGAAGAAACATAGTTTTATGATGGTCACCCTCACCTTTTTTGGCAAAATGGAACGTATACCCACTGGTAGTAAATGCTCCATCAAAACATGACAATCATGAGATTTTAGACCTTTTAACTTGAGATCTTTCATAGATACGAGGCTTCTAATGTTTGACGAGTATCCCTCTGGAACTTTAACTCCATCGAGAAACTTACAAAAAACTTTTTTTTCTTTCCTAGATAGAGTATGAGCTGCAGGAGGTAGATATGTACGCTTTCCCTTCTTTACCGGTCCCAATTCTATCCTCATTCCCATACTTACCATGTCCAACCTCGCATTTATCCCATCTTTACTCTTTCCTGGAACATTAAGCAACGTCCCGATAACACTTTCAAAAACATTCTTTTCAATATGCATCACATCAAGGAAATGTCTTACATACAATGACTTCCAATATGGTAATTCAAAGAAAATAGAGTTTTTCTTCCACCCGCTGGTGACAAGTTCTCCTGCAAATGGCTTACCAAAATTACTACTTAAATTCTTTACCTTTTCAAACAGCTTATCACCGGTCAATGGCACAGGAGCTCTACATTCCTCTGTATTCCCATTGAATGCTTTCCTCAACCACCGGTAACGATGCCTCACGGGTAAAAATCTACGATGTCCGAGGAAGACATTCTTCTTACAATGTTCCAACCGCATCCAATACGTACTCTCTTCACATAAAGGGCATGCACACTTTCCTTTGATACTATATCCTGACAGATTACCATATGCTGGAAACCCATTAATTGTGCCAAATAACATAGCCCTCAAGTTGAAATTCTCTTTCTTGTACCCATCGTACACCTCTACACCTGTGTCCCACATTTCTTTCAAATCTTCAATTAACGGAGACAAGTATATGTCTATATCATTTCCTGATTGTTTAAGCCCAGAAATTAACATAGACAACATCATGTACTTGTGCTTCATGCATAACCATGGAGGTAGATTATAAATCACCAAAATCACTGGCCATGTGCTGTGGGAACTACTTTGAATACCATGTGGGTTCATTCCGTCGGTAGACAATGCAATTCGTAGGTTTCTTGCTTCTTCCCCAAATTCAGGATAATCGTGATCAAATTTTGTCCATTGAGGAGAATCTGCCGGGTGACGGAACATGCCATCTTTAATCCGTTCATTTGAATGCCACGTCAAGTGTTTTAAATCTTCTGGACTGCGATACATGCGCCTAAATCTCGGTATTATGGGGAAATACCATGCCACCTTCACTGGAGTTGATTCTTTTCTTTTATATCGTGAGGCATTACATTTAGGACACATGTTTAAGGATGCATATTCATTACGAAATAAGATGCAATCGTTAGGACAAGCATGAATCCTCTCATAGCTCATGCCTATAGAGCATAACATTCGCTTAGCCTCATATGTTCGACTAGGAAGCACATTATCTTCTGGCAACATATCCTTTAGAATTATGAGTAACTCTGTGAAGCTCTTATCAGACCATCCATCGCTCGCTTTCAAGTTATACAATTTTAATACCGCCGACAATCGATTGAACTTAGTACAACCACTGTACAATGGCATCTCCGCATCACTTACCAACCTCGTAAACATTTCAGGACAATCCCGGAGATCCTCTTCAACCATATTTGCCATCTCCTCTAGGCGATCGTCATCATATGTATTTGTGTTTGTATCACTTGTAGCATACCTCTCTGTACTTCCAAATTCACTGCACTCTTCTCTTGTCTCACCATGCCTTGTCCAACATGTATAACTTCGATCAATTCCATTGCACACTAAATGATCTTTCAACGCATCCTCGCTAACTCCCCTTGTATAGCAACACTTTAAACAGGGGCATATGATTTTCCTTGGATTTTCTGCATGATCAACTGCAAATCTAATGAACTCTTTCACTCCATCCTCGTATTCTTTCGATAAACGATTTGCCGACATCCATTTTCGATCCATATTTATCAATCTAACAAAAAAATTTATTAACATTAGTTATTTTGTTATTCGAGAGGTTAAGGTCTGAATGTAAGTAGAAGGCTAATGAGCCAACGAATATGGAAAAAAACACAGTTATATGCATATGCTGAAAAATATTAATGAAATTACAAAAAATGCAATATACTGATTTATGCGATCTTGCGTCGCTTGATGACAAGTTTTCAACTCTCCTACAAATCCAAACAGCACAAACACAAAAACTAAGATAAATACCAATTTGTCTTTTTCATCATAGAATTTGACCAAGGACATGTATAATCATTATATATGAATACTCCAGAAGACTACTCCATTGATTTTGCCAGTTGCATCATGAAAGTAATGCAAAAATATTCGCTGAGCAATATCAGACAAGGTTACTCAACAAAATTACAATATGAATTCTTCAACATATAGGATTTAGGTAGACATTAAATTTATTTCGGATTTTCTTGATGCAATAAAAATCAATGGACACACAAAAAGTAGCAAAACAGAGGAAATATATTTGGTAAATAGCTCCCCGAAAGATACATTAATATAAAATTTCAAGTATTTCCTCCATAGGTCAATAACATTGTCATGAAACTCTTGATTTCTCCTATGTGGGCAGTAACTTGGCAATTTAACATATAGCATATAGTAAACGTTTACTTCAGCAAATAATAAGCAGATAAAAAAGAACATTTAGGTATGTACTTAAAACAAATAGATGTGATCTGATTCTCTCATGATCAATTAGGCAACTAGTATATATATACTTAAAACAAAGAACAACTGCACTAGCTTTATGATTCACAAATACATCAAATTTTTGGACATGAGAATCCAAAGCATAAAGAAAGCACAAACAAACACACAAATCTGAAATGTGTAGAGCTCATCGGCCATCCCTTATTGCAAAAAGCTCTGAAATGTGTAGGGCACATCAATGTCTGCTAGGTGGAGGTTGGTGGTGGGGAGCTTTCTATATGTTTGAGATTCAATTCTTTATTTTTTATGATAGCTGTAAAAATAAAAGAGTACTGATTTATGATTGTAAGAAAAAGAATACTTAATCTTGAAATTAATTTCATTAAACTGCCCAACTTCATATGTTCATTTCTGACCAGTTTTTGTTTTTGTTTTTAAAGTTCATTCATTTATTTTGCAACCATAGCTAAATTTTGCTAGGCATGAAAATTACCAAATATGCAAGAGCTTAGAAAGAGAATACTCTCCACAAATTGTTGAAAATTTTAAAGATTTCCCAGCTATAAACGGTATATCTTTCTTTCCATCTATTGAGAATTTGATCATAGCTTTGTGCAAATGAGATTAACATAAGAAACTTTTTTTATTTTTGCAGACCTAACCATCATCATATAACTGCATAATTCTTTTCGAGGAAAAAATGTCACGGATCCAAGTACAAAATAAAAACTAGAAAAGAATTCAATAAATTATCAAAGATGCAGAAAACAAACATTTGTAGAGACTAGTAAGGGAATACTCTTACAGTCGATCCTAGGGCTTGGGTTGCAACGAAGATGGCAGCGCGATCCTAGGGCTTGGGTTGCAACGAAGATGGCAGCGGACGATCCTAGGGCTTCGGAGCGCACGAAGATGGCAGCGGAGCTTCAGAGCGATATTGGGAATTTACCTTTAGTCGGGCTTCGGAGCGCTGTTAAAGCGATTACATGAGTCGGGCTTCAGAGCGATCGATATTGCGAACCCGTGAATGTATAATACCTTTAACAGCACTTGTTTAATACAAGCGTTGTTAAAGACCACCCTTTAGCAGCGCTTACACAAACAAGCGCTATTAAAGGGGGGGCCTTTAACGGCGCTTGTTTATGCAAGCGCTGTTAAAGCCCCCCCCCCCCCCCCCCCCCCCAACAGCGCTTGTTTGTGTAAGCGCTGCTAAAGGGTGGCCTTTAACAGTGCTTGTATTAAACAAGCGCTGTCTATTGGGACTTTTAACATCGCTTGTTCTAAAGAAGCGCTGTCTATTTGGACCTTTAACAGCGCTTGTAGAAAAAAAGCACTGTCTATTGTCTGACATTTAACAGCGCTTCTTTCTACAAGCGCTGTGTATTATCTATGTCTCTAATACACAGCGCTTGCAGAAATAAGCGATGTCTATTGTCGGACCTTTAACAGCGCTTGCAGAAAGAAGCGATGTCTATTCTCCGACCTTTAACAACGCTTGCAAAAAGAAGCGCTGTCTATATATATGCCTCTAATTAACAGCGCTTATAATTGGCAAGCGCTATTAAAGGTGTGCTATTAAAGGTCCTTTTTGTAGTAGTGTATGAGAATAATGGCTATCATACGTCATATGAGATAGGCTCTCATACGCCCTCTCATATAAAGCAACCAAGTACAAGCCCACATGTGCTTGTACTTGGTTGTACTTGGTTACTTTATGTGAGAGGGCGTATGAGAGCCTATTTCATACGGCGTATGATAGCCATTATTCTTTACACGCACGCACACACACACACACACACACACACACACACACACACACACATATTCCTAGTGTAGGAAAACCTACCGAGCGACTCATTGGTAACATGTATTTTCCTTGTTTGTGTTTTATCTATGAAATATCTATTCGGTATAAAGCGCATCCATCCGGAGGAAACCACCAAGGAAGTAGATCTAGCCACCTAAGCTTTTGCGGATTAGTACCTCGGCCGGTGAACAATTTTATATCAGCATTTTGGATGTGTATTTATCAGTATTCTATTTTCTTACGGATGTGTTTGGTTGCAAGGAAAAGAAAAGAAAAGGAAAGAAAATCAATGGGAAAGTTAATTTCCATTGTTTGGTTGTATAGAAAAGTAAAAGGAAAGAAAGTGAGAGGGAAAATGAAAGAAAAAAATATATAGAATTTTTCTCTCTATTTTTCTCTCCCAAATCAGAAGGAACCCGTTTTCTTTCCCAAAAATTTTCTTCCCTTTTCTGAGCCAAAAATTTTATCGACAACAAAAATTATCTTTTTGTTATTGCTCATTTTTTTATTTCAGAAGAATGGTTTTGGATTGAGTTTAATAGAAAAATGAGACCCTTTAAAATATTAATTATAAATAAAATCATATTTCTTTCTAGTTTTCCTTTTCATTTTCATAAGCAACCAACCATGAGAAATCATTTTCCTTACCATTTTCCTTTTAATTTTCTTTACAATTTTCCTCACTAGCCAAACATAAAAAAGAAATCGGTTTCCTTTTCCTTTTCTTTCTATTTCCTTTTCATTTCAGTTTTCTTTCTTTCCTTTTGCATGCAACCAAACACAGCCTACATGTCTTATCCTATGTTGCTTTTATTTCCGATACGAGAAATGTAACAATGTGTTATTTAGCTTTTAAAAACTTTGAAATCCTTGTCTTAATCCTTGATCCTTTCTTCCATCAACTTCTTGAATTTAGTCTAAATCCCTCGAATTCTTGGCCCAGTTTCGTGATTTCCTCCCTTGAACTTGGCCGTTGATTCAACCTTAAATTCATTTGCTCGTATTGGTCTTCTACACTGGCCTTCTTTGATGACAATTAAATGCGTTGTTCGAGATTCTGTGTTTGGATTGAAAGAAAATGTATGAAAAAAAAGTGAAATGAAAAAGAAAAAGAAAGAAAAGTGAAATGAAAATGAAATGAGATTCTTTCTCATGTTTGGTTGCCAAAGAAAATTTTGAAGAAAGTTCAAAGGAAAATAAGGAAATTTCTTCCATTATGTTATTAATTCAAAACGAAAAAAATTAAGAGGTGTTTTTGCGAAATAATTTAAGATGTATATTTGCTAACATTATAACTAATTTGCTTAAAAAATTTCAGAGGTATTTTAGTCTCATAATAAATTAAAAATTTGTTAGTTGTTCTGAATAATTCAGAAAGTTAGCAAATAAATTACGAATTCTAACAAATAATTCTCTAACCATACAAATATCATGATTCATAAATAATGTGATATTAAATAGTACATAAATAATTTACAAATTATATGAAAACATTGGAAATAATTTGCAAGCTATTAGAAAAATTCGTGCATAATGCGCGAATTGTTCAAGCAAAAGGCCAAAACTTACACGAATTATTCGCGAATTTTTTTGAACAAGTTCATGAATAAAAATAATTTAAATATTCATGATTTTCAAAAAAATTCCGAATTATTCACATACTATTTTAAAAAATTCGGGAAAAATTCGTAAATTTTGAATAATTTGCGAATTTTAAATAATTCATATGTAAAATTTTGATAATAATTCGTGATTTTTTGAAAAATTCATTCATAATTTTTTGAAAAGAATTCATGAATTATTCATGAATTCATTAAAAATAGCTACTAATTATATTTGTTAAAAAAACACAAATGCATGAATGTGAGAAGAGTGTTGTTATTCGCACCACAAAAATTGATCAATACACCACAAAATGAAATATTTTTGAAATACCAAATTTATCCTTAACAGTGTTTAATAACTTACTCTTAAATATCTTACTTAATAACAAAATTGCCATTAGCTTTATCTTGATGCACCACATAACCTTTCTTCTTCTCAAGTTTTCTCCTTTTATTTTCTCTACATCTTCTTTTCTCTTTCTTTTCATCTTCTCATGCCCTAATATCTTGCTTAGCATTAGCTCAAAATTTAGAATTTGAAAAGCTTTAAAGCTCTTGTTAATTTGCTGGTGGAGAAGGATGGAGGACAAAGAGGTATAGTAATCAAAACTTAAATTATATATTTGTTTATAAGCTTTCTTTTTAATTCGCGTTTTATCTAAAATTTTCCGCCGTGTTTGGAGTTGTAAATCCGATCAGAACTTTTATCGCTCGGACATTTAAGATTGAGCAGTAAATGAGACGTTCGGATATAAAGGTCCGAACCCCTTTCCTTACAATCGGATTTGAAAGTCTGAACGGCTGGTGCTTGATATGAAATTATTGGATCAAATTTTTTTTAAATAACATAACAGTACACGTAAATGATAAATGATAATAACTACTTGCACCAAACCTTTATAGTTTTATTGTTTAATTTTCGCATTCTCATTTATTACTTGCTTCTTCAGTAATAACTACTTGCACTAAACCTTATAGTTTTATTGTTTAGTTTTCGCATTCTCATTTATTACTTGCTTCTTCAGGATACTTCTTGCATTGTTGTGGAATCGATTGTTGTAGATTATACAGAGGTTGCAAGTCATTGGTACCAACTTCGATATCCATGTGCACATGGATGGGTAGTTTCATATGGTGCTAAGATTCAAGAATTCAAGAACCTTATTGGAAATCATGTAGCAACAACTGATGTAATTATTGATAGCGATTAATTTGTTGTTAGCAAGGAAAGAATTACATTTTGTAGTTAAATTATTAATGTGTTCTATTGTTCTAAATAGATTATGTATTGTAACGCATGAAAATTTTTGGTCGTTTTTTGATGCTCTGTAACGTTGAAGATGTTGGTTGTTATGTCACGTGAGTGTATCAATGTATACATGTAATTTTTTGTGTTCTGTTCGGATGTGTGAATTAGAACACAATACCAATTTTATTATTCTGTTTGGATTTGTAATTCCGAACATAAGAATAACAGTAGCATATACGTTCGGATCTCCAAATCCGAACATCTGAATGCATCAGTTCATTGTTTCTTTGGTCTTTATTCTGTTCGGATGTGTGAATTAGAACACAATACCAATTTTATTATTCTGTTCGGATTTGTAATTCCGAACATAAGAATAACAGTAGCATATATGTTCGGATCTCCAAATCCGAACATCTGAATGCATCAGTTCATTATTTCTTTTGTCTTTGTTCTGTTCGGATGTGTGAATTAGAACACAATACCAATTTTATTATTCTGTTCGGATTTGCAATTCCGAACATAAGAATAAAAGTAGCATATATGTTCGGATCCCCAAATCCGAACATCTGAATGCATCAGTTCATTATTTCTTTGGTCTTTGTTCTGTTCGGATGTGTGAATTAGAACACAATACCAATTTTATTATTCCGTTCGGATTTGCAAATCCGAACATAAGATTAATAGTAGCATATACGTTCGGATCTCCAAATCCGAACATAAGATTAATAGTAGCATATCTGTTCGAATCTCCAAATCCGAACATCTGCATGTATCAGTTCATCGCATCGTTTCTTTGTTCTGTTCAAACGAATGGCCAACACTATTGCAAATGACTCAAGCCACCCTGTTGTATCCTGTTGTTGTCGTAGTGGGAATGTGGATTGTGGATTGGCATGAGCAGTTTGTTTGCCAGAAATTGAGCAGTCACGTGATCTGTAAATCGTTGTATAATATCACTGTATGATCCCATGAAAAAACAAGCCACCTGATAAGTTATAGATCACAACTCATGGCATTGAAAATAAACAACCAAAGAAGGTGACATACATGCCTCATTTGCTATTCTTTATGATCATATATGCCTTATTTGCTTATATATAAAAACACACACATATTCATAATCCAGGCTTCACGATTCTCATAGTTTGCAATCACATGCCCTTATCAATCAGATTAGCACAATAAAAGCATATAGGAAATACAAAAGAACAAAGACGGACGAGAAATACTGTTCTTTATGATCATACATGCCTCATTTGCTTCAATTTCAACAAAATCAAAGGACGATCCATTAGTATTCAACACATCAAATTTCTCTCTACACAAGAACCTATATACCCTCTGTGGTGGTTTTTATATCAATCACAATACCGCCTAACGACAACATAGTATCGATAGAACTTCTGTAAATGCAATTTTGGTTGCAGTAACATTTATTGCACGCCTAACATCAGCACTACCAAATACATATCTGGCCGGTCTTTCGCTCTTACATGAACACATAAAAGACCTATTTGTATGCATCTTAATGCTTTGGGTATGGAATCAGGCTGCTAATTGATTGATCCAACAATTCCAAGATGTTTCCTTCCTCTTACAAAATTCCATGCCTGAAATATTTCTGCAAAAAATTCAGCGTGTGAAGAAATAACTGACAGAAGATAACTTATATCCATCTTTGTTACCTACATAACTGAGAAGCTTTTGTTGGGGCAGAGCAAGAAAGGTTCCCATATTCTTCTTGCCACTTATGCTTTCTAAACATAGAACACCGAAGTTGAAGACATCGCTTTTCACTGAAAAAGTGCCATCCATTGCATATTCTGGAAACATATAGTCATTGTATCCAAATGTTAGGATAATGTCGTCGCAATGCAGTAAGATGAAACAAATGTAAATTATGCTTACAGATGAGAATTGAATACTCATCAAATGCTAATTATCAGTCTTAGGAATATTCACAAGCACAACTCTTTCAGTAATATTATCCAATTCGTACCTGGCATCGCGAACATAACACCACTGATCTCTCCGGAATGTAACCCAAAGAACGGTTGTAGTTTTACCGCAAGCGCACGGTATAGCGGCGAGCGGGTTATCGAACACAGGGAGGACGAATGAAAGTGCTTGCTCCAATCAACCTGGCTATTAAGAAGAGAGAAATTTGCCTTGGCGATCCTGTCACAATCGTCAGACAAAATACGGAAATATCAAATCAAACAAAGAACGTCTAGGGAATGGGGAATCCCCACTACTCACCGTATCCCGTCAATGTGGTTCATTGGTATCAAAGTTGCTAGGATAAAATTTGGATGAACTAGTTGCAACTGAATGTAGAACCTAGCTCACGCTCTCGCGCTGTTGCCGGTCTATAGCTATTCTAGGTTCGGGTCCAATCTCTTGCAAGCCCTAGCCTAGGGAAGCTAGCATTAGGATCAACATCATCGTTCAATCGCGCCTCGAGCCCACTCTCGTGCAAACTCGGGTCGCGACCTATGTTGGGATAGTTCCTACCCTTCCAATCTCTTGCAAACAGGTATTGGCTCGGAATTGCAACCGGAAACCCTAGTATCGGTCCAATCTCTTGCAAACCGATACTACGGAAATTCGATTCCAACCCAATTCAGATTTCTAGGGTTTCCTATCGAATTGGGATCCAATCTCTTGCAAATCCCAATCGATATGAATACCTAGCCATCCGTAGTAAATTGATCCCAATCTAATCCCTAATAGCAATTCTAGCAAAATTTCTACCAATTCATCACAAATCTGAAATTGGGCTTGTAGGGTTCATCCCCACACCCCAAGACGTGGAGACTACTCACAATTCATAGCACAAACACAAAGATAATCAATGAAATTAATAAGAGAATTCATCACAATATTGAGACATGCAATAAAAATAGAATTTTTAGAGAAGAGAGAGGCAAACCAATGGAGTTTTTCAAAATAATTCAACAAAAACCAACTTTTGTCTCCTCTCCAATCACAAGAATAAAGCTAAAAGTTAATCTAAAAAGCTGCAAAAATCTAAGAGAAAAAGCTCTCAAAACTAGGGTAAAAACAGGGGTTAAATACCCCCCAAAATCGTCCAAAAACTGTGACCAAAATACCCCTGCGCAGCCTAAAATCCGCAATTTTCGCTACAGGCAGCGCGTCGCACTCGGCCGAGTGACAAAAGTCGCTCGGCCGAGTGAGAAACCATGTAAATTTCCAGTAAGTCGGGGCCTTCAGGGGTCTTCACTTCGGGAGTCGCTCGGCCGAGTGAGTTGTCGTCACTCAGCCGATGGCTTCTTGGTACTCGGGCGGTTGGCAATTGCCACTCGGCCGAAGGGTCATTTGAAGCTCAGGCAGACGAAAAACAGTAAGTTTGCGATTTTTGACATGCGTCGTCTGGGTGCCACTCGGGCGGACGGGATCTCGTCACTCGGCCGATGTGGCTTCCGTCGCTCGGCCGAGTGCACGTATGGAGCGTATCCGATCTGGTCGGCCGAGCGGTGTCTCGCTGGTCGGCCGAGCGACTCCTTCACTCGGCCAAGTGGGACACCAAAAATGCCCAAACAGCTTGTTTTGGCCTCCTCGTCGCTCCTGCGACGTTCTTTCTTCTTCCGCTCCTCTCCAACAGCAAAATACCCCTCGGGGAGGTCGTCGGTGACACTCTGGAGTAGGCGTATCTTGATATCACTCCAAATCGCTCCAAATCACCTGAAATGTGACAAAAACAACAAATCGTGAAAAGCATCGCAATATCGTCGATATATCGTGAAAAACATGATTTGGGCGATCTAAATGGCATGCAAACATGCGGGAAAAAGGTGTAAAATAAGGAGTGATCAAAATCCCCCAAGCTTACCTCTTACTCGTCCTCGAGGAAGATAAGTAAAAGGTGAACCCGGTGGATTCGGAAAACGAAAATGGCGAAAAATGAATAATGAAAAACGGAGAAGAATGAAAAACGAAATAAAAATAAAGAAGAAAGAAAGAAGCGAAGAGGGAAGCTGCTAGATCATTTTCTCAGGACGTGGGTTTCACTTACTCATATAGCATGCTCCGAATGAAAAATACATGTCAAAGAGTTTTATTTTGATATCATAGTATAATAGTGCAAATAGAAATAGAAAACCCACGAACAAAGATATAATCATGAAAAACGGAATAATTTTAGAATTAACATCGTCTGAATCATCTAAAGCGGTATACAAATCGCAAATCACACACTTTTCAATTGAATGCTTTCTATGAGGAGTATAAGAGTATCACACAATAGAATAGAGAGAATAGAAAAGTGTGGATTTCATGATATGAGTGCTAGGCTTAGATTTCTGGACTTCGTAAAGCTAAAAATAATCTCACCGAGTATAGAATATTACTTAGCCTAGGTTGTCGTGCAACGTCAAGTAGTCACTCTCTCACATATCATTGGATTCACTCCCCCAAGCTTATCTATAAGCATGGTGGCATAAAAAATATTCACATCCCCATTTTTATAAAGCTCCAAAAGTAATGAAAATGAACACGAAAAGAGAGAAGAAAGAAAGAAAGTGAGATTGGATCTTTTATTGAGGATTTTTCCTCTTTTCTTTTTCTTTTTCTTTTTTTTTCTTTTGTTTTTTTTTGATATAGCATATATACACAATGATCCCAACTCAAAGAGAGATAATGGTATACAAGAATATTTTCTCTTTTTTTTTTTGAATTCGGGAAATTTGGAGCTAGGAATTAATAGCGGGGGAAATGCCGTATAATAGAATAGCTAAGGGGAGATTCACCAATGATTTTAAAAGTAGAGAAATGATGTTCAAGATTTGTGGAGAAAGAAATAAATATATCTCTCGGTTCACTCTATAAGACATGCATGACAACTTCAGCAGGGTAATCTAATCTACTCAGTTTCGATCATAAAAAAGCTAACTAATCCAGATTTATCATAGCTAACATCATTCAATCATCCTGAAGTGAAATGTACAAATCATGCATATAGAAGTGACATAGGAAAAAAAATCGGTACTCCAGATATAGGCATTCAATGCGTGAATCTTGGTGTGTTTTCTGCGATAGCATACATATGAATATTCAGACTAAGCTAATAATAAAATTTCATCCATTTTCATGTGGAAAAAGTGTGGGTTACTATCTCTAGATGCAAGGCAAGTCATAGCATGTGATATCAGAAATAAAGTCTAAGACATGACAAATATAGCATGCATATAAAGGAAGCTAACTCCACGTAATCATCATCATAGAAA
This sequence comes from Scilla litardierei, assembly GCA_030789695.1. Lineage (NCBI taxonomy): Eukaryota > Viridiplantae > Streptophyta > Magnoliopsida > Asparagales > Asparagaceae > Scilla > Scilla litardierei. The sequence continues at coordinate 78,711,710 of CM061134.1, read as the reverse complement.
AGTCATCTCTGGCATGAGATGAAAAAGAAAATAAAGATAAAGGGGAAAATGGAACTATTTACAATGCGGCACACAGAAAAATAAGAAAAACGTGATGCATGGTAAAATAAAGGAAAAGTGATGAAAATAAGTGCAAAAGCGGAAAATGGCGTGAAAAACTAAAAATAAAGGTGGTAAATCAAAAAGAACGTGAGAACTCACTCCCCCAAGCTAAATGGCACAGTGTCCTCAATGTGCAAAGCGTGGCACACCGAGAGACAAGTAATGTGAGGGGTAAGTGAGGATGCATGCATGATGGAAGGAAAAAAAAAGGAAAAATAATGAAACGAAAAATATGATGCGGACATGATGCATGCAAATGAAGGAGTGATACAGATATATAGGTGTGGCACCAAAAACTCTCCCGCTCTCCCAAAAAAGATATATAAAGATACGATCAGAATGAGAATCCCAAAATAAGTGAGGGGAGGGGGGGTCAAAAAGCATCAGGACCCAGCAGTAACGGGCAGCATAACGACAAAAATAATCGATGGCATCAAGGGTGCCTAAGAAGGTGGTGTTGCGCCATCTCCGTCCTGAGGCGGAGGTGGCGGTAGTGGTGGTGCAGGCTGCTGAGCGGGTGTGGGTGTGGAAGTGGTAGCAGGCTGAGTGTGTGTGGAAGTGGGGGTGGGAACCTGCTGGGTGGGCGAGGGTACGCGTGGGAGACGCTCCAGGACCTGGGTAAGACAGTAGTGAATGTGCGGGAGCATGTCAAAGCGGCCAGCCATCGCAGTGACGGTGGCGGACAAGGTCCGAAGGTCGCCTCTGAGGCCACTCAACACCCCCTCGAGAGCACGAATGCTCTGAAGTACAGTGTCAGGGGGAGGTGGTGCAGAGGGGCGCACCGGTCGGGGCTGTGCAGGTCGGGGCTGGCGTACTCTGGTGGCGTAGGTGACGGGCTCAGCAGGCAAGGGAACAAAAGGAGCTGCACTCGCAAGTGGGGGCCTGGCCTCAGTGCGAGGCTGGGCAGGACGGTGAGAAGTGGAGGCAGCAGCAGCGAAAGAAGAATACAAAAGTGGCGGCGAGGCGGCCAGAGAGGTCGGTGGCACAGAAGTGTGGACAAACGCCATGACACTCTCGGAAAATACAGCAGCGGTGGAGACAGAGGTGGAGACTATGGTCTCTACGGCAGGGGCAAAAGAGGGCTCTCCGCACTCAACTATGGTCGGCGGACGCTCGGGTGGGGCAGAGGAAACTGGCTCGGCAGACAGAGGGCCAGTGGTGGTGGTGACAGGCGTGGAAGCAGTGGAAGTGGGCTCAGCTAAGGTACTCCCGACACCGACAGCAGTGTGGACAGAGGTGTCGGGGGCAGCAGGAATATCAGGGATATGCTGAGGGGCCACGGGGTCAACAGGGGCAGCAGGCTCGGCAGGTGCAACAGGGTCTACGGGGGCAGCGTGGGCAGCGTGGGCCTGCTCGGCCTCCTCGGCCTCGAGCACGTAAGCGGCTGGGATCAGAACATCCATCGCAGGGAGCCAGTCCACATGGGCCGGTGCAATCTGAGTCTGAGCTGGGCTCGGAAGAATCATGTAATCGGCACCGTAAGGGCCATGCAGCCAGACCCAGTGTCGCTCACCGTGCGGACGAAGCATCTTCATCCGGGCCATAACATCAATCGACAGAGAAGTGGGGCCCGGTGCTCGTCGCAGGTCGTCAGGGAAGTCCTCACCGGTCATAAGAGCGAGCAAGGTGATCAGGCCGCCGCAGCATATCGGTGAGCGAACGCCCACCGATACAATGATGCGGTCCAAAAACCAAGCCGCGACATCAATCACGACGGCGGGGACCAGCTCATCGCCCTCCCTAGATAGAGCTCTGGGCCGTGTCATCGCGTAGAGCATGTAGAGCTCTGGTGTGGACATCGTACCCGGCTCATATCTGGCCAAAAAGGTCGTCGCCATAAGGCGCTGAGCTATACGGAGGCAGGGATGGACAATGGCCGAGGCCTTGGCCCTACTAGGGTCAAAGGCGGCGTGAAGACCCGTAATCCGGGCCCAGAAGGCACCGGCGTCGAATGAAGGTGGGGGGGATATGGGTGGGGGCGTAACCTCGATCGGCCCCGGGGACATCGGGCCATGAGAAGAAGGCTCTCATCATACTGAGAGTGACCTGGCACTCCCGGTCTATGAACCGAAACGAGCATCCCTCGTCGGTCCGGGAGATCGAACTAAGTACCTCAAGTGTCGGGCGGATAAACGTGTCCGCCGACACCTGAAAGAAATCTCGCCAGCCCACGTTGTCGTACAACGTGAGCATCCCCTCTAGTACCCCCAGGCGTCCTAGGTCGGCAAGGTGTGCAAACCTGGAGGGTACGATCGAGCGCTGGGAGATACGCTCGAAAGAGACGCGGTGTGCGTCGTTCCGGAACGTGATCCCCAGCGGCCCGATAAGTGGAGCCGGAGGTGGTGGCTGTGGAGCGGCAGGGAGCGGCTGTGCGGGGTGTATGGGCTGTGCGGGCTCTGCAGGCTGTGCGGGGTGTGTGGGGCCTGCAGGGTGAACAGGGTGTGGTGGAGAAGGCGGAGGAGAGTCCTCCAACTCGTGGGAGGGGCCGGCATCATCCGACCGCTTCCGCTTGGCGGAAGCTCTCCTCGACCGCGGCCGTGTCCGGGGCGGCATATGGGCCCCGAGCGCGCGCCGAAAAGCGTGAAAAGTGCGGCGTGCGTAAAGTAAAGGAAAGAGCGTACCACGACACGCCGTGAGTGCAAATATATGGAAGCGTGCGAAGACGACTCCTCGACGTAGCCTGAATCAGTCCCTGGAAGCTCCCCTGGGCTCCCCTAAGCTCCCAGAAACAACCTGCGCATGAAATGGAGATATCAGCGAGTAATATTCAAAACGTATGGAGCATTAGGGGTATAATAAATAGATATAGAAATCGATTTGGGTTTGGGGTTCGTTTAACGCATAGATCCTTGAAAAACACACAAAAGAGGAGAAAATAGGCTAAAATGGGGTTTACCGGAGGTGGCCGGAGTGGTGGCCGCCGGCGGCGACTCGGGCGAGGCGCGGTGGGGCGCGGCCGGTGGTGGCTGGCCGAGCGGTGGCAGCGGGGCGACGGTCGGGCGAGTGGGCGAAGGGTTCGGGCGAGGGAGCTGAGGGGTCGGGGCGCTGCGATCGGGATTTTACGTTTCGAAAAATGCGCCCGACCCCGCCCTTTATATAACAAAAGTTACGACTCGGCCGAGTGACTAGGTCACTCGACCGAGTGAAATTTAACGAAAAATCCCTCCCCGCTACGCTTCGGCCGAGTGGCCGTGCCACCCTCGACCAAGTGGAGTAAGTCCATTCGGCCGAGTGGCTCAAGCTACTCGGCAAGACTCGCCCTAGGAGCGTATCAGTTTTACTCGGCCGAGTGAATATATATGCTCGGCCGAGTAGCAGTTATACTGAAATCAGGAAAATAAACAGAGAGTTGGGTATAGCAGACTTCCCTCGTTCGTGAGCGGCTCGGCCGGACGAACTTGTGTGCTCGGCCGAGTGACTAGTATACTCGGCCGAGTGAGCCTTGTTTTCTGCTGTTTGTCTTCGTTTGGGCTCTAAACTCCGTCTTTCTTCCTCCAGTCGATTTCATCTTCCTCCTAAGCATCGAGCGCCTTCCTGGGGTGCTCCGCGTCGCCTTATGCATCCTCCTAATGATGGGTACCTCATTCTTCTCTCCTGTCAGGAAAAATAGGACCCGTTATCACAAGATTTTTGGGCGAACGACTCAAAACACTGAAAATTTCTAAAACAAAAATAAAAGAAAAATGAAAATAAAGCAATAACTGTCGGGTTGCCTCCCGACAAGCGCTCGTTTAAGGTCGTGAGCTCGACCCCCTATGATTTTCAATTAATGCGGGATGTTTGGTGCATATGAGATGCACCCGTCGAATTTTCCGGGGAGAACGCTTGGATTCGGAAGTTGCGGCGGTGTGTTCTCCCTCGGTGGTCTCCCGTCTCGAATAGTGTTGGGGGGAGGCTCCCCCAAGATAGCATTTTCTCCGGTCAACGGCTTCACCGGTGACGCCGATTTCCGTATCGGCGGAGCTTTCTTCGGAGACTTTAATTTTGAGAGCTTGCAGAGCTCTCGAATCCTTACGACATCAGCGTCGCCTCCATCATTTTCAGCAGAGAGGTCGGGGGAATCATCTATCTTCTCATCTCGGCCTAAATCCGGGCCTTCCTCGAAATCCTCATCGAATAGAGCGCCAATCGAGTGGGGTATCGCCTCCTCAATTACCTCATCAAGGAGGTCCATGTAGTCAAGCTCCTCGTGGTAAGGCATGTGTTTCATAGCCTTAGGAATGTGAAGCTCCACCTCGATGTTGGCGACGTTCAAAGTTAGTGTACATTCCCGCACGTCGACAATGACACCGGCGGTGGCGAGGAACGGGCGTCCAAGTATCAATGACGTATCTCCCTCCTCCTTAACGTCCATGATCACGAAGTCACATGGCAAGCAGATGCCCCCCGGGACTTGTAGCGGGATGTCCTCGGCGATTCCTACCGGTCTCGTTATCCGCCCATCGGCCGATTGTATCCGCATGTCGGTAGGTTTCAACTTCGTCCCGGTGTTTAGCCTTAAGAACATGGAGAGAGGCATGAGGCTCACACTAGCCCCTAAATCTACCAACGCCTTTTGTAGAGGGACACCGCCCAAGGTGCAAGGAATTCGAAAACTCCCCGGATCTTTGAATTTGGCCGGCTCCTTCTCTCTCTTGGTGAACCAAGAGCCCTCCTCGGCTAGCATGATCTTTTCCTTCCTCTTCCCCCCGAAATCAAATCCTTTAGAAATTTAGCATATGTGGGGATTTCCACGATGGCGTCGAGGAAGGGAATGTTGAGGCTAACTCCTCTCAGATACTCGAGAAACTTTGCTAACCTTTTCTCCATTTTCGCTCTAGTAAGCCTTTGGGGGAATGGGACCGATGGCATGAAGCGCCTCTCCTCAATCAATTGCTCCGCTCTAGATTTCTCCTTCACTTGCGGCTCTTTCTCCTTCTCAACTTCAACTACCGGCTCAATTGGCTCCAAACTTTCCTCCACGGGCTCCTTGGTAGGAATCATGGCAGGGGTGGTGTCCTTCCCGCCTCTAGTAGTGACGGCAACTACGGCATTGATGTGGCCGGTGTTGCCCCGTGGGTTTTGCTCGGGTTGCGCCGGCAATTGTTGAGTATTCTGATTGAGCAACGCCAATTGCTCCGAGATTTGAGCGACAACGGTTGTAAGGGAGTCTTGGCCCGCCTTCAAGGTAGCATTGACCTTCTTTTGCTCGACCATAAACGCCTCCGCTCTAGCTTCGAAGTCGGATTGTTGTTGAGCTTGTGGAGGGTTTTGATTTTGATTTCTCTACCCTTGGTTGTATCCGGGCGGCCTATAAGGTGGAACTTGTTGCTTCGGTTGGAAATTTTGTTGTGGAGGCCCCCTCGGCGGATAGTGTTGTTGTTGGAGTGGGGGTGGTGGTCGAGCTTGTTGAGGTGGTTGTTGTGGCGGGTTCAAAGCTCCTTCATTGTTGGCGTAAGAGAATCCGGGATGATTTCTTGTGGCCGGATTGGCCCAATACCCTTGGTTCCCCGCGACGTATTGTACTTTCTCCAAGGATCCTTCTCCTTGCCCTCCTCCCGAATACATGGCTTACGATTGGTCTTGCCAATCACACATTTGGTTCGTTGGTGCGGAGGTGGAAGGGGTTCCTTGGGGCTCCGTGATAAACTTCTCCCGTCTCTCCACTACCTTGTGGAGAGAATCAAACTTGCTTGTAAGCTCCGCTACGGCCTTCGCCTCATAGATACTAGTTGGCTTCAAGGAGGACGTAGAGTGTCCTCGCTCATCGCCCCATTGTTGATTGTTTGAGGACATCTCCTCAATTATGGCCGTAGCTTCTTCGGGAGTCTTTGATAAGATAGCACCATTCGCCGCGGCATCAATAATTTGTTTGGTCCCCGGTTGGAGACCATTGTAGAAGCTATGGACTAGCTCCCAATCTTCAATGCTATGGTGTGGGCATTGATGCTGCAGATCTTTAAAACGCTCCCAAGCCTCATAGAGCGTCTCTTGGGGTCCTTGCTTGAAGGACATAAGAGCGCTCCGGATCTTCATCGTCTTGGAGGGCGGATAGAACTTGTCAATGAATGCACTCGCCAACTCGTCCCAAGTGGTGAAGACTCCCTCAGCTTGCGTCCTCAACCAATAAAGTACCTTGTCCTTTAGTGTGAAGGGGAAGAGACGCAGTCTGATGGCATCGATGGAGACCCCCGGCATCTGAAATGTGGCGCACTTCGACAAGAATAATTGGATGTGGTAGTGGGGATTTTCATGGGCATTCCCATGAAATGGATCCTGCTGCATCAGAACCACTAATCCAGTCTTCAGCTCAAAGTTCTTGTCGGCCGCCAACTCCGGCATGGCAATGGATGAGGTCGTAGAAGAGGTCTTAGGCCGGAGCCTATCGCGAATAGAAATTATCCTCGCCATTCTTGCCGCTAATTGGTCCGCAGTTTCCGGGTTGGTCATAAACCTCCCTTCCCGATCTTGTCTCCCCTCCGCTCTAATTCTCCGCGTGGTACGTTCGATCTCGGGATCAAATAATATACCTTCAGGGTCCGCAGTGGATCTCGTGTACATGCACTGGAGAACAAAGTTTCAAAGAAGCGATTAGCGCAATGGAAGGGTTAGGTAAAAATAAAGAAATAAAATAAAAAGAAAGAAATAGCTAGGGTGGTAAGATCAAACGCAATCGCCTCCCCGGCAACGGCGCCAAAAACTTGATCGCTCCGGAATGTAACCCAAAGAACGGTTGTAGTTTTACCGCAAGCGTATGGTATAGCGGCGAGCGGGTTATCGAATACAGGGAGGACGAATGAAAGTGCTTGCTCCAATCAACCTGGCTATTAAGAAGAGAGAAATTTGCCTTGGCGATCCTGTCACAATCGTCAGACAAAATACGGAAATATCAAATCAAACAAAGAACGTCTAGGGAATGGGGAATCCCCGCTACTCACCGTATCCCGTCAATGTGGTTCATTGGTATCAAAGTTGCTAGGATAAAATTTGGATGAACTAGTTGCAACTGAATGTAGAACCTAGCTCACGCTCTCGCGCTGTTGCCGGTCTATAGCTATTCTAGGTTCGGGTCCAATCTCTTGCAAGCCCTAGCCTAGGGAAGCTAGCATTAGGATCAACATCATCGTTCAATCGCGCCTCGAGCCCACTCTCGTGCAAACTCGGGTCGCGACCTATGTTGGGATAGTTCCTACCCTTCCAATCTCTTGCAAACAGGTATTGGCTCGGAATTGCAACCGGAAACCCTAGTATCGGTCCAATCTCTTGCAAACTGATACTACGGAAATTCGATTCCAACCCAATTCGGATCTCTAGGGTTTCCTATCGAATTGGGATCCAATCTCTTGCAAATCCCAATCGATATGATTACCTAGCCATCCGTAGTAAATTGATCCCAATCTAATCCCTAATAGCAATTCTAGCAAAATTTCTACCAATTCATCACAAATCTGAAATTGGACTTGTAGGGTTCATCCCCACGCCCCAAGACGTGGAGACTACTCATAATTCATAGCACAAACACAAAGATAATCAATGAAATTAATAAGAGAATTCATCACAATATTGAGATATGCAATAAAAATAGAATTTTTAGAGAAGAGAGAGGCAAACCAATGGAGTTCTTCAAAATAATTCAACAAAAACCAACTTTTGTCTCCTCTCCAATCACAAGAATAAAGCTAAAAGTTAATCTAAAAAGCTGCAAAAATCTAAGAGAAAAAGCTCTCAAAACTAGGGTAAAAACAGGGGTTAAATACCCCCCAGAATCGTCCAAAAACTGTGACCAAAATACCTCTGCGCAGTCTGAAATCCGCAATTTTCGCTACAGGCAGCGCGTCGCACTCGGCCGAGTGACAAAAGTCGCTCAGCCGAGTGAGAAACCATGTAAATTTCCAGTAAGTCGGGGCCTTCAGGGGTCTTCACTTCGGGAGTCGCTCGGCCGAATGAGTTGTCGTCACTCGGCCGATGGCTTCTTGGTACTCGGGCGGTCGGCAATTGCCACTCGGCCAAGTGGGTCATCTGAAGCTCAGGCAGACGAAAAACAGTAAGTTGGCGATTTTTGACATGCGTCGTCTGGGTGCCACTCGGGCGGACGGGATCTCGTCACTCAGCCGATGTGGCTTCCGTCGCTCGGCCGAGTGCACGTATGGAGCGTATCCGATCTGGTCGGCCAAGCGGTGTCTCGCTGGTCGGCCGAGCGACTCCTTCACTCGGCCGAGTGGGACACCAAAAATGCCCAAACAGCTTGTTTTGGCCTCCTCGTCGCTCCTGCGACGTTCTTTCTTCTTCCGCTCCTCTCCAACAGCAAAATACCCCTCGGGGAGGTCGTCGGTGACACTCTGGAGTAGGCGTATCTCGAGATCACTCCAAATCGCTCCAAATCACCTGAAATGCGACAAAAACAACAAATCGTGAAAAGCATCGCAATATCGTCGATATATCGTGAAAAACATGATTTGGGCGATCTAAATGACATGCAAACATGCGGGAAAAAGGTGTAAAATAAGGAGTGATCAACCACCTGCATACACCCTAAAATTATGATTGCACAACTCCATAATATGCTCTGGCATAAGCCTAGGCTCCATTGCGTCCCTATTATCAACCTACTTCATCTTAATTCAGAATGCAACAATATACGCCTAAAACTCAAAAAGAAGCCTAATTACAAATTCATCCACAAATATAACAAAAACAGAAAAAAAACAAAAACAAAAATTCATCCTCAAATATTAACCAAATATGAACACTTTCTAGGAAAAAAGGCTAATACTTCATCTATGGAGCAAGAATCCATTCCAGACATTAACCTGCTTCTTAAGTAATTGGAAAATTCTTAGCAACCTCAAAAGTATTGACAACAAAGAGGCTTTGTCATAATCCTAAAGACCACTTAGCATCCTCCAAATTCTTTTTAGATGAAAAAATCCCAAAAGTAACATCTAAAAGTCTTGGCTCTATTGAATGGAGGTAACGGCTAGACCATGTAACTCTATTAATTCAATGACATGTTTGTATTGCTAATATTTATAATTTAAATGTAGAAATATAATTGTCGGCCTATACTAGCATTACATGTGCTTCATTAGACTTGTGTCATTCACATCAAATTCTGAAGCAAGCAAAAAATGTAGAGAATAAGATAATTTTGTTGCTGAATGTTTGACAGATTCACATCAAATTCTGAAGCAAGCAAATATAATTTTGTTGCTGAATGTAGAGAATAAAATAGCCAAACAATAAAATAGCCAAATATTGCATCCACCACAAATAGAACAAAAATCCAATGAAAACTCAATTGTATACACAAGTAATACACCTATAACAGTATAACCAATGCTATTCCCCTAATGTTAACACAAATCATGTCCTTCCAAATTCGCAAATCCCCAATTATAATGTGAATTTATTAGCACTGTCAGTTTTACTGGCAACTTCCCTTTTTCATAAATAAAGTCAATATGCAGTAACAACAAATGATTGTGGGGAAGTAGCACATATTCTGTTATTTAACATATAATGCTGGAAAAGTCGCCATCGACAAGATACTGCTAGCTGATCATATCACCCACGTCTGACCAAAACCAGCAACTACAACATATGACACTATTCATATCACAAACGTTTTCATGTCAACTAAGGATCCATATTAACCAGCAACAACAATTTAGACTAACCAAGTATTCCTTCAAACAATAATCCGCAGGCATCAGCGTTACACATCACCACAAAACAAGCAAAATGCCGTCAAAGAAAAATGTATATCAAATAACAGCTTCCCTTTCCACAGAAGTCTTTTCAATTTCATATAATATCAGGCTCGTGAGGGTCACCACGTAGTAAACCGACGATCTTGCTCAAGCCCCCTAGCACATTCTCCATCGTCTGATGTGATCCTCCTGCTAGAGTTGATTCACCGATGCGAAGTGCCTCATCTACCTAATATCACGAAAAAGATAAAATAGATTATCCATAGTACATATAAAGATTGAACAATAAATCATGAAAACAGCCTTAGATATTGTCTTTTTACATAGAATTCAATGAAATGGAAAAATTAAAAATTATTGCAACATGTTTCAAAGTTAAAATCTATTCAGATGTTGGTGAAAAGGGGATTTTGTATTTTGTGAGTGATATAGGCAAAACTTATTTTATGGTGATGAATGTAAGATTATAGTTAGATATTAAACATTTCATGCGTAGACAACACATATCTATCGATTTATTTATCTATTAATAAAAAAAGCATGATGATATAACCTGTTTTGTGCAATTAGAGTTAACAAAAAGCATGATAATAAAAAAAGCATGATAATTAATATACAAGTTAATAAATAAATAAAACCAGTGAATACCCTAAGAGATGTAACAGCCAGTTGTCTTGTTTAGGCCTGTGACACTGTTAACTCTTAATACCAAGATACATTAGTCATCAGTATCCTACTTTGTTATCCATGATGACCACAAAACACAAAACTACCAACACTAACAAAAAACAGCAAATTGCCAAGTTTGTTCTATGTATGGTTCAAACAGGCCTATAGAGGGTTTGCAACCGATATCAAATATCATAATTGTTGGAACTTATCCAACAAGTTGGATCTTAATCCAACGTTGGGCTAATATGCGGTGAATAATTATATAAGTGCTACGCTGTCATATTAAGTCCAATATATTAGTGATCTGGTTTTAATTAATTAAATGGGCTAAATGAGTTAAACAGGTTGTGGGCCTTTATGTGTAGAGACTATTGGGCTTCAACTCGTTGATGGGCCGAGTTGGAAACCCTAGGGCTATGGAGGCTAGCCTATAAATATTAGCGGTCATGGTCCCCCGGAATACACGAACAAAGTTGAGCCGTCTTTTCTACGTCCCGTCGCTAGGAGAGAAACCGGGAGAAGTCTAAAGGGATTCTCCAAACGGTTGATTCGTGCTATTCTGGAAGATCGTCCGATGTGCTATCGTCAGGATCTTTCAGATTATTAGCGATGGACTCAGGTACGCTTCCGCTAAATCCGAGTAGATAAATGATTTAAGATTCTGCATGTTATACATCTAGATTATTATTTGCATGGTCTTGCTTAATGATTAATCTAGATCTTTAGTTTCTACAAGTGGTATCAGAGCCCACATGCTGTGGATCTTAAATTTTTTGTCTGCTCATTGTAGATCTGATAAAAATCTGTTTTTTAATCTGTATTAAGTTTTGGATCTGTTAAAAATTCATTTTTATCAGTTATAATATTCGGATCTATGCAAAAATTTGGTTTTGATTAATTTTTCCAAAAAAAATTGGTTTTTTTGCAAACCCTAGATCGGGGGTGGCCCACCGGCCGCCGCCCGACACAGCGCAAGAGGGGCGGCTCCGCCGCCTCAGACGGCAGATCGGCGCCGGCCTTGCCGGCGTTGACACGGACCTAGAAAGGGGCGGCGTAGCTGCCCCTGAAAGTCAATTTTTTTAATAAAAAAAACCCAACCGGGCGTACAGGAGGGGGCGGCGGCCCAGCCGCCCCCGTCGCAGCAGAGCAGGCCCCAGGAGGGGCCTGCCGTGGATTTCAGGCCGGGGGGCGCCGCCGCCGCCCCCCGTCGGCGATCAGGCGCCGGCCTAACGCCGGCGCCCTGACAAAGAACCAAACGGGGCGGCTTCGTCGCCCCCATTCGGCACAGGCGGCGGATCTCGTCGCCCTCGGCGAGATCCGGGGCAAAGAGGGGGTGGCGTGAGCCGCCCCCGTTAAGTTACAGGAGGGGGCGGCGCGCCCCTCACGCCGCCCCCCCGGGGGTTTTCCGGCAACAAATCCCCCCCACTATCGTGTGGGGGTCTGGCGATTTCACAGAGAAAAGAAATTATGCTAGAATTAAACCAAATTTCACAGCATACCTTTCTTATCTTTTAGTGGTAGAGATCATATGAGCACTTTCTGTCTTCCTTGCTCAAGCCTGTTCTCTTCCTGGACACAGTGCGAGATGAGCTCATCTAGAGACCAAGTCTCATCCTTCAGATTGTAGCTCATCTTAAACTGGTTGAACTGTGATGGAAGAGATATCAAAACAAATTTGAATTTAATTTGGATTGAAGGAGGAAATAAGACGTTTATATGTATATTCCTCCTCAAAGATAAATTTTGTGTTAATTGTGCAAAATAAATTTAAATTCTAAGTTTAAGGCTTAAAACCATATATATATACTTCGGTATATAACAAGTTGACTTCATACGTTGGTATGAAAATTCAGTTTGCCTAAATTTAGCTTTAAATTAAAACACAAAATTCAGGTGTTTTCTTCTGGAGCAAATAAAAAGTTTTAACATATATTTCTCCTTAAGAATAAGTTTAAAAGGCCTTAAAGAATTTTTTTTGTGCACTAACCATCAAGCAAATGGCCTTAAGGAAATTTGACACATTTTAAAGTTATGTATAATGGGATAGGGTGTGTATTTATATATATAACTTTATATGTATGTTCATATACACATTAGTACACCTAATATACCCCATTTTAAGAAGAAAATTTGTGTTGAATCTATGGATTTTATTTAACTCAAAATAAATGATTAGAAAGGTGGAATAAATGGTTCTTATTTATATCTCCACTTGATGTAATCATTTTGTGTTAAATTCAGTTTAGTTTCGAATTCATTTATTTTTGGCACAATTCATCATATATATTTCGAATATGGATTGATTGGATCATCAACTCACCAAAGTGGGTTTTCTTGTGAAGATTAATTTCATTTTCGAAATATAACAAGTTAAATACATACTTTTGTATGAAAATTTTGGTTGCCTTAAATTTGACTTTGAATAAAAAAGGGCTTGAATATCTCCACTTAAAGTATAAGTTTATGTATTAAATTGCGACATAAATTCAAATTTTGCAAAGGTATATATTTTTGAAATGACTTCGTGCAATCATCATCTCGCCAAAGTGGGCTCTGTTGATTTGCATTATTTCATTTCATAAATGTAAAAGGAATCAAATGTGCCCGTGATTTGCGTAAGAATGCTAAATCGGCCCAAAGGAAGATTACCGTTCTATACCATTTCATGCGCACCTGTGACAATAGACAAGGTGATGATTAGTGAGTTCAATGCATGCAAATTTAATTCGGCCCAAAGGAAGTTTTATTTTTGGCATGTTATTATTGTCATTGTCTGATTACTACAACAAGATGTCAGTGACTAGTCAATAGATTATCCAAAGATAAATATTGGACTAGTGGGGGATGTCTTGAGATGGGAAAATAGCATTAATTTGAATTTGTTGTTGTATTTAATACTCATATGAACATGTTATAAATTGTTTTCTTGTTCTCTATTCGGCTATTATTCCTGCAAATTTCTTCTGCCATTCCAGAATATCTCAGGGGCACTACTTCAGATAAAATTACCACAACTAAAGGATTCCTTTCTGACATTGAAAACAGATTTGTCAAGAGTGAAAAGGGTGAAATTGGTACACTCTTGACAATTCTAAATTCAATGAGGTATAAGGATACGGGAAACATTAGGGAGCACATATTGAAGATGTCTAATGTTGCTTCAAGGTTGAAAGCACTTCAGCCAGACCTCTCTGAGGCTCTGCTAGTGCATTTTGTTTTGATATCTCTTCCATCACAGTTCAACCAGTTTAAGATGAGCTACAATCTGAAGGATGAGACTTGGTCTCTGGATGAGCTCATCTCGCAATGTGTCCAGGAAGAGAACAGGCTTGAGCAAGGAAGACAGAAAGTGCTCATATGATCTCTACCACTAAAAGATAAGAAAGGTATGCTGCGAAATTTGGTTTAATTCTAGCATAATTTCTTTTCATGCAACCTTGGGTACTTATAGACACGTGATGGAAAGATTTTGGTGTAACCATTCACATCATTGTGTCTATGCAGGATTGCCTAAGATGCCAAGAGCCAAATGATGGTGAAAGATACATCGATATGGGCAATGGCAAGATGGTTCCAGTAGAAGCAAATTAAATTTAGATTATTTCTTTTAAAGGCTAGATTGTATTTGAATTTCATGAGACTATTACGTACCGTTTTTAACGGAAGTTGGATTTCCATTTCTAATTTTGAACAAATTTGGTTATAAGTGTTCAATCATGAATGGAAAATTTGGTTGTCTCTTGATTCAAAATTAGTTTATTCTAGTTGCTTGAAAGATCATTATAATCTTCATTTATTTGGAAATATTGCTTCATTTAAAGAATTCCTGCATTAATGAACATGTGTTGTAATGAAAGAATTGACAGTTTAGAATTCAGTTATATTTTGATTGCAGCTTATATCCTTAATAAAGTTTCAACAAATAAATCAATTGCATGTTTGGATATGTCCAACTAAAGTAAGGCTTTATAAGCCTAATAAAGTAATAGGACATAATGCTAATGATTTTCTAATTCTGTTGAATAGTTTAAAAGTTGATATTATTTCGGATAATTTTACATAATCTCACTGTTAAGTTAGTTTACGAATTAGGAAATGCACACCTATTTGAGGATGCTGAGTTTGAGGGGGGAAATTTAGTTAGTAACGTTATTCTTGAAGAGGATTATATCCCTACAGGTGTGGTTGGCATTGCTCAGGATGGTATTCCTGACATTGTTCAAGACACAATAAATTCAAGATAATGTTGCAATTCCTCCCATTCGGGAAATTGTTCATAAGGACAAACTCTAGCACCTCAAGTAACTAATTGCCATTCAGGAAAAATCCATTAAAGAGATGACAAGTTTACTGTTGACATTAGGATGATGGAAGTTTGACTTACATCAAGTCATAAAAGGTTTTACATCTCTAAATGGATTAATGCATTAATTAAGAAAGTCATTGAATGATACTTAAAATCTTTTCTCATCGCCATAAGGTTTGAAACCTATTGATTGTAAATAGTTTTTTTATGATCAAAAGGAATTCAAAAGGGTATTAAGAAAAGATTTAAAGTGTATCACTCAAAGACTTTATACGGAAAATAATGCATTAATTGTAAAGAGACTTTCTATTCAGTTTTCATGAAAGACTCTGTGAGGTTTTAAATGGCATTAGCAGAGCATTTCAATATCGTTGATGATATATTAACTTTCATTAAGTGATCACCTCGTTCGGTTTTGAGATGATATTTAATGATGTTATCTAAGTTCTGTGGGAGCATGTAATTTATATAATATCTATGTGGTAATAAATGTTAAGTTTTGTGGGAGACAAGCTTAGTCTCATTAATTACCCCGAGATTCTACTTCAGAAGATTCCCTATATCTCACCAATATGGAGTCTTAAGTATGCTCAGTTTTATATGCATTTGGTTATTGCATATATTAGAGGTGTGTTGGGCAGATTGTTAAGTTCAGGACTTGACCATTTGACAGCAGTCAAATGTGTCTTACAGTATTTATGGAGAACAAAAGGTTTACATGTTCAAGGATCAATAGTCAAAAAGTTTTGAGATCATTTTGGTATACTGACGCTGATCATTTATTGGATGCAAAGAATGTATGAAAATCTATGTTAGGCACCATCTACTAAAAGAGATCTAAATGGTCCCTTTTATATAGTCTCTTCTAACATGGCTTTAGATTTCATATCATATTATGTGACATCCAAATCATGAAATATATCTGCATATTTTGTCACTATGCTGCAAATTAGGGATGGTGTTGAGACACCACACAGTTTATTTAGTGACAATGAAGTCTGCAGTTTTATATTTAAGCAACAACAGGAACTCGACAAAGTTTAGATATTCAGAGATCAAGTTCCTAGATTGTTGATTAATAGGAGTGTATAATTGTCTAATGAGCACATCGGAACAAACCATGTAATTACGGATCCGTTATAATAAGGAAATGTCATCCAAAAGGTTTTATGAGCTAGCTACTCATATGGATGTCATTTCATTAAGAACATTCAGTTTTGTGGGAGTTTGTTCCTTTGGGTGCTCATATGATAGACAAAATTAAGTCTCCAGCTTAAGCTTGAGGTAATTTTTTGATCAGAAATAAAGTTTTTGGTTTCAGTTCGGCTTCACTCCGATTTGGTTTGTTTATGATCTCACTAAGGTTAAGGAGGATCAGTTGGAAATAGACATGTTAGATCACATTACATGTAATTTCCATGCTACACATCCACTTCATAATCCATGTCATTCTTTTGTATTAGCACGGTGACCACTGATGGGTCGAGCTGCAATTGCTGCGGCGAAGATCTCTTTGATCCCTTGCTAATATAATTGATGGACCGGATTGTTTTTGACTCATTAAAGAAATGACAGCAGGTTAAGATCTTATTTGGTTGTATGCACTATGAAATATAATTATAAAGTTTAAGCATATAGCCCAAGTGGGAGATTGTTGGAACTTATCCAACAAGTTGGATCTTAATCCAACATTGGGCTAATATGCGGTGAATAATTATATAAGTGCTACGCTGTCATATTAAGCCCAATATATTAGTGATCTGGTTTTAATTAATTAAATGGGCTAAATGAGTTAAAAAGGTTGTGGGGCCTTTATGTGTAGAGACTATTGGGCTTCAACTCGTTGATGGGCCGAGTTGGAAACCCTAGGGCTATGGAGGCTAGCCTATAAATATTAGCGGTCATGGTCCCCGGAATACACGAACAAAGTTGAGCCGTCTTTTCTACGTCCCGTCGCTAGGAGAGAAACCGGGAGAAAGCTAAAGGGATTCTCCAAACGGTTGATTCGTGCTATTCTGGAAGATCGTCCGTTGTGCTATCGTCAGGATCTTTCAGATTATTAGCGATGGACTCAGGTACGCTTCCGCTAAATCCGAGTAGATAAATGATTTAAGATTCCGCATGTTATACATCTAGATTATTATTTGCATGGTCTTGCTTAATGATTAATCTAGATCTTTAGTTTCTACAATAATTACATAAACAGTTTTATTCTCACCATTGCCATTCTGGAGAAGAAATTATGGACTACTGCCAAGAAAAGACCTCTGTCTTCACTTTCCTTGTATAACAGGTTTTCCAAAGTTGGTATATCGTAATATATATCATTTATCGTTTTCAATAATTAACATATTATCTATCATATCATATTGTAAGGGTAGCATGTCCTCCTTAAAGGTCACCGAATCTCAATAAACTCATCATGCTTTTATGAGCTTCAGAGATGGTTGACATGGGATTGAATATATAAATAAAGCATGATGCTGTCTGTAAAATGAAGGTCATAACCTGTTCAAGAATGGGATTTGACAATCAACAGCTCAATGCCGATAAGAAAACTCTTGCTTTTGGTTGGGCGGATGTCTAAAAGTTAAGCCACGTATGAAGAGTCAGTTAGAACATGGGAAGTTTTGACTCTAATTGCACAAAATAAGAAGACGCTTCTTTGTTAAAAAAAACTGAAGAGAAACACAATTCCCATACCAATAGCCAATTCAGCCTATACTTCTAAGTTCTGTACCTGTGTAATATCAATTTATATGACCATACAAACGATCTCAATGCAGAACAACCAAACATCAAGAAAGGTTTTTACTAGCCTTACCCAAAAGAAAGAAAGAAAGAAAGAATGCCACCACCTCCAAACCGTCTGGTCAAATGCATCACATTTTACCCCTTGGTTCAGCTTTGAAAACCAAGCGTGATTAATGCAATATCTAACAATATATGTGCTACCCAGCTCTACCTAATCATATCAATAGGAAATGACACTCAAAAGAGTGCAGACAGAAACCTGAAGTTAAATGATTGCAAATGCTTGGCATCTATTTTAACAGAGTTCATCATAGGAATATGAATAATTTCAATTGCATGGATTATTACGTCTTCCATTTGCTTGCATTTGCCTTGTGAGGAAATACAAAGTATGAAGTTTGGAGAAAATCCAAGTGATTCTGATTTTAGGACAGACAAATAATCACTTTAAATTATACAGAAAATCAAAGTGATTCTGATTTTAGGACAGACAAATTAGCACTTTAAATTCTTCAAACTCCCAATAAGTTGATTCAGAACTTCTTAATCTTTCTTATGGGGTTTATATTACTCTTGCAATGAATTAAACCCAAGTCCATTCAAATAGGAATATGAATAAACTTGTGGAAGCTTACCTATTCCCGAACTTGGCACCTAATTGAAGTAACTTGTGATGGTGTCATGCTCTCGACAAGATGATTACATCATGTAGAATGAATCGTAACTTGGTCATCCACATCATAACAGTAATGGAGTTGCTAAAGCTCTACGATCTAAGGTGAACAACATGGATAGAAGCTACCTGAAGAAGCTACATGGATGGAAGCTACCTGAGTAATGGAGTTGCTCAAGCCCTAATCTTCCGCCGCCGATCATCACGGCCTGAAGATCGCTGCCGCCCTGAAGATCGCCTTCGGTCTTCCCAGCCTGAAGATCGCCGCCGGCAAAAATCAAGCGATCGCAGCCGCCCGGAAGATCGCCTTCGGTCTTCCCAGCCTGAAGATCGCCGCCGGCAAAAATCAAGCGATCGCAGCCGCCCTGAAGAAACCCTAAATTATGTTTGTGCGTTGGGGGATAAAGCGATCGCCTGCTGTGTGATGTGCGTGGTGTATTCATCCGATTAATCAAATGAAAAGTACAATTAAAGGGTACAAATGTCAAGATTTGTGGTGTAGATATAATTACTAGAGATGTTAAAAATCAAGGTGTGGTAAACCAAGTAATGTGGTGTATTCATCAATTTTTGTGGTGTTAATAACAGCACTCATGTGAGAATAATTAGTTTTGCTTTGTTTTCCCTCATTTTCCTTGGGTCAAGAGGAGGAAAAGTTGAAAGAAAAGTTTTATTATTTATTTTCCACTCTTTTCCTTCATTTCCTTTTTCTTTTCACTTTTCTTTTAAGCTAAACAATGAAAAATCATTTTCCTTCTTATTTTCCTTCCTTTTCTTCCTTTTCCCACTAAGCAAACACACTTCTTTTTGAAGAGGGTTGAAAGACCGACCATCGACCATCCTCCTAGTGCTATGGTACTTTAACTTTACGCCAGCCCATTAAACTGCTCACGGGGCCAGTTTTAGGTCTAGCAACAAGTCAAGAGATGAGGCCAAGAAGAAGCCTTTTATACGAAATTGGCCTTAATGTTTTTATTCTTGATTGAAGTGTGTTGGCCCATAAACGTTTAGATGAAACCCATCTTTCAGCCCACATCAGTTTTCTTTACATGGGCCACCATGACATACCCATCAGAAAACGTCTTCTGCTCCTCAAAAATCGCCCAACTTGATCTCTCCCGGAGGCTGGGCGCAATCCCACCCACCCCCCCCCCCCCCCCCCCCCCCCCCCCCCCCCATGAATCCTCTCAATTGATGATGATGATGGCGGCGACGATGATCTTGAATCCAATCCCCAACTCAACCTCCATTTTCGTCCATCCCCTCTCTCACCACTCAAAACACATCAATTTCCCCGTACCTTCTCACCGACCCACACCCACACCCACACCAATTCAGTGCAGTTGCGCACCCAACCACAACCCCACAGTCTCCGCCTCAACTTCTTCCCCTCAAATCGAGATGTTCCTCAACACCACCACCGGCGTCTACTCCCCACGGGATCAGAAGGTGGTTGTCCTGTGGGACCTCGACAACAAGCCCCCCCGTGGCCCACCGTTCCCCGCCGCCCTCTCCCTCCGCCGCGTTGCCGAGCTCTTCGGCCGCGTCCTCTCCATTTCCGCCTACGCCAACCGCCACGCCTTCACCCACCTCCCCTCATGGGTCCTCCACCAGCGCCGCCAGCAGCGCAACCACGACGTCCTCGAGCGTAAGGGCCTCACCCTCCCGTCCCAGCACTACGTCTGCTCCGTCTGCGGCCGCAAGTGCAAGACCAACCTCGACCTCAAGAAGCACTTCAAGCAGCTCCACCAGCGGGAACGCGAGAAGAAGCTCGCCAGGATGAGGTCCCTCAAGGGGAAGAAGCGGCAGAAGTACAAGGAGAGGTTCATCTCGAACAATGTGAAGTACGAGGACGCCGCCCGCCAGCTGCTCACTCCGAAGACCGGGTACGGGCTGGCGGCGGAGCTGAGGAGGGCTGGGGTTTTCGTAAAGACGGTGGAGGACAAGCCCCAGGCGGCGGATTGGGCGCTCAAGAGGCAGATGCAACATTCCATGTCGAGGGGGGTTGATTGGCTGGTACTAGTCTCGGACGATTCGGATTTCAGTGAGATGGTGAGGAGGGCGAGGGAGTCAGATTTGAGGACGGTGGTGGTCGGGGACGGGAGGACAGCGTTGGCGAGGCATGCGGATTTGTGGGTGCCGTGGATGCGGGTGGAGAGCGGGGAGGTTGGGGATGAGGTGCTCCGGTCAGGAAGGAGGAATGCAGGATGGAATCATGAAGGCGGAGGAGATGATGAAGGAGAAGTGGGAGATGGGTCGTTCTTGAGTGCGAGCTTTTATGAGGGCGGGGATGTGGATGTTGAGTTGGAAGACATGGCCGATGAAATTGTAGTGAGGAGTTCGGCTGGATTTGGTTGTAGTGTTGGTGGTGGTAGTAAGAGTTTGGCATTTTCGGAGGAGGAGGCGGTGGATGGGATGAACTTGGGAGAGGATTTTGGGGATGATATCTTTGGGTCAGAACCGCATGGTGGGGATTTTCTCTCCGACAGTGAGGATGACGATGACTATTACATTTGATTGTCATTGTTAGGGTAAGTAAATTGTTGTGTTTGAATATAATCATGTGATTACTGGATTATATTCTCACTTTGCATCACTTTTGTCAAGAAAAAACTACAAAAAAATCATTTAAGTTCTTGACACGGCAATATTCATGTGCACACACTTTTGACAATTGTGAATGCTTATACTTCAGCTGGTTGAGGCAACAATGAAGGAAGATTGAGGACTTACATTAACAACTATCCTTCATGAATTGCACAACTTTTTTAATATATCTTAGCTACTTGATACACGAATACTTCTATTATACATTCCATGTCTGCAACACGTCTGGAATTCCCTTTCTTGGATACTCCTTATATACATACTCAGACTTTTCCCTTTCTGTCCTCCATTATCACATTTTAAAAAAATTTGATACTCTTTTGATACTTCTTGTTTGTGTCCGTTCTTGCATCGCATCCATCTTGATTAGCTTGAACATGTTGGAGATTAATTTTTATTTCACTTCCATGTGAAATTACTATGAATAAGAAAATTTTGTAGAACAATAAGTTTGTAATTTGTACTTGCTAGAGAGAACATGGGTAATCTGAAGACTTTCATAATGATGCCTTTTTCCCCCTATTTATGTAAGTTCTGTGGAGAGATACATGAGCACGGTGATACGTTTTAGATATGAATTTGGGATAAAAATGGATTTTTATGGGTTTTGGAGGTGAAAGATTGGATTTTTATGGAAAAAGAGGGATTTTTATGGATGGGGAAGGGATTTGGGGGGAGAAAAGAGGGATTTTTATTGAATAGAATACGAAAAAAAGATAACTAGTCTCGATTCAAGAAGATGACTTTCTCCTAGCTTTCGATTCGAGATCAAAGTTTAAGATCTCCCACTAATTGTCCGTGGACAAATTGACTAAGGGTTTCCTTCAACAATTTTCAGCATAAGCCCCTCCCCTAGCCGGCCCTAGCTATAACTAAAAGAAAACTACAGATATGGAAAATTAACGAAAACCCTCCCATAATTTCGCCCCTAGTTGGCCGAAACTCCCAGAAACGCATCATTACTCCGCCCCCGAAGAACCACAGTGTCCTCAAGGTGGTGCATAAAGTGCACGGACGGGATACTCCACGTGTAGGTACTCTCGATCATTCTCCTCGCCAGCCTCAACACTATCACGTTCTCCTGCTCCTCATTCACGATCAAAATCTGTAGAGCACGGTCACCACATCGATGCCCTGGAGAGAATTCTTGTCGCACTTGAAGCATAGACCCTTAGCACGTTTATCGTGGATCTCTGCCTATGTCACCCTTCACGTATGCCCCCAAGTCGTGGCTCTACTACCTTCTCCGTGCTGAATGATACTCCTCATGTGGCTGTGAGCGCCTTCTGTCTCCCTCCAGACGCATGTTCCTTGAAAAAAGAACATCCCCAAGCCCCATGTGATATCCTCTCCTGGTCCAGTCTGTCCTCCAATATCCTCGCCAAACTCATGCAATCCTGTAGATTCGTCGGCCTATGAGACATCACCTCTGGTCTGATAGTCGACTTCAACCCCTTCATAAAACACCTCTCCAGTGACTCTCCCGACACTCCACTGGTCCGACTAACCAGCATCTAAAACTTCTTGATAAATTCCCTCACGGGCACATCCTACCTCATCGCATACAACCTCTCAAATGCGTTGCCAGCATGTACCTCCCCAAATCGCTCCAATAGGAGCGTAGTAAACTCCTCCCACGTGCGGAAAGGCTGGTCATGCTACGTTCATCGATACCACAACAACACTTTTCCTTCCAGACAGACCCTGACTGCCTTAAGCCACTCCTCCTCCGGTATCATCGATATCTCAAAGTTTCTCTCGACCCTGTACAGCCAAGCATCTGGGTCCTCTCCCTCGACGACGGACATCTTCAGCTTACTAACTCGGTTTTCCACAGAAACCCCTCTTGGAGCTCCTCTCCACTGCTGGTAATCATGTCGCCGATATGGGGGTGGCTTGGTACCCCATATCCAGGGCCTCCATTGTTAGGTTTTTTATCATGCATAACTAGTTTATACGCCGTGGAAAAATTAGAAACCTACCAAGATCCATGCATTTCAAATTGATTTGAATAGATTACAAACCTTTGTGATGATCTGAATGTGTCGTACTACAGGTGCTGCTCTACGAACGACCACCCTCAATTGGTATCTACACGCGAACGTCACGAACATGAATTGCGAGGGTGTTAGCTCCTTCTCCGCAACTTGGGTTTCTCTTTATTTCGCTCGTCGCCTTTCTCAAAAACGGGAGAGATAGATTGAATGCGTAAAAACTGAAAATCCTCTCTATATCTTATATAGAATCCAACGTTAACCCTTTAACGTATTTCAGTTACGAAACGATATCTTTAGGATAATATCTTAACAAGATATATTATCTGTTAACTCTTTAACGCGTTTTTGTAATGCATCGATATCTTAGGGATAATATCTTAACGAGATACAATATCTGTCAGTTAAGATATTTCGCCTTATTACGAATTTCAAATCAAATTCAAAATCATGTTTAAACCATATCCTATCCATTACGATCTTTGTGTGCGACCCAATAGGCTCATATTAAATTGGCAATGGGCCTAATCTCATTAGAAGCCCACAAGTTATAATTGGTATCTAGCAAGACATTATGACTACCCAATTAATATGAATATCGTTAGTCCGATATTAATCTAATCGATAGAACATGTCATAATCCTTTTGTCACACGATATCTTATTTGAACATAAGTCATGGACAATGTCATACTTATATTGTTCAAACATTTAATTTCTCGCTTATTAAGTGGACTGATAAAATCAGATGCCATTCATTTGAGCACGACCATGTATTCTCAGTCCTACTTATCGAGGGGCCCATTAGATCTCTCTCTCATAATAGAGGGACAAATTTCATTTTGTTCATTCGTTTTTCTCTGCATAATTCACATCATGACAAATTTCATTTTGTTCAATCATAACCTTTATGGTTATCTGATTAAAGATAACGTTTGTTTATGTCAAAGCATTATGTTCCTTATATAAAAAACTGTGATGATATCAGATCTAAGGATTCTATGACATAACTATTATGAGATCATATATGACACTGATCCATGTAATGATCTCATAGCGAGTCTATCCAGTATCTTGTTCTCTAACAAGTACCTATAAGTTTGATTTGTATCACCATACATATAATTATCTCATAAGTATCAACCAAACTCATAGTAGTCTTAATTCATCATTATACCTTTAACGATAAATGACTAGAGATGCTTAGAATCACACAAAACAGCTATTAAAATATTATTATAATGAAACATGCAAGTAATATAACAATAACAATAAGAGAAACATTTTATAAATGAAAAATGATATAACACAAAGGTCCAAATATTTAGCTTAGGGCATAACCACTAACATCCATATCTCTTGTTTCTCATGACGCCTCCCCAATCAACTCCTCCATCTTCGTAGTACTCACGGCCCTCCTCAAGGTAACTTTCATAGCCCTCAAGCTCCGGCTCACGCTCCAAAGGCCCTCGGTCGTAGAAATCAGCACCATAATCATCCCGATGACCATCAAATCTCTCGTCGAAGTCCCCTCGATGTCATTGCCTTCCCTGAAGGGCCGTCGGAGGCTCCAGATAGGGCCGACGGCCCAGCTCTTGCTGTCGGGGGCCCAGAATGCCCCTGGTGGGCTGCCGAGGGCCCCGGGTGGGCCCGGCAAGCCGCCAAGTTGCCCGCGGGGCCCTAGCGGTTCGTCGGAGGGCCCTGGTGGTTTCGTCATGGCTCGGCGAAGCCCTGGCGAACCGTCAGGACATCGTGTGGCCCCTGGCAAATCTCCAGTGGGCCACGAGTGGCCTTGTAGGTCGCCAGGGCCGTGCGGTCCTCTGGGTGGCCTCTTCGCTCCTCTTCGACTCCTGTTCGCTTCTCCGGACGTCGTGGATCTCCTGTTGTGTCCCTTCACCTTCATTGAAGTCCAGCTCCTCGTCATCAGATTTGCGTCCGAAAGATGCCATTCGCGAAAGTGATCAACTTTCTCTTTTCTCTTCGCAAAAGCCCTTGCCTTTCTCTCCGGATCTAGGATTTCGGATTATAGTGTATCCGTCTTCTTCGACAACCCATCTAGCTTTCGGTTTAAGGCCTCCATGAAAAGCGCAAGCTTTCGATCCGTCGCGGCATCTTGTTCTTCAAAGTTCATAGAGATTTCTCGCGCAAGATCTTGGATCGCACCATCAATCTTCTCCATCTTCTCTTCCAATGCTTCGATCTTATCTTTCGACCTCGTGTTCGCCATGGATCGACCACTCTGATACCACTTTGATACGTTTCAGATCTGGATTTGGGATAAAAATGGGATTTTTATGGGCTTTTGAGGTGAAAGATTGGATTTTTATGGGAAAAGAGGGATTTTTATGGATGGGGAAGGGATTTGGGGGAGAAAAGAGAGATTTTTATTGAATAGAAAACGAAAACGAAATACAAGATAACTAGCCTCGATTCGAGAAGAGTCATTTCTCCTAGTTTTTGATTCGAGATCAAAACCTAAGATATCCCCACAATTGTCCGTGGACAAATTAACTAAGGGTTTTCTTCAACAATTTTTTCCATAAGCCCCTCCCCTAGCCGGCCTTATCTATAAATAAAAGAAAATTACTGATGTGGAAAATTTACGAAAACCCCCATAATTTCTGAAATTACAAAAATGCCCCTAGTGGGCCGAAACTCCTAGAAACACATCACACTTCTACCCAAATGCTTAATGTAGCCTATCCAGTAGGTTTATTTATTTATGTTGTTTGCTTTCCACTTTCCACATGATTTTGATGTGTAAATTTTACTTGTGCATGGATGCATCGATATCTTCCCCTTTATGTCTTAAGCCCACATAAAACATTCACGTGATGTCTTTCATCCTTATGAACCATGTGCCCTTCATGTTTATATGTCCATCCCATTCCATTGTCGCCTAGCTAAATAATTTCTATAGATCTAGCATTAGCATGCTAACCAGATCTTGGCCATTCCCGGAGCAACGAAATTATTAAGCTCCTACATGGAAAGATGAACAAGTGGAAAAAAAATTAAACCTGTTGCTGTGTATTCAAATTTATGAAATGATAAATTGCAAAACTACTCTTGTTGTATTGGCATAGAGGGTATTAATACCCCCCCCCCCCCCCAAATCTAAAAAATTAGCAGAAATTACCTTGGGACAGTGGATATGGCCCCATGTGCCAAGAACATTGGTAGTTTTTGCTAATTTTAAGTATGGTTTCAGTTAATTTCTTATATTATATGGTATTAATACCAGTATGCCAATAGAACATGTGTAGTTTCTGCAACCTAAGAAAAATATTGTTACATATTGAATTATTGAAAGCCCATTTTCATTCGTGAACAATGTTATTAAGCAATATTTATATTGGTGGTGTTGTTTCCTTCTGTCATGTTGAGAAGGGTAAATGATGCTAGTTTTGCTCTTAGAGATAAACAATATAAGTTATAATATTTTGTTACTATTATTATGTTGATTTATGAAGATTTACATGCGTATGATAATTTTCTTTACTATTTTTTTGTCTATACCATGTCTACATGCTTTTAAATTTATTGTATTGATCATGGTTTGAGGTATCGCCCGATACCGCGTGGTATCGGGCGTATCGGACCGGTACCGCCCAGTACCGGTCCGATACTGACGCAAAAAATCGGTATCGGCCGAAACCCTAGGGTTTCGGCCGGTTTCGCCCAGTATTGGGCGAAACTGGCCGAAACCCTAGGGTTTCGGTCAGCAAATGTGAAAGAAAGAAGAGCAAGAAACAAGAAGAAAGAAGAAAAAAAGAAGAAAAAGAAAAAAAAGATGACACTTACCTCGCCGCCGCGCCGTCGCCGCCGTCGCCGTCGCCGCTGTGCCCTCGCCCTCGCCGCGTCACCGCTGCGTCGCCGTGCCGCTGTCGCCGTGCCGCTGTCGCCTGCTACCTCGCCTCGCCGCCGTGCCGCTGTCGCCTGCTGTCGAGGCACCTCTCCCGTGAGAGAGAGAGAGAGGGGGGGTGGACCGTGAGACTCGTGAGAGAGAGAGAGAGACAGCCGTTCTGAAATTTTGAAAGGTAAACTTGTAAATAACGAGTAAGTCTAAAGAGATATTTTATGGCAAACTAGTAAATAAATGGTATGTGCGCAAAGCAAAGTGGTGGGTGGGCAAAGCAACCCCAAGCTATATTAGGCAAACTTGCAAATAAGTGGTACGTGCGCAAAGTAAAACGGTGGGCTATTTTAGTATTTTATATATTTGATAGATTTTATGTATTAAAAACTACCGATACTGACCAACCGAAACTCACGTCCGAACCCGCCGAAACGGACGATACCGATACCGAAACCTAAATTTTGGACGGAGCGATACCCTCTCCGAAACCGATACCTAAAACCTTGGTATTGATATACACGTGTTGTGTCAATGTCAGAAACACATTAGTTTTTCTCTAGTTAATCTTACATATTCGCAAAAATTTCTCCCTGCACAATGTTAACAAGATATTTTCTGTGTGTATTGCTTCTTCTAGCTTTATTCATCATCTTTGTTGTAGAAGCATGCAGAGCCTTTGACGGACAAATTTATCAATCATGGACCAACAAGACTTTGAGATGCCGTGAATCTGCAATATATGTATCCTCTTATCTATTTATTTTTATAAATGGTGTATCTTCTGAGTAGGACATTTATTGTGTTCAAACACAAAAAATTGTCAATATTTGTACCCATGTTTCCTTAGGACATTTATTATGAAGTGTCATGCCCCGCTTCCAGTACTCCTAAGGAAATAGAAGCACGTCAAGCTTATGACGTATTCCAGTCAAAAGGAGTCTCATCTTGGCCTAAAATACGTTAAGCATCTATATTATATATTATATCCGATGGTTTTTTTTTTTGCTTCTAACTAATTATGAGCAACTACAATAATATGGCATACAGTCTACAAGTCAAATATTAAAGTAACAAGAATAATACGAAGGGAATCATAAAAGGTTATGACAAGACATAAGGAAGGTGATAATATAGATTTAAGATGAATATGATAAAGAAAACTCACATGCCGAGTTTACCCTTCAATAGAGCCCTATTCGGCAAGGTCTGTCTCCTCATGTACTCGCTCTCCAATTGTACTAGATATTTCAAAAAACAGAGAAACAACAGGATAGAAAAACAGACAACAGAAATACTTGTTAGCAAGCTAACATGTGTTTATCTTCCCAAAACATATAATACAAATATAGTACATGACTAGAAAATATCAGCATAGCATGGCTAATCTACTAGACATGATAAACACATAAGCATGTTATGATAATAAGTAGAGCTCATGACAATCTTTAAGGATCAGAATGTAATTAGCATCATGAAGATCTATATGGACTAGAATGTAGTCACCAAGATAGTGTCACTAAGTTAACTTAAGCATAAGCATTAAGAATCAATAGATAACGAGCATGTCAATCATTGTTTGATGGCAAATCATTGTCTAGATGTTAACTATAATGTCTCGATGTTTTTAGTTTAGTACTGAGCTAATCTATGATGGTATGATATGTAACTTAGATATAATCCAGATCACATATCTTGTGATTGCACACTTATATATGCTAAATTTTAGGATGAAACCCAAAGGTTTCATCAATAGTTATAAGGTTCACAGGTACACAGATATACGGATACATGTAAGGGGACCATTATAGCTCCCACACTTTCTGAGCTAAATGAATTTTACATCCACATGTGACATATGCTACTGTAATGTTTGATACAATGGACTAGATACAGTGTCATGATCGGTGAACAAGTGTAAGATGCAATAGCGAATATTGTTCTCTGTTCAAAAATTAGGTGCAGTGACATACTATGTGAATATGTACGATATCGAGTACGACGATAATGTAGCAACCATGGTGACAAATACAAGTCATGATATTAAGCGTGTGCATGAATCAAGTGTAATAGGTATATCATAACTTTTCTACTTACAAACAATTAGCAATAGAAGTAAACATGATAATCAATGTATAAATTATGGAAGCAACTATAGCAATAGAAGTAAGCATGATAATCATGTATAAATTATGGAAGCAACAATCATAATTACACATTGTTTTAGATTAAGTAAGCTTTCGATCACATCATTACGTTTAATATATTTTTATGTTACTTTAATGAATCTGTCAATTAGCGAATATGACAAGACCAAAGCGTACAACGAGGTCAAGACTTCAACTAGGGGACATGTATCATATCATGGTATAGTATGATGAGACGGTCTCAATTTCATAACCTAAGGATGGTGAATGGCATATGATAGTTCTTACGGATGTGACTAGGCTTATATTTGAAGGGACTAGCCAACAAGTGACATAATATGGCTAAATTGAAATGTACAACATGGTCAAGTATTGCCAATTAATCAATCATAATATTCATTATCAATTTGATCTAACAAAAGTATCCAGCAATAGCTCATATATATATATATATATATATATATATATATATATATATATATATAAGTCATAACCCGTCACAGCCAAAATTTAACAGAACAATAAATTAGCGTAAAAATATTTAGCAGCACGTACACCTTCGGCGTCGAACAACAAATTCGGCGTCGAACAACAAATTTGGCACCTGCTCCTTCGACGCGGAAATTAGCGTAAAAAAATTTAGCGGGCGCCTGCGGCGCGAGCGCCTGCGGCGCGAGCGCCTGCGGCGTCAGGTTATTTTTACGCTAATTTGTTATTCCGCTAAATTGTTTTGCGTTACATTTTTTATTTTGTTTAATTGAATGGATCATGCTTCTCCACAATCTTTTCCAAGGCACTACAATTGTAACGACCGGTGTTTATAATGACTATTTTATATGAATGATATTGAATTTCCCCTCCTTGTATGTTTTCTCGATTGAATCCTCACGTTTTAGCTTATTAACGCCGTAATTTTTGAGTTAGAACGATCCTAGAAGGCATAGAATCTTTTCCGAAGCTTCGCGCTTCGTTTCGGCACTTCTGGTGCATCTTAGTTGGTTCACGAAGGAGAACCAACCGACTAGAATGAGATCTAGTCGGTCGGCCATCCTTCAGGAACCGACTAGTTCAACATATTAATAATAGCTGGGTTACTGTTTGTCGTTAGTCGGTCTAAGTTCATCCTTCGAACGACTAGTTCTCGAGCTAGTCGGTCAAGCATTGTACTCAGACCGACTAATTCTGAGTTTCACTGTACAGTAGAGTTACTGTTTGTCGTTAGTCGGTCTAAGAACGATTTCCGACCGACTAGGTTGCAAACTAGTCGGTCAGCTATTGTTCTACAACCGACTAATTCTTGTACAGTCTTTTCTTCAGCAGTTACTGTATATTTTTAGTCGGTTAAGGGTTACTCTTCAACCGACTAGTTCTAATTCTCTTCAATAGTTTTTGGTTGATCTTTTAGTCGGTCAATGTTGGTCGACCGACCGACTAGTTCTTAAACTAGTCGGTCATCAGTTGTTCTTTGATCGACTAATGTAGTCGACCTGTACCAAAACCCTATTTTCGGTTTGCCTCTTAGTCGGTCTAAGTTAGACGACCGACCGACTAGTTCCTAAACTAGTCAGTCAACCACTCTTCTTTGACCGACTAGTTGGCCCCGAAACCCTAGATCTATTTTTAGCCGCCGTTTTTATTTCTATTTAATCCGTCGATTCTATCATTCTTCATTCATTCTTCCTGAGCCAAGATCATTCTCAAATCATCCCCAACCTTCCCCAAATCATTTCCTTCATCATCGGAGGTTCTTTCTCGCCGAATCTTGCGCCGGTTACCGATCTAGGTCGCCCGGATCTCGTTTTTCGGCCGTAGCTTCCCTGGATTGTTCTTCGTCGCCAAAGCAAGATCTGTTTTGGTGTTTTCCATTCGCTACTCTACGGTTAGTAACTCTAACCTCTTAATCGCTTTATAACCCACACCGTAGATTAAAAACCCTAAATTAAAAATGGATTACTGACATAGGATTCCAATGCAAAACGATTTAGAACTTCCGTCTAATCTTTTATTTTGCCATAACAGCGAACTCACCTACCGTAGGATACCGTTCTCGTTACTCACGTCGTGCAACAACTCGGTACCAAGCAAGTGAAACTTGCCAACTTTTCTTTAGGCCATGTTTTTAGGCCAATTCTTGTACTAGCGTGAAAGAGACTAGATCGTGAAATGATAGCGATCTAGGCGTAACTTTGAGATCTAGCTTGACAACGAAGCTAGATCCGACACCTTGCCATATCGTTTATGCATTGATATCTGTCATATTTAAATTCTTTAACTGTACGCATTTGAATTGTTAACTGCCATGCATTGCATCTTACATGTCATCCTAGTTAAACTTGCATTGTAGCACACGCTACACTACTTGTACCAAATCCATGATTCCGTGTTACCGGCTAGGCACCTGTTATGCGGGCATAGCCCTACGCCATCCGTGTTAAAACACTTCCTGGCTCGTGATCCAGAAGCGAGCATTCCGTGTTCGGGGGTAATGACCTGGCTCGACACACGTGGATGGGTAGGGATAAACGGTCACTTGAGTGTAAGAGTTGGCCCGTACAGCCACTCTAGCCAAAGGACGGAATCTCTGTGTACGACGTGATTACAATTCCAGTACTTGCCTTTACTTGTTTACTTGCCATGCCATGTCATTTGTCATTTTTATCCATGTCATACTTTACTTTAGAACTGCTAGGTTGCTTTACTTTTTATAGTTTCCTTGCACAAGTCTTTTTAGACTTGCTGACATGAGCCCCTTCTCTTTGGGTGACGCATGTTAGTTGCTGAGCCGGAGACTGCTGTGGAGAGTGGCGAGTTCGGGGAGTTCGTGCCCGAACCTGTTGGTGACGTGGAGTACGAGGACACCGGTGATCAATCTTAGAGACCTCCCGTACTTTTCTTTGTTAGCTGTGGTTGTCGGTGAGTAGCACCGTTTTGTTAGACTCTGTTGGCCATGCTAGGCCTTTTACTTTTAACTCTTTTGTTTGCCTGGTGGCATTTCTGGTTGTTGATTTTTGTTGGACTATGAGTTGAATAAATGTTATATTATTTGTCTCTTTTCTATTATTGTTATTGTTATTCTGAGTCACATTACAGGGACCTGTTACTTCGTTTTATTTGACGCTTATCGGACTTGCGGCCTTGCAGCTTCAAGTCCGTGCGGACCTTCTCACGCTTCGC
Source organism: Scilla litardierei (assembly GCA_030789695.1). Lineage (NCBI taxonomy): Eukaryota > Viridiplantae > Streptophyta > Magnoliopsida > Asparagales > Asparagaceae > Scilla > Scilla litardierei. Next base: position 78,679,737 of record CM061134.1, on the reverse strand, counting down.
CTCTATGTTTTTGGGAAGCGGGGCGTGACATGTTTCTTTGGTGGCCCATGCAGGTCCAATTTTTCTGTAACTGTGACTTAATCGGAATGACAATAAGAATTATAGCAAGTCCAATAAACAAAATTCAACACCGTGTCATAAGCAAAGAGTCTGATTTGTTTCGTTTTCCTGTGTCAATAGATGGCTGGGAGACGGAACACCCGTGCTGGTGGTGGTGTGCCCCCTCGTGACCAGGAGCCGGACCGAGAGCCCACCACCGGGGAGATGATGAGGATGATGCATCAGATGATGCAGGTGCAGCAAGGAATTCTGCAGACTGTCCGGAATGTTCCGGCTGCTCGTGCAGCGCCGGCTGTCCAGGCTGCCCCTCGCTTCGAGCCCGGAGCGAAGCAATTTCGGGAGCTGGGTCCCGCTTACTTCGATGGGACCGAGGGACCCCTGGCTGCAGATGAGTGGACCAGGAACATGGAAGATAACCTGAAGATGTCGAAGGTCGACCCGACTGGATGGGTTGATCTGGCAAAGCGGCAGCTGAAGGACAACGCGCGGAACTGGTGGGATGCCGAGGAGGAGTTGCTGGAGGAGCCGATTTCTTGGGCTACCTTCAAGTCCAGATTTGACGATGAGTATTTTCCTAAGGCCGCCAGGAGGGAGATGGCTCAGCGCTTCATTGACTTGAAGCAGGGGAATTTGACGGTGGATCAGTACCACCAGGAATTCACGAGGCTGAGTCGTTTTGCACTGAAGATGGTGCAGGATGTTGAGGAGAGAGCCCAGAGGTTTCTGCAGGGGCTTTCGTTGGATCTGCAGAGTTATGTCACTTCTTCTGATGTGGAGACTTACCAGAAGATTCTGATTGCGGCGAAGAGGCAGGAAAGGATTGTGAATCAGAAGAGGGGACAGATTTCTGGCGCTGGGAAGAGGCCTATGGAACAGGCCAGAGCAGTGGTGAGACCGGGGCACGGGCCCAACCAGCCTGTGCAGTTCAAGAGGCCCGGAGGACCTTCTACTTTGAAGACTTGCAACTTCTGTGGTAAGACTGGGCATATCAAGGATCAGTGCCGGAAGATGCTGGGGCAGTGTTTAGTTTGTGGTGATCCTGCGCACACCATGAAGGATTGCCCGAGGTCGAAGCAGCCGTGGAGGGCACCTGTTGCAGCTCAGCCGTTGCAGCAGAGGGCACCTGTTCCTGCTGGTCGTGGAGCGCCTCTCGTTCCACAGAGGCAGGCGTTTCAGCAGGCTATCCAGCCGAAACGACAGGCGTTTCTGATGACTGCTGCTGAGACCGAGACGCTGGATGAGGTTATCGCAGGTAACTTTCTATCTAGCTGTTCCTTTCTTAGTTAGTTTGGTTGTTAGATATGATTAGTTATTTGCGTATGTTTGTTTGCTGGAATAGAATTTGATTGTTAGACTGTCTGTTAGGTGTGATCTTGGTTTGCACTTTTCCTGCACAAGTTCTCTTTGACTCTGGTGCATCCATGTGCATCATTTCTCGGAGCTTCGTGGAGAGGTATTCCTTGTCGACTTCCTCTCTTCCCCAGAGTTGGAACATCGTCACAGGGAATTGTGTGATCTCGGTGCATCGTGGGTGCAATTCTTGTCCGTTGGTGGTCTGTGGACACGAGCTGTATGCTGACTTTATTGTCCACGACATCATCAACTACGATGCAGTGCTTGGGATGGATTGTCTTGCGAGCTTCTATGCTACGATCGACTGTCGGAGGAAGAAGGTGGTGTTCGAGATTCCCGGACATCCAGTGTTTGAGTTCAGCCGTGGTAGCAGTTCGCTTGGTCCGGTCAGGTTTCGGGCCAAGCCGGTGGAGGCTGTGGCTATGCTGATGGAGCAGGGTAGGCCTGCTGTGGTGCGTGAATTCGATGACGTCTTCCCCGAGGAGATGTCTGGTCTGCCGCCCGATCGAGCTCTAGAGTTTTCGATTGACCTGATTCCGGGAGCGCAGCCCATTTCGAAGGCACCTTATCGTATGGCTCCAGCGGAATTGGAGGAGTTGCGGAAGCAGCTGGATGAGCTCTTGCAGAACGGTTACATAAATCCCAATGTGTCTCTGTGGGGAGCACCGGTCCTGCTGGTGAAGAAGAAAGACGGTTCGCGTCGCATGTACGTGGATTATCGAGGGCTGAATGCGGTGACTGTAAAGAATAAGTACACATTGCCACGGATTGATGATATTTTTGATCAGCTCGGAGGATCGAGGGTATTCTCCAAATTGGACCTGAGGAGTGGATATCACCAGCTGAAGGTGAGGAAGGAGGACATTCCGAAGACGGCGTTCAGGACAAAGTATGGTCACTACGAGTTCGTGGTTATGCCTTTTGGTGTGACCAACGCGTCCGCAGTATTTATGAACCTGATGAATTTGATCTTCTATGACTATTTAGATAAGTTTGTCGTTATCTTCATTGACGACATTCTGGTCTATTCTAAGTCAGAGGAGGAGCATGCGTCGCACTTGAGGACGGTATTGGAAATTCTGAGGAGGCATCGGTTGTATGCCAAGTATTCGAAGTGCGAGTTCTGGCTGGATAGAGTGGCTTTTCTTGGGCATGTGGTGAGTGGTGATGGGATTTCGGTGGATCCTGAAAAGATTAGGGCTATCAGAGAATGGCCTGTTCCGCAGTCAGCGTCTGAGATCCGGAGTTTCCTTGGACTTGCAGGTTATTACCGGCGATTCATCAAGGATTTCTCCCGTATTGCCGAGCCGATGACCAGATTGACGCGGAAGGATGTATCTTTTGATTGGTCCGTTGGTTGTGAGGAAGCTTTTGGTGTTCTGAAGGAGCGGTTGATGTCTGCCCCTGTTCTTGCGGTGCCCGACCGGAGTGGAGGATTCGAGATCTTTTGTGATGCTTCTGACAAAGGTCTTGGGTGTGTGTTGCATCAGCATGGGCACGTGGTTGCGTATGCTTCTCGTCAGCTTAAGGCTCATGAGAAGAATTACCCGACGCACGATTTGGAGTTCGCTGCTGTCGTGTTTGCGCTGAAGATTTGGAGGCACTTCCTGCTGAGTGAGAAAGTGAATATTTTCACCGATCACAAAAGCTTGAAGTACATTTTCACGCAGAAGGAGCTCAACATGCGACAGCGTTGGTGGTTGGAGCTCATGGCAGATTATAAGATCGAGTTGCAGTATCACCCGGGTAAAGTGAATGTGGTTCCTGATGCGTTGAGTAGGCTTCCGGCGGTGATGTTGTTGACTTCGCAGTGGAGATTGCAGCAGGATTTTTGCGAGTCTGGAGTTGAGGTGGTTCTGCCTGGAGAGACTTCTTCGTTGATGTGTATGCAGATACAGTCGACGATCGTGGATTGGATCAAGGCTGGGCAGAGTGGTGATCCGAAGTTGGTAAAGATTCGAGAGATGGTGGAAGCGGGTCTGCGGACTGATTTTGTAATTCACGAGGATGGCTCGCTGAGGTTTGGAGCCAGGTTGTGTATGCCTGCGGGAGATGTCAGAGAGGAGCTGCTGGTGGAGGCACACAATTCGCCGTATTCTGTGCATCCTGGTGGGACCAAGATGTACAAGGATCTTCGTTTGAATTTCTGGTGGCATGTGATGAAGAGGAGCGTGGCTCGGAGTGTGGCCAAGTGCTTGGTTTGCCAGCAGGTGAAAGCGGAGCATCAGCGTACGGCGGGGTTGCTACAACCGCTTCCGATTCCGGAGTGGAAGTGGCAACACATCACTATGGACTTCGTGACTGGACTACCTCGGAGTCCGAAGCAGAATGTCGCGATTTGGGTGATCGTAGACCGATTGACCAAATCCGCGCACTTTATTCCGTTCCGAATAGGACAGTCCACTGAGGCGCTGGCGAGGAGATATATGGAGGTAAATCCTTTTACTTTCCATTTTTATTTCCTATCCTAGAATAGTTAGTGATGTAACGTGTTCGCGCAGGAGATCGTTCGACTGCACGGAGTCCCTGTGAGTATCGTGTCGGACAGAGACACGAGATTCACGTCTCAGTTCTGGCAGAGTCTGCAGAGGAGTTTGGGTACGAGTCTGAGTTTCAGCACGGCGTACCATCTGCAGACGGATGGCCAGTCCGAGAGGACGATTCAGATCTTGGAGGACATGTTGAGGGCGTGTATGTTGGATGTTAAGGGTTCGTGGGAGGACCATCTACACCTGGTAGAGTTCTCTTATAATAACAGCTTCCAGGCGAGTATTGGCATTGCACCATTCGCTGCGCTATACGGAAGGAAATGTCGTTCGCCACTGAGTTGGGATGACGTTGGAGATCGTGAGCTGTTGGGACCTGAGATGATCGTGGAGGCTGTGGATGTTGTCAGAAACATTCGGGAGCAGCTGAGGATTGCCCAGGACCGTTTTAAGCATTGAGCTGATGTTAAACGGCGTCCGTTGGGGTTTCAGCCTGGTGACCACGTGTTTCTGAAGATCTCCCCGAATCGAGGAGTGATTCGCTTTGGGAAGCTGAGCCCGAGATACATTGAACCGTTTGACGTTCTGGAGAGGGTTGGCGGGTAGCCTACCGCTTAGCCTTGCCGCCATCTTTGGTTGGAGTTCACGACGTCTTCCATGTGTCGCAGCTTCGTCGTTATGTTAGCGATCCGTCTCACGCTGTGGATTTCTCGGAGATCACCGTTCGCCCTGATCTGACGTATGACCAGCTACCAGTTCAGATTTTGGACAGGCGTCAGAAGTCACTTCGGAACAAGACCGTAAATCTTGTGAGGGTGATGTGGCGATACGGCTCGCCAGGAGAGTCTACTTGGGAGAGGAAAGATGAGATGCGTGAGCACTACCCACTTTTGTTCACTGACACGTGAGTGTTAGGTAATTCCGAGGGCGGAATTTTTCTTAAGGTGGGGAGGATGTAACGACCGGTGTTTATATTGACTATTTTATATGAATGATATTGAATTTCCCCTCCTTGTATGTTTTCTCGATTGAATCCTCACGTTTTAGCTTATTAACGCCGTAATTTTTGAGTTAGAACGATCCTAGAAGGCATAGAATCTTTTCCGAAGCTTCGCGCTTCGTTTCGGCACTTCTGGTGCATCTTAGTTGGTTCACGAAGGAGAACCAACCGACTAGAATGATATCTAGTCGGTCGGCCATCCTTCAGGAACCGACTAGTTCAACATATTAATAATAGCTGGGTTACTGTTTGTCGTTAGTCGGTCTAAGTTCATCCTTCGACCGACTAGTTCTCGAGCTAGTCGGTCAAGCATTGTACTCAGACCGACTAATTCTGAGTTTCACTGTACAGTAGAGTTATTGTTTGTCGTTAGTCGGTCTAAGAATGATTTCTGACCGACTAAGTTGCAAACTAGTCGGTCAGCTATTGTTCTACAACCGACTAATTCTTGTACAGTCTTTTCTTCAGCAGTTACTGTATATTTTTTGTCGGTTAAGGGTTGCTCTTCAACCGACTAGTTCTAATTCTCTTCAATAATTTTTGGTTGATCTTTTAGTCGGTCAATGTTGCTCGACCGACCGACTAGTTCTTAAACTAGTCGGTCATCAGTTGTTCTTTGATCGACTAATGTAGTCGACCTGTACCAAAACCCTATTTTCGGTTTGCCTCTTAGTCGGTCTAAGTTAGTCGACTGACCGACTAGTTCCTAAACTAGTCGGTCAACCACTCTTCTTTGACCGACTAGTTGACCCCGAAACCCTAGATCTATTTTTAGACGCCGTTTTTATTTCTATTTAATCCGTCGATTCTATCATTCTTCATTCATTCTTCCTGAGCCAAGATCATTCTCAAATCATCCCCAACCTTCCCCAAATCATTTCCTTCATCCTCGGAGGTTCTTTCTCGCCGAATCTTGCGCCGGTTACCGATCTAGGTCGCCCGGATCTCGTTTTTCGGCCGTAGCTTCCCTGGATTGTTCTTCGTCGCCAAAGCAAGATCTGTGTTGGTGTTTTCCATTCGCTACTCTACGGTTAGTAACTCTAACCTCTTAATCGCTTTATAACCCACACCGTAGATTAAAAACCCTAAATTAAAAATGGATTACTGACATAGGATTCCAATGCAAAACGATTTAGAACTTCCGTCTAATCTTTTATTTTGCCATAACAGCGAACTCACCTACCGTAGGATACCGTTCTCGTTACTCACGTCGTGCAACAACTCGGTACCAGGCAAGTGAAACTTGCCAACTTTTCTTTAGGCCATGTTTTTAGGCCAATTCTTGTACTAGCGTGAAAGAGACTAGATCGTGAAATGATAGCGATCTAGGCGCAACTTTGAGATCTAGCTTGACAACGAAGATAGATCCGACACCTTGCCATATCGTTCATGCATTGATATCTGTCATGTTTAAATTCTTTAACTGTACGCGTTTGAATTGTTAACTGCCATGCATTGCATCTTACATGTCATCCTAGTTAAACTTGCATTGTAGCACACGCTACACTACTTGTACCAAATCCATAATTCCGTGTTACCGGCTAGGCACCCGTTATGCGGGCATAACCCTACGCCATCCGTGTTAAAACACTTCCTGGCTCGTGATCCAGAAACGAGCATTCCGTGTTCGGGGGTAATGCCATGGCTCGACACACGTGGATGGGTAGGGATAAACGGTCACTTGAGTGTAAGAGTTGGCCTGTACAGTCACTCTAGCCAAAGGGCGGAATCTCTGTGCACGACGTGATTACAATTCCAGTACTTGCCTTTACTTGTTTACTTGCCATGCCATGTCATTTGTCATTTTTATCCATGTCATACTTTACTTTAGAACTGCTAGGTTGCTTTAATTTTTATAGTTTCCTTGCACAAGTCTTTTTAGACTTGCTGACATGAGCCCCTTCTCTTTGGGTGACGCATGTTAGTTGCTGAGCCGGAGACTGCTGTGGAGAGTGGCGAGTTCGGGGAGTTCGTGCCCGAACCTGTTGGTGACGTGGAGTACGAGGACACCGGTGATCAATCTTAGAGACCTCCCGTACTTTTCTTTGTTAGCTGTGGTTGTCGGTGAGTAGCACCGTTTTGTTAGACTCTGTTGGCCATGCTAGGCCTTTTACTTTTGACTCTTTTGTTTGCCTGGTGGCATTTCTGGTTGTTGATTTTTGTTGGACTATGAGTTGAATAAATGTTATATTATTTGTCTCTTTTCTATTATTGTTATTGTTATTCTGAGTCACATTACAGGGACCTGCTACTTCGTTTTATTTGACGCTTATCGGACTTGCGGCCTTGCAGCTTCAAGTCCGTGCGGACCTTCTCACGCTTTGCCTCTATGTTTTTGGGAAGCGGGGCGTGACAACAATCTTTTCCAACTCACTTTTAATTTCAAAGTTTATGTTCCCAAGGCATTTCCCCCCAAATTTAATCTTCACAATCTTTCTCAAGGTACTTCTAATTTCAAAGTTTAGGTTCCCAATGCACGTTCCCCCAAATTTAATCTCCACAATCTTTCTCAAGATTCTTCTAATTTCAAAGTTTTGGTTTCCAACAGACTTTTTCCACCAAAATTTAAGTTTTCGCACTAAAATTTTCACATAATCCAACCTCAGCCATTGATTTTTCAAGATCAAATATCAGTCACTCTTTATCTTGTCCTAATCAGCTCTAGAATTTAAAAAACATTGTCAAATGTATAATAGATATAATGAGTATCATATGACAATGGAGGCATCTCCTCATATATCAAGACACAAAAAGTGGGGGTGGTACAACAAGTACAAGCCCACACCCCACTTTTTGTGTCTTGTATGTAAGGGATGCCTCCCATGTCATATGATACCCTATTATTCGCATATATACAATGGTTACCCCTATTGATGAGGGAAGATCGTGCCACCATAATGGGTGATTGTTATTCCCACAACGTCACTGAAGAGACACCCTAGTCTATAAATATAGAAATGACAAACAGAAGAGCATATAGATTCCAGAGGTACGAAACCTTGAGTACTTTGATAACTTATCTCCTTCCACTCTCATTTTTCTTCCTCCAAACGCTTGAGGTGACTGACTCGGGACGAATCCCCTTTGATCAATCCCGACAACCCCAATGCTTCATCTTAAGTCCATTATTCTCATATCTTTTTTTGATTTTTTTAAAAAAATTCTTCCACCTTAATTATATGTTATACACCTCTCAAAAAATAATCGTTGAGAAATAATGCCATTTGGCCTTTGATCAAGGCATTTCAACAAATTCGCACGTTTTGAGACCGTTAAATTTGTAACGGGTGGATGTGTGCTCTAATCCCCCTAGAGTTCACCCATTATTTTCCCTGGGGTATATAATTGTATGGATTAAACATCAAAAAATTTTAAAAAAATGTTTTCGCATGGGCTTTTGCACCATTTTTTGCAATAGAAGATTACCATATATTTATACCAGTCATAACCCAGTTCAATTAAGATTTCCCCCCAAATCTTTATTTCCCAAAAAAATATTTACATAGCCAAAATTGTGTGGAACAACAAATTAGTGTAAAAATATTTAGCGGCACGGATGCCTTTGGCGCGGAACAACAAATTCGGCGCAAGCGCCTTTGGCGCGGAACAACAAATTCGGCGTAGACGTCTTCGGCACGAAACAACAAATTCGGCGTAGAACAATAAATTCAGCGCAGGCGCCTTTGGCGCGAAACAACAAATTAGCGTAAAAAATTTTCCGGACGTCGACGCCTTCGACACGCGTGAAATTATTATTATCTTGTTGCCACATGTGTCAAAAAGACAGTGAGCCCCGCGTTGAGCGAGAAATCATTCGATCTGCTGTATCATTTGATCTGCAGTATTAAATACAAGTTAAAGTTTTTTCCCCAAATGCATTAATTGCATGCACTCTGCAATTCCCCAGAAACTCATTCTCCAGAAACTTTCATTTCCTCAGAAATGATTTTTCCACTAAAATTTTCTCAAAATCTCATCTTAACCGTTGGTTTTCCAAGATTAAATCCAAACTGTCTTTCTATCAACATGTTTGTCCTAGTCAGCTTGTCCTAGTCAGCCCTAGAATTTAAAAAAAGTTGTCAAATGTAATATATATATATATATATATATATATATATATATATATATGGGTAAAGTGTTCCTAGGGTGGCTCCTTAGATTAAATCTAAGGAGTCGCCCCAATTTTTCCACATATCCCACAATTTTTTTGGATTTTATTTTTGATGGGTTGTTATATGGGTAAAGTGTTCCTATGGTGACTCCTTAGATTATATATATATATATCTATCTATTCTATAAAATAGGGATGTTATCAATAGAAATTGGACAAGTGAAATTGGACAAGAATATATACACACATATATATATATACATACATATATACATATACATACATACGTATACATACACCTATTCTATAAAATAGGGATGTTATCAAGAGAAATATTCTATAAAATAGGGATGTTATTAAGAGAAATTGGATAAGAGAAATTGGACAAGAGAATTTGGATAAGAGAATTTGGACAAGAGTATATACATACATATATATACATACATATGTACATATACATTTATACATATACATACATACATATACATGCATCTATTCTATAAAATTGGGATGGTATCAAGAGAAATTGGATAAGAAAAATTGGATAAGAGTATACATATACATATATACATATACCTACATACATACATTTCTATTCTATAAAATAGGGATGTTATCAAGAGAAATTGGAAAAGAGAAATTAGATAAGAGAATTTGGACAAGAGAAATTGGATAAGTGATGAGATTTTGAGAGATAGGAAAAGAGGTGGGGAATTTTGTGATGAGATTTTGAGAGATAAGAGAAGAGGTGGGGAATTTTGCGCATACAACCTCGGGTTTTGCTTTTTTGCCCCTGGACCGTCCCCACACACCCACACTTTTTATTCTTCCCTCTCTTCCCGACCATTTTTTCCAGTCCACGTGCACGTGTGCACGGGTTATTTGCTAGTATTCTATAAAATAGAGATGTTATCAAGAGAAATTGGATAAGAGAAATTGGACAAGAGAAATTGGACAAGAGTAGATACATACATATATACATATACATACATACATATACATACATCTATTCTATAAAATATGGATGGTATCAAGAGAAATTGGATAAGAGAAATCGGACAAGAGAAATTGGATAAGAGAATTTGGACAAGAGGATACATATACATATATATAAATACATACACACATATACATACATACATACAAATCTATTCTATAAAATAGGGATGTTATCAAGAGAAATTGGATAAGAGAATTTGGACAAGAGAAATTGGATAAGAGATGAGATTTTGAGGGATAAGAGAGGAGGTGAGGAATTTTTCATATACAACCCCTGTTTTTATATTTTTGCCCCTGGACCCTCCCCCACACACACCCACACTTTTTATTCTTTCCCCCTTTCCGACCGTTTTTTTCCAGGCCACGTGCACGTGTGCACGTGTTATTTGCTAGTATATATATATGGGTAAAGTGTTCCTAGGGTGACTTCTTAGATAAAATCTAAGGAGTCGCCACAATTTTCCCACATATCCCACAATTGTTTTGGATTTTATTTTTCATGGGGTTGTTGTTCACATCATGGATGGTCAACATACCAAAAATCACGTCATTTCAATACTTTTAGAGCCATCATCTACCCCTTGCAACTTCAACGGTCTGAAAACGTGCTGAAAACCCCATGAAGTTGCAAGGGGTAGATTGGGGCTCTAAAAGTATTAGAACGACTTGATTTTTGGTATGTTGATCATCCATGATGTAAACAACTCCATGAAAAAAATTCGAAAAAAATTGTGGGATATGCGGGGAAATGTGGGCGACTCCTTAGATTTAATCTAAGGAGCCACCCTAGGAACACTTTACCACACACACACACAAATACACACACACACACACACACACACACAAAGAAACATGCCCCAAGGCAATAATACACAGGTATTGTCCAGAAAATCAATTATTTTAAGTCTAATCATCTATGCCTACTGTTTCAAATGATGCCTACATGATGCAGTAAATCTATTCAACAGTGAACATGACCGAAAACAGTGAAATAGGATAATGATTGAGTCTCATGTAATCATGAAACCAACCCACGAGTATAAAACCCCATGTAAATGGCTTGATCAAGACACATATAGGGTCAGAAATCATTAACAGTCCCCCAAAACAACCAAAAGACCTAAGATGAAGTCACAACAGGGAATAAAAACTTCCAAACAATGAACATAAACCCAAGGTAAATCATCACCATGGAATATAAATCCCAATTTGGCATAATTAGCCCTAAATAAATCAAGCATGGCCGAGACCAACATTCAACCAAAAAAGTTTCTAATCAATTTTGGATTGGAAGGATTTGTAGAAAAATAAATGAAAATTTGGAAAACTTGATCAGTGGATAAAGAGAGGAAAATGAAAGAAGATGATCGATATTGCTAACCCACCTTGTCACTTTTCCCTGCTGTTACTGTCGCTACCATCGCTCAAATGATGAGGGAAGGGGATTTGTATGGGTGAAAGAGAAAGAGCTAACCGAGAGATTTGAGATCTGAATGAGAGAGTAAGCTTGGGTTATGGGTTTCTCCATTTTAGTGTTTTATAAATAGTGGAGAGGAAGAGGTGTGTTACGGGAGAAAATGGGAGTGGGAGAGGGGGAAGGGAAAACATGGGAGGAGCGAGGGCGGTTTGGGTGTCGGTTTCACGGGCGTGTGGTAATAGAGGTGGAGAAGAAGAGGGCAGCCATTGCAGCTGAAGGGGGAGAGAGAGGGAATGAGTGTTAGGGTATTGGGTTTAGTTGTATATATATAATGGGTCAGATCCGGTTAAGTTTCAAATGGGTCAGGTTTCGGGTTTAACGGGTTAAATATTTAATTGATAAAAATATGAAATAAATTCTAAAACATTAAAGAAAAATTACAAAAAATTCTTAAAATTAATTGGAACAATTTTGATAAATAAACGCATTTTATTTTATTACAAAAGAACATTGTTATGCGTTGGGGCCGTTACATGAAGTCCATTTTCTGCCATGCTTTACTGGTGCATACTTTTGCATTCCAGAGACGAATGAATTGCAGGTAATTTGACTTAGACTGCCTGACCTTCGGCATTTATTATACAACAGTCCTTCCCATCATGTTTAATAGTTTCAGATATATATCATGCTCAGTGATGTGAATGACTTTGGATAATAAACATTTTCGTGGGGGACATTTATTAGATTTTAGATTCAGTTGCTGTACGCATAGTAAACTTGATTATGCTGACTAGTATTCAGAATTCTTGTTAAATTGACAAAATTGGTTGCGTTTTTGTCACCATTTTTGTCACCATTTAATCATTTTCTCATCTTTCTTTTCTTGTAATCTCATATAATTAGCGTGGGGTTTTTCTTTTTCTTTTGTATTTCCCTCTTTGGCCCTGTCACCTTTCGTTATGCTTGAAGAACCCAATTTTTGTAATGGTTGAAGAACCCAATGTTATGAATTCATCAGCAAATTGATGCTTATAGAACTTTATAACTGTGTATATGAGCCATATGACCTAGAGCCCTGTTCTATTGTCCTACTTCCTAATGGTGTTATTTTAAAGTATGCAGTCTTTCTACTCCTTTTGGTCGGCATTTCATGTGCATCTGGTTTACCTAACTATTAATTAGTTGATCTCTTTCTTGTAATCCTTCGTTGATAGAGAATATGCTAGGTCTTTTTCCAGGTATAATGCAATCCATCGGCTTAGATGCATATATGTGATGCGATATATGCTGGAGTTTTTCAATCCAGGTTGGATGAATATAATGTGATATATGCATATATGTGATGCATTAAGAAATACTCTTTTATTTATACTGTCTCCTACATGACTATATGTGATGCGATAAATGCCGGAGTTTTGCAATCTAATTGGAAATACTCTGTTGTGTGTGTGTGTGTGTGTTGGGGGGGGGGGGGGGGGGGGGTATGCAACTACTGAAGTGACTTTGAGGTGGGTAACTGGTTGGATGATAATGCCCATAGTGAGTCTTGAACCTCAGCTTTATGTCATTCCTGGTTCATATTGTGTAAAAGCATGTCATGAATCATGTTGAACTAGCAGGCTTTACAAACTCATGTGGTTAAACGCACATAATATGAGTGGCTATTTAACTATTGTCACCATTCAACGGGTTCTGAGACATGATGCCTTTATTATCCATCAATACACCTGCAGCATAGATTTGCTGGGATGTTTTTCTTGTAGTTGTCTTACATGGAATTCTTAGTATCAATATTAACATTAAGGCTCAGACTTGGATGTCCAACACACAATTCTTAGTGAGAGTGTTAAAATTAACATTGGGACTTGGGTCAAATATAAACTGTGACACAGAATTTAACAATGGACATTTATACTCCTTGTCAACTCTTTGAGTTAAGAGGAGAGCTTGTTTGATTGCCTTCATGGTATGAGATTAAGTTGCATTACCAGTAGTCTGCTTTGTTGAAGTTGTGGTTTGAATCTGATTTGCAAACACTCATGTTAAAAAGGGCATAGAGACGATAAGGCAAAAAGGCGGAGTTTAGTATGACATTGAAAAGGAAAAGAGCTAGATATATGTTTAAATATGAGTAGAGCCAATACTCAAACATGGGGTTTTCCCTTTTGGATCATATTAGGTTTTGTGATTATTAACCAAATATCCACGTAGTTAATGTCTTTGCTACAACGAGTGTTACCATAATCCATAGTGAATACTCTTATGTAAAAGTTTAAGCAGTGTTTTAAATATCGACCGATATAACCAATATATCGGTATCCGCACCTAAAAGATATGATATGATAAAAAAGGACGGTCATACCATTTTGGACATATATCGGCCAATATTTTTAAGATCGGCCTCATAATGAGCCGATATGTATGGACCTAACATCGACTCATATGGGTTACTTTTTATTTTATTTTTCTATTTTGACTTAAATAGCGAGTTTGGATCCATATTTAATTAGTACTAGGTTGACTTAAAATAGCCGATATGTTTTGTTGCTTCTTCTTGATGCCTTTTCTATTCATGTTATATTCATTCTATTGCTCTATAGAAAATATGTTAACCTTAATTCTATTTGACCTTATTTATAATATTGCAATGACATGGCGATAGCTAAGATGTTATAACTGCATTTTGATTCATCCAGTAGCAGGTAACATGGTAACTCTAACTCCAGTTAAATGAGCTGTGAGGTTAAAGTTTTTGATACATTTTTATTCCTTATTTATTTTGTCGTTTGAAAAAATATGATCGGTATGTGCGCTAGGGTGATCTATCTGTCGTCCATCACGTATAAGAAGCTAGCAATTTTTGCACTCTGATTCTAATCAGGAATCCTTCGCTTTAAATTTCAATTTATTGTTAGCCGATGTAATTTATTGTAATTTCTTTAGGTAAATTTATATTCTTTACAGCCCGTGCATCACTGTATGGGTATATAAACTAGTTTTAATATAATTATATAGGAACATTTACGATGTTGTAACCACTTTTCAGTTATCAGGATTTATAAGTTTGTAATGCTCGATGTGAGCAACTGGATATGAATATGTATCCGTCAATATATCCTCTAATATCCAAGATCCGATATTAAAAACAACCAGCTGATACAATCCCGATGTCCGATATTTAAAACACCAAGTTTAAGCATAGAGTGGTCATTGTAGTGTAAGGAATGATGCATGTCATGTTATGGTGAACCTTGCCACGATATAAGGTGGTGGTAGAGTGCGATCACAGGAACTATGTTCTAGTATGTGCCTAAGTTAATTAAGACTTTATTATTGGGAGCTGTTGTAAAGGTCATGCATGTGACATGTGATAAAAGCTTCAGGTGTACAGCTAGTCATCACTAGAAGATATTAATACATGGTGTGATAGTAACCTGGCGGATGCAAGAGATGACGGATACTGCATGGCTGACATCTACTGTTTCATAATGTCAGCTTTTGCACTTACCATTCATCTCGTCTCCGAGCAACACACGGCAGCACTCTCACAGTTACAGAACAAGAGAGGAGAACTTCTCATTGGGGTTTTGATGAAGTATTTGGTGCCTTGCGTGCACTGCCTGTTGACTGCAAGGGGGAGCTGCTATGCACACAAATCTAATTGCTGGATGCACAGGCAGTTTATTTACAAGTTTGCCTTTCAAAATTTGATGGTTTGCAATTGAAAATATTTCCTCTTTTACTTTCCTTCTCTCTTCACTACAGGCAAAAAGGCCTTTACTGACGACTTTTGCCCTTAGTAAAGGTCAAAAAGCCGTCAGTGAAAAGATTTGCTGACGGTAAAATACCATCAGTCGTTCTGTCAGTGGATTATTGTGTAAGTAAAACCATTACTGACGACGGCCGTTTGTAATGGTTGCTGACGGCATTCAAAACCGTTTGGGATGGTTTAATTAATGTTGACAACAATGTCAGCGAAATAAGAATTATCACTGACGATTCCGTCAGCGAAATAAGCAGTAACGTTGACTGTTCCGTCAGCAAATCCCCAGTAATTAACATTAAAATATTTGGAATTGCTGACGGAACCATCAGCCATACTCGAGGCCTTTGCTGACGGGTCTGTCCGCAATAATTATATATATATTTAAAAAAATTAAAAACTGATATACTGACAAATCTGTTAGCGAAATAAGTATTATTGCTGACAGATTCGTCAATGGTAATACTGACAGAATCGTTAGTAATAATTAAAATTTTAAAAACCAAATTTTTTATAAACTGATATACTGATGGTATCGTCAGTGATATTGAAAATTTAAAAAACTAAATTTTTTTAGAAACGTCAAAATACGAAAGAAACACTAAAAAAATTAAAACAAAAAACTTCTAAATATAAAAGAAAATCCACCGAAAGGATGTGGCTCAGATATGCCCATATGCACATTGTAATCACTTGACAAAAAAGGCTGCAAGATGGTTGCATACCCAATTGCAGGCTATCCTATCTCGACACGCAATGTTTCTTAAAAATAAGATGTAAAGTGTTTTAGCAGATTTTCATCATCATCGCCTCTACAGACACACACAAACCTAATATTTTAATAAAAAGAAAGTTTAAAGAAAAGCCAGCAAAAGGAAGAGGCTCAGATCTGCACATTGTAATCACTTGACAAAGAATGGCTGCAAGATGGTTGTCTGCATAATTCTGCATAATTGCAAGCCATTCTCTCTCTCTCTCTCTCTCTCTCTCTCTCTCTCTCTCGCGTCAATTTTCTTAAAAATAAGTTGTACACTGACAAAGACTACACACACATTAATTATTGTCTGCATATTGTAATCACTTGACAATTTTCTTAAAAATAAGAATGGCTGCAAGATGGTTGTCTGCATAATTCTGCATAATTGCAGGCCATTCACACTCTCGTCAATTTTCTTAAAAATAAGTTGTACACTGACACAGACTACACACACATTAATTATTGGCGGATCATCATCATCGCCTCGACAAACCCACTCACAAACACACAGAAATAAACACACACAAAAGTTATAATTAATATTTTAAACAATAAAATTCTATCAGGCACACCAACAAAAAATTTATGTACATAATCATCAAAAGAGGAAAACCAATAAAAAAAGCATAATAATATGTGTCTGTCTGGGTGTTTGTAGTCTCTCTCTCTCTCTCTCTCTCTCTCTGTGTGTGTGTGTGTGTGTGTGTGTGTGTGTGGTCTACGCTTAGCTTACACGTAAAGCGAGAAAAACTAAGACCCGCTGGGTGCTCACTCGGGGAGCTCGGCCTGCAGTGGTGACGCGGGTTCGAGTCCCGTTATCCCCCCTTATAATTAGGAGTAGTGTAGGACTCCCCCAGGTTTTGAACCCGGAAGCTTTCCAAAGGACCTACAAAGAGAGAAAAACTGATACAACAGCCTATACATACAGACTACACACACCCATCCACACACCCACATACGACACACTCACACCCACACACCTACACCTATAGGCTACAAACACAGACTACACATACAAACACATGACACACATTAGACTACACACAAACACAGACACACACAAACTACACACAGAGACACACCAACTACTCTCTCTCTCTCTCTCTCTCTCTCTCTCTCTCTCTCTCTCTCTCTCTCTCTACACAGAGCACACGCAAACTACACACACATAGACAAAGACAGACAAAGACACACGCGCGCACACACACACATAGAGAGGGAGGGAGGGAAAGATAGAGATTACATATACAAACTGCACGCACGCACGCACACACACGCGCGCGCTCACAGACACAGACATAAAAACTACATACACAGACACAAACACACAGACATAAACACAGATACACACAAACTACAGAGACACATACAGACACACAGACTACACACACACACACAGACTATACATACAGACTACCCACCCACTCACACAGACTATACAAACAAATTACCCACACATAGAGAGAGATACTACACATACAGACTACACAAACACAGCACAAACATATCAGACTACACACAAACACGAACACACACAAACGACACACACACACACACACACAGAGAGAGAGAGAGAGAGAGAGAGAGAGAGAGAGAGAGAGAGAGAGAGAGACTACACACACATATATCAGACCCCTCCGACACACATACACACAAACACAGACTACACACACACATTAGACCACCGCCCAACACACACACACACACACACACACACACACACACACACAGAGAGAGAGAGAGAGAGAGAGAGAGAGAGAGAGAGAGAGAGAGAGCACAAACAAAGAACACACAGAGAGAGAGAGAGAGGGATGGAGGGAGGGAGAGAGAGAGACTCAAACTACACACACAGACACTACACATACAGACTGCACAAACAAAGAACACACACACACACGCAGAGAGAGAGAGAGAGAGAGAGAGAGAGAGAGAGAGAGAGAGAGACTCAAACTACACACACAGACACAGACACATCACACACAAACTACACACACAAAAGCACAGACACAAACACACACCGAGTACACACACAGACTTCACAAACAGACTACTCCCCCTCTACACACACACACACACAGACAGAGAGAGAGAGAGAGAGAGAGAGAGAGAGAGAGAGAGAGAGAGACTACACATACAAACTAGAGAGAGAGAGAGAGAGAGAGAGAGAGAGAGAGAGAGAGAGAGAGACTACACATACAAACTACACAAACGCAGCACATGCACATCATACTACACACAAACACAGACACAGACACGCACAAACTACAGACACAGACACGCAAACTACACACACACACACACACACACACACACACACACACACACAGAGAGAGAGAGAGAGAGAGAGAGAGAGAGAGAGAGAGAGAGAGAGAGAGAGAGAGAGAGACTAGACACACACATATCAGACCCCACCCACACACAGACTACACTTACAGACTACACAAACACATAATACACACACAAACACAAAAACACACAAAACTACACACTTAGAGAGACAGACACAAACTACACACACCGACAATGTTGGAAGATATGTGCTCTCGAGGCAATTTATCTGTAGAACATCATGTTCGAATTTAAATGGTACGAATTATCCTAGTATGAATAAAATGTTTAAATACTTGGATAATTTCCTTAGAATTAAAGTAAGGTCATACATGTATCTAGATGGAGATCTCGATTATGGAAAGTGAATGACCGCTAGTAACTTGAGTCTTAAAGCGTTCATGGTCATAGATGTGTCGAGAAAAGAATATTGGCACATCGGACAGACCATTGTGTCTTTGTCTTAACCTAAAAGGTGATGATCTCATAATCATTCGACTTGGCGAAGTCGGAGACGAGACACATGTGCTCATTGGAGAATGAGTCCACAGAACAACCCAATAAAGAGTTATCAAATGGTTAACATTAACTAAACTGTCATTGATAACTGTCTAATAATGATGGGCAAGTTGGTCCTTAAAACTTGAGGTCATTGTACGAACCTGTCCGTGAATGGTGTCACTTAGATCTAGGATCTAGCTTCGAGGCAAGGCCTGCTGAAAGGTCTTAGGTTGAGTGACACTTGAAGCGTATGAGGTGAGTAATGATCAAGAGAGGATTCATCTCTTCCGTCCATGGGAAGTTAGTGTCACATGCTCAGTATGGTTCTTGGTGAAAACCCTCGGCTGGGGTATGTTGTAGGAAGTACAACATGGACATACCAAAGACCGAAGGATACTGTCCAGTGCAAGTCGTTGGGGTTGACAGTTTACCATACCCTAGGCTATGCACTGACATAGTTATGACGAAGTAACTAAAACTGCAATATTCATCACGGACATAGTCAGAGTGATCCCGACGACACTTTAGTCAATGGGTCAATCACGTAATTATGATGATGAAACAGGGACGACACCTACTGCTCGTGGTTACTGTCATCTAGGGGTTTCGAGCCCCAACATGTATTATGGTCAGGTTGTAGGGTCTCACACCTAGTAGGATTTGCGTCTTAGTAATAGAAAGAATTTAGGAGGAGTTCACTTGGTTGCACCTGAATCATTAGTGTCATAAAGGGTTTGTGAAAATAAAGTCTAAGATAATTACATGGGAATTAATAGTGTCACAAAAGGTTTGCGATATAATCATTAGGAGAATGCTATGAGGGATTATTACATATGATGCAAAAGGATTTAAAATATATCGTAAAATATTTGCGAGAATATTTTAAATAATAAAGGCGTAGAAAAGGTTCACATGGGGTTTTGGATAGTCCCGATCAAAAGAAGTGTTCAAACTGATCCAGAATCAGCTCAAAAGGAGCTAAAATGATCAATATAAAGCCGAAAAGGCCAGAACTGGGATTTTGCCCAATTCTGGCCCATCCCAACTGGGCGGGCTGGGCCAGCCTGCCCTCCCGCCAGGGGGGTCGGTCGAGCCCGCTCAAGCGGGCGCCAGCCCGCCCAAGCGGTCGGGTCAAGGCCTGCCAGGTGGGTGCCCGGCCCGCGGGTGGGCCCAGATGCTGGGAAAACCCTAATGCTAGTGGCGGCTGCGTTTTTAGAAAAACATGATTTTCGGGCAACTTTGAATGTTCGTTTGAGGGGTCAAATGAACTCGGAATGGATCACCATTTGTTTCAATGCGTTCACCGTCCAGTGCTCTTCTATTTGATATATGATATCGTTTACGAAGCTCAACGGTGAGTGAGAAATAATTCTTTGAAGTGTGTTCTTCGTAAAGGGTAAACTTGCAATTAATTTTTCCCTCTATTTAATTTAATCCCACATCGCTTGTGAGACGAGGAAGGGGGCCGGCTCTCTATATAAATAGAGGTTAAGCCTTCCCTTTGAAAGTGCACCAAGTTTTTGATTTCGAGTAGCTCCAAAAAGTTTTGAGCACACTTGAACTAAGACTTAATAATTATTCACTCCTCCTAAATTCTTGCGTTCCTCTGTTCGAGTCCTAGCAAGATGGCCAGGAGTTTGGATCGGATCCAAAGTCTTTAACGCGGGTCCTGCTCAAGTGAAATTTTCTTCAGCAAGTGGTTGGCTTGGAGACGCGGTGTTGGCTCGCTTCGGGTGGTCTAATCTGGGAGGCGTGGAGTCAGCTCGCTTCGGTGATTAAAGACATGTTGCTGAACACGATGCTTCGTGTGGTAGCGAAATGATGGGTATGTCTTTTATTTTATGCCTTCATATATGTTGCAATAGTTTAGATTTGTTTGGGGAATGGTCGGAACCACCCCAAGACATTATATTTTCATGGCTAAGGTTTATGTAATCCTTAGGGCTGTTATTAAATAGTTTAATGTATTTTACTTCGCTGCCTATTTCTGTTTTATCATTCGTCTGACGTAGGACATGCGTATATTTTATGCCTTGAAGGTCCATCAAAACCCAACATTGGTATCAGAGCCAAATCTGCTATGATCTACTTTCTGCAAATGATATGAAATGCATAAGATGTTTATTAGAAACATGTTAATAATATGATTATTTATTTTTTTAATAATTATGTGATAATTATTAAATATGTTGCAACCTCAAATTCTAATGAAATAAATTTTAGTTGTTCATGTTCATGCTAATAATTATGAGATGATTATTAAAAATTGTTGTAACTTAATTTTTTATGAGATAATTTTAAGTAGCAAGTATTCATGCTAAAATTTTAGTATATTGTAATGGTTATTTAATTTCTTGTTCATTATGTGATAATACAAGAAAACCTTTTAGGTTAGCCATTAAAAGTTTTCTAAAAATTCTAAAATAATTTTTAGATGGATGTGCTATGATTTAAACTTGTATTTTAAATACCTAATACATGATTAGGATAGCACCCTAACCATTCCTTATAGTTGATAAGGACCTTAATAAAAGTTATTAACCAATCCTAATAATTTTGAATTTTAGGATTCAACTAATTAATAGCATTAACTATTTTTACTGAAGCCATATTAAATCGATGTTACACATACAAATAATTAATATCCTTAAAGGATCATGAACATGTGTCTAGCGTTTTTGTGACTAGTGTTGTGGATCACCTCAGCTTGACTGGGGATAGTGTGTTGGACGCAACGACCTAGGATCTCTTGGTTTGATGATGACAAACGTGTCGTGATATCTAATGTGTGTGCTAGTGTGTTTCAGGATTGGCGAGTTAATATATCTCTCTTCATATGGAGGAATTACTAAGTATAAATCATTTGGGAGAGAGAGAGACTGATGTGCTCAAAGCAAGTGGACTTGGTCCAAAGCGGAAAAGGGATGGAGCCCAATTTGAATTACAAATGGATTTGATCCAATCATTTAGCTAGACTTGCAACAGACAAAATTTCTATTCAAACTTCTAATCAAATCCTACCAAAATCCCAACTACTTGTTTCAAACCCTAGCCTATCCTATAAATACCAATGTCACCTCCTAGGGTTAAGAGTCTGCGGCAACCAAAGAATTGAAAAGAGAGGCTGCACAAATAAATTGAAAAGAGGGGCTCCACATTATATCATTGCGGCAACAAAATAATCAACAAGAGAGCCGGCCATATTGAAGAGGTGAGGTGTTTACACATTTATTAATCAAAGCTGACACATTGTTTTCTTTGCGTGAAGAGAACTTCAAGCCTCAGGACGACACTCTCCAAGCCGAAAGCTGAACACGAAGACGGAGAAGATCAGAGACGAGGGCTACCAGTGTTGTGACCTCCGAAGCTGCCAACAAAGCAACTGTGTACATCGTCGACGAGACCGTGAAGTCGAAGCGCCTCCAACATCATCGGAGAGGCTCTGAATACGTACTGTCGTCGCCTCAAAGTAGACGACGCTGCCATAGCCCACGCATCAAAGAAGCTGCCGTCAAGGAGAGCTTACCGTTGCCTGAGAGTCCTAGGACGAATCGGAGGAGGGAGAGAAACGAAGAGAACGCCGACGAGCTGACAGAGAAGACGAGCTCTCCACGACGTCGTTGTCGAAGCTGCCACCGTCGCCTTCACTCGAAGAGATCGTCGCCGCTGCATCCTGAAGGCTTCTCCGTCGAGAACGAAGTAGTCGTCGTTGAGAACTCTCTCACAGTTGCTGAAGATCACCGCTACAACGAGGAACCCGCTACTGCCCGAAGTACACCTTCGCCGTCGAGATCCCGAGAGAAGCAGGCCTCCGTCGAAGTCGGAGAGAACACCGCTGACAACGAGGAAGAAGAAGTCGAAGAGGTTCAGAAGAACTCGTCGTTGCCGTCGGAGTTCCCAAACCAAGAAGTCGCCGTTGGAGCTGTGAACGAAGAAGTCGCCGACGTCTTCGTGTTACTGCATGCCCTAAAGAATAACGAAGACGGTGATATCCTCGGTGCTGACGTGGACGAGTTGATGCGAGCGAGATAACGAAACCAACGGTTGAGGTCTTTCCATGCGAGATCACGTAAGGATGCTGTGAAACGCAAAAATTGAGGAAGCACGATTTTTAAAGCGTGACGTGGCCAAGTTTTTTAAGGAGTTGCTGAGCGCACAGACCGACTATATTTGGGATTTGAACTGAGTTTGCTTTGCGCACAGACCAGTGCACAACTTGACATTCAGGAGTCGGATTGAGACACTGTTTGCGTCAGATTGGAGCTGACGATGTGCTGATTGACAGAGACGCCTACACAGACATGAACTGAGCATTTCTAAACACTTTACTCTTTATTTTCGTGTCTTAGTGTAACGTTCTCTGTAGGGGAAACTTTACCATCTTTGTGACTATTTTGGGACTTGTCTGTTGTGGCTAGACAAGTGGGACCCAGCTAGTTTGGGACTAGCTGGTAGAAAGCGTTACTAGGATTGATAGTGAGAGAAAACACAGTGAGTGGGGTACTGAGAGCCTGGCGAGTGTAGAGACGTAGAGGGTGCTCTGAGCGTGCTCTAACTTGTGGTTTTGTATCTATTGCGCTATTCAATACTAGTATCTGCTTTGGGGGCTGGAGTAGGTCGTTGGGACGACCGAACCAGGGTAAATCTGCTGTGTACTCTGTGTCTGCATTTTATTTACTCTGCTGCTGCTATAACTGCGTGAGTTTGTTCGTGGGTTGCACGAATTATTTTATAAGCCTATTCACCCCCCTCTAGGCTAGGATCCAGATCCAACAAGTGGTATCAGAGCAGGTTTTAGGATCTAGCATAGGATTGACCATGGATCACATTGATAGTGCTTTTGCAGAGGGTTAGTCTGTTTCACGTCCCCCTAGGTTTAATGGAGGTGATTATGCTTATTGGAAAAATCGAATGAAAATCTACCTTATTTCTGTTGATTATAAAGCTTGGCAAATAATTGAAAAAGGATATAAACTGCCTGTTATTAAAGTAGACAGTGTTGAGATTGAAAAACCAAATGCCAAATGGGATGATAATGATTGAAAATCTTATTCTCTAAATTCTAAAGCTATGAATGCTCTCATTTGTGCACTTGATAAATCTGAATATAATAGAATCTCACATTGTTTAACTGCGCAGGAGATATGGCATACTTTGGAGGTGACGTACGAGGGAACGTCACAGGTAAATGAGTCTAGAATGTCTCTTTTGGGTGCAGAGTTCGAGGGATTTCGCATGCTACCATCAGAGAGCATATCAGAGATGTATGCGAGTTTCACCGACATAGTCTACAAGTCTAGCTCGCTTGGAAAGCCATATGGTAGCCTCGATCAAGTGAGGAAGATCCTAAGAGCATTGCCAAGCTCTTTCAGACCAAAGGTCACCGCCATCCAGGAAGCAAAGGTATTGTCTCAATTGAAGGTGGATGACCTTATTGGTAATTTGATGTCCCATGAGTTGGAACTGCAAAATGTTGAAGCAAGAGAGAAACCTGAGGAGAAAGAGAAAGCCATAAAGCCCCTTGCTTTGAAAGCTAGCGAAGAAGAGGATGACGACGACGACATAGCGCCAATAGTGAGAAATTTCAGAAAGTATGTCCAGACCAAGCAAGGAAGAACAGAAATGGCACACAGGTTTAATCGCTCTAACTTTTTTCAGTCTTCTAAGCAAACTTATGATCAGAATGCTACTAATAGACTGACTTGTTTTAAATGCAAGAAAAGAGGACATCGAATGAGAGACTGCCCACATGAGACAACTCAGATTGCTAAGGAAAAAGGAAAATCCAAGGTGCTAACTTGGGATATGGACAGCGAAGCTGAGAGTGAGGAGGATGATCATGTAGCCATCTCATGCATGTCATTGATGGGAATACACGATGAGGTAATTTCTGGTAGTAAATCTGAACTCCTTACTCTTTGTAAAGAAATGCAAGATAAAATAGTAGAACTTGAGTCCACTATAGATGATTATCAAAATGAAAACTTTGAAATGCAACAATCTGAATATGATATGTCTAAGGAGATTGAAAAATTGAAAATTGAAATTGTTGCTCGTGACTCTACTATTGACATATTGAAAAAGGAAAAGTCCAGTTTTAATGATGAAGCACCTTGTCTCTCTTGTCCTTCCTTGATGAATAATATTATCATGCTTAAACTTGATCTGATTAAGCTCGAAACTGAAAAAGACTATGTGATTAGAGAGCTTAATGATAAATTCTGCATGTTGGATAATGACTTTAAAAGAAAAATGATTGAATTTGAAAAGAAGGAAGAGAAAAACAAGAGAGCTTTTATAAGTAAATGCACATTGCTTGTGGAAGAAAATAAATTGTTAAAATCTAAAGTTTTTAATCTTGAATTGGCCATTAAGAAATTCTCTATGGGAAAACAATCGTTGGATACCATTTTAGAGAATCAATTATATGGAAATAATAGAAGAGGACTTGGATTTGGTTTGAAGAACGTTGAAAAGCCAAAAGTCAAGAAATTCCACAATGTACCCTCTATTGCAAAGAACTTACATGCAAAGTGCTTTACTTGTGATAGTGTAGGCCACACATCATATTATTGTAAATTTAGAAATACAAATATCAAGTTTAAACAAGTGTGGATTCCTAAATCTTTAATGGCTAACACTAGTGGACCTTGTTGGATTCCAATGTCACACTTAACACCTTTCATGTAGGTGTGATGGAGGTCTGGCGAGGAGCAATTTTTTTTTTTAAAAAGGCCTCATTCTATTTCTAGCTCCTTAGCCAAATAGCGACGAGAAGGTATAACTTTTTATCCCTCTTTGCATTTCATTGCATACCTTCATAGATTGTTTTGTGTGCTTGATTTATTTTTTTGTGTGCTTGTTTGCATGTTTTTTAATGTTTTTATTTCTGAGAAAAAAATTTTAAAAAAAAGAGCTGAAAAAATACCCTTTATGATTTATCTTAAGTGGTATTGTATGAATGTTCAAGTCTATCCCTTGTAGAAGTTAATTCATTATTGTTGTAGCTACATGAACATGTTGTTCTCTTTTTAGTAGCCATGACATGTCTCATAAATTTCGAATTTGACTTCTACACCTATATTTGCACTTTCACGATAATTGACTTTTTAGTGCTTTTGGAGATTCTTTTGAAGAATAATGGAAAGTGAATGTAGGAATGATTAATTTCTGAATTTTCTAAGGGATATGAAGTGTTTAGCCATGAATTAAAATTGAGCACAAAAGAATTGCAAATGAAGAGAAAAAAATGAAAATTGCTCCGTATAAAAAATGGATACACTTCATGGCTAATACACAACCCACGAGTATCCAACTTGTGCTACATGGGTAATCATTAGCGTTGGTGTATATAACTCGTTAAGCAATGCCACCCCACATTTAAAAGTCCTTTTAGGCCATGTTTTGGGGTTTGGTAACTTGAACTCATCTTTGATGAGGTGTGAAAAATCAATCCTCGCGATATTCATGAAAATTGGAAAATGCGGATTGATATAGTTGATTTTCTGAAATTGAATCTCCTCTTGTACTTTATTGTCTATATCATCACACTTACACAAAGGTGGAGAAGTCTCGTTATGAAATTCTATGAGCTTGAATTGTCTATTTTTTGGAAAACTCATGCAAATTGCACGCTACATTTAATAATGGTTTATTTTTGCATGGAATATTTTTGGGACTTCATTAATCCATTTTTGGTGATTACAAAGGGGAGAAAGAAAAGAAAGACTTGATAGACTGGATGTCGGTATTATTTGTTGAAGGGGGAGCATGAATAATGTTGAAGGGGGAGCTTGAGAGAAGGGGACGCATTCTTTCATATTTGTTATAATGTTGTGCATGCTATGCTGAAATACTTGAATGTCTCATCCCATGATTCGTATTGCATTACACCCTTCAACACACTTCACACACCCATACTTATTGATCAAATATTTCATGGGTTTGTCATCACCAAAAGGGGGAGATTGTTGGACGCAACGACCTAGGATCTCTTGGTTTGATGATGACAAACGTGTCGTGATATCTAATGTGTGTGCTAGTGTGTTTCAGGATTGGCGAGTTAATATATCTCTCTTCATATGGAGGAATTACTAAGTATAAAGCATTTGGGAGAGAGAGAGAGTCTGATGTGCTCAAAGCAAGTGGACTTGGTCCAAAGCGGAAAAGGGATGGAGCCTAATTTGAATTACAAATGGATTTGATCCAACCATTTAGCTGGACTTGCAACAAACAAAATTTCTATTCAAACTTCTAATTAAATCCTCCCAAAATCCCAACTACTTGTTTCAAACCCTAGCCTATCCTATAAATACCAATGTCACCTCCTAGGGTTAAGAGTCTGCGACAACCAAAGAATTGAAAAGAGAGGCTGCACAAATAAATTGAAAAGAGGGGCTCCACATTATATCATTGCGGCAACAAAATAATCAACAAGAGAGCCGGCCATATTGAAGAGGTGAGGTGTTCACACATTTATTAATCAAAGCTGACACATTGTTTTCTTTGCGTGAAGAGAACTTCAAAGCCTCAGGACGACACTCTCCAAGCCGAAAGCTGAACACGAAGACAGAGAAGATCGGAGACGAGGGCTGCCGGTGTTGTGTCCTCCGAAGCTGCCAACAAAGCAACTGTCCACATCGTCGACGAGACCGTGAAGTTGAAGCACCCCCAACATCATCAGAGAGGCTCTGAATACGTACCGCCGTCGCCTCGAAGTAGACGACGCTGCCATATCCCATGCATTGGAGAAGCCTTCATCAAGGAGAGCTCACTGTTGCCTGAGAGTCCTAGGACGAATCGGAGGAGGGAGAGAAACAAAGAGAATGTCGACGAGCTGACGGAGAAGACGAGCTCTCCACGACATCACTGTCGAAGCTGCCACCGCCACCTTCGCTCGAAGAGATCGTCGCCGCTGCATCCTGAAGGCTTCTCTGTCGAGAACGAAGCAGCCATCGTTGAGAACTCTCTCGCAACTGCTGAAGATCACCGCTACGACGAGGAACCCGCTATTGCCCGAAGTACACCTTCGCCGTCGAGATCCCGAGAGAAGCAGGCCTCCGTCGAAGTCGGAGAGATCACCGCTGACAATGAAGAAGAAGAAGTCGAAGAGGTTCAGAAGAACTTGTCGTTGCCGTCGGAGTTCCCAAACCAAGAAGTCGTCGTTGGAGCTGTGAACGAAGAAGTCGTCGACGTCTTCGTGTTGCTGCATGCCCTAAAGAATAACGAAGACGGTGATATCCTCGGTGCTGACGTGGACGAGTTAATGCGAGCGAGATAACGAAACCAACGGCTGAGATATTTCCATGCGAGATCACGTGGCATCGAAGAAGCCACCGTCAAGGAGAGCTCACCATTGCCTGAGAGTCCTAGGACGAATCGGAGGAGGGAGAGAAACGAAGAGAACGTCGACGAGCTGACGGAGAAGACGAGCTCTCCACGACGTCGCTGTCGAAGCTGCCACCGCCGCCTTCGCTTGAATAGATCGTCGCCGCTGCATCCTGAAGGCTTCTCCATCGAGAACGAAGCAGCCGTCGCTGAGAACTCTCTCGCAGCTGCTAAAGATCACTGCTACGACGAGGAACCCGCTACTGCCCGAAGTACACCTTCGCCGTCGAGATCCCGAGAGAAGCAGGCCTCCGTCGAAGTCAGAGAGATCACCGCTGACAACGAATAAGAAGAAGTCGAAGAGGTTCAGAAGAACTCGTCGTTGCTGTCGGAGTTCCCAAACCAAGAAGTCGCCGTTGGAGCTGTGAACGAAGAAGTCGCCGACGTCTTCGTGTTGCTGCATGACCTAAAGAATAACGAAGACGGTGATATCCTCGGTGCTGACATGGATGAGTTGATGCGAGCGAGATAACGAAACCAACGGCTGAGATCTTTCCATGCGGGATCACGTGAGGATGCTGCGAAACACAAAAATTGAGGACGCACGATTTTTAAAGCGTGACGTGGCCAAGTTTTTTAAGGAGTTACTGAGCGCACAGACCGACTATATTTGGGATTTGAACTGAGTTTGCTTTACACACAGACTAGTGCACAACTTGACATCCAGGAGTCGGATTGAGACACCGTTTGCGTCAGATTGGAGCTGACGATGTGCTGATTGACAGAGATGCCTACACAGACATGAACTGAGCATTTCTAAACCCTTTACTTTTTATTTTCGTGTCTTAGTGTAACGTTCTTTGTAGGGGAAACTTTACCATCTTTGGTACTATTTTGGGACTTGTCTGGTTGGGGCTAGACAAGTGGGACCCAGCTAGTTTGGGACTAGCTGGTAGAAAGCGTTACTAGGATTGATAGTGAGAGAAAACACAGTGAGTGGTGTACTGAGAGCCTGGCGAGTGTAGAGACGTAGAGGGTGCTCTGAGCGTGCTCTAACTTGTGGTTTTGTACCTATTGCGCTATTCAATACTAGTATCTGCTTTGGGGGCTGGAGTAGGTCGTTGGGACGACCGAACCAGGGTAAATCTGTTGTGTACTCTGTGTCTACATTTTATTCACTCTGCTGCTGCTATAACTATGTGAGTTTGTTCGTGGTTTGCACGAATTATTTTATAAGCCTATTCAACCCCCTTTAGGCTAGGATCCAGATCCAACATAGTGATCTTGGCCTAGCCAAATCCCTTGAACGTGTTTCGCTGGACCATAAGGATGCGAATTATTATTATGTGAAACCATCAATTACATCTAGTCTAATACGTTAAAAATCGTCTTCAAGATTAATCGTAGCCCTCATTGTTTTGGAGTTTGGCAACTATAGGTTCCATGTTATAGTTGTTGAGCACACTCAAAACATGACATGGCTACCTTAATGAAAACCAACATCTAATTACATGTGATATAGTCTAGACTTAACCCAAACAGTCGTGTTGTGCATACACCGAGCGCTTGCATAAGTTAAGCTAGACACGAAAACAAGGGTCTTACTAGACTAGTCATTATGATTTGGATAAGCACACTCATGATCATAAGTAGCTAGGGGTAAAAATCAATATTGAGTCATATATGATATGATTGATGAAGAGTTCATCTACCGACTGCAGAGTCAAACAACTTGTTGAGCACACTCAAGGTTGAGAGACTCAGGGTGGTGTGATCCCTCTCCCACTAAGTTTAATTAATGAACTTGTTCATTATTATGGCTTAATATGATCATTAAAATAGTGGGAGAATATAATTGAATAAAAATCAATCTAATTGTATTTAAAAATTATGAACGCATGCTAATTCTAAAATTCTATTATATGCAGTATGGAGTCAGGACTAAAATTTATCATTGAGAAAAACGTGCTGAATAGAACCAACTATAAAGACTGGTTGAGGAACATCAAACTGATCCTCTCGTTAGCTAGGATTAGTTATGTGCTAACAGACACTGCTCCCAACAAACCGAACGATAAAGCCACTAAAGAAGAAAAGGAGTCCTACAAGATATGGCAGAATGATGCAAAGAAGGCAAAGCGTCTTACTCTGGCCTCGATGAATAATGAACTGCAACGAAAGCATGAACATATGGATGTTCAGATGCTTTTGAATACATAACAATTGTATGGTAAGCAGTCTCGGGGTACTAATTTTGAGGCTACCTGCAACCTTTGGGGAACGAAGTTGACGACATGCCCCGTCTAAGACAATGTGATCAAGATGATCGGATATGTTGAGGACGCAGCTGAGCTAGGATTTGTCCTTGATCATGAGATGACCACTGACATTATCCTGAACCATTTGACTCGTGCTTTCAGCCAGTTCATTACAAATTTTATAATGACAACTTTACGGTGGAACTCTCTATCCTCCTAAACATGCTCCAGCAGTTCGAGGAGAGAATCAAGCCAGAACCACCAGTGTTGGTTGTTGGCTCTACTTCTTATATCTACCCAAGGGCAAAGGTAAGAAGATGCGGATCCCTCAACCTGCTAAGCCAAAAAGAGGATAAAAAGAAAAGGGGGCGTCGTCTGATTCAGAGTGTTTCCACTGCCATAAATCTTGACACTAGAAGAGGAACTGCAATGCTTACCGTGCAGAGAAAAAGGGGCAGTGTGATACCTCATCTTCAGGTATAAACCTTGTTACAGAGTATATGTATTTCCATGAAGTTTAATATGTGGAATGCAATACCAGTATGTTTACTAAACATTTGTATATTGTCTACAAGTGCTTAAAGCTGTGGAAACGTGCATGAAAAAGAGGGAAAAACTATATACAATAAACACTCATCACCGACCGTACGAGGTATTTTCCATTCCTACATGTTTTTCCCGTTTTGTCTTCTCTTTTGCTTTTGTGGTCCCTCATATGCCTTGCAGGAAATATGTGCCGATTAGGGATCATATGGCGAGATTCTAGTGCAAAGAGGCAAAATGAGCGAAGTTGGGGTCAATTGGTGCAAGGGAAGAGGATTTTGTGAATAACAGGAACCCACGTGGCCACGTCAGAATGTAATGCACAGCCGCGTCAAACTGCATTAGAGAAGACATCGACGCGACCGCATCAAAGACCACCAAACGGCTGCGTTAGGGAAGATAAAGGTTCAAGATCTGAAGCTTACATGACCCGCTCAGATGAAGACGACGCGGCCGCGATTCTACGAAAACTGAAGCTGATCGATGCGGCCGCGGTAAAGATAACGTAGTCGCATAGCCTCTTTTGACATGGCCGCTTCTCCAATGATGCGACTGCGTCGCTGAAGCACCGCTTCCCCATTTCACCCAAGGGATCAACGCGACCGCATCGTTTCCGACGTGGTCGCGTCAGACTGGTTTTCTGAGGCGGCTAGGGCAAAACCTGGGGGTTATTTTGGTATTTTGGTCGCACGTATATAAGCACCACTTCTTCCTTCTGCGAGAGGATCTTCTTTTTCAACATTATTATTATTTTCTAGGGTTCTAAGGGTTTTGTAAGAATTATAAACTCTATTACTTTGTCCTTTTCGTTGTTCTTATTGCTTATTAGTGCAATTGCTTAGCATTTTTAAATAGAATCTCTCTCTTTGTGATCATTTTCCTATTTTATCATCCATTGCCTATTAAATTTGAATCTATGGCTTTTGATGCTTACCCATTGCTAGAAATCTCTTCTATTGCAATAGGCAGGGAGTAGTTTCCTTCTAGGGCAATGAGATGAACCCCATTGGATTAGGGCTATGGGTTAGATGTTGTTATTAACCTAATTTCCGGGCTGGAGATTAGGGGTACATTGGGATGATTATTGTCGTTGTAGATTCGTCCCCCCTCCCTTCGGGGTGATCGGATTAGCCGCTGACCAAAAATCGGGACCAATCAGGGATCCGGTCCCTAAAACGATCCATACTATCGGTGTGACTGACCACCAATGGGCACCGATTAAGAGTTCTCCCAATGTAGGTCTAATCCTCGAATTCCACTGTAGGCGGGAGGAAGATTGGGGATATTCGTCGAGCATAATGCGCCCAACGTACACCGATGCATCGAAGACCACTGACATCGGTGTAGATTGGATTGGCCTATCATTCCATCGCGATAGCCAGGGTTAGGACATGACATAATGGAATAACCTATCATGCATCACGACAGTGTGGGATAGGCGAATGCCCTTAGGTCACACGACCTCTCCCAAGTCCCTGTGAACATGTCAACCGGTTGATTACTTGTTTAGCCCTAACCTTGGTCCAATAGCAGTGATTCCCCATGCCTTAGAGCTTTTATTCCTTGATTCACTCCTTTTCTATTTTCACAGATCAATCACCGATTTTATTGCGTATCTTTCACTCGAAGACCACTAATCGATACTCACAATTTGCCTCCCTGTGTTCGACCCATTAGTGCTATACACAACCCTTGCGCTGTGGTATTATTATTAGCGTCGTCTAGACAACGATCAGGTTTTTGGCGCCGTTGCCGGGGAGTCGTAATTTGATATCGATTTCGAGTCTTTGTCGAGAGACTATGTGTTTCTTTTTCTTTTTTTGCTCATATTTCCTTTTTCATCGATTCTTGGTGCTTTTAACGTTTCTTTTTGGTGTAGCTGTTTTTGCATGTACAAGAGATCTCAAGGCATTGCAGATTTGTGTCTGCTAGACCCGAAGATCGAAGCCACCGCAAGAAGGCTCAATGCCGAAAGGAGGAGGAGATAAGCCCTCGAGACGATGGGGGGGGAACTACACAACCTCGAGAATGGTTCCCAACCACCACCAGCTAGGTCGCTTCTGGATTATTCCATGCCCTACAATAGATCAACATCTAGCGTCCAAAGGCCGACGGTGGAGCCAAACCACTTCGAGCTCAAACCATCTTTGGTTGACATCATACAAAGTGACCAATTATCAGGGTCCTCGATGGAGAATCCGAACGACCGTCTCAACACCTTTTTAGAGAAGATGGACACGCAGAAGATAAATGTCGTCACCAATGATGCCATCAAGCTGAGATTATTCCCTTTCTTGCTTAGGGATAAAGCCAAAGATGGGCTTAGGAGTCATAGTCTCAACACG
This sequence comes from Scilla litardierei, assembly GCA_030789695.1. Lineage (NCBI taxonomy): Eukaryota > Viridiplantae > Streptophyta > Magnoliopsida > Asparagales > Asparagaceae > Scilla > Scilla litardierei. The sequence goes on along the minus strand of CM061134.1, from coordinate 78,646,489 downwards.
TTCACTACATGGGACAGCTTATCTATTGTGTTTCTAACGAAATATTTCCTCCAGGAAAAATTGCTAATTTGCGTATCGAGATCAACAATTTCAAGCATTCGGAGTGAGAATCTCTGTATGAAGCCTGTGAGAGGTTTAAGGACCTCCAAAGAATCTGCCCCCACAACGGCATACCAGACTGGTTGCTTATTCAAGCCTTCTACAACGGGTTAACGCCGCTGGTAAGGATGTCTATCGGTGCCGCCACTAATGGCGCTATAATGAGCAAGACCCCAGCTGAAGCAAAGAGACTGCTGGAATCCATGGCAGAAAACAATGACTCCTGGAGCAATGAGAGAAGCACCTTTGCGAGGGGAGGTAAGTATGATGTTGATGAGGTATCACTACTTTAAGAAAAATTTGATGCCTTGACTAAACAGCTTTCTCTCATTGGACTGGGTGCTGCTAAGCCAACTACGACGACAGTTTGTGAAATTTGTGGTGTGTAAGGGCACCAGGGAACTGAATGCTTTTCACCTAGGAGGCGCCTCTGGATATGACCATTGAGCAAGAAAATGCCCTATACGGAAGCAATCCGAGGCCGTCGAACAATCCTTACTTCGGAACTTACAATCAGGGGTGGAGAAACCACCCAAACGTTTCTTATCAGACTTCGGTGTTGCAAGCCCCTCCGCAGTACCCTCAGTAGCCCCAAGACTTCCAGACTCTTCCTCCTCAGGGACAATTTCAAAATTTCAACCAGAGGCCCCCTATGAATGCACCCTCTGTCCAGAAATCTAGTTTATAAGTGCTAATCGAGGGCCATATCCGGACCCAGAGCCAACGGAACACCAACTTCCAGAGCTCGATCCAGCAGTTAATGACAAGGACGCCGCAACTCGTGTCCACCACACAACAGCTGACGTCGGGCCAGAAATCTTTGGAAACCATCCTGGCACAAATGGTGCATCAGCTCTCCCAACTCTCTAAGGCACAAGGGAAGCTACCAGGGCAAGCTGAAGAGAACCCAGCGAGCACATCAACGCCATCACATTAAAGAGCGAGAGTAAATTTGATGGCCCTGCCATGCCCATCATGGAGAAAGAATCTGAGGTTGAAGGAGAATCTTACATTGAGCTCGGATCTAGAAATGACAAGGAAGATGAGCGAGAGGTAGAGCCTCCACATCCCGAACCCTCCAAGGAGAAGGAAGTAGAAAAGGGCATGGGAAGCCCACTTACGAGCCTCTCAGTACTTATATGTCAAGGATTCCATTCCCGTCAAGACTAACAAAGGCCAAATTGGACGAGAAGTATGGGAAATTCTTTGAGCTCCTGAAGCAGCTGAAAATTTCCATCCCCTTCCTTGACGCAATTTTGGAGATACCCACCTACGCCAAGTTTCTGAAGGAGATAATCACTAAGGGTGGTTGGCGGGAGAAAGTGGTGCTATCCGCAGAATGCATCGCCATTATTCAAAGGAAGGCGGTGAAAAAATTGGAGGATCCGGTGAACTTCTCAACCCAGTGCGCTATAGGTGATTTGAAGATCACATGTGCTCTATTCAACTTAGGGGAAAGCGTCAGCTTGATGCCTATAGGGAATTGTGAGAAGCTCAATCTAGGAGAGCTCCAGCCTACGAACATGTCGCTCCAACTGGCGGATCGCTCGATGAAGTATCCTCTCGGAGTGGTCGAAGACGTGCCGGTACAAATTTGAAGGATAGTAGTTCCATGTGACTTCTTCATCATGGATATACCCGAAGATGCACGCATTACGATCATCCTCAGGCGACCATTCTTAGCCACGACGGGAGTCCTCATCGATGTTAAGGGAGGAAGACTCTTCCTCAATGTCAGAAAAGATAAGGTCTAGTTCGACCTCAAAAAGTCGATGCGGAACTTCACGGAAGTCGATCACATGGACCAAGTGGATCTCCTTGAGGAAGCCATCAAGGAGACTAACTTAGAGGCGCTCTTCCTTAGCGACAACGTGGAGCCCCCCATTAGGCGAGAGGCCATGCTGAAAGAGATTGCAACAAAGGAGGAGCACAAGGAAGCCTCCAAGGGGAATCTTAAGGAGAAGCCACCGCGATCACACCCACTTGACCCCGAGGAGAAGAAGAAGCGAGGAGAGAACTGTTGGATCTGGATCCTAGCCTTAGGGGGGGGTGAATAGGCTTATAAAAATAATTCGTGCAACCCACGAATAAGCACACGCAGTTATAGCAGCAACATGATAAATAAAAAGCAGACACAGAGTACACATCAGATTTACCCTGGTTCGGTCGTCCCAACGACCTACTCCAGCCCCCAAAGCAGAACTAGATTGAATAGCGCAATATGTACAAAACCACAAGTTAGAGCACGCTCAGAGCACCCTCTACGTCTCTACACTCGCCAGGCTCTCAGTACCCCACACACAGTGTTTTCTCTCACTTTCAATCCTAGAAATGCTTTCTACCAGCTAGTCCCAAACTAGCTGGGTCCCACTTGTCTAGCCCCAACTAGACAAGTCCCAAAATAGTCCACAAAAGAAGGTAAAGTTTCCCCTACAGAGAACGTTACACTAAGACACAAATAAAGGAGTTTAGGGTTTAGAAATGCTCAGTTTGTGTCTGTGTAGGCGTCTCTGTCAATCAGCACATCGTCAGCTCCGATCTGACGCAAACGGTGTCTTAATCTGACTCCTGGATGTCAAGTTATGCACTGGTCTGTGCACAAAGCAATTTCAGTTCAATCCCTTATAAACTGTCGGTCTGTGCACGTAGCAGCTCCCTTAAATTCAGTCGTCGGTGCGCAGAGAAACTCAATTCAACTCAAAAATTAAGCGGGCTGTGCGCACAACAACTCCTAATATATTTCCCCTGCCACGTCAGCACGCAGATCGTTCATCTCGTTTTCGATCGTGCGATTGATCTCCCAATCTCAGCCGTTGATGCGTTTTTCACAAAGCACAGCAGCCATCCGATGGGCTAGGGCATGCAGGAGCTCGGATTACATCGACATCGTCGGCGTGGGCTTCTTCTCTGACTTGATCAGCGGCGTGGATGACGAGGGCTTCAGCAGCGGCGGATCAGCAGCTTCGATGACGTCTCCTTCACGGCATTCTCTGAGCAACGTTGATGAACGACAATGAGGGGTTTGCAGCGATGAAAGCTCCTTCGATGATCGACGACGACTACGTTCTCCAGCGGCGACAGAGCTTCTTCTTCGATGGCGAGGCCACGGTGCAGGGCTTCGACTTGATGACAACAGCACCGTTGATTTACTCCGAGCGATGACGGCAGCTTCTGCACTCGATGATAACGACGGCGAAGCGAACTCCCGGCGGCGAGGACTTCAAGATGGCGAGCGCTCCAATGACGGCGGTGAGGTCTCACAGCAACGACAGCGTCGACAGGCGGTGGGGTTCTTCGACAGCGTCCTTAGTTGCTCGACGGCGTCGGTGTCTTCTTCACGATGTGCAGGCTCCGGCGGTCCGTTGAAGATGATGGCAAGATGATGGCCTCGACTTCAGGCAACGGAGAGAGATGTTGATAAGGGGATGTTTACCTCGATGGGGCTTGTCTCGATGGCTTGGAGTTTGAGGGAGATTGTAAATGATGGCTTACGGCAATGTACGATTTGTTGTAGCTATTTGTAAATGATGGCTGTAAGTCTCTCTTTCAATTTTTTTGATTGCCACATGACTTGTTGTAGCCCCCTCTTCAATTTTTTGTTACGGCCTCTCTCAACCTTTTTGTTATTGCTGCACACCCTAAAATGTTGTAGCCCCTCACAATGATATTTATATTGTAGAATTAGGGTTTTCATGTTGGCAATAGATAGGATATTTGAATTGAATTATGGCTAGGAATAAGTTTGGCTAGGATGAGGACACAACGAACTAGGAAATTTGTAATTGGCTAGGGATTGGGTTGAATCAATCAACTTGGGATTCTATTTGATCTTGTAGCAAAACTAATGGGAGTTGGAAGAATCAAATATTTGTAAATCTTACGAAAAGATTTGATCAAGTCCATCTCATCCCATCTCATCCCATGTTGGACCAAGTCCAATTTTGCTCTCCATTGACCAAGTCAAACTTCTTTGTGCACACACACTCGATCCCTTTCTCCTAATATGCTATACGAATAGCAATTCCGTCAATTAGTGAAAGTATATTGTTTCGCCAAGCCTGAAACACACTAAGCACACACATTAGATATAACGACACGTTTGTCATCATCAAACCAAGATCCTAGATCGTTGCTCCCAACAATCTCCCTCTTTTGGTGATGACAAACCCATAAAAGATTTGAGCAATAGGTATGAGTGTGTGAAGTGTGTTGAAGGGTGTAATGCAGTATGAAGTATGGTTGAGTTCAAGCAATTACAATAGCATGCACAGTGTTATATCAAATATACAAGCATGCTCCCCCTTCTCTCAAGCTCCCCATTCAACAAATAATACAAATAATTCCAAGCTCCCCCTTCAACAAATAATACCGACAAATCTTTCTTTTTCTTTCTCCCCCTTTGTAATCACCAAAAGTGGAGTAATGAAGTCACAAAAATATTCCATGCAAAAATAAACCATTATTAAATGTAGCGTGCAATTTGCATGAGTTTTCCAAATAATAGACAGTTCAAGTTCATAGAATTTCAAAACAAGACATCTCCACCTTTGTGTAAGTGAAATGATACAGACGATAAAGTGCAAGAGGAGATTCAATATCAGAAAATCAACCAAATCAATCCACATTTTCCAATTTTCATGAATATCACTAGGATTGATTTTTCCCACCTCATCAAGGATGAGTTCAAGTTACCGAACCCCGAAACATGGCCTAAAAGGACTTTTAAATGCGGGGTGGCATTGCTTGACGAGTTATATACACCAACGCTAATGATTACCCATTTAGCACAAGTTGGATACTCGTGGGTTGTGTATTAGCCTTGAAGTGTATCCATTTTTCATACGGAGCAATTTTCATATATTTTTTCATTTGCAATTTTTTGCTCAATTTTAATTCAGGGCTAAACACTTCATATCCCTTAGAAAATTCAGAATTTAATCATTCCTACATTCACTTTCCATTATTCTTCAAAACAATCTCCAAAAGCACTAAAAAGTCAAATATCGTAAAAGTGCAAATGTAGGTGTAGAAGTCAAGTTTAAAACTTATGAGACATGTCATGGCTACTAAAAAGAAAACAACATGTTCATGTAGCTACAACAATAATGAATTAACTTCTACAAGGGATAGATTTTATCATTCATACAATACCACTTAAGAGATTCATAAGAGGATAATCAATAAGCACATTTTTTTTTGATTTTTTTCAGAAATAAAAACATTTAAAAAATCATGCCTGTAAGCACACAAAACAAAATAAAAACAAGCACACAAAAAAAAACTATGAAGGTATGCAATGAAATGCAAAGAGGGATAAAAATTATACCTTCTCGTCGCTTTTTGACGAAGGAGCTAAAAGAATGAGACATTGAATTTATCGCTCCTCGCCAAAACTCCATCACACCTACATGAAAGGTGTTAAGTGTGACCTTGGAATCCAACAAGGTCCACTAGTGTTAGCCAATATTTTTTTAGGAACCCACACTTGTTTAAACTTGATATTAGTGTTCCTAAATTTGCAATAATATGAAGTGTGACCTACACTATCACAAGTAAAGCACTTTGCATATAAGTTCTTTGCAATAGAGGGTGCATTGTGGAATTTCTTGAATTTTGGATTTTCGACATTTTTCAAACCAAATCCAAGTCCTCTTCTGTTATTGCCATATAGTTGATTCTCTAAAATAGTATCCAACGATTGTTTTCCCATAGAGAATTTCTTAATGGCAAACTCAAGATTAGAGACTTTGGATTTCAACAATTTATTTTCTTCCACGAGTAATGTGCATTTACTTATAAAAGCTCTCTTGTTTTCCTCTTCCTTCTTTTCAAATTCAATCATTTTTCTTTTAAAATCATTATCCAACATACAAAATTTATCATTAAGCTCTCTAATCACATAGTCTTTTTCAGTTTCGAGCTTAATCAAATCAAGTTTAAGCATGCTAATATTATTCATCAAGGAAGGACAAGAGAGGCAAGGTGCTTCATCATTAAAACTGGACTTTTCCTTTTTCAAAGTGTCAATAGTAGAGTCACGAGCAACAATATTAATTTTGAGTTTTTCAATCTCTTTAGACATTTCATATTCAGATTGTTGCATTTCAAAGTTCTCATTTTGATAATCATCTATAGTGGATTCAAGCTCTATTATTTTATCTTGCATTTCTTTACAAAGAGTAAGGAGTTCAGTTTTACTACCATAAATTACCCCATCGTGTATTCCCATCAATGCCATGCATGAGTGGGCTTCATGTTCTTCCTCCTCACTCTCAGCTTCGCTGTCCATATCCCAAGTTAGCACCTTGGATTTTCCCTTTTCTTTAGCTACCTGAGCTGTCTCATGTGGGCAATCCCTCATTCGATGTCCTCTTTTCTTGCATTTAAAACAAGTCATTCTATTAGTAGCATTCTGATCATAAGTTTGCTTAGAAGACTGAAAAAAGTTAGAGCGATTAAACCTGGGTGCCATTTCTGTTCTTCCTTGCTTGGTCTGGACATACTTTCTGAAGTTTCTGACCATTAGCGCTATGTCATCATCATCTTCTTCACTTTCGTCAGCTTTCAGAGTAAGTGGCTTGGTAGCTTTCTCCTTCTCCTCAGGTTTCTCCCTTTTATCCACGTTTTGCAATTCAAGCTCGTGGGACATTAGATTACCTATCAAGTCCTCCACCCTCATCTGTGATAGATCCTTCGCTTCTTGGATGGCAGTAACTTTAGGCCTGAAAGAGCTTGGCAGTGCTCTTAATATCTTTCTCACCTGCTCAAGGCTAGAATATGGCTTACCGAGCGAACTAGACTTGTAGACAATGTTGGTGAACCTCACAAACATTTCTGATATGGTCTCTGATGGTAGCATGCGAAATCCCTCGTATTCCGTGCTCAGAAGTGCAAGTCTATACTCCTTCACCAGTGACGTTCCCTCGTGCGTCACCTCCAAGGTATGCCATATTTCCTGCGCAGTTAAACAATGTGAGATACGATTGAATTCATATTTATCTAATGCACAAATGAGAGCATTCATAGCTTTAGCATTTAAAGAATAAAGCTTCCAATCATTATCATCCCATTTATCATCAGGTTTAAGCATCTCAGTGTTTTCAATTTTAATAACAGGTGATTTATAGCCTTTTTCAACAATTTGCCAAGCTTTATAATCAATAGAAATCAAGTAGATTCTCATACGATTTTTCCAATAAGCATATTCTACTCCATTAAATCTAGGTGGTCGGGAAATAGACTGATCCTCAGCAAAAGCACTATCAATGTGGTCCATGGTCAAACTAGGCTAGATCGACTAAACTGGCTCTGATACCACTTGTTGGATCTGTATCCTAGCCTAGGGGGGGGTGAATAGGCTTATAAAAATAATTCGTGCAACCCACGAATAAGCACACGCAGTTATAGCAGCAACATGGTAAATAAAAAGCAGACACAGAGTACACAGCAGATTTACCCTGGTTCGGTCGTCCCAACGACCTACTCCAGCCCCCAAAGCAGAACTAGTATTGAATAGCGCAATAGGTACAAAACCACAAGTTAGAGCACGCTCAGAGCACCCTCTACGTCTCTACACTCGCCAGGCTCTCAGTACCACACACACAGTGTTTTCTCTCACTTTCAATCCTAGAAATGCTTTCTACCAGCTAGTCCCAAACTAGCTGGGTCCCACTTGTCTAGCCCCAACTAGACAAGTCCCAAAATAGTCCACAAAAGAAGGTAAAGTTTCCCCTACAGAGAACGTTACACAAGACACAAATAAAGGAGTTTAGGGTTTAGAAATGCTCAGTTTGTGTCTGTGTAGGCGTCTCTATCAATCAGCACATCGTCAGCTCTGATCTGACGCAAACGGTGTCTCAATCTGACTCCTGGATGTCAAGTTATGCACTGGTCTGTGCACAAAGCAATTTCAGTTCAATCCCTTATAAACTGTCGGTCTGTGCACGTAGCAGCTCCCTTAAATTCAGTCGTCGGTGCGCAAAGAAACTCAATTCAACTCAAAAATTAAGCGGGCTATGCGCACAGCAACTCCTAATATATTTCCCCCGCCACATCAGCACGCAGATCGTTCATCTCGTTTTCGATCGTGCGATTGATCTCCCAATCTCAGCCGTTGATGCGTTTTTTCACGAAGCACAGCAGCCGTCCGATGGGCTAGGGCATGCAGGAGCTCGGATTACGTTGACATCGTCGGCGTTGGCTTCTTCTCTGACTTGATCAGCGGCGTGGATGACGAGGGCTTCAGCAGCGGCGGATCAGCAGCTTCGATGACGTCTCCTTCACGGCATTCTCCGAGCAACGTTGATGAACGGCAATGAGGGTTTTGCTGCGGTGAAAGCTCCTTCGATGATCGACGGCGACTACGTTCTCCAGCGGCGACAGAGCTTCTTCTTCAATGGCGAGGCCACGGTGCAGGGCTTCGACTTGATGACAGCAGCACCGTTGATTTACTCCGAGCGATGGCGGCAGCTTCTGCACTCGATGACGACGACGGCGAAGCGAACTCCCGGCGGTGAGGACTTCAAGATGGCGAGCGCTCCAATGACGGCAGTGAGGACTCGCAGCAACGACAGCGTCGACAGGCGGTGGGGTTCTTCATCAGCGTCCTTAGTTGCTCGACGACGTCGGTGTCTTCTTCACGATGTGCAGGCTCCGGCGGTCCGTTGAAGATGATGGCAAGATGATGGCCTCGACTTCAGGCAACGGAGAGAGATGTTGATAAGGGGATGTTTACCTCGATGGGGCTTGTCTCGATGGCTTGGAGTTTGAGGGAGATTGTAAATGATGGCTTACGGCAATGTACGATTTGTTGTAGCTATTTGTAAATGATGGCTGTAAGTCTCTCTTTCAATTTTTTTGATTGCCACATGACTTGTTGTAGCCCCCTCTTCAATTTTTTGTTACGGCCTCTCTCAACCTTTTTGTTATTGCTGCACACCCTAAAATGTTGTAGCCCCTCACAATGATATTTATATTGTAGAATTAGGGTTTTCATGTTGGCAATAGATAGGATATTTGATTTGAATTATGGCTAGGAATAAGTTTGGCTAGGATGAGGACACAACGAACTAGGAAATTTGTAATTGGCTAGGGATTGGGTTGAATCAATCAACTTGGGATTCTATTTGATCTTGTAGCAAAACTAATGGGAGTTGGAAGAATCAAATATTTGTAAATCTTACGAAAAGATTTGATCACGTCCATCTCATCCCATCTCATCCCATGTTGGACCAAGTCCAATTTTGCTCTCCATTGACCAAGTCAAACTTCTTTGTGCACACACACTCGATCCCTTTCTCCCAATATGCTATACGAATAGCAATTCCACCAAATAGTGAAAGTATATTGTTTCGCCAAGCCTGAAACACACTAAGCACACACATTAGATATAACGACACGTTTGTCATCATCAAACCAAGATCCTAGATCGTTGCTCCCAACAATCTCCCTCTTTTGGTGATGACAAACCCATAAAAGATTTGAGCAATAGGTATGAGTGTGTGAAGTGTGTTGAAGGGTGTAATGCAGTATGAAGTATGGTTGAGTTCAAGCAATTACAATAGCATGCACAGTGTTATATCAAATATAAAAGCATGCTCCCCCTTCTCTCAAGCTCCCCATTCAACAAATAATACAAATAATTCCAAGCTCCCCCTTCAACAAATAATACCGACAAATCTTTCTTTTTCTTTCTCCCCCTTTGTAATCACCAAAAGTGGAGTAATAAAGTCACAAAAATATTCCATGCAAAAATAAACCATTATTAAATGTAGCGTGCAATTTGCATGCGTTTTCCAAATAATAGACAGTTCAAGTTCATAGAATTTCAAAACAAGACATCTCCACCTTTGTGTAAGTGAAATGATACAGACGATAAAGTGCAAGAGGAGATTCAATATCAGAAAATCAACCAAATCAATCCACATTTTCCAATTTTCATGAATATCACTAGGATTGATTTTTCCCACCTCATCAAGGATGAGTTCAAGTTACCGAACCTCGAAACATGGCCTAAAAGGACTTTTAAATGCGGGGTGGCATTGCTTGACGAGTTATATACACCAACGCTAATGATTACCCATTTAGCACAAGTTGGATACTCGTGGGTTGTGTATTAGCCTTGAAGTGTATCCATTTTTCATACGGAGCAATTTTCATATATTTTTTCATTTGCAATTTTTTTGCTCAATTTTAATTCAGGGCTAAACACTTCATATCCCTTAGAAAATTCAGAATTTAATCATTCCTACATTCACTTTCCATTATTCTTCAAAACAATCTCCAAAAGCACTAAAAAGTCAAATATCGTAAAAGTGCAAATGTAGGTGTAGAAGTCAAGTTTAAAACTTATGAGACATGTCATGGCTACTAAAAAGAAAACAACATGTTCATGTAGCTACAACAATAATGAATTAACTTCTACAAGGGATAGATTTTATCATTCATACAATACCACTTAAGAGATTCATAAGAGGATAATCAATAAGCACATTTATTTGATTTTTTTTCAGAAATAAAAACATTTAAAAAATCATGCCTGCAAGCACACAAAACAAAATAAAAACAAGCACAAAAAAAAAAACTATGAAGGTATGCAATGAAATGCAAAGAGGGATAAAAATTATACATTCTCGTCACTTTTTGACGAAGGAGCTAAAAGAATGAGACATTGAATTTATCGCTCCTCGCCAAAACTCCATCACACCTACATGAAAGGTGTTAAGTGTGACCTTGGAATCCAACAAGGTCCACTAGTGTTAGCCAATATTGTTTTAGGAACCCACACTTGTTTAAACTTGATATTAGTGTTCCTAAATTTGCAATAATATGAAGTGTGGCCTACACTATCACAAGTAAAGCACTTTGCATATAAGTTCTTTGCAATAGAGGGTGCATTGTGGAATTTCTTGAATTTTAGATTTTCGACATTTTTCATACCAAATCCAAGTCCTCTTCTGTTATTGCCATATAGTTGATTCTCTAAAATAGTATCCAACGATTGTTTTCCCATAGAGAATTTCTTAATGGCAAACTCAAGATTAGAGACTTTGGAAAATATGATGCTCTGTCTGCCCGACCCGAGTCAGCTCTGCTCGGTCGAGCAGCTAGCTGACTCGGTCGATAAAAGCTCTGCTCGGGCTGTACAGGAGGTTGATCGTGCTTCGAAGATAGAGGCTGCTTGTCCAAGCACCATTTATGCTCGGTCCGAGTAATCCGCGTATCAGCTCTCCTCCTTCATCTTGCATTTGCTCGACCGAGCAGCTGCTCTTCTCGGTTGAGTCGCCTGGGAAGATTTGTGCTGAAGCTCCTGCAGCTTTTCCTCTCTCTTTGCTCTCTCCTCCACTCCTCCCATGGATCTCAAACTCGGCAAACTCCTGTAGAGCTTTGCCAACGGGCTCACGGACGTGCCAGATGTGTCCATATCCAAAATGGGTCCCAAATGGCTCTAAAATCCCTGAAAATCCATAAAACACTATGAAACTCGAATATAGCATTAGAATTGCAATATCGTAGAAAAATACGGGATTTGGGTGCAAAATGGCATGAAATGCATTGGCATGATGCTATGAAAAGGTGTAAAATATGGACACATCAAAATCCCCCAAGCTTACCTTTTACTCGTCCTCGAGGAAAATGAATACTAAGTATGCCGGGAGATAAAGAAAAAGAAATAAAAATAAGAATGAAAGAAGAGTAGAGATGGATGGAGGGTGCTAAGGTTATTCGATCAGATCTCAAGCCTAAGCAGTATATCACGATGCTCCAAATAGTAAAAATTCATGCTAATGGTATTTTCAAGTTTTACAGATCATATGTCTAGCATACAATATAGACAAAAAATAGGGATCTCCTAAAATAATGACATCAACTCATATCAATCTCATGTAGTTCATAGAGTCTAGTATAAAAGGAGTTAGCAATGCACTTTTCAATCAGTAGATACACATGGAGCATATAGAAATCAAACCAGCATGCAATAGAGAATGGAAGGAATCATGCTATTCAGATATCAACTTCGAATCATGAAAAATCTCCAAAAACTAAAGTATTTCGTAAAGTGCAAGCATTATCAAATCTCCCCATAATGCACCATCTCCACTCTAATGGTATACTCACTCATATGATCAATTGGTTCACCCCCAAGCTTAGCTCGAGGCGTCGCATCTAGGAATATGATATTTTCCCTAGTATATGTGATAGCTTCTAATGAAAGGATACAAAACGATTTTATTTCTTTTATTTCTTTCTTTTTCTTTCCTTTTTCACTTTTTTCACATTTTTTCCTTTTTCTTAGAAGCTATATATTTCTTTTTGGGATTTTTGAGAAGTGATATGCGGTAAGGATAGAAGTATGGGTGAAACCATTTGATATGTAGAGAATTATAAAGATATGTGGAGAAGGAAAATAAGGAATCACTCGGTTCACTCATAAGAGGTGCACGACGATTCAAAATGATAATACTCTAACTAAACTCATAACTAGTATGGATATTTTCATTCATCTAGATAAATACTGAAAAGCATGCAGTAATAAGCACAATAACATCAAGCATGCAAACAGAAGTGAATAAGATAGAAAGCAGATGCTCCAAGTGTTCTAATGATGCGTGAACCTAGGTGCATTACCCAACATAAAGCATACTAGATACTATTTCATGCATTTGATTTTCAATTCATATTAGGCATCAATTCAGATAGATCAGCAAAAGAAGATGCACACATATACAAAGTAAAACTGAAACTACCCTAAATAGCATGTCATCAAGTAATAAGCACCGTGAATAACTACTAGGGGCTACGAGAAGTATCATCATGCAGAACATCCTTAGCATAAAAAGAAAAAGGGCGGAGAAAATAGGAAAATGGAAAGAGGGATGCATGCATGGCAAAAAGAAGAAAACGTGATGCAGAATGAGAAAAAAGATAAAGAGGTGGAAAAGTAAACTAAAAAGCTGAAAAAAGAGGAAAATATAAATGAAAAATGAAAAATAAAGCAGTAGCGCTCATCCCCCAAGCTAAACCCAGCAGTGTCCTCACTGCTTAGAAAACGATAGTAGGCGGGAGACGATGCTGAATAGGGTGGGTGGGTGGTTGAATATAAAAATAAAAACTGTGCAAAAGAAGTAAAAACGTGATATGATGCAATGATGAAGAAAAAATGATGCATATGTACGGAATGATGCATGGAGGATCCTACCCCAAGCTATATAAGATCAGGGCCTCGAAGAGACAAATGGGCACGATAAAATAAGAGGGAGGTAAAAATGGGAATGAGACAGCATCAAGCAGAGGCACCACCCTCTGGGGTGGTGGTGGGTCCCAATGCTCTGGATCAAGAGATGTGGGAGGTGCTTATGGCTCGATAAGTGGGTCAGTTCGCCAATGCCTAACTAGGTTGCGGAGGCGTGGGAGGTCCTGTTCAACGGACTATCTACTAATGCCGCCTCCCTGACCTATGAGTAGGAGCATGGCAATGAACTAATCTCCCTGGTCAGCGTCACGGAAGATAACGCCATATGATGCGTCCCTGATATGAAGATGTACAGGAGGGGTTGGGGCGTTGTATGGCAGGGGTGGAGTGGTGGACGATTCGTCAACAATATGGTCCTGTGTGGGTGAGCATGTACGATGCATGCATCTAGTAGGTTTAGGATTAGGGGCACCGGTGTCGGCATTTGTGGCTTTCGCACAGCGTGGCGGCATCATGCAAGAAGTATAAGTGTGTGCGATAGCATGTAAATCGTATAGGTTAAGAATGTACCGACAAGGGTTATCTGCGGCCGATCAGGAGTATCCCCCAAGGTAATCTCAGACGTGTCCTCTGACACAGGTAAAACATACCTAAAATAGAGACAAGAAAAACGTCAGTATATGAGACCTAAAATAGGGAAAATGCTGAATTGGGGATGCTCGACCGAGCAGCTTTACTGCTCGGTCCGAGCAATGATGTTCATTGGAAAATCCTGACCGAGCACATACTGTGCTCGGTCGAGCATCATGGGTGCACGATCGAGCACATGGTGATGCCTTAGGGGATTAGGGTATTGGGCAGCAGTGGATTGATGGGGCGACGGGGAGTGGGGGGTCATTTCGAGAGGGGGGGTGAACGACGCCACCGGCATGGGCGACATGAGAGGGGCGGTTCGAGAAGGGGAAGAGGGAAGAAAAGGGTGGGAAAAAGAAAGAGAAAGTGGGGGGGAGAGAGTTCTGACCGTACGGGCGGTGCAAGCGGCGGCGCGAGCGGTGGAAGATTGAACAGCGACGAGGCAGTTCGTGTAGGATATGGGGGATTTTTGCTCGCGCAGTAGATTAGGGTAGGATAGATTGGGGTAAGGGTTAAGGAATGATTTAGGGTGTAGAGACGAGAGTTTGGTTTTTAAAAATCGATTCGTTTGGGAGCAGGCCACGAAAAAAATCAGGATAAGGCGACTCGATCGAGCAGCATAGCTGCTCGGTCGGGTCAGACATGAATTAAATTTTAAAAAAGTTTTAGAACACTCCCTCATTAACTTGGTCGAGCTTGCTTATGCTCGGTCGGGCCAACGCCTACTTGGGCTGAGCAGAGGCTGTCGGGCCGTGTAGACAGAACGTTGTTTCTTCCTTGCTTTCTTGGGCATGTGCTACTCGACCGAGCAGAAGTAGCTCCGATCGTGTAGACAGAGTGTCGTTTTCATGCTCTTCTCTTGTGCCTTCGCTACTCAACCAAGCAGGCGGCTGCTCGGTCGAGTCACTTGCGACTCTTCATTCAGCTGTTTTAGCCCTTAGCTGTTTTCCTCCCAGCTGACGTGCGTTTATATTTCATATATTTGTGCACGTTTTCTTCTGTGTTTTTCCGTTATTTACCGCCGTCTTATATTCGTTTTCTCGTGTTTTCTTGTTTTCTTTTAGTTTTCTGTGTTTTTCGTATTTTGCAAGATTTTACCGGTGTAGGGGACATAAAACGATGATATCATTAGTCCCCGGAGCAACGGGAGGAGTCACGCGTGATCCATGGGGTCAAACGATGAAGATCGCATCTTTCAGCCCCTCACCCGACCGGTTGGTCACTTCCAACCGATCGGGTGATGCACGCGTGCACCACCCGGACACAAGTTGGAGCGGCCAAGAAGTCACCCGGTCGGTTCATAGACCGGTTCAAATGTCCCAAGTCTCTGGAATTCTGTCGCTGAATGCCAACCGACCGGGTGACCTTCACCCGACTGGTTCACCTGTAGCCGATTCTCCGAAGCCAAGACACGGAGAGATCAATCGACCGGTTCACCTGAAGGCACGAAGATCCAACCGATCAGCTCATGCCTCAACCGACCGTGCCGTGGTGACCGGGTGAAGTCCTATTCCGAGCTGCCGAAGAAACGAAGCAGGTCACCCGATCGGGTGACTTTTCACCCGATCGGATGATATCGTATTCTATATATAGGACCCCTAGGTTTTCCAGAAACGGGAGTTGTTATTTTTTGCTGTTTTTTCTCTTTCTTGACGGCTGTAATTTTTCAGATATTTGTAAGTTTTTCGATCTTTGTTAAACTTTAATATAGTGTTATTAGCATTGCTCTTACTTCTTTTTAATCGACTGATCATGATTTTTACGGTCGATTTTACTTTAGATCGTTTTTTACTAAATATGTGTGAGTAGTTCCCAAATCTAGGATTTTGGTGGAAACCCCTTCGTGGGTTCTTCCCGATGCGTCCATAGGACTAGGAAATCGATAGGGATTAGGAATCTAACGGTTACGCAGGGTGTTTTATTGTCATCGGCGGGAAAAAGACCGTCTTTGACCGTTGGGCCAAGGAGGAATAAACTTGGCGGTTGACTCCCTAGCCATAGCTCGCGCCCTTAGCGTAGACGTCAAATCGTAGCGCGCGGGAGCGGCAAGATGAGACGTTGGGAGTTATCATTGCGAACTTAGTGCTCCCGGAGTCGGTCAGTGTTAATGGACACGGGAGTGCCCACTGACCGAACCCGGGAAGTCTGGTGTATCATCCTGAGCACCGACCGGAATATCAGGCCCACTGGACACTGGTACCACTTTCAGAGGCAACGTCTCACCATTAGACCCTAATTCCGATCGTTATCCTACCCGTCGGTCGTATCAGCGAGAATCGCACGATAGGGTGGAAACCAAAGTCCCGGGTTTTCCCTTTATATTGTTTATCCCTTGCATTCCATTTACTGTGACAACCATTTATCCGATTCGGGCTAGCTCACCCATGGGGTGAATTTGATCCTTCTTGACATAAGCACATCCACGCCTCCCTGAGTTCGACCCCCAAGCCACACTACAACACCGTGCGCTTGCGGTTACAAATATTTAAATCTCACGCCCCCAATCATATTATTGCACACATCAAACACGCACAAAGCGGGGGACGTCAAGCTTTATGGCGCCGTTGCCGGGGAGGCAACGTGCTTGTTATTTTAGGATTTCATGAACCCTTGTGTCTAGCTCTCATCCCTACCTCGCGATAATTTTTGCATTCTTCTTTTTCCTTTTTATTTTCTTATTTTTATTTTTATTTTTTATCTTATCTGTTTCTTTCCCACTTTTCGCTTCATGGGTGTTTGTTGTTTTTCATGCGCAGGAGTTCTAGAAGTCTCGACGACTTGATTCCCGTTGATCCAGAGATAAACGTCACCCTAAGGCGTTTGGCCACCGAGAAGCGAAGAAGAGAGGATCCTGAAACCATGGGGGAGAACACCCCACCTTACAAGTCCCTGCTGGAGTACTTGATGCCATCCATCGAGTCCACCTCCGCCATCCGTCCTCCTGCTATTACGGCGCAAAGCTTCGAGCTTAAGCCGTCTTTGGTGACGTGGATCCAGCAGGATCAATTTTCGGGTGCACCCATGGAGAGCCCCATTGAACATTTGGACTCCTTCTTGGAGAAATGTGACACCTTCCGGATAAACGGTGTCACAACTGAGGCGATCCGTCTGAAGCTATTCCCCTTCTCTCTGCGAGATAAGGCCAAGCTATGGCTTAGGGGGAAGGACCCGAATACATTCAACACCTGGGAGAAGCTCTCAAATGCTTTCCTGACGAAGTTCTTTCCTCCGGGGAAGTCCATGAAGCTGAGGAGTGAGATATCCTCCTTCTCCCAGGCCAGCCACGAGTCTCTGCACGAAGCCTGGACCAGATACAAGGAGATGCAGCGGAGATGTCCCCACCATGAGCTCCCCAAGTGGCAGATCATAAATCTGTTCTATAATGGGTTGAGGGACGATTTGAAATCTTCCATGAACGCCGCGACTGGAGGGTCCTTTATGTCAAGAAGCGAAGAAGATGCCGGACAGATTATGGAAAATATGGCATCTAACAATGAGCAGTGGTGTGACGAGAGAGTCACACCAAGATCTGGGGGCATCCACAGAGTCGAGGACGTCGACAAATTATCCAGCAAGTTTAACTTGCTGTCGACCCAGATCTCTGCATTAATGGTAGGCGCCGGTGGCGCCGTACACAACAGATTGCTGCGGTGGAATCCGAAGTTTTTGGAGAATTCGACGATGGTGACATCTCACCACCGTTGGATCAGGCGAGCGCATTATTTTACAATCCTACGGGGAATGCGCCTTTTCCACCACGAACCAACTCCAACCCGGCCTACTCTCCTAACAACCGGAATCATCCCAACCTTAGCTATCGGGCGCCTTATCAACAGCCGACTCAGCAACAACAACAGATATATCAGCTGGCTAGGCCTCAGCAGCAGTTTTAGCAGCAACAATTCCAGTAGCAACAACCTCCACAACAATATCAGTAGTATGCTCCAAGGAATCAGCAGCCCATCCAGCAGCAATATGGCCAGCAGAGGGCCATCTCTCCGGTTGAGTCCCTCTTGACTCAATACATCGCCAACCAGGAGAAGATAAATCTGAAGCTAGAGATGGGACATAGAGTTCTCACTGATCAGGTGACCCAGCTGGGGTTATAAGTGGCGAACCTTCAGAGGCCGTAGAATCTTTTACCGCCACAGCCTGAAGTGAACTCGAGGGGGGCTAATCAAACCTTGGCACTCACGCATGAACATGCAAACGTGTCCGCTATCGTCTTGAGGAGCGGAACGCAAATCCCCACGAAAGTGTCCTCCAAAGAACCGGAAGCATCGTTGGTCGTGGAACGACCAATTGAAAAATTAAATGACGACGGTGCTTCGTCGCCAAAGCCAACTACTCTGGAGGGAGTCCATGGAGAGGAGAAGAAAAAGGATGAGGAAGGGAGTCTCAGAGTATTTAAGCCCGTTGTGCCTTTTCCACAACGGCTTGGCCAAGCCAAAATAGATGAGAAGTATGGCAGATTCTTTGCCATGGTCAAAGATCTGAGCTTGCAAATCCCCTTCCTCGAAGCTATCGAGACGATTCCCTCTTACGCCAAATTTCTAAAGGACTTGGTGACACGAGGATCCAGAAAGGAGAAGGTCGTATTAACGGCGGAGTGCAGTGCCCTCATTCAGCGCACAAATCCACCCAAGCTTAAAGACTCAGGAAGGTTCTCCATCCCTTGTTCGATTGGGGAAGTGCGAATCCAGAGGGCGCTCGTCGATCTAGGAGCGAGCGTCAGTCTAATGCCCCTGTCGCTATACAAGAGAATAGGTATGCGAGACTTGGAGCCCACCGGCATGACATTACAGCTTGCTGACCATTCGGTCAAATACCCGGTGGGAGTAGTGGACGACCTCCCTGTTAATGTGAGTGGAGTACAAGTACCGGTGGATTTTGTGGTGATGGACATGCCAGAAGATCAGCACACCCCTATTATCCTTGGACGGCCCTTTATGGCAACCGCGTTTTGATTGACATGAAGAATGGGAAGCTTTCCCTCAACGTCGGCCAAGAAAAAGTCGAATTTGACTTAGGGTTGTCAATGAAGCACCCCGATCCTCCAGATGACCCGAGATGCAATGTACTGGAGTTAGAAGAAGAGAGAGAAGTGGAGGAAAGCTCCTGGGAAATTCTCTCAAGAAATCCCCCCGATAGCTTGGGGGACTCCGAAGAACCAATTGGCCCGAAGAAGAATGATGTTGCTGGGATACCGGATGCGGCGCACACGATCCCTCACGGATTCCCAAAAGCTCCTCCTACGAGGAGAAAAGGCAAAGAGCCCATGGGGCTCACCGGGGATGAGATCCGGATCCTTAAACAAGTGACAGTGGACGCCAACACGAAGGAGAAGCCCCCGGACCCCATCAACAAAGGGAGGGTGGTCGAGTAATTTTTCTTGTCGCCACCGGCTACACCAAAAGCTACCAGCCCTGGAGATGAAGTGATACCAGACTTTGGGCATCACCCGTATCGCCCACCTTGAACATCATCAACGGGCGTCGAGCTAACCCATGCGCTTCATGGGAGGCAACCCATGCTCTAACCCTTTGTTTTCCATTTTAGGACTATTTTTAACTTTATTTCGTCTATTTTTAGTAAATAAATCCAGTCGCAAGAACTTCCGTTGAGGGACTAAGGCCGTTTGTGCACTTTTGCAGAAAACAAGGCCCCAACCGATCGGTTGATAACTCAACCGATCGGTTGGGATGTATCAGCTGCCGACCGTATCAGTCGCTTAACGAACCAATTGGGTGAAGGCATGTGAGATCGGGTGACAGACTGGGTGAGCTGTACCAAACTTTCGGAAAAATTTGTGGAGCAGCCAACCGATCGGGTGAGTTATCACCCGACCGGTTCGCCTGTAGCATTTCTTCAGCTGAAAATATCGACCTAAAAGTCAACTGATCGGGTGACAACTCACCCGATCGGTTCGACTTAAACCTTATAAATAACCCCCGCCCCCCACCCATTCGTTTTTCTCACCCGATCTCGCCGTTTTCGCCGTCGTTTCATCTCCCCCGACTTCCCAACGGCCGAAAAACCTCTTCCACAACCTCCACTCCCCCTCTAGCCTCTCTCTCCACCTACCCCTTCCATCTCTACATCGTTTCCTCTCCCTCTCTTTCCCCCATTTCGATTTCTCAAACCCTAATCCCCCATTTTCGGATTTTTCGCTGAAACAGAAGTGCCGCGGCTCCACACCCCGTCCGATTGCACGGTATTGGGGTCAATTTCAAGCAAAGAACTCCAACCTCTGCTGGGTAACTTCGCTCCATTGCTAAAGTTTACTTTTTACCCTAGAATTTCTACTCTCTTGATTGATTGTGTGTGCGTGATTTTATCGTGTTCTACACTCATTTGCATCACACTCACACACCCACTATGGCCCGGGATCGTGATAAGGGGAAGGGTATCATGCGGGAAGAGGAACCGTCTCGAAAGAGACGCAAACAAACACGTCCTCCTCCCAATACACCACATGCACTATCACTAGCCCCTCCCCCACCTGTTATCCCCCCTGAGGACCCAATGATTGGCCCGCATGGGTATCAATTTAGGAACCATGAGCACAAAGACTTCTACCATAGACTTGATGCTCGGGGGCATCTATCGACCAAGTTTGCCCACACCCAATCACTTATCGATCTTGGTGTATTCACCGAGGTCGAGACCCTCTTCGCAAACTTAGGTTGGGTGGCCTTCCTCAACAGTCATGCCGTGTCTTACCCGTCCCTCACACTTGAATTTCTTTCCTCACTCGTTTGTGAGTCGGGGTCGACCGTCATTTTCCGGGTGCGTAACAGAACCATCCGCACTCACCTGAACACGATCAATGATATATTTGGTTTCCCTATTCTTGGGAATGACGCTATCTGACACTACGGATACCCTCTGGAATTCGACGTCAATAACTTTTGGTTCCGCCTCACCATACTCCCTCGCTATCCCCGAGGCAAGGCCAAGGCCTCCTCTATCATCCATCTTATATTCCGTCTGGCCCATCGGATCATATCCTCTGAATTTTTCCCTAGGGATGCGTCAGGCACCGTGACCATCCCTGATCTTTTCATTCTATGGGCCATGACTTTCCCTTTCGTTCGTGACGATGATGGGATTAGCTTTAGGGCCCCCACTGTCCCCGTCCATGCCGGTGACTGGCTTATTTATAAGCTCCTAGAGATTAGTCGGGCTGGCAAGAGCAAGATTTGTTGTGGGGGAATAATCACTGTCATTGCTTCTTATCCCCAATTTAATATCAACATCCCCCAAGGTCTTCCCGTCACCGCAGGACCCTCACATCTAGATCTTGATGTCCTGCGGCATATTCGTATGATTAAGCCCCGTCCTGATCGTCGTTTCGATTTCAACTACGGCCACCCCCTCGCCCCTACACCATTCTCCCCAACCCCGCTCGCATGACTATTGTTGTAGTGGTGGATTGGACTTTTCCACCCGATCCCGAGTTTCTTGCAGGGTTGCGCCTTCCTTTCTTTCCCCCGAACGCACGCAGACCACCTTCCCCTGCCGCCCACTTAGGCGAGCAGGATATTCCTGCGTCCCGGGGAGATATTGGGGCTGGCCTGAGTCACACCACCCGTGCTCCTGGCCCTATCACTACTGAGGATCTTTCTGCGGTAATCTCCGGCCTTGTGTCCAGTGCCGGCATGACCACCGCCGCCGATACTACTTCCACATCACTTCCCGGCACCACTTATGCTTCATGTCAGTCCACTTCTTTTGGTCGTCGCCAGGCCTCAGCTTGCCTTGCTCTCGAGGCCGAGGTCGCTGCTCTCCGTGATCTTGTCAGGTCCTTGACGTGCGTTTATATTTCATATATTTACGCGCGTTTTCTTCCATGTTTTTCCGTATTTACCGCCGTCTTTTATTCGTTTTCTCGTGTTTTCTCGTATTTTCTTGTTTTCTTTCACTTTTCAGTATTTTCCGTGTTTTGCAGGAGTTTACTGGCATTTGGGACGCAAAACGATGATATCATGTGTCCCCGGAGCAACGGGAGGAGTCACGCGTGATCCAGGGGGTCAAACAACGAAGATTATATCTTTCAGCCCCTCACCCGGTCGGTTGGTCATCTCCAACCGATCGGGTGATGCACGCGTGCACCACCCGGACGCAGCTTGGAGCCCCCGAGAAGTCACCCGGTCGGTTTAGTGACAGGGTCGAAAGCTCAAAGTCTCTGGAAATTCGAAGCTGATTTCCAACCGATCGGGTGACCTTCACCCGATCGGTTCACCTGTAGCTGAATTTCAACAGCCAAGACTCGAAGCTCCAACCGGTCTCCTCACCCGGCCCGCACCAAGATCCAACCGGTCGGCACCAAGATCCAACCGACCGCACCAAGATCCAACCGACCGGTTCATACTGACCGGGTGAAACCCCCGCATTGCGCTGTGATTTTGTGAAGCGGCTCACCCGACCGGTTGACTTGTCAACCGATCGGGTGATGTCGTTTTCTATAAATAGAACCCTAGGTTTCCCAGATTCGGGAGTTGGTTATTTTTTACTGTTTTCTTCATTTTGTGACGGCTGTAATTTTCCTGTTTTTGTAAGTTTTCGGATCTTTGTAAAACTTTAGTATTATCTTTATTGCTCTACTACCTTTGCATTCCTATCGTCTGATTATGATTTCAACGGTCTATTTTCATTTAGATCGATTTTTAATGAATATTGGTGAGTAGTTCCCAAATCTGGGATTTTGGCGGAAACCCCTTCGAGGGCTCTTCCTGATGCGTCCATAGGGTTATGAAATCGTTAGGGATTAGGAATCTAATGGTTACGCGGGGTGTTTTATTGTCATCGGCGGGAAAAAGACCGCCTTTGACCGTTGGGCCAAGGGGGAATAAACTTGGCGGTTGACTCCCTAGCCATAGCTCACGCCCTTAGCGTAGACGCCGAATCCTAGCGCGCGGGAGCGACAGGATGAGACGTTGGGAGTTATCGTTGCGAGCTTAGTGCTCCCGGAATCGATCAGTGTTAATGGACACGGGAGTGCCCACTGATCACACCCGGGAAGTCCGGTGTATCATCCTGGGCACCGACCGGAGTATCGGGCCCATGTGATGCTGGTACCACTTTCAGAGGCAACGTCTCACCATTAGACTCTAATTCCGATCGCCATCCTACCCGTAGGCCGTATCGGCGAGAGTCGCTCGTTGGAGTGGAAACCAAAGTCCCGGGTTTATTTTCATATTGTTCATACCTTGCATTCCTTTACCGTGACAAACCATCAACCGATCTGGGCTAGCTCGCCCACGGGGTGATTTCGGTCCTCCTTGACACAAGCACATCCTAGCCTCCCTGTGTTCGACCCCCAAGCCACACTACAACACCGTGCGCTTGCGGTTACAAATATCTAAACCCTCACGCGGGCCCCCCGGCCATTTGCGGTTCGCAAACCGGGGGCACGTCAAGTTTATGGCGCCGTTGCCGGGGAGGCAACGTGCTTGTTATTTTAGGATCTCTTGAACCCTAGTGTCTAGCTCTTATCCCTACCTCGCGATAATTTTCGCATTCTTCTTTTTCCTTTTTATTTTCTTATTTTTATTTCTTATCTTATCTGTTTCTCTCCCACTTGTCGCTTCACGTGTGTTTGTTGTTTTTCATGCGCAGGATTTCAAGAAGTCTCGACGACTTGATCCCCGTTGATCCAGAGATTAACGCCACCCTTAGGCGTTTGGCCGCCGAGAAGCGAAGAAGAGAGGATCCTGAAGCCATGGGGGAGAACACCCCGCCGCACAAGTCCCTGTTGGAGTACTCGATGCCATCTATCGAGTCCACTTCCGCCATCCATCCTCCAGCTATTACAGCCCAAAGCTTCGAGCTAAAGCCGTCTTTGGTGACGTGGATCCAGCAGGATCAGTTTTCGGGTGCACCCATGGAGAGCCCGATCGAGCATCTAGACTCCTTCTTGGAGAAATGTGACACCTTCCGGATTAACGGTGTCACAACTGAGGCGATCCGACTGAAGCTGTTCCCCTTCTCCTTGTGAGATAAGGCCAAGCTGTGGCTTAGGGGGAAGGACCCAAATACATTCAACACCTGGGAGAAGCTCTCCAATGCTTTCCTGACAAAGTTCTTTCCTCTGGGGAAGACCATGAAGCTGAGGAGTGTGATCTCCTCCTTCTCCCAGGCCAGCCACGAGTCCTTGCATGAGGCTTGGACAAGATACAAGGAGATGCAGAGAAGATGTCCCCACCATGAGCTCCCCAAATAGCAGATTATAAATCTGTTTTATAATGGGCTGAGGGACGATTTAAAGTCTTCCATGGACGCCGCGGCTGGAGGGTCCTTCATGTCAAGAAGCAAAGAAGATGCCGGGCAAATTTTGGAAAATATGGCATCCAATAATGAACGATGGTGTGACGAGAGAGCCACACCAAGGTCTGGGGGCATCCATAGAGTGGAAGACGTCGACAAATTGTCAAGCAAATTTGACTTGCTATCGACCCAGATCTCCGCATTGATGGTAGGCGCCGGTGGCGCCAGTACACAACAGATTGCTGCGGTAGAATCCGAAGTTTTTGGGGAATTCGACGGTGGTGACGTCTCACCACCGTTGGATCAGGCGAGCGCATTGTTTTACAATCCTACGGGGAATGCGCCATTTCCACCACGGACCAACTCAAACCCGGCCTACTCTCCCAACAACCAGAATCATCCGAACCTTAGTTACCGGGCACCCTACCAACAACCGGCTCAGCAACAACAGCAGATATATCAGCCGGCTAGGCCCTAGCAGCAGTTTCAGCAGCAGTAATATCAGCAACAACCTCCACCACAGTATCAACAATATGCCCCTAGGAATCAGCAGCCCGCCCAGCAACAATACGGCCAACAGAGGGCCATTTCTCCGGTTGAGTCCCTCTTGACTCAATACATAGCCAACCAGGAGAAAATCAATCTGAAGCTGGAGATGGGACAAAGAGTACTCACAGATCAGGTGACCCAGCTGGGGTTGCAAGTGGCGAACCTGTAAAGACCTCAGAATTTATTACCGCCACAACCTGAGGTGAACCCTAGGGGGTAAATCGGAGCTTGGCACTCACACATGAACATGAAAACGTGTCCGCCATCGTCTTGAGGAGCGGGACACAAATTCCTAATGGAGCGCCGCCCAAAGAACCGGAAGCACCACTGGCCGTCGAGCGGTCAATTGAAAAAGCTAATGACGACGGTGCCCCGTCGCCAAAAATTGTGGCTCTGGAGGGAACCCCCGAAGAAGAGAAGAAGAAAGAAGAAGGGAATTTGAAGGTATTCAAGCCCGTTGTGCCTTTCCCACAACGGCTCGCCAAAGCCAAAATCGATGAGAAGTATGGCAAATTCTTTGCCATGGTGAAAGACATGAGTTTGCAAATCCCCTTCCTCGAGGACATAGAGACGATCCCCTCCTATGCTAAATTCTTGAAAGACTTGGTGACACGGGGATCTAGAAAAGAAAAGGTCTTGTTAACGGTGGAGTGCAGCGCACTCATTCAGCGTGCAAATCCGCCCAAGCTCAAGGATCCAGGAAGTTTCTCCATCCCTTGGTCTATCAGGGAAGTGCAAATCCATAGGGCGCTCGTCGATCTTGGTGCGAGCGTCAGTTTAATGCCCCTATCGTTGTGCAAGAGAATAGGGATGGGAGACTTAGAGCCCACCGGCATGACATTACAACTTGTTGACCATTCGGTCAAGTATCCGGTGGGAGTAGTGGACGACCTCCCAGTCGATGTGAAAGGGGTGCATGTACCAGTCGATTTTGTGGTGATGGACATACCGGAAGACAAGCATACCCCAATTATTCTTGGACGACCTTTTATGGCAACCGCCGGAGTGTTGATAGACGTAAAGAACGGGAAGCTTTCCCTGAATGTGGGCCAAGAAAGAGTTGAATTTGACTTGGGCTTGTCGATGAAACATCAAAACCCCCCGGACGATCCTAGTATCAATGTGTTGGAGAATGAAGAAGAAAGAGCTGTTGAAACGAGTGCATGGGAAGTGCTCTCGAGGAATCCCCCCGATAGCTTGGGGGACCTTGGAGAGCAAGTTAGCTCCCCTGAGAATGGAGTGTCTAATGAGGCGGTCGCGCGACATGTGATCCCTCCCGGATTCCATAATCTCCTCCCACGAGGAGAAAAGGAAAAGAACCCATGGACCTCACTGGCGATGAGGTCCGGATCCTGAAAAAGACGGCGGTGGACGCCAATTTGAGGGAGAAGCCCTCGGATCCTGTGAACAATGGGAGGGTAGTCGAGCAAATCTTTTTACAGCCGCCGACTACACCAATAGCCACAACTTCTGGAGCTGAAGAGATGCCGGATTTTGGGCATCACCCGTATCACCCACCATGAAAATCATCAACGGGCGTCGAGCTAAATGACGTTAAACAAAAGCGCTTGATGGGAGGCAACCCATGTTCTAAACTTTTGCTTCGCTTTTTAGGACTTTTTCTACTTTATTTTTATCTATTTTAATTATTAAATCCAGCCGAAACAGCTTCCGTGAAGGAACTTAGGCAATTTTTGGGTTTTTTACAGAAAACAAGGCCTCAACCGATCGGGTGTGTTCTCACCCGATCGGTTGGGATGTATCAGCTAGCAGCCGTGTCTGTCACAAAATGAACCGACCGGGTGAAGAAAGAAATGACCGGGTGAGCAGACCGGGTGACCTGGGGGAACTCTCGGAAAAATTTCAGAATTCATCAACCGACCGGGTGGCAAGATGTGAGACCGGTTTATGGACCGGGTGAAAAACTCTGAGTTCTCGGGAAAATCTGTGGAGCGGCGAACCGATCGGTTGAGTTCTCAACCGATCGGGTCGCCTGTAGCGCTTCTTCAGCAACAAATTTTCGACCTAGGGTCAATCGATCGGGTGAAAACTCACCCGACCGGGTCGACTTAAAACCTATAAATAACCCCCCGACCACCCGCTCACAAACCCTCGCCCGATCCCCTCTACTCGTCGTCGTTTCGTCTCCTCCAGCCACCCGACTGCAAAAATCTCTCTCCCACAACCTCAAACCCTCCATCAACCTCTCTCTCCACCTCCCCCTTGCATTTCTCCATCTCTTCCTCTCTCCCCCTCTCCTATTTCCTAATTTTCTAGCCCTAATTCCCAACACCCACCCCCACCTTCGAATTTTTCACTGAAGAAGAGTGCCGCGGCTCCACACTTCCCCAATTGCACGGCATTGGGTCATTTACAAGCAGGGAGCTCTATTTGCTACGGGGTAACTTCGTTCCACTTCTCGAATTTCGATTTTTACCCTACTATTTGAATTGCTTGGTTTTCGGGTGTGTGCACTTTAATAGTATTTTGCACCCATTTGCATCGTCCACACACACATGGCCCGAGAGAGGGATAAAGGAAAAGGTATCTTGCGTGAGGAGGAACCGTCTCGTAAGAGACGGAAACAAACACATCCTCCTCACCGCACACGTGAGCTGACACTTGCCCCTCCCCCGCCTATCATTCCCCTGTGGACCCCATGTTGGGCCCGCATGGATCATATTTAGGAACCAGGAGCAGAAAGACTTCTACCACAGACTTGACACTCGGAGGCATTTATCAACCAAGTTTGCCCACTCCCAATCACTCGTCGACCTCGGTGTATTCACCGAGGTCGAGGCTCCTTTTGCTAATCTAGGTTGGTTGGCCTTCCTTAATGCCTCTGCGGTATCTTACCCGTCACTCACCCTAGAATTCCTCTCCTCCCTCGTTTGTGAGTCGGGGTCGACCGTCACTTTTCGGGTGCGTAACCAAACCATTCGCACAAACCTAGACACCATCTGCGATATATTTGGTTTCCCTATTCTAGGGAATGACGCTATCCGTCACTATGGATATCCCCCGGAATTTGACATCGATAATTTCTGGTTCCGCCTCACCATACTCCGTCGCTATCCCCGGGGGAAGGCCAAGGCCTCCTGCATCATCCATCCCATATTTCGTCTGGCCCATAGGATCATATCATCTGCATTTTTCCCGCGAGATGAGTCAGGCACCGTGACTATCCCCGATCTTTTTATTCTCTGGGCCATGACTTTCCCCTTTGTTCGTGATGATGATGGAGTTAGTTTCAGGGCCCCGGTTGTCCATGTCCATGCTGGCGATTGGCTTGTTTACAAGCTTCTCGAGATTAGCAGGGCCGGGAAGGGCAAAATCTGCTGTGGGGGCATCCATATCCCCCGTGGTCTTCCCATCGCCGCAGGACCCTCACGTCTAGATCTTGACATCCCGCGGCACATTCACATGATTAAGCCCCGCCCCGACGGTCGTTTCGAATTCAATTACGTTCACCCCCCTCGCCCCTACACTATTCTCCCTAACCCCGTTCGCATGACTGTGGCTATCGTGGCGGATTGGACTTTTCCGCCCGACCCTGAGTTCTTTGAGGGGTTGCACCTTCCTTTCCTTCCCACTGACGCACGTAGACCTCCTTCCCCTGCCGCCCACTTAGGCGAGCAGGATATTCCTGCGTCTCGGGGAGATATGGGGGCTGGCCCGAGTCGCCCTGTTTCTGTTCCTGGCCCCATCACTTCTGAGCACCTCTTAGCGGCCATTTCTGGCCTTGTCTCCTGTGCCGGCATGACCACCGCCGCCGGCACCACTTCCACCTTACCTGCCGGCACCACTTCTGCCTCACGTCAGTCCACATCCTTTGGTCGTCGCCAGGTCTCTGCCCGTCTTGGTCTTGAAAGGGAGGTCGCTGCCCTCCGTGATCTCGCCATGTCCTCTGCCTCCTCAGACCCATCACCGTCCTCCTTTCTCACTCACCCACGTTTCCTCGCACTTGAGAGGAACATGGCCGCCATTCTTCGCCTTCTCACTCACATCCACAGTCCACCACCACCTTCACCACCTCGACGATCTTCTCCTCCACCCTCCCACACATCCCCACATTCATTACCTCCCCCACCACATTCTTCTCCTCCCTCCTCTATTCCCATCCCGGTATCCACTCCCCCCCTCCCGACCACTTCCATCGCACCCACACTACCTCCTCCCTCCTCCTCCATCACTTCATATGTGCGTCGGAGGAAATTGTCGGTGCGCTCCAAATCTCTCCCACCACCACCCAATACCGTCACCATCACATCTTCTCCCCCCATTTCTATTCCTTTCACCACCGCCTTGATCGCCGTCCTACCACCACCACCCACCTCCACCGACACTCCTCCCATCGTTCACACCACCGCTGCACCTATTCTTCCACCTCTTTCCCCACTTCTCCGCACACCCCCCGCCTCCCCCGACCACCCAGCCACACCCTCTTCTGAGGAGGGCGAGGATTCGTCTTCTCCTGATTTTTGATTTCACTTTGTTTGTTTTCGACTCCCCCTCGCATATTTCTGCATTTCACGTTCATATTTCTTTGCTAGCACTGTCATATCTAGCTTGGGGGAAGTCTATTTTGGGTGTGTTGTGACGTTTTATTTTCTTTTGGTGTGGGTGTGCTTGTTTTTTTTGACTTTTTGTCGTGTCATGTCATGTATTTTGTTCGTGTCGTGTCGTGTCGTGTGGTTTTATTTCTATTTTCGTGTCGTGTGGTTTGATCTTTATTTTTCTTTATTTTCAGTTTCATCTCTGTGTTTTCCTCGTTTTTCATTTCTTTTTGTGTCGGTGCGTATTCCCCCCATCTTCATTGCCCTCCCGTACTCACTCTTATTGCATTGAGGGCAATGCAAGCTTCAGCTTGGGGGAGTCGCACTGTGTGCGCCATTTGAGTCTTTCTTTTTCGTTTTTGTGCCGTTTTCATCGTGTTTTTAATTTTTTCTTTTCTTCTTTTTATCTCTTTCTCCTAGAGATGAACCCTATGATGAATTGCCACAAAATCACACACCTAGCATAGCATCGATAATCACATTCACTAACCCTAGGATTTCGAGTTCTCTTGCATTTCACGCATCGTGGGTCCTCTTAGCTTTTTGTGAGTCGTGTGTCGTGCCTAGCTGTGTGGTGTGCTTCTGCTTTGTGATTTACTTTATATACCTGTCTAGGACTGACCCCAAGATTATCATGCTTCGATTTGAATATGCGGTATTTATTTTCCCTGTTCTGCATGCTATATATATATATCGTGTACTTCATTTCGCATGTGTCGGGATTCCACAATTAAGGACTAGGATAACCCATTTAGCCTATGCTCTATTTAGCGAGAATAGTTTCCTTTGCCCAAGTGTTTAGATTCCGACTTCTTTTTTGTTTTACTTGGTGCAAATCCCCTCGTCGTGTACCGTTCTCCCACTTGGGAGAGTACACATGTATATATCCCAATATCCAAAAATCCAAAAAAAAGAGAAAAGAAAAGAAAAACCGAAAAAGAAAAGAAAAGAAAAATTTTGTATAGCCCAAAATTCAAAAAAAAAAAAAATACAAATACCCAAAACCCAAAAATTTCCCGTGTGAATATTTTCCAACTTGCCGAGAATAAAGGGAAGGCGAGAATTTGCACCGAGTGTTCTACTCCACATCATCTCAACCCCCATCGTTTTCGAAAACACTTGGCTTAGGAACTTTTTAGCTATTATCTAGGCTTTAGTGTGGTGATTTCCTTAACCCTAGTTGTGGAGTCCCTGACGCATGATATGTTTCGATTCCCTCTCTATTCTCATGCATGCTTGAACCATATATTTACCGCCTTATTCAATTCGAATTGGTATTTGGGTCATTTCCTGGGTTTGCGTATATCGAGCTTTATCGCACATCGTAGGTAGTGACACCGACTGCTAACGCACGACCACACTCACTCGCACTTAACCCCGTGGGCCCACGATACTTATTTGGGCTCGTATTCCTAGGTTTAGTGATGTGATTTGGCGTTTGCTTGCTTGGTGTGTCGTTTTTGATTTTGTTGGCTCTGACGGACGATCTAGGATATAGAGTTTTCTTTTTCTCTCTTTCTCTCTATTTTTCCCCTCCGAGCTCCTACTCTCACTCGTCTTCCTCGAGGACGAGGAAGAGTTCAGCTTGGGGGATTTTGACGTGCGTTTATATTTCATATATTTACGCGCGTTTTCTTCCATGTTTTTCCGTATTTACCGTCGTCTTTTATTCGTTTTCTCGTGTTTTCTCGTATTTTCTTGTTTTCTTTCACTTTTCCGTATTTTCCGTGTTTTACAGGAGTTTACTGGCATTTGGGATGAAAAACGATGATATCATGTGTCCCCGGAGCAACGAGAGGAGTCACGCGTGATCCAGGGGGTCAAACGACGAAGATTACATCTTTCAGCCCCTCACCCGGTCGGTTGCTCATCTCCAACCGATCGGGTGATGCACGCGTGCACCACCCGGACGCAGCTTGGAGCCCCCGAGAAGTCACCCGGTCGGTTCAGTGACCGGGTCGAAAGCTCAAAGTCTCTGGAAATTCGAAGCTGATTTCCAACCGATCGGGTGACCTTCACCCGATCGGTTCACCTGTAGCTGAATTTCAACAGCCAAGACTCGAAGCTCCAACCGGTCTCCTCACCCGGCCCGCACCAAGATCCAACCGGTCGGCACCAAGATCCAACCGACCGCACCAAGATCCAACCGACCGGTTCATACTGACCGGGTGAAACCCCCGCATTGCGCTGTGATTTTGTGAAGCGGCTCACCCGACCGGTTGACTTGTCAACCGATCGGGTGATGTCGTTTT
Source organism: Scilla litardierei (assembly GCA_030789695.1). Classification (NCBI taxonomy): domain Eukaryota; kingdom Viridiplantae; phylum Streptophyta; class Magnoliopsida; order Asparagales; family Asparagaceae; genus Scilla; species Scilla litardierei. The sequence continues at coordinate 78,614,939 of CM061134.1, read as the reverse complement.
CTATAAATAGAACCCTAGGTTTCCCAGATTCGGGAGTTGGTTATTTTTTACTGTTTTCTTCATTTTGTGACGGCTGTAATTTTCCTGTTTTTGTAAGTTTTCGGATCTTTGTAAAACTTTAGTATTATCTTTATTACTCTACTACCTTTGCATTCCTATCGTCTGATTATGATTTCAACGGTCTATTTTCATTTAGATCGCTTTTTAATGAATATTGGTGAGTAGTTCCCAAATCTGGGATTTTGGCGGAAACCCCTTCGGGGGCTCTTCCTGATGCGTCCATAGGGTTAGGAAATCGTTAGGGATTAGGAATCTAACGGTTACGCGGGGTGTTTTATTGTCATCGGCGGGAAAAAGACCGCCTTTGACCGTTGGGCCAAGGGGGAATAAACTTGGCGGTTGACTCCCTAGCCATAGCTCACGCCCTTAGCGTAGACGCCGAATCCTAGCGCGAGAGAGCGGCAGGATGAGACGTTGGGAGTTATTGTTGCGAGCTTAGTGCTCCCGGAATCGATCAGTGTTAATGGACACGGGAGTGCCCACTGATCGAACCCGGGAAGTCCGGTGTATCATCCTGGGCACCGACCGGAATATCGGGCCCATGGGATGCCGGTACCACTTTCAGAGGCAACGTCTCACCATTAGACTCTAATTCCTATCGCCATCCTACCCGTAGGCCGTATCGACGAGAGTCGCTCGTTGGAGTGGAAACCAAAGTCCCGGTTTTATTTTCATATTGTTCATACCTTGCATTCCTTTACCGTGACAAACCATCAACTGATCTGGGCTAGCTCGCCCACGGGGTGATTTCGGTCCTCCTTGACACAAGCACATCCTAGCCTCCCTGTGTTTGACCCCCAAGCCACACTACAACACCGTGTGCTTGCGGTTACAAATATCTAAACCCTTACGTGGGGTCCCCCGGCCATTTGCGGTTCGCAAACTGGGGGCACGTCAGTCCTCTGTCCCCTCGGACCTATCACCATCCTCCTTTCTCACTCACCCACGTTTCCTCGCGCTTGAGAGGAACGTGGCCGCCATCCTCCGCCTTCTCACTCACCTCCACGGACCACCACCACCCACACCATACCCCTCACCACCACCTTCACCACCTCGACGATCGTCACCTCCCCCATCACACTCTTCTCCTCCACCATCCCACCCATCCCCACTTCCTTCACCCCCACCTAAGGCGATCATCCCCCCTCCCACATCTATTCCCATCCCCGTATCCACGACTCCTCTCACGACCACTTCTGTCACCCCCACACCACCACCTCCCTCCTCCGCCGTCACTACCTATGTGCGCCGCAAGAAATTGCAGGTGTGCTCCAGATCTCTACCACCGCCACCCACTACCGTCACCATCACACCTTCTTCCCCCATTTCTATCCCTTCTACCACTGCCTTGATCGTCGTACTTCCACCACCACCCACCTCCACTGACATTGCACCATCATTCACACCCCCACTGCACCTATTCCTCCACCTGTTTCCCCGCTTCTCCGCACACCACCTGCCTCCCCCGACCACCCATCCACACCCCTTCTGAGGAGGGCGAGGACTCCCCATCTCTTGCTTTTTGATTTCATTTTGTTTTCTGACCTCCCCCTTGCATATCTCTGCATTTTCACGATCACATCATCTTGCTAGCATTGTCATGACTAGCTTGGGGGAAGTCAAATTTTTTGGGTGTGCTGTCGTGTTTTGTTTTTCTTTGTGTGTTTGTTTAATTGTCGTGTCATGTTATTTTCCTTTTTTATTTTATTCTCTTTTCTGTTTATATGTCATGTGGTGTGCTTTTTATTTTTATTTCTTATTTTCAGTTTCGTTTGTATGATTTTCTTATCTTTCATGTGTTTTTGTGTCTGTGCGTATCCCCTCTTATTCATTGCCCTCCCGTATTTAATTCTATTGCATTGAGGGCAATGCAAGTTTCAGCTTGGGGGAGTCGCACTTCATGAGTCATTTGTTTCTTTTTCTTCGTTATTTGAGTCGTTTTTCTCCATCTTTTTCTTTTTCTTTTTCTTTTCTTCTTTTTATCTCTTTCTCCTAGAGATGAACCCTATGATGAATTGCCACAAAATCATACACACCAAGCATGGCATCGATAATCACATTCACTAGCCCTAGAATATCGAGTCCTCTTGCATTTCATGCATCATGGGTCCACTTAGCTTTTTGGGAGTCGTGCGTCGTGCCTAGCTGTGTGGTGTACTTCTACTTTGTGATTTTACTTTATATACCTGCCAGGAATGACCCCTAGATTATCATGCTTCGATTTGAATATGCGGTATTTATTTCTCCTGTCTGCTTCTACATGCTATATATATACTAGTCATAACCCGTGCCCGCGGGCACGGTTCATTTAAGATTTTCATCCGCAAAACCATTGTTCCCAAACATTATTTAAACAGTCAAATTTGTGCGAAACAACAAATTCGGCGTAGAACAATAAATTCGGCGAGGGCGCCCTTGAGTCGGAACAACAAATTAGCGTAAAAAAAATTTAGCTGGCGTCTTCGGCGCTGGTGCCTTTGGCGCGAAGAGTGGAAGTGCATGAGTGTGTGTGTATGGTGTGTGGGTAAAAAGTGAAATGAGAGGGTTTTTTTAGCAAAACGGGGAAATATGTGGTATTCTGCGCAAATGTAGTGATTGTGAGGGGTTTGAAAACAAAAGGGAAAAAGTGGTGGGTTTTCCAAACACTCATCTCAACCCTTCTTTTACCAAGATTAAATCCTAGCCATTCTTCTATCAACCTCTTTATACATCAGCATGACATCAGCTTGTTCCAGTCAGCCCTAGAATTCAAAAACATTTGTGTTTTAATATATATATATACACTAGTATATAACCGTGCCCGTAGGGAACGGTTCAATTTAGATATTTCCCCCTCAAAATCTTAGTTTCCCCGAAAATGTGGGCACGATTCATTTTAGATGTTCCCTCCTCAAAATCTTAGTTTCCCTGAAAATGTGGACATGATTCATTTTAGAAATCCCCCTTCAAAATCTTAGTTCCCCAATCAAAGTCTTAGTTCCCCAAAATTTAGGTCCCCTCAAGAGATTTTAGTTCTCACATTGTTTAATTACGCACAAAATTTTTAGTCACTGACAAAAATGTTAGGCCCCCAAAATGTAGTTCGTTTCTAAATTTTTTTGTAAAGTTAGTTGCATTTCGCCCACATTTTTTAGACAAAATAGTCATAACCCGTGCCCGCGGGCACGGTTCATTTATGATTTTCTCTCGTAAAATCTGTTTCCCAAAACATTATTTTCACAGCCAAATTTAAAAGAACAACAAATTTGCGTAAAAATATTTAGCAACACTGGCGCCTTCGGCGTGGGCGCCTTCAGCACGGAACAACAAATTCGGCACCTGGCACGGAACAAATTCGGTGCAGACGCCTTTGGCGCAGAAAAAAACTCGATGTAGAACAACAAATTAGCATAGAATAACAAATTCGGCGTGGCCACCTTTGGCGCGTAACAACAAATTAGCATAGAACAACAAATTCGATGTTGGCGCCTTCGGCGCGGAACAACAAATTAGCATAGAACAACAATTTCAGCGCGAGCGCCTTCGAAGCAGAACAACAAATTAGCGTAAAAAATTTACGCGAGCGCCTTAGGCGCTGGCGCGGTTCATTTAAGAATTTCCCTCGTGAAATCTTTGTTGCCCAAAACATTATTTCCACAGCCAAAATTTAAAAGAACAACAAATTAGCATAAAAATATTTAGCGGCACGGACGCCTTTGAAATGGGCGCCTTCAGCACGGAACAACAAATTCGGCGCCTGACACAGAACAACAAATTCGACGCAGGCGCCTTTGACATAGAACAAAAAATTCGGCGTAGAACAACAAATTAGCGTAGAATAACAACTTCGGTGCATGCGCATTCGGCACGGAACAACAAATTAGCGTAGAACAACAAATTCGGCGTGAAACAACAAATTAGCAGAGAACAACAAATTCGACGCGAGTGCCTTCGATGTGGAACAACAAATTAGCATAAAAAATTGTGTGGGCGCCGTGCCCGCGGGCACAGTTCATTTAAGATATTCCCATGTGAAATCTTTGTTCCCCAAAACATTATTTCCACCGCCAAAATTTAAAAAAAAACTACAAATTAGCGTAAAACTATTTAGCGGCTTGGGCACCTTCGGCATGGAGGCCTTCAGCATAGAACAACAAATTCGACGCCTGACATGGAACAACAAATTTGGCGCAGGTGCCTTTGGCGCAGAACAAAAAATTCGGCGCAGAACAACAAATTAGCATAGAATAACAAATTCGGCGCGGAACAACAAATTAGCGTAGAACAAATTAGGCACGGACGCCTTCAACGCAGAACAACAAATTAGCGTAAAAATTGCACGGACGCCTTTGGCACGGGAAAATCAACAGTTTATTAAACTTCAAAATTGTGAATTCGAAGTCTGTAAACTTCAAGTCCGTAAACAATTTTCGAATCCCACTCGAGTTTATGAAAGTAACATCCACTTAATATGTCTATTGAAGTAGGTCAGTTATTAACTATTAAACCAATTTTCTACTCCGGTGTAAATTATGTGTGTTTATTAACTATAAGACCGATTAATTTGAATCCACAGTTTATGTTTTTTAATACTGAGGTCCACATTTTATTAAAAGTGGGAATTAAACATATTTTAATCCATATTCTATTAAATTTTGTTGGATTTCAAAATTGCACAGAAGTGTGTACCAATGCCAATGAAATTTAATGCGCACAGAGATGACCATTGTTTTTTGCCTCGAGCTTTGGGCGAGGGCACACAGAGGAGTCATTTTTTGCGTCAAGCTTTGGGTGCATAATTATGAGGAGCTCTCCGAGAACAGAGTGAGTGAATGAAATACTTAATAATTTTTTTTAACCTTAGTTGTCAAAATATTAAATATGGTTGATGCATTTATGTGAGATGCGTGATATCCCTACCTCGATTCAACTCGCTGGTTCCCGTAGCTGTAGGCCATGGTTCGAGGCATGAACTGATGGTGACCGACAATAGAAAAGCTGATGCATGCTTACTTTAATGACGCAAAAACCCTTCTCCACCGTTCATATAAGTTGGGAGAAAAGCTAGATGCAGAGGCATTTATATTGGAGGATACACTGACATTGGTTTTCGTCCAAAGAATTTTCAATCAAAATACAAATTCTTCCTAATTACAATGACCATGTATGTTCTTATATATAAACAATGCAATACCTGGACTGCGGAGGTTCACACCATTATTTATTTCAATCTTCTATTATTCAACATGGAACCAAAGCTAGTCAACCGTTAGGTCTGTGCGCATGGTAACACCCCTTCTTGGATGTGTGTGCGCACATGATTTAACCAAACAGCTCAAATTGAGCAGAAGATTTAACCATTTACGAAACCACCTTCATTAGTGCTAAACAATTGCGACCTTGCCAAAGAAATTATTTTTTTGGTCCTTTAAAAGAGCAGAGAGATGGAATATTCTTTCAAACATTTGAAAAGGACACCAAGAAGAAACGCGATAAGGCCATAACCTAAAATCTAATTATTATTACAAAAATTACTCCAAAGCGCGCGCGCAGCTGAAATTACGTAGAAGAAACCACTACCACAACAATAATCTTAAGCTTTCTTCGGTGACTTTGCCGGCGATTTGGGCTCCTTATTCCCTTCCTTGGTCTTCTTCGCAAAAGCACCTGATTGATGTTCGGCAGGACCCCACCGTGTGCGATCGTGACCCCAGAGAGCAGCTTGCCTGGCTCCTCGTCGTTCCTCACTACCAGCAGCACGTGCCACAGGATGATCCTTGTCTTCTTGTTGTCACGTGCCTCGTTCCCAGCCAACTCCAATACCTTTTAAAAACAACCAAAAAACAGCAGAAGGAACGAATTTCCAAAAAAAATTAAAAACCATATATATTTTTTCATTTCTTGCCATAGCATATAGGGTTTTTAAAGGTTGGGTTTTTAATTAAAGGCAGACATTGCACTTTAATTAAAGGCAGACATTTTTAATTAATCATTGCCTTTAATTTTACACACGCCAGAAATTAAAAACCCTATTAAAAACCAGCCTTTGAATTCCCAGAAATTAAAAACCTCGATGTAAAGGAAATGAAAGTGAAAAGGCTGGCCATTTCCGAGAAATACCCACAAAGAGTTTGTCTTTCAAGATCAAATTTCTACTCAAATTTCAGAAATATAATTTACCAGATACCACAGAGATTCGAAAAGTTTAGTTGGTAAGAAGGGAAAACAAGAACAAATTTTTAAACGTTTGAGGAAAACCCCACATAGAACACATCACCAATTCATTATAATTTTCCAGTTTTCATCAAATTAAACATTTAGGGACAGACCTGCATAAGGTTCATCAAAATCAAATATTCACTCATGATTCAACTATATTAAGGAGAGTTCCATACTGGTGAAGGTGGAAAGCGTGCTTCTGTATCTTGAGGCCCTTGGGGTCCTGAAATAAGAGGGGCAGAACACAAATAAAAATAATCAAAACCAACGAATCAAAAGATCAAGCAAAAAATAGTCAAAAGAGGATAGAACTTACAGGGCCTTGAATCCAAACCATGATCCACAAATCGTGAGCGAATTCGACGGGCAGCAAGATAAACCGGAGTGCCGGTGCCAACACGCTGGGCATATCGGCCTTTCTTTAGGAATCAGCCGATACGGCCACTGGGGAGCTGGAGACCGGCCTTGATTGAGCAAAAGACTGACTTCTTCCTTGGGCTGCCGCCCTTCCTGCCACCGGCGCCCTTCTTCATCTTCAGGATCTCCATCAACCTGTTTAACGCTCTTTGAATTGATTTTGTTTTGATTTGAGGATTTGGGGAAGTTTTTTCTGTTGTATTTTGAATTTGGTAAGAATATGTGGATTGGGGGGTCGGGAGTTTTTTATCGAATGACAGTTAACGCGGATCGAGGTTGAAGTTGTTTGGACCGTTGGATTTTATACGGATCTGACGGTTGAAGTTTGTGTATGGGCGCTCCACGGCAACTGGTTTTGGCCAATGACAACCCACCATTTAAAAAAAAATGCTTTGAGATTATACAAACTTACTTTATCCTGGAGAGAAGAGAGAGTTTCCCCCAATGTTTTTATCATTTGGAGTTCCCTCCAAAATACAACTTCCCCATAATTGTTCCATTGTTTTTTCAAATTCAAAAACATCCCTCAACACTTCCCTCCAAATTACACAACACTTTATCCTAGTCATCATTACACAACACTTTATATTCAATTTCTCTTGTCTTAACACCATTTCTCAACTCTTATCCAAAAACTCTTATCCAATAACCCATGATAACATCCCTATTTTATAATATAGATATCTCTTATCCAATTTCTCTTTTCCAATATCTCTTATCCAATTTCTCTTGATAACATCCCTCTTTTATAATATAGATATCTCTTATCCAATTTCTCTTTTCCAATATCTCTTATCCAATTTCTCTTGATAACATCCCTCTTTTATAATATAGATATCTCTTATCCAATTTCTCTTGATAACATCCCTCTCTTATTATATATATCTATATTATAAAAGAGGGATGTTATCAAGAGAAATTGGATAAGAGATATTGGAAAAGAGAAATTGGATAAGAGATATCTATATTATAAAATAGGGATGTTATCATGGGTTATTGGATAAGAGTTTTTGGATAAGAGTTGAGAAATGGTGTTAAGACAAGAGAAATTGAACAAGAGAAATTGAATATAAAGTGTTGTGTAATGATGACTAGGATAAAGTGTTGTGTAATTTGGAGGGAAGTGTTGAGGGATGTTTTTGAATTTGAAAAAACAATGGAACAATTATGGGGAAGTTGTATTTTGGAGGGAACTCCAAATGATAAAAACATTGGGGGAAACTCTCTCTTCTCTCCAGGATAAAGTAAGTTTGTATAATCTCAAAGCATTTTTTTAAATGGTGGGTTGTCATTGGCCAAAACCAGTTGCCGCGGAGCGCCCATACACAAACTTCAACCGTCAGATCCGTATAAAATCCAACGGTCCAAACAACTTCAACCTCGATCCGCGTTAACTGTCATTCGATAAAAAACTCCCGACCCCCCAATCCACATATTCTTACCAAATTCAAAATACAACAGAAAAAACTTCCCCAAATCCTCAAATCAAAACAAAATCAATTCAAAGAGCGTTAAACAGGTTGATGGAGATCCTGAAGATGAAGAAGGGCGCCGGTGGCAGGAAGGGCGGCAGCCCAAGGAAGAAGTCAGTCTTTTGCTCAATCAAGGCCGGTCTCCAGCTCCCCAGTGGCAGTATCGGCTGATTCCTAAAGAAAGGCCGATATGCCCAGCGTGTTGGCACCGGCACTCCGGTTTATCTTGCTGCCCGTCGAATTCGCTCGCGATTTGTGGATCATGGTTCGGATTCAAGGCCCTGTAAGTTCTATCCTCTTTTGACTATTTTTTGCTTGATCTTTTGATTCGTTGGTTTTGATTATTTTTATTTGTGTTCTGCCCCTCTTATTTCAGGACCCCAAGGGCCTCAAGATGCAGAAGCACGCTTTCCACCTTCACCAGTATGGAACTCTCCTTAATATAGTTGAATCATGAGTGAATATTTGATTTTGATGAACCTTATGCAGGTCTGTCCCTAAATGTTTAATTTGATGAAAACTGGAAAATTATAATGAATTGGTGATGTGTTCTATGTGGGGTTTTCCTCAAACGTTTAAAAATTTGTTCTTTTTTTCCCTTCTTACCAACTAAACTTTTCGAATCTCTGTGGTATCTGGTAAATTATATTTCTGAAATTTGAGTAGAAATTTGATCTTGAAAGACAAACTCTTTGTGGGTATTTCTCGGAAATGGCCAGCCTTTTCACTTTCATTTCCTTTACATCGAGGTTTTTAATTTCTGGGTATTCGAAGGCTGGTTTTTAATAGGGTTTTTAATTTCTGGCGTGTGTTAAATTAAAGGCAATGATTAATTAAAAATGTCTGCCTTTAATTAAAGTGCAATGTCTGCCTTTAATTAAAAACCCAGCCTTTAAAAACCCTATATGCTATGGCAAGAAATCTATTATACATTTGACAGCGATTTTTGAATCCTAGGGCTGACTAGGACAAGCTGACTAGGACAAACTGGTTGATAAAAGACGGCCAGGATTTAATCTTGGATGAATCAACAGCTGTGATAAGATTTTGAGAAACTTTTGGGAAACTTTTGACTTTTAGAAGTACGTGTTGGAAGAGAACCAACTCAATTAATATTCTTTATTAAAAAATTTTGCACAAACACACACTCTCTCACGCAAAGAGGCACACCCCAGGTGAATGAATGCTAGAGATGTTGCCACCTCATCAATCCGCGCAAAAAAAAACTCAACCCCAAAACTCATCCGCCCATTGTGATTCTTTGGTGGCAAAAAACACAGTTCACAGTGTCTCTATCTAAAACACAGTCCTTGAATTGGGCGTCTATTTTGTCCCGAAGTCCGAAGAGTCTCTCCAAAATTCTTCTCCCTCTCTCCCCCCTCTGATTCCTTTAATTTTGCTCTCCAAAAGTAGTTGCTCCAGTTACACGAGTCCGAAGAGATCCTCATGTGTGAATGGAGCCGATGGGCATCAAACGGGAGCAAAAGAGTTGATCTACACATCAAACACAGTCCTTTAATTTAAAGTCCGAAGAGCAAAAGTGAAGAGATGCAGTTGATCGGACCTGATCGGTGTTACGGATCGTGTAACTGGAGCCGATGGGCATCTCCATGAGGATGATGAATGTTTGTTCATTGAGGCTGAAGAAGAAGGGAACGGTGCAAAGATGATCGATTTGGGGCCTCAAGTTAGCATCAAACACAACATGGAGAAAGATAAGGTTAGATATATTCCAAAGTTTTGATTTTTTATATTCCTCAGACACCACATTTTTGTTTCTTATATGGGTTGTTTTGATTTTTTATGTTTTTGATTTTGAGGAAATGGAAGGTGCAACTACTTGGAAGTGTGGATTTGAACTCTGTTGGAGGTTATTTTCTTTGGTAACATCTCATTGTCTTGATACACATTTATGTTTATTTTGGGTTTGTTTAATTCTGTAACATCTCATTGTTTAATTTGTAACATCTCAGTGTTTGTTCCTTGATAGATTTTGTAAGGAAGCTTCGTTTTTAAAACGGTTGAGAAGCCCCCACCTTAATCTGGTTGCTGATGTTTTTTCCATGGCCCCCCTGTGGGCTCTAGAAAGACAGTCACTTTCCTCAACCCCACTCTGAAAGTCCATAGGAGCCTGGCACTTAGCACCATTAAATGAAGATTGATTTGTTAACTGATGGCAGGTGGTATCATCTCTTTGGTATCATCTCTTTCTGTTTTCCATGAAAAATTGCATTTTTGCTCCCAGTTTTGAACTATAATCTCTTTCTTTTATCATAAAAATCACACTTTTGCTCCCGTTTTTAAATTAAAGTTTCAATCTTTGGAAACTAAAAAGAGATGATCAGCGAAGAACATCGAGAGATTTGCCTTATCTCTTACCGCCGCTCTGATCCTTCAAGCTCAGGTTTTGGAAGTGGTCGCATCTCTTCACACTCTCTCATAGACTCTTCCTATTCCAAAAAATAGTACTTTTGCTCATGTCTATTAGATGATAGTGAAATTACGGACTGAGGTTTAAGAGCGTATGTTTTTGAAATACTATGTTTATTATGGGTGTGCATCTTTTTGCTCATGTCTGAGGTTTAAGAGCATATGTTTTTCAAATACTGAGGTTTAAAAGAAAATACTGAGGTTTAATAGACACGAGCAAAAGCCCATACTGAGGTTTAAGAGCGTATGTTTTTGAAATACTGAGGTTTAAGAGCAAAAGTTCATCAAGTAATACTATTGCAAAAACCTTAAAGTAATATTATAGCAAAAAAAAATAGCACTTTTGTTTTTGAAATGCTATGTTTTTATATATGACGGGCTGCAAGTGATGTATGTCGATGTTCCTATGTAATCAATTCTGAACATCTCTAGCAGCGCATCATTCCATTTCGGCTGCAAAAAATTAACATGACATTATTTATCCCATCTTTCATTCACATAATTTTGTTTTTGCAGGAGAAATGGGGTGTCGCTTCCCTTAATTAATAGCATATACATGCAATCTGAAACATAAACCAATTGGGACAATGATATAGGATTTGGCAATAGACACAATACTCTCAATGTGCCAGAACTTTTTGCTAGAAGAATCAAAGTGCAACCAAGTTGATAGGAATCAAATCAGAGTTTGCATTTTGCAACCTTTAGGAAACAGTTATGCACTTAAAGATGACTTTTGATATGGATTTTTTAGGCAAAATGATCAACAGTTCTAATCTACCACACATAAACCCCGGAGTTTAGAACAATAATTTTCACGACTATTGGTTAAATTTGCTTTTGTTCATAGAAAGCAAAAAAAATGTAAGCGAAAAAAAGAAGCTTCTTTTTTCTACATGTTTTAAAGTTTCTTTTGCTTCCATTTTTTTCAGTTGAGAACTTTCTTTCCTTTTGTAAGATTATACAACTCCTTGGTCATTTATATTTACTAATCATATTTCGTTGGAAATTATTGGAGGAATTCTTTTACAAAAGAGTAAAATTGCCAGTGATATTTTTTCCTTTAAAGAGTTAAATTGCTAGGGAGATGCACAAATAACCAAAAAAATGAAAACAAAAGAACAGCACAGAAAAATAAACGAATCATGTGAATATGGATGTTTTAAATATGCTTAATTTGTGTTTCCTTACATGCATGTGAAGGGAAGGGAGTGATGAAGGCGAAGATAGAGAAAATTGGATTGATTCTTAATTACCATGCTACATGGAAATTGTAGAGCAATGGAAGCTTGAACTTCCTTCTTATACCAGAGCAACAATCTATGATGAACACACGGTGATGAAAAGAGAGTGCTGATTTTTCTATACCAGGGATCATGCTTTGCTCAAAGCCTCTTATCCAATGAATTTGTACCATAGTAGTCTCATTGTGATGTAATGCAAATTACAATAGCTATGTATAATATTCTTTCTTTTAGTCTTTTTTTTCTTTTGTGCAATTAAATGTAATGTTGAGCCTGTGTTTGCATAGCCAAATCACGTGCATCTTATATGTAATTGTTGTGTCACGTTATTAATTCAAGAAATGTAGATATGAAAATGGGAAATTTTTTGAAATGTGCATTGAAATGTAATATTTAGCATGTATTTGCATAGCCAAATCATATGCAGCTTATATGTAATTGTTGTCACATGATTAATTCAAGAAATGTAGATTTGAAACGGGGTAAAATTTTCGGAAATGCAGAAAAACCGTTTCATAGCAATCCATGATTCTCGGTGTTTTCATAGCCAAATCATATGCAGCTTATATGTGCATTGAAATGTAATATTTAGCATGTATTTGCATAGCCAAATCATATGCAGCTTATATGTAATTGTTGTCACATGATTAATTCAAGAAATGTAGATTTGAAACGGGGTAAAATTTTCGGAAATGCAGAAAAACCGTTTCATAGCAATCCATGATTCTCGGTGTTTTCTAGGTGTTTCTTTGTTTCTCTGAACAAATAGGCCTAGATTCTTACTATGTGTGTTGATATAGATCATGAGTAGGTTAGCTTAGTGGCATGACATGACCTTTCTTTACGGAAAGTCGAGGCTTTCCATCGGCAGTAATTATGCATGGAGTTGATAAGCTTACCTTAGAAGTGATAATAATACTAACAACAACAACTACTACAACTGGTATATTTGCCAACATTAAATTTTTCAAGAACCCAAAAACCCATTATCAATTATCTTGGCACCCTTACGCATAAGTAACTAACAATAAGTGCATATATGATTCAAATCACAATGGCTTAATAAATCCAAATGTACTATCTAAGCATCAAACAATCTTATAACAATAGAAATGTTCCAACTTCTTTTGCCCTAACGATAGCAGAGGACAGCCATGACAAGAAGCAGAATGAAGGAACTAAATTTGAAGGGAATAATTTCCCGCGCCGAAGGCGCCCATGCCGAAGGCGTCCGCCTAAATTTTTTTTACTCTAATTTGTTGTTCCGCGTCGAAGGTGCCCGCGTAGAATTTGTTGTTCTACGACGAATTTGTTATTCTACGTCGAATTTGTTATTCCGCGCCGAAGGCGCTCGCGCTGAATTTGTTGTTCCGCGTCATTTTTTAATGCTAATTTATTGTTCCGCGTCGAAGGTGCCCGCGTCGAATTTGTTGTTCTACGTCGAATTTTTTATTTTACGTCGAATTTGTTGTTCCGCGTCGAAGACGCTCACGTTAAATTTGTTGTTCCGCGTCAAAGGCGTTCGTGCCGCTAAATATTTTTACGCTAATTTGTTGTTCCGCGCAATTTTGATTGTGGAAATAATTTTTTGGGGAACAAAGATTTTACGGGGGAAAATCTTAATTGAACCGTGCCCGCGGGCACGGGTTATGACTAGTCTATATATTAAAACACAAAGGTTTTTGAATTCTAGGGCTGACTGGGACAAGCTGATGTCATGCTGATGTATAAAGAGGTTGATAGAAGAATGGCTAGGATTTAATCTTGGTAAAAGAAGGGTTGAGATGAGTGTTTGGAAAACCCACCACTTTTTTCCTTTTGTTTTCAAACCACCCACAATCACTGCATTTGCGCAGAATACCACCTATTTCCCCTTTTTGCTAAAAACCCCTCTCATTTCACTTTTTACCCACACGTCAACACACACTTATGCACTTCCACCCTCCGCGCCAAAGGCGCCCGCTAAATTTTTTTAACGTTAATTTGTTGTTCCGACTCAAGGGCGCCCTCGCCGAATTTATTGTTCTAAGCCGAATTTGTTGTTTCGCATAAATTTGACTGTGTAAATAATGTTTGGGAACAAAGATTTTACGGGTGAAAATCTTAAATGAACCGTGCCCGCGGGCACGGGTTATGACTAGTGAAAAAATATATATGGTTTTTAATTTTTTTTGGAAATTCGTTCCTTCTGCTGTTTTTTGGTTGTTTTTAAAAGGTATTGGAGTTGGCTGGGAACGAGGCACGTGACAACAAGAAGACAAGGATCATCCTGTGGCACGTGCTGCTGGTAGTGAGGAACGACGAGGAGCCAGGCAAGCTGCTCTCTGGGGTCACGATCGCACACGGTGGGGTCCTGCCGAACATCAATCAGGTGCTTTTGCGAAGAAGACCAAGGAAGGGAATAAGGAGCCCAAATCGCCGGCAAAGTCGCCGAAGAAAGCTTAATATTATTGTTGTGGTAGTGGTTTCTTCTACGTAATTTCAGCTGCGCGCGCGCTTTGGAGTAATTTTCGTAATAATAATTAGATTTTAGGTTATGGCCTTATCGCGTTTCTTCTTGGTGTCCTTTTCAAATGTTTGAAAGAATATTCCATCTCTCTGCTCTTTTAAAGGACCAAAAAAATAATTTCCTTGGCAAGGTCGCAATTGTTTAGCACTAATGAAGGTGGTTTCGTAAATGGTTAAATCTTCTGCTCAATTTGAGCTGTTTGGTTAAATCATGTGCGCACACACATCCAAGAAGGGGTGTTACCATGCGCACAGACCTAACGGTTGACTAGCTTTGGTTCCATGTTGAATAATAGAAGATTGAAATAAATAATGGTGTGAACCTCCGCAGTCCAGGTATTGCATTGTTTATATATAAGAAAATACATGGTCATTGTAATTAGGAAGAATTTGTATTTTGATTGAAAATTCTTTGGACGAAAACCAATGTCAGTGTATCCTCCAATATAAATGCCTCTGCATCTAGCTTTTCTCCCAACTTATATGAACGTTGGAGAAGGGGTTTTGCGTCATTAAAGTAAGCATGCATCAGCTTTTCTATTGTCGGTCACCATCAGTTCATGCCTCGAACCATGGCCTACAGCTACGGGAACCAGCGATTTGAATCGAGGTAGGGATATCACGCATCTCACATAAATGCATTAACCATATTTAATATTTTGACAACTAAGGTTAAAAAAATTATTAAGTATTTCATTCACTCACTCTGTTCTCGGAGAGCTCCTCATAATTATGCACCCAAAGCTTGACGCAAAAAATGACTCCTCTGTGTGCCCTCGCCCAAAGCTCGAGGCAAAAAACAATGGTCATCTCTGTGCGCATTAAATTTCATTGGCATTGGTACACACTTCTGTTCAATTTTGAAATCCAACAAAATTTAATAGAATATGGATTAAAATATGTCTAATTCCCACTTTTAATAAAATGTGGACCTCAGTATTAAAAAACATAAACTGTGGATTCAAATTAATCGGTCTTATAGTTAATAAACACACATAATTTACACCGGAGTAGAAAATTGGTTTAATAGTTAATAACTGACCTACTTCAATAGACATATTAAGTGGATGTTACTTTCATAAACTCGAGTGGGATTCGAAAATTGTTTACGGACTTGAAGTTTACAGACTTCGAATTCACAATTTTGAAGTTTAATAAACTGTTGATTTTCCCGTGCCAAAGGCGTCCGTGCAATTTTTACGCTAATTTGTTGTTCTGCGTTGAAGGCGTCCGTGCCTAATTTGTTCTACGCTAATTTGTTGTTCCGCGCCGAATTTGTTATTCTATGCTAATTTGTTGTTCTGCGCCGAATTTTTTGTTCTGCGCCAAAGGCACCTGCGCCAAATTTGTTGTTCCATGTCAGGCGTCGAATTTGTTGTTCTGTGCTGAAGGCCTCCATGCCGAAGGTGCCCAAGCCGCTAAATAGTTTTACGCTAATTTGTAGTTTTTTTTTTAAATTTTGGCGGTGGAAATAATGTTTTGGGGAACAAAGATTTCACGGGGGAATATCTTAAATGAACTGTGCCCGCGGGCACGGCGCCCACACAATTTTTTATGCTAATTTGTTGTTCCACATCGAAGGCACTCGCGCCGAATTTGTTGTTCTCTGCTAATTTGTTGTTTCACGCCGAATTTGTTGTTCTACGCTAATTTGTTGTTCCGTGCCGAATGCGCATGCACTGAAGTTGTTATTCTACGCTAATTTGTTGTTCTACGCCGAATTTTTTGTTCTATGTCAAAGGCGCCTGCGTCGAATTTGTTGTTCTGTGTCAGGCGCCGAATTTGTTGTTCCGTGCTGAAGGCGCCCATTTCAAAGGCGTCCGTGCCGCTAAATATTTTTATGCTAATTTGTTGTTCTTTTAAATTTTGGCTGTGGAAATAATGTTTTGGGGAACAAAGATTTCACGAGGGAAATTCTTAAATGAACCGCGCCAGCGTCTAAGGCGCTCGCATAAATTTTTTACGCTAATTTGTTGTTCTGCTTCGAAGGCGCTCGCGCTGAAATTGTTGTTCTATGCTAATTTGTTGTTCCGCGCCGAAGGCGCCAACATCGAATTTGTTGTTCTATGCTAATTTGTTGTTACGCGCCAAAGGTGGCCACGCCGAATTTGTTATTCTATGCTAATTTGTTGTTCTACATCGAGTTTTTTTCTGCGCCAAAGGCGTCTGCACCGAATTTGTTCCGTGCCACGCGCCGAATTTGTTGTTCCGTGCTGAAGGCGCCCACGCCGAAGGCGCCAGTGTTGCTAAATATTTTTACGCAAATTTGTTGTTCTTTTAAATTTGGCTGTGAAAATAATGTTTTGGGAAACAGATTTTACGAGGGAAAATCATAAATGAACCGTGCCCGCGGGCACGGGTTATGACTATTTTGTCTAAAAAATGTGGGCGAAATGCAACTAACTTTACAAAAAAATTTAGAAACGAACTACATTTTGGGGGCCTAACATTTTTGTCAGTGACTAAAAATTTTGTGCGTAATTAAACAATGTGAGAACTAAAATCTCTTGATGGGACCTAAATTTTGGGGAACTAAGACTTTGATTGGGGAACTAAGATTTTGAGGGGGGATTTCTAAAATGAATCATGTCCACATTTTCAGGGAAACTAAGATTTTGAGGAGGGAACATCTAAAATGAATCGTGCCCACATTTTCGGGGAAACTAAGATTTTGAGGGGGAAATATCTAAATTGAACCGTTCCCTACGGGCACGGTTATATACTAGTGTATATATATATATTAAAACACAAATGTTTTTGAATTCTAGGGCTGACTGGAACAAGCTGATGTCATGCTGATGTATAAAGAGGTTGATAGAAGAATGGCTAGGATTTAATCTTGGTAAAAGAAGGGTTGAGATGAGTGTTTGGAAAACCCACCACTTTTTCCCTTTTGTTTTCAAACCCCTCACAATCACTACATTTGCGCAGAATACCACATATTTCCCCGTTTTGCTAAAAAACCTCTCATTTCACTTTTTACCCACACACCATACACACACACTCATGCACTTCCACTCTTCGCGCCAAAGGCACCCGCGCCGAAGACGCCAGCTAAATTTTTTTTACGCTAATTTGTTGTTCCGACTCAAGGGCGCCCTCGCCGAATTTATTGTTCTACGCCTAATTTGTTGTTTCGCACAAATTTGACTGTTTAAATAATGTTTGGGAACAAAGGTTTCGCGGATGAAAATATTAAATGAACCGTGCCCGCGGGCACGGGTTATGACTAGTATATATATATATATATCGTATACTTCATTTCGCATGTGTCGGGATTCCACAATTAAGGACTAGGATAACCCATTTAGCCCATGCTCTAATTAGCGAGAATAGTTTCCTTTGCCCAAGTGTTTAGATTCCGATTTCTTTTTGTTTTACTTGGTGCAAATCCCCTCGTCGTGTACCGTTCTCCCACTTGGGAGAGTGCACATGTGTATAGCCAAAAAAACCCCAAAAAATCCAAAAAAAGAGAAAAGAAAAGAAAAGAAATTGTATAGCCAAAAAGCCAAAAAAATACATATATCCAAAACCCAAAACATTCCCGTGTGAATATTTTTCCTACTTGCTGTGAATAAAGGGAAGGCGAGAGTTTGCACTGAGTGTTCTACTCCACATCATCTCAACCCCCATCGTTTTCGAAAACACTTGGCTTAGGAACTTTTTAGCTATTATCTAGGCTATAGTGTGGTGATTTCCTTAACCCTAGTTATGGAGTCCCTGACGCATGATATGTTTTGATTCTCTCTCTATTCTCATGCATGCTTGAACTATATATTCACCGCTTAATTCGAATCGAATCGATATTTGGGTCATTTCTTGGATTTGTGTATATCGAGCTTTATCGCACATCGTAGATAGTGACACCGTCTGCTAGCACACGACCACACTCACTCGCGCTTCATCGCATGGGCCCACGGCATTTGTCTGGACTCGTATTCCTTGGTTTAGTGATGTGATTTGGCGTTTGCTTGCTTGATGTGTCGTTTTTGATTTTGTTGGCCCTGACGGGTGATCTAGGATATAGAGTTTTCTTTTTCTCTCTTTCTCTCTATTTTTACTCTTCGATCTCCTACTCTCACTCGTCTTCCTCGAGGACTATGAAGAGTTCAGCTTGGGGGATTTTGACGTGCGTTTATATTTCATATATTTGCGCACGTTTTCTTCCGTGTTTTTCCGTTATTTACCGCCGTCTTATATTCGTTTTCTCGTGTTTTCTTGTTTTCTTTCACTTTTCCGTGTTTTTCGTATTTTGCAGGATTTTACTGACGTAGGGGACATAAAACGACGATATCATTAGTCCCCAGAGCAACGGGAGGAGTCACAGGTGATCCAGGGGTCAAACGACGAAGATCGCATCTTTCAGCCCCTCACCCGACCGGTTGGTCACTTCCAACCGATCGGGTGATGCACGCGTGCACCACCCGGACACAAGTTGGAGCGGCCAAGAAGTCACCCGGTCGGTTCATATACCGGTTCAAACGCCCCAAGTCTCTAGAATTCTGTCGCTGAATGCCAACCGGTCGGGTGACCTTCACCCGACCGGTTCACCTGTAGCCGATTCTCTGAAGCCAAGATACGGAGAGATCAACCCTGGTCACCCGACGGCGCGAAGATCCAACCGATCAGCTCATGCCTCAACCGACCGTGCCGTGGTGACCGGGTGAAGTCCTATTCTGAGCTGCCGAAGAAACGAAGCAGGTCACCCGATCGGGTGATATCGTATTCTATATATAGGACCCCTAGGTTTTCCAGAAACGGGAGTTGTTATTTTTTGCTGTTTTTTCTCTTTCTTAACGGCTGTAATTTTTCAGATATTGGTAAGTTTTCCGATCTTTGTTAAACTTTAATATAGTGTTATTAGCATTGCTCTTACTGCTTTTTAATCGCCTGATCATGATTTTTACAGTCGATTTTACTTTAGATCGCTTTTTACTAAATATGTGTGAGTAGTTCCCAAATCTGGGATTTTGGTGGAAACCCCTTCGTGGGTTCTTCCCGATGCGTCCATAGGACTAGGAAATCGATAGGGATTATGAGTCTAACGGTTACGCGGGGTGTTTTATTGTCATCGGCGGAAAAAAGACCGCCTTTGACCGTTGGGCCAAGGGGGAATAAACTTGGCAGTTGACTCCCTAGCCATAGCTCACGCGCTAAGCGTAGACGTTGAATCCTAGCGCGCGGTAGCAGCAGGATGAGACGTTGGGAGTTATCATTGCGAACTTAGTGCTCCCAGAGTCGGTCAGTGTTAATGGACACGGGAGTGCCCACTGACCGAACCCAGGAAGTCCGGTGTATCATCCTGGGCACCGACCGAAATATCGGGCCCACGGGACGCTGGTACCACTTTCAGAGGCAACGTCTCACCATTAGACCCTAATTTCGATCGTTATCCTACCCGTCGGCCGTATCGACGAGAATCGCATAATAGGGTGGAAACCAAAGTCCCGGGTTTTCCCTTTATATTGTTTATCCCTTGCATTCCATTTACTGTGACAACCATTTATCTGATTCGGGCTAGCTCGCCCATGGGGTGAATTTGATCATTCTTGACACAAGCACATCCACGCCTCCCTGAGTTCGACCCCCAAGCCACACTACAACACTGTGCGCTTGCGGTTACAAATATTTACATCTCACGCCCCCAATCATATTATTGCACACATCAAACACGCACAAAGCGGGGGACGTCACCAGCTCTCTCTTCCATTCAGAACATCGATTTATGTGCCTCCTTACCTATCAACTTGCAGAAGGGGAAGGCGCTTTTATTCGGTTTCCCGGATTAGGTGAAGCGAAAACAAAAAATAGAGAGATGCAGCCCGGTTGCCTCCCGATAAGCGCTCGTTTTAAGTCATGAGCTCGACTCCCTTAAATTGTTCAACAAATAATGTGGGATTCCTCGAGGAAGTATGTCTCCTCTTGTCCAATTGGTTCTCCTGCTCTGTACGGCTTAATGCCACACCCCGCTTCCCAAAACAACAGAAGCGAAACGTGACAAAGGCCCGCTTAGGCCGGAGCTGTGAAGCTCGGACCCAATAAGCGTCTGTAGGGGTACCATTGTAAAATTTTCAGGTTCTTGCATTTATAAAATCCGGAACAACAAAAGTACAGGAAAAGGATGCATTCATTTTATAATAGAGATAATATTCAGCATATGACAAGTCTAACAAAGGGAGCCTAAGCATGACAACAAACTGCAGAAAAAGAAACTAATAGTGTGAAGCACCCAACCTAAACAGAGAGTAAAGTGGTGCTACACACCCAGACTAAAAAGTAGTAACCTCTGGAAGTCCGCAACGGTGGGAAATGTCTAAGTCTGGTCCTCGTCAGGTACGTCCTCTGGGTTGACGTCCTCTGGCTCCACATACTCCGGTAAGTCTGCCTCGTCCACGAACTCCAGCTCGACACCTGACGTACAACACCCAAGAGAAAAGGAACTGTACGTCAGGTAAAGTCTACAAAGGAGGGTTAGACTCTACTATAAGTGTACTGTAATTTAAAGCAACAGTTTACTGGTTGATTAACATGCTGGGGTTATAACATTGCAGTTTAAGAAAATAAAACGGAGCAGGAAAGGTAAACATGACACGCTGTAGCCGTAGTGTGTGCTATCGAGTACAGGACTAACCTAAACGGGTCAAGACAAGACGTGACAAGACACGACAAGACACGACAAGACACATGTGACTCGAAGGGTTCACACCTTACGGTTCGAGGGGGATCAGACCCTCTCCCCGTGCGCACGCTCAACCCTACCCCAACCTAAGTGCTCAAGACAAGACAAGTCCGTACAAGGGATCACTTAGAGAGTGCCCTATTGCCTGCAGGCTGTGTATCAGTACAAGGGATCACTCAGAGAGTGCCCTATTGCCCGCAGGCTGTGTATCAGTTCAGGGGATCACTCAGAGAGTGCCCTATTGCACGTAGGCTGTGTATCAGTACAAGGGATCACTCAGAGAGTGCCCTATTGCCCGCAGGCGGTGTATCAGTACAAGGGATCACTCAGAAAGTGCCCTATTACCTGCAGGCTGTGCATAACAAGACACGACATGAAGTAAGGAAGTGTTCTTGAAGGGGGTCCACACGCACGCACGCACAGGGAAAACCCGAAGGTGTCAAAAGTTGTTGTTGTGCTTAGACTTCATCGTCAAGTCTAAGCTATCAAGGGGTGTCCCGGACGCTATCATTTCACGTCTGGTTCTCTTTGTTCACATTTTAACAGTTCTAAAAGTCTAAGGCCCAAACACGTCCGAAGGTACAAGTGAGTACACTTGCCTGCGGTGGCGAGTGCGTCGTCTGTCCGAAGCGTCCCGTCGAAACGTCGCGTCGGCGATGGTCCATCTGAAACATGATCATGGCGATGTCAGATCGCGCTTTTGTCAAACCTATTACGTTTTGTTTCTAAAATTGGCGGGACTACCCTAACAGTCAAAAAGTCACGTTTTTGATGTTTGTTCAGTCTAGATCGACGTCTACCCTATGTGCACAGAAAATAAGTCCGTTCGTCGATCTTTCCTATGGTGGACAACATTTTACAGATGCAGAAAATAACTTTAGTTCACGTTGACCAATTTTAGATTAGGTTTTGATGAGGTACAGTGTGGGTTTTACTACTCGTTAGGGGAACCAACCTCGTGACGTCGTCCAACAAGCGGAAGTCAGGTCTGAACGGCGAAGCGTTGGCGTCATCTGGAACTCCTCGACAGTAGGTAGTACAGTGAGGCACCTCTGGATAGCATGGTGGTGGCACAAAATCAGCAAGCTAACAGCGATCCTCCTTCCGTTGCGAGTAGCGCAACAGATCTTCACGATAACGGCGACGTCGGCTAAAAACACGTGCGTGTAGCAATGCACGTGAACTCCGAGAGTCCAAGGGGGCTGTCAGTAGATGAAGTAGAATCAGTGGAAGATGCCCAGTCTGGTGGATGAACGACGGTGTGAGCGTACGGCGGTGGGTGGCCGTGAGAAGCCGGAGAGGACAGATTCGCTCAACGTTCGTTGTCGTGCATCTCAGCGGAATTTCAACGATGAACAACAAAAATGGGAAGTTGCAAAAGATAAAGGACTTCAATACGATGCCAACGGCTGTGGAGTTGTCACTGGGGGTGGTCGGAGGTGGTCGTGCGCCGGCGTCGAAGTTCAGCGTACAGATCTGTAAAAAAACCGCAGCTGGGCTTTGTTTCGACGGATTTTTCAGGAGCTACAGATGGGATATGAGCATGAGGGAAATTGCATTTGGTAGAGGGGTTTGATAGGATTCCAACGGCGGTAGGATGGTCGTCGTAGGTAGCCGGATGACCGGTGGGCGCGAGTTTGAAGTGGCGGCGCGTAAACTGTCAAAAACAGCGATAGATCTGATTTTCACGGGGTTTTCGAGGAGATCGAGACATGGGAAAAGGGTAAGGGGAGTTGGAGATGGTCGGGGGGTCAAAGGGGAGTTGAATGGTGGTAGCGATGGTCGTCGTCGGTGGCAGACGGCCGACGGGCGTGGACAATTCCGGCGAAGGGCTGTGCAAGGATTTTCGGTCAGAAATCATGGGTTTTGGGGTGTTTTTGAGAGCTTGGGGAGGTGGAGATGGAGGAGGAGAGGGTGAGATGCTGGTGGCCGGAGTTGGGGGGCTTGGGGGTAGCCTTGGGTGGCCGGAGGAGAAGCAAGGGCGGCACTAGGATGGGTTTGCATGAGTTGTTTGATTTCGGCCTGGTGTTTCATTTTGAGAGAAGGGTTTTGCGATAGTATGTTTTAAAGTGGGTATAGATTAGGGGTGACTCGGAGAGAGGGTGAGTGAAGGGGGGTAGAAGTAGGAAATAGATGGGTGAGGGTAGTGGCAGAATCTTAAATCATGATACGTACTAATCCTTCATGATTTGATTAGCACCCGAAATTCGAAATTAAGTTGAGCTTAATGGGCTTGGGTTTTGATTAGCAATTTGGGTGGGCTAGGAGTGTCAGAAAAATATGAAAAAAATATGGGGACGATCGTGACAAAGCGAGGCTCAGGGATACGGTGGTCAATCGTATGTTTGATCCATGGAAAACAAACAGAAAAATAAAAGATCCGGAGACTACGTCTAAAGCTACGACAATCCTGCAATCAAACTCGATTTGTGAGAGAACGACCCATGAAATGACGTTCACTAAAAATCCCACAAATAACTACGTTTACTTATGGTCTCAACGATGTATCACATTGCATAGTCCGAGTCCAAAAAAGAGTCAAATAAAATACGCGTACGAAAAGAGCGTACACGCAGAAAATACGAACGGTCGAAAAGCGGCCGTTACATTCTACCCACCTTAGAAATGATTCCGCCCTCGGAATCACTTATACTAATAATAATAACATCTATAGGTACGTATGCCTACAACTCCCATATACCACATAAAGGTTGCTAATCCCATAACGTCAAACATCGTTCCTCAAATAATCCATCATAAATCGTCTCTCCACTGTCTAATGCTACAACTAGAATCACACCCTAGCACTTAACTATAAATCCACATTATCGTCTACCAGTCATCAATCATCTCGCTTCCAATTCATTCTCCATCATATCGACTCGTAAATTTATCATCCGAATTCAATGAACCATCAACCTACATCTATCCTTACCCCTATTATCTAATCTTACAATCATATAAAATCTGTCTTCATAACATCCATCTGTCTCAACATGTTAGTTTACTTCCAAAGTCTTCTCACCCCAACCTATAGTAAAATCTTGATGCTTTAAATGTTCTACTCATTCTCATGATCATCCTAAAACATACCATACCTCCATAGCTACTCCTATCTACCACTCGTCCAAGTTTCAGGTCTAATAAGTTCTCATCTTCATGTATATAATTTCATCCAACCAGAATTCTCCATTGAGTCCGTTACACGGGGTATTATAATTAAGTCTTGGACACCTCGTTCTTTCCATCGGAAAGAAATCTAATCTAATGTCTTTGTGTTCAAAATCAATTAATCACAGCTACAGCATACCTCACCTCACTCTAAGCCTACCCGCAAATATAATCCTATAACAAAATAGCTAGTACTAACAATAACAATCAAAAATATTTTAACACTCCAAAGAGAGAAGGAGAAGAAGATGATTTTTTTTTAAAACATGTGGGAAAAATGTATGGAATGGCGGTGTTGGATGAGGGAAGATCGGGGTTGTGATCTTGTGTGCTAGTCTCAAACTTTAAAAATTTGGTTTAAAAGAAAACAACAGTTTTGATACAATCACATGCAGTCAAGGATAAGCTATACTATAATACGAAAGACTAAGTCCAAGGAGTTGCCTGCTATGACGCAATTCACACCCATATGAATACCATCATTCAGACCACTCCATACATATATCACAGACCACACTGAGTATACATACACGACACTAGAGACAATCACTAATATCCTAAAGGTAGCACACTCGTACCGGTTCACACACTCTACCTATATACATGCACCACGACGACATCACAAAACTAAGGGGCCCACTACTAAACTAGAGTTGACACAGACAACTATAAGCACTATTGTCTACATGAAAGAAAGGGACCGAAACTAAAAGCGAAACGAAACAAGATCGGAAAGAATGAGTTTGGATAAGGCGAGGATAAGGAGATAACTGGTTGGCTGGAACTAAGATATTGCTCAAAATATTGAAATAGATAAAAAAAGGATCACGTGTGAAATACGGTATCATATATTTTTATACTTACAAAAATTAGGTAGAAAAAGTGAGCAGATGATAGAAAATTTCAACTCGGAAAAAGAGTTAGACGGGGAAATGAAGAGTAGGGTGAGGTAGTAATTTGTTTTGCGAATAAAAATAAGTTTATACAAAGATGTTTTTTTTTGAAATATGAGCATGATGAACATAGAACTAATATATATATATATATATATATATATATATATATATATATATATGAAGGATTAACAACTTTATTCATATAACTCATCAATAACAATATTGGATTACAAAAAGCTCCAAACATAAAAACTCTAAAGAAAACAATCATAAATTATCCAACATTTCAACTCGGTGTGGGAGTCCTAATATTTAGAATTCCTAGGAATTCTTAAACTTTTCCATCGAGGAAGATCTATATATTTCTTTTTAATCGACTTCAATGATGGTGCAAAGTGGCGCATTTCCTCCTCCCACTCCTGATTCTCCACAGTAGCATCCCCATCAAACTCCTCCATCCACTCATCCTCATAGTTCCCATCAGCCTCATCTTCATTATCAACATTGTCAGGATCATCTATACGGACATTTTCCGTAGGGCGCGCAGAAGACGGACCACCATACTCAAAAATACAAGGAGCAACATCAGAAACAACTGCTGCAGTGTACTCAACATTAATTGGAGGGTTCTTTGTAGCTGTGTGACCTTCACCTGCTGCTGAAGGATCTCCTCCTGTGGCTTTAGCTTCAGGAACCAACACATTACCATCCACAGTTGAAGAAGATTTAGTTTTCTCCACCCAAACCTTCTTGAAGGGGCACTGGGAAGAGGAATGTCCAAAACATTCACACGTTGAACAACTTGGGGGCAAGTTTTCGTATTACACTCTAATGATCGTATTTCCCTCCTCTTCTACCGCAATCTCAATGGTGCTAGGTAATTTTGTCTTCGCCTCAACTTCCACAAAACATCTAGCATAATAGTACCGTTCGCCAGAAGCCATAGCCTTATCCACAAATAAAGGCTTACCTACAGAGCTAGCAATAATACTAATGCATTCTGTAGACCAAAATTTCAATGGAAGGTCAGGAAATCTCACCCATACTGGAATTGAGGACAAAAGATCTCTATCCATTGTAAGTTCTGGAGTCCAACGTCGCATTACAATCACCCTTTTATCAAACATCCAAGGCCCTTCTTGGAGAACTCTGCTGCAATCTTCTTCTAACTCAAATTCAAAGAAGAAGAAACCATTATCCCTGGAGTGAACCTGTAGCTTTCCTTTAGGCCGCCACAACCGCTGAACACATGCTCGAAGGTGTGAGTAAAATGGTTTGTCTCCCATAACATAACCAGCAAGAGTGCGACTCCATTTTGCTACATTAGCAGATACCGCTTCTTTAGGGATCCAAGGGATAGCCGTACCAGTTGGGATCTCACGGAGTGGAATGTATTCGCATTTGCTATGTTGCTCAACTAAACATCCAACAGAAAAGAGCGAACTCCATGCTTCACGCCCCGATTTTGCCACTCTCAAATGAGCAGATGGTTTGCCAATAGTTTTGACAATTCGATCAACATCAGTAGGTACTGTCTTAGGGGTAGCATTTGCAATCCTTTGATGACAGTACGACGAACATCGATGATATGGGTTGCTTGCATTGATACATGAAGGATCAGCTCTCCCCATAGCATGTCGGAGGGGGGGAAACCCCGAAGAGAGGTCTAGAGGCTGACCCCGAGAAGAAACCTGACCCCGAGGAGCCATGACGGATCTGGCTCTGCAGCCCTCGAATGCCGTAGTAACAGAACCCCTTGCAAGCCGGTGCCAAAGTCCTTGCCGCAGGAGGAGAAACAGATGGCCACTATCTGAAAAACCCTTGTATCGATTGCCGGGAATAGATCTGGACACGGACGATCCGATCTGAGAAACTAGTGCCGTCGCCTGAACGGAGATGGCTTCGCCAATCGGAGCAGTGCCGTCCCCTGAAATGGCGTCACCGACTGGATCAGTGCCGTAGCCTGAACGATGGTGTCGTCGACCTCGACACATGAACGGCGGTGACGTCACCTGAACGGATCACCGACCGGCTTTGAGCTCAGGCCGATCTGAGCTCGCCGACCGGAACAGAGAAGCGACGACATCAGGAGCTCCTGATTACCGACACGCGCTCCTGATTGTCCTTAAGAACGCCGAACTCTCGATCTCCCCAAAAGAAGGAGGATCCGGCAGCTTGATCTCGATGTAGGTCGCCGATGCCCAAACGGCCTGGCACCGGAGACCGGCCTTTAGGCTGGCGCAGCCTAAAACCCCCACGCGCTTCCTCCTAGGGCCGGCGGCAAAAAAAATAAATGCTTGATATATATTATATATATATATATATTAAAGTTCTCTTTAGTTTAGAAAATATTCTAAAACTACGTACGGTAAGGAGTTAAAAATAAACTTCGTAGTTTAGAAAAATAATATATTGAATTTCCAAAATGGTAACAAAGTTTTAAAACTAAAATACGATGGATACCGATTCGAAAATAAGTACGAGACCGTAAGTTAAAATTTACGACCAAGAAGGTTTCAAAATTTGCGAAAGAATTTTAACTCAACCGAAAGTAAGAAATTTAAATATTTAATGGGGTTTTCAAAGATGTTAAGCTGAGCGAAGAATTTAATAAGGAATTTCGAAAATATTTTTTGGAGAAAACAGAATTGGCAAAGGGAAAGATTTGAAGGATCAACGATAATCGTCAGGAAGCGATCACGTGAATCGGTGGAAAGGAATGTGATCGTATGATGAATACGCCTAAGATATGATTCTTGAAAGCTATGATGGAACTTTACGGCCGATAACACAAATGTGTAATGATCAGGAAGATGCTAGAAGTCAGGGGTTCTAATTATCGGGCCGCCTAAAGATCAGGGAAACTCAGCACTAAGACTTCCTTATGAACTAGACTGTAATAGAGAGATCTCAGTTAAGGGCCCTAATAGAATCAAGATTACGTTCTGCTAGGCCGGAAGTCGACGTACCCGAGCGAACGACTAAAAGAAGGGCTCTAGAAATCTAACACGGTCAGAGTCAAGTGAGGGATACTAAGGTATCCTAAGACGTGTATGACTAAATCTAATCCAAGGCGCCTGACTATTAAACCTGGACATCTATCTAAGTCTTCCTACCATCTAAGACAAAGAAAACCTAATTTAGACGTGTACATGGATATTAAATGAATGCGGTACTCTTATTAGTCCGAACTTTTGCATGACCTGCATGGGCCACCACTAAAACCTGTCACGCCCCGCTTCCTAAAACGACAGAAGCGAAACGTGACAAAGGCCCGCTTAGGCCGGAGCTGTGAAGCTTGGACCCAATAAGCGTATGTAAGGGTACCATTTTAAAATTTTCAGGTTCTTGCATTTATAAAATCCGAAACAACAAAAGTACAGAAGGAAAAGGATGCATTCATTTTATAATAGAGATAATATCCAGCATATGACAAGTCTAATAAAGGGAGCCTAAGCATGGCAACAAACAGCAGAAAAGGAAACTAATATTGCGAAGCACCCAACCTAGACAGAGAGTAAAGTGGTGCTACACACCCAGACTAAAAAGTAGTAACCTCTGGAAGTCCGCAATGGTGGGAAATGTCTAAGTCTGGTCCTCGTCAGGTACGTCCTCCGGGTCGATGTCATCGGGCTCCACATACTCCGGTAAGTCTGCCTCGTCCACGAACTCCAGCTCGACACCTGACGTACAGCACCCAAGAGAAAAGGAACTGTACGTCTGGTAAAGTCTACAAAGGAGGGTTAGACTCGACTGCAAGTGTACTGTAATTTAAAGCAACAGTTTACTGGTTAATTAACATGCTGGGGTTATAACATTGCAGTTTAAGAAAGTAAAACGGAGCAGGAAAAGTAAACACGCCACGCTGTGACCATAGCGTGTGCTACCGACTACGGGAGTAATCTAAACAGGTCAAGACAAGACGTGATAAGACAAGACAAGACATGACATGATAAGACACGTGTGAATCAAAGGGTTCACGCCTTACAGTTCGAGGGGGATCAGACCCTCTCCCCGTGCGCACGCTCAACCCTACCCCAACGCAAGTGCTCAAGACAAGACAAGTCCGTACAAGAGAAAACTCGGAGAATGCCCTATTGCCCGCAGGCTGTGTATCAGTACAAGGGATCACTCAGAGAGTGCCCTATTGCCCGCAGGCTGGGGATCACTCAGAGAGTGCCCTATTGCCCGCAGGCTGTGTATCAGTACAAGGGATCACTCAGAGAATGCCCTATTGCCCGCAGGCTGTGTATCAGTACAAGGGATCACTCAGAGAATGCCCTATTGCCCGCAGGCTTTGCATAACAAGACACGACATGACAAGTAAGGAAGTATTCTTCTAGGGGGTCCACACGCACGCACACGCAGGGAAACCCCTAAGGTGTCAAAAGTTGTTGTTGTGCTTAGACTTCGTCGTCAAGTCTATGATGTCAAGGGGTATCCCAGACGCTATCAATTCACGTCTGGTTCTCTTTGTCCACATTTTAACAGTTCTAAAAGTCTAAGGCCCAAACACGGCCGAAGGTACAAGTGAGTACACTTGCCTGCGGTGGCCAGTGCGTCGTCTGTCCGAAGCGTCCCATCGAAACGTCGCGTCGGTGATGGTCCGTCTGAAACAGAATCACGGCGATGTCAGATCGTGCTTTTGTCAAACCTATTACATTTTGTTTCTAAAATTGGCGAGACTACCCTAACAGTCAAAAAGTCATGTTTTTTATGTTTGTTCAGTCTAGATCGACGTCTACCCTATGTGCATAGAAAATAAGTCCGTTCGTCGATCTTTCCAATAGTGAACAACATTGTATAGATTCAGAAAATAACTTTAGTTCATGTTGACCAATTTTAGATTAGGTTTTGATGAGCTACGGTGTGGGTTTTACTACTCGTTAGGGGAACCAACCTCGTGACGTCGTCCAACAAGCGGAAGTCGGGTCTGAACGGTGAAGCGTTGGCATCATCTGGAACTCCTCAACCATGAGTAGCGTAGTGAGGCACCTTTGGATAGTGTGGTGGTGGCACGAAATCAGCGAGCTAACAGTGATCCTCCTTACGTTGCGTGAAGCGCAACGGATCTTCACGATAATGGCGACGTCGGCTAAAAACACGTGTGTGCGGCAATGCAAGTGAACTTCGAGAGTCCAAAGGGGCTGTCGATAGATGAAGTAGAATCAGTGAAAGATGCCCAGCCTGGTGGATGGCCGATGGCGTGAACGTACGGCGGTGGGTGGCCGTGAGAAGCCGGAGAGGACATATTCGTGTAATGTTCGTTGTCGTGCGTCTCAACGGAATTCCAATGATGAACAGCAAAAACAGGAAGTTTCAGAAGATAAAGGACTTCAATACAAAGCCAACGGCTGTGAAGTTGTTGCTGGGGGTGGTCGGAAGTGGTCGTGCGCCGGTGTCGAAGTTCAGCGTACAGATCTGTGAAAAAACAGCAGCTGGGCTTTGGTTCGACGGATTTTCGAGGAGCAACAGATGGGATATGATCATAAGGGAAATTTCAGTTGGTAGAGGGGTTCGATAGGAGTCCAACGGAGATAGGATGGTCATCGTAGGTGGCCAGATGACCGGTGGGCACGAGTTTGAAGTGGCGGCGCGCAAACTGTCAAAAACAGCGGTAGATCTGAGTTCCACGGGGTTTTCGAGGAGATCGAGACATGAAAAAAGGATAAGGGGAGTTGGAGATGGTCGGGGGGTCAAAGGGGAGTTGAATGGGGGTGGCGGCAGTCGCCGACAGCGGTGGACGGCCGGCGGGCGTGGACAATTCCGGCGAAGGGCTGTGCAAGGATTTTCGGCCAGAAATCTTGGGTTTTGGGGTGTTTTTGAGAGCTTGGGGAGGTGGAGATGGAGGAGGAGAGGGTGGAGATGCTGGTGGCCGGAGTTGGGGGGCTTGGGGGCGGCCTTGGGTGGCTGGAGGAGAAGCAAGGGCGACGCTAGGATGGGTTTGCGTGAGTTGTTTGATTTCGGCCTAGTGTTTCATTTTGAGAGAAGGGTTTTGCTATAGTTTGTTTTAAAGTGGGTATAGATTAGGGGTTACTAGGAGAGAGGGTGAGTGAAGGGGGGTAGAAGTAGGAATATATGGGTGAGGGTAGTGGCAGAATCTTAAATCATGATACGTACTAATCCTTCATGATTTGATTAGCACCCGAAATTCGAAATTAAGTTGAGCTTAATGGGCTTGGGTTTTGATTAGCGGTTTGGGTGGGCTAGGAGTGTCAGAAAAATACAAAAAAAATATGGAGACGACCGCGACGAAGAGAGGCTCGGGAATACGGTGGTCAATCACACGTTTGGTCCACGAAAAACGAACAGAAAAATAAAAGATCTGTTGACTACGTCTAAAGCTACGACGATCCTGCAATCAAACTCGATTTGTGGGAGAACGACCCGTGAAATGACGTTCACTAAAAATCCCACAAATAACTACTCTTCCTTACGGTCTCAACGACGTATCACATTGCATAGTCCGAGTCCAAGAAAGAGTCAAATAAAATTCGGGTACGGAAAGAGCGTACACGCAGAAAATACGAACAGTTGAAAAGCGGCCGTTACACTTAATCCTCTGGCCATTTACCTTGAAGTTTCCGTTTTTCCCTTCAAGCTCAACGGCACCACCCGGGGATAAACTTACTATCTTGTAAGGGTCGGACCGTCTCAACTTTAATTTCCCAGAGAAGAGGCGTAATCTAGAATTGTAGAGGAGTACCTGGTCACCGACATCATGGCAAACCACTGTGATGTTCCTGTCATGAAAAGTCTTAGTTCTCTTCTTATATATCCTTGCATTCTCATAGGCGTGTCGCCGAATTTCGTCAAGCTCGTTGCTATGCAAGGCTCGTCTCGTGGCAACACTCTGGTAGTCAAAGTTCATTTTCTTTACTGCCCAATACGCTCTGTGTTCTAATTCTACCGGAAGATGGCAAGCTTTTCCACACACTAGTCTGTAGGGGTTGTTCCGATAGGAGTTTTGAAGGCAGTGCGAAATGCCCAAAGGGCATCGTCCAACTTGTGTGACCAATCCTTCCTCGAGGCGCTAACTGTCTTCTCCAGGATGCTTTTGATTTCCATGTTGGATACTTCCACTTGGCCACTAGTTTGAGGGTGATAAGCAAGAGTGACCTTGTGATGAACTCCATATTTTTTTAGCATTGTCTCGAACTTCTTCTCGATGAAATGGCTCCCTCTATCACTTATGATTGTCTGGAGGACTCCAAAACAAGGAAAGATAGTATTCTTGAAGAATTTGGATACTACCCTCGCGTCGTTTGTCGGGGTGGCAATGGCCTCCACCCACTTCGAGACGTAATCAACGGCGACCGAGATGTACTTATTTCTGTTGCTTGATGGAAAGGGCTCCATGAAGTCAACTCCCCAAAAGTCAAATAATTCTATCTCCAAGAAGCCTTGAAGAGGCACTCCATTATTTTTCGTGATGTTTCATGTCCTCTGGCATATATTGCATTTCCTGATGTATTCATTCTCATCTCTGAATATAGTGGGCCAATAGAAACCACTTTGGAGTATTTTAGTCGTAGTTTTAGTGACAGCTGTGTGTCCCACACATGGGTGTTCGTGGAAATGCGATATGATAGAGGTCGCCTCTTCCTTTGGGATACATCGCCTGATGATCCCATCAGTGCATGTTCTGAACAGGTACGGGTCGTCCCAGAAGTAGCTTTTGGCATCATGTAGGAACTTCCTCCTCGAGTAAGTTCCCAACCCATGCGGGACTATGCCGCTTACCAGGTAGTTTACTATATATGCGTACCAGGGGGCTTCAGAGGAGTTCGTCGCAAATAACTGTTCACCGATAAAAGGATCATCAATTGGCAAGATGTCATCCCCGTGCTTTTGAATTAACCACGACAGGTGGTCTGCTACTACATTCTCTGCTCCTTTCTTGTCTTTGATCTCAATTTCAAATTCTTGGAGCAGGAGGATCCATCGTAAAAAACATGGTTTAGCATCCTTTTTGCTCAGTAGGTATTTCAGCGCCGCGTGGTCTGTGTGGATAATCACTTTAGACCCCAAGAGGTATGATCTGAACTTCTCGATAGAATAAACCATGGCTAGCAGCTCCTTCTCCGTAGTGGAGTAGTTCTTTTGAGCATCATCCAGAGTCTTACTGGCATAATATATGGCATGAAGCTTTCCTTCTTTCCTTTGGCCAAGAACAACTCCCACTGCTTGGTCACTAGCATCACACATCAGCTCAAACGACAGATTCCAATCTGGCGGCTGTATAATTGGGGCTGAGATGAGAGCTTCTTTTAACCGGTTAAAGGCTAGCAAACATGTGACGTGCCCCCGGTTTGCCAGCCGCAAATGGCCGGGGGACCCACGTGAGGGTTTAGATATTTGTAACCGCAAGCGCACGGTGTTGTAGTGTGCTTTGGGGGTCGAACACAGGGAGGCTAGGATGTGCTTGTGTCAAGGAGGACCGGAATCACCCCGTGGGCGAGCAAGCCCAGATCGGTTGATGGGTTGTCACGGTAAAGGAATGAAAGGTATGAACAATATGAAAATAAACCCGGGACTTTGGTTTCCACTCCAACGAGCGACTCTCGCCGATACGGCCTACGGGTAGGATGGCGATCGGAATTAGGGTCTAATGGTGAGATGTTGCCTCTGAAAGTGGTACCGGCATCCCATGGGCCCGATATTCCGGTCGGTGCCCAGGATGATACACCGGACTTCCCGGGTTCGATCAGTGGGCACTCCCGTGTCCATTAACACTGATCGATTCCGGGAGCACTAAGCTCACAACGATAACTCCCAACGCCTCATCCTACCGCTCCCGCGCGCTAGGATTCAGCGTCTACACTAAGGGCGTGAGCTATGGCTAGGGAGTCAACCGCCAAGTTTATTCCCCCTTGGCCCAACGGTCAAAGGCGGTCTTTTTCCCGCCGATGACAATAAAACACCCCGCGTAACCGTTAGATTCCTAATCCCTATCGATTTCCTAACCCTATGGATGCATCGGGAAGAGCCCCCGAAGGGGTTTCCACCAAAATCCCAGATTTGGGAACTACTTATAAATATTCATTAAAAAGCGATCTAAACGAAAATGAACCGTTAAAATCATAATCAGACGATATGAATGCGAAGGTTGTAGAGCAATTAAGATAATACTAAAGTTTTACAAAGATCCGAGAACTTACAAAAACAGGAAAATTACAGCCGTCACAAAATGAAGAAAACAGTAAAAAATAACCAACTCCCGAATCTGGGAAACCTAGGGTTCTATTTATAGAAAACGACATCACCCGATCGGTTGACAAGTCAACCGGTCGGGTGAGCCGCTTCACAAAATTACAGCGCGATGCGGGGGTTTCACCTGGTCAGTATGAACCGGTCGGTTGGATCTTGGTGCGGTCGGTTGGATCTTGGTGCCGACTGATTGGATCTTGGTGCGGGCCGGGTGAGGAGACCGGTTGGAGCTTCGAGTCTTGGCTGTTGAAATTCAGCTACAGGTGAACCGATCGGGTGAAGGTCACCCGATCGATTGGAAATCAGCTTCGAATTTCCAGAGACTTTGATCTTTTGACCCGGTTACTGAACCGACCGGGTGACTTCTCGGGGGCTCCAAGCTGCATCCGGGTGGTGATGCGTGCATCACCCGATCGGTTGGAGATGACCAACCGACCGGGTGAGGGGCTGAAAGATGTAATCTTCATCGTTTGACCCCCTGGATCATGCGTGACTCCTCCCGTTGCTACGGGGACACATGATATCATCATTTTGCGTCCCAAATGCCAGCAAACTCCTGCAAAACACGGAAAATACGGAAAAGTGAAAGAAAACAAGAAAATACAAGAAAACACGAGAAAATGAATAAAAGACGGTGGTAAATACGGAAAAACATGGAAGAAAACGCGCGTAAATATATGAAATATAAACGCACGTCAAAATCCCCCAAGCTGAACTCTTCCTCGTCCTCGAGGAAGACGAGTGAGAGTAGGAGCTCGGAGGGGAAAAATAGAGAGAAAGAGAGAAAAAGAAAACTCTATATCCTAGATCGTCCGTCAGAGCCAACAAAATCAAAAACGACACACCAAGCAAGCAAACGCCAAATCACATCACTAAACCTAGGAATACGAGTCCAAATAAGTGCCGTGGGCCCACGCGGTGAAGCGCGAGTGAGTGTGGTCGTGCGCTAGCAGTCGGTGCCGCTATGTACGATGTGCAATAAAGCTCGATATACACAGACCCAGGAAACGACCCAAATACCGATTCGAATTTGAAATTGCGGTGAATATTAGTTCAAGCATGCATGAGAAGAGTATAAGAATAGAAGCGTATCATGCATCAGGGACTCCACAACTAGGGTTAAGGAAATCACACCACTATAGCCTAGATACTAGCTAAAAAGTTCCTAAGCCAAGTGTTTTTGAAACCGATGGTGGTTGAGATGATGTGGAGAAGAACACTCGGTGCAAATTCTCGCCTTCCCTTTATTCTTGGCAAGTAGGAAAATATTCACACGGGAATTTTTTTTTGGTTTTGGGTATTTGTATTTTTTGGATTTTTGGCTATACAGATTTTTTTTCTTTTCTTTTTGGGTTTTTCTTTTCTTTTCTCTTTTTTTTTGGATTTTTGGGGTTTTGGCTATACACATGTGTACTCTCCCAAGTGGGAGAACGGTACACGACGAGGGGATTTGCACCAAGTAAAACAAAAAAGAAGTCGGAATCTAAACACTTGGGCAAAGGAAACTATTCTCGCTAAATAGAGCATGGGCTAAATGGGTTATCCTAGTCCTTAATTGTGGAATCTCGACACATGCGAAATGAAGTACACGATATATATATATATATAGCATGCAGAAGCAGACATGGGAAATAAATACCGCATATTCAAATCGAAACATGATAATCTAGGGGTCATTCCTGGACAGGTATATAAAGTAAAATCACAAAGTAGAAGCACACCAAACAGATAGGCACGACACACGACTCACAAAAAACTAAGAGGACCCACGATGCGTGAAATGCAAGAGAACTCGAAATCCTGGGGTTAGTGAATGTGATTATCGATGCCATGCTAGGTGTGTGTGATTTTGTGGCGATTCATCATAGGATTCATCTCTAGGAGAAAGAGATAAAAAGAAGAGAAGAAAAAAAAGAAAAAATAAAAACACGATGAAAACGACACAAAAAACGAAAAAGAAAGACTCAAATGGCGCACACAGTGCGACTCCCCCAAGCTGAAGCTTGCATTGCCCTCAATGCAATACGAGTGAGTGTTGGATATGGACGACATAAATACACCCATGAGGGGATGTATGCGGTTATACAGACCTCAGATGTCGCGTGCACGAAGGCGTGCGCGAAGGGAACCTTTTCTCATGTGAAAAGGACCACTTGATAAGTGGAAAAAGCCACTCGATAAGTGGAAAAAGCCACTTTATAAGTGCAAAATGGCACTTGATAAGTGGATAAAGAAGAAGATAAATGAATGTGCTAATATAGGCTAATAAGCTTATAATTGGTTATTTCCTACAATAACCACCCCTAAAGCCTATAAATAGGACCCAAGGGTAAGGCATTCATTCCATCCCTTTCATGCCATAAGTTTGCAAAAGGCATCTTATGTTCTTCTTCTCCCTTCCATTAAAATCCTCTTCTAGTTAGAGATTTAGGCGGTGAAACTCTGCTTCGATCCTCTGTGACGAAGTATCGACCGTTGTGGCGAATCCGAGGGCGAAGTTCTGAGATTACGGTGCCGCGTACGCAAGCGTAAGTCTCAACTTCATTTATCGATCCTAACGCTGTTTTGACAGGATCCTACATTGGTATCAGAGCCATACGGATTCGCCCCGGTCAAACCGCCGCCCCGTCGAACCGATGAACGAGGCGTTGTCTTTTTCACGAATGGGTATCCTACCATTATGGATATGGTAGGAACGCTTCGTGACGGAGAGAACGCAGCGGTTGTTCTTTTCACGTTAGGGTCTCCTACCATTACGGATATGGTAGGAACTCTCCGTGACGGGAAGAACCGACCGTTCATATCGTCAAGCTCGCTCTCTTCATGGATGATGAGTCTCCATTCATAGGGAATGTGAACTCTCTTCATGTGGAGCGCGTAGTTTACGAACTTTAAAGTGTGTTATTTTTCATTTTTGGCACATGGCCATTAGAGAATAACTACTTTCTCGACGAACGGGTGCTTCTTCGAGGAAGATGATGGTAGTTATCTACATCGGAGAAGATGACTTTTGGTGCATGATCACCATGGCCAAATGGGCTATGAAGGCAACGCAACCCCCCTTCCCATGCGGAGGGGGTTGGCTACGGCCAATAACCACCACGACCACCCCATCGAGGGGGAGGAGTGCATGCGGCCACCCCATGCAAGGGGGGAGACCGGCCATGGCCAAAGGGCCATGGTCAGCCTAGGCCAATAGGCCAGGGCCAGGCCCTGGCCGTGGCCAAGGCCAGGCCTGGCCGAGACCAGGCCAGGGCCAGGGGGCCCTGGCCGGCCTCAGCCAAGGCCAGGGGCCGGCCTGGCCGGCCCCGGCAGGGGCCAGGGCCAATGCCCTGACCTCAGGCCAGGGCCTGGCCGTTCCTGGCCGGCCTCGGCCAGGGCAGAGGCCCTGGCCGAGGGGCCAGGGCAGAGGCCCTTGCCGAGGGGCCAGGGCAGAGGCCCTTGGCCGGTCCTTGGCCAGCCCCGGCCAGGGCAGAGGCCCTGGCCAAGGGGGTGCCAAATAACTGATTGGTCAGTATTGGTCGACCAATTCGAGATTATTGGTCGACCAATTTAGCCAGAGGCCTTGACAATGGTTTCGGCCCCGGCAACCTACAAGCCTAGCCCATACGGGGCCGACGGCAGTCGTCTGCGGCAAAAATTCTCCAATAAGGGGGAAAATGCCTGGATCCATACGGGAGCCGGCGACGATAGTTTGCAGAAAAATCCCCAAAAGGGGGATCCGACCTTGGCACGGTAACGGCTTAAACCCGACAATGGCCAGGGATTGCCGAATATTTCACTAGTATCATAAGGGTACTATGTTGAAATATATTTTTTGAAAAATACGTTTTCATACGTTTTGAAAAATACGTTTTCAAAAACGCTTTTCCGCTGCGAAGTACTATAAGAGTACGATTATTTGATAAAGTGATGGGGAAATATTGAAAGTTGCTCTAGATGGTGATTGGAAACATAGTGACTTTTCCGATTCTAGAGTAACATCTTCAATATTTTTCGAAAGTAACTTATCAAATTATGAATATCATTCCAAGTGGGAGTTGATTTTAGAACTATCCATATGGGATATTCTATTATCATTTCAAGTGGGAATTATGTCTGAAAAATACGTTTTCAAACTCGTTTTTCCGCTGCTAGTACTATAAGAGTACTATTGTTTGATAAGTGATAGGGGAATATTGAAGGTTGTTCTAGATGGTGATTGGAATCGTAGAGACCTTTTCAATTCTAGAACAACATCTTCAATATTTTTCGAAAGTAACTTATCAAATATAATATAATTCCAAGTGGAATTTGAATTTTTAGAACTATCCAAATGGGATATTCTATTATCATTTCAAGTGGGAGTTATATTTTAAGAATTTTTATGCAATGTTTTGATCAAACCTTCGGTTTTGTGTCTTTTACAGCATTTTAAAAGTAAAATGTCTTCTGCTTCAAAGAATATCGTCGCTGAGTTAAACAGAGGTGAAAAACTCAACGGTGATAATTACAAACTTTGGTCCATCAAGATACAATACATTTTAGAGGAGCAAGAAGTGCTCGAAACTCTAAAGAACGTAATGATTGAACCCGAGTTGGGCACTACGGCCCAATACAGATGAGACAAGGAAGCTTTTGATGCTTGGTCTTGGAAGAATAAGATAGCTCACATTACGTTATTGAGCAGTATGGCCGATGACATAATTCGCATCTTCCGAGAGCATGACCTAGCCATGGACATATGGTCCAAGCTAGAGGAGAAGTTTAGTGG
This sequence comes from Scilla litardierei, assembly GCA_030789695.1. Lineage (NCBI taxonomy): Eukaryota > Viridiplantae > Streptophyta > Magnoliopsida > Asparagales > Asparagaceae > Scilla > Scilla litardierei. Next base: position 78,575,901 of record CM061134.1, on the reverse strand, counting down.
CACATCGGTGTCAAAACTTCACGCCTTAACTATAAGATTTGATTCATACAAGAAACGTCCAGATCATTCCATGGGGAAACATCTACGACACATGGCAAATCAAATCTCAGAGTTAAAGGACGCAGGTCATGTGCTCACTGATGAGCAACAAATCCAAGCAGTCATACGTTCCCTACCAAATGGGTGGGACCAAATGAAGATGCATCTCACTCACAATGAGAGCATCAAGACTTTCAGCGATGTTTCTAAGCACCTCGAATTAGAGGAAGAGCGGCTTGCGGCTGCCAAGCCAAGTGCAGAAGTGCACATGGTTGCTAGTTCCTCACACGGGGGAAAGAAACGGAAAGATCGTTCAAAGTTCACTAATGAACGTAATAAGCAACTTGAGTCTACCAAGAAACCCAAACATAAGGGTGGGTACAAGAAATGGCACAAGAAGAAAGACTTGAAGAGGATCAAGTGCTTCAAGTGCAACAAGCTCGGTCACTATGCTCGTTCGTGTATGAGTGGAAGTGACGAGGTAACTTGTAATACTAGTTACATATGTGTTTCTAGTTCAATATTTCTTGTGGAATCTAATCCATTTTGGATAATTGATTCAGGTGCCACCGACCACATAGCAAGGGACAGACGGTCCTTCGTGGAGTATCACCGGATACCCCAAGGAATGAAGTGGATCTATATAGGAAACAACACACATGTTGAAGTGAAAGGCGTTGGGACTTGCAAGCTAGTCTTAGACAACGGATGCACTCTCCTACTTCATGATGTCCTCTTCGCTCCAGATATTCGAAGGAATATTATATCTGTGGTCGTGTCGATGGGTCTTGGTTATAGCTGGTTCTTTCTAAATTGTAAAGTGGACTTGTTTTGTAATAATTCCTTTATTGGTATTGGGTTTGTATTTAAAGGATTTATTGTAATGAGTACAATATATGATTCCTCGTGTAATGAAAATTTCCTTATTACAAATTCTAAGACTTATGAGTCTGATGTGATTTGTTGGCACGCAAGGCTTGGTCATATTGGACCAACGCGTATGGATAGACTTGCCAAACGTGGCCTTCTATCCAATGTTTCAAAGGTTGAAATGTCGATCTGCGAACATTGCCTAGTGGGGAAATCTTGTCGCAAGCCGTTTGGAACCGGCACAAAGGCCGAGGTTCCATTACAGCTTATCCATTCGGACATATGTGGTCCGATGAATGTCAAGACAAGACGCGGGAAGTCCTATTTCATCACTTTTATTGATGATTTCACCCGATTCGGACATATCTATTTGATATCCCACAAAAGTGAAGCATTGGCTTGCTTTAAAAACTATTTGAGTTTAGTGGAGAATCAATTAGATCGTAAGATTAAGGTCTTGCGAACCGATAGGGGCGGTGAATATCAATCAACAAGTTTTAAGGAACTTTGTGATGAAAAAGGCATAGTACATTAGGTAACTATGTCTTATACTCCTCAACAAAACGGTGTTGCAGAAAGGAGAAATAGGACTTTAGTGGAAATGGTCCGTTTAATGATGGCGCAAGCTAACTTGCCAATCACCTTTTGGGGTGATGCATTATTGACGGCCGCTTTCATTTTAAACCGCGTACCCTCGAAATCAGTTAGCTCCACTCCTTATGAGTTGTGGAACCAAAGGTCTCCTGACTTAAACATTTTGAAACCTTGGGGTTGTGCATCCTACGCACATATGTCCTCCCATAAATATGGCAAACTTGGGCCAATGGGAAGGAAATGTATCTTTATACGATACGCAGAAAACTCCAAAGGTTATGTTTTTGTTAGTCAGGAAGACAATGGTGGGCTAATTGAGTTTGGGTCGAGGGATGTCACTTTCTTGGAAAACGAGTTTCCAAGACATGGCGAGATAAGTCAGGACTTATCTCTATTTGAGATTTATGATCAAGAAGGATTACCTCATTCGAGTGGGAGAATTCTTGGTGAAAACGAAAATACGTTTCAACCTTCACCAATGGATTATACGAATGACGATTATCCTATTCCATACGGGAATAATGATCCAAGTGGGAGCAATTCTAACGACATTCCAAGTTGGAGTAATATTAGAATTGATCTAAATTCGAGTCAACAAGGACTTGAAGAATCTCAAATACGACGTAGTAGTCGTACAAGGTTGGCTCCTCTAAGATTTGAGGATGAATTTCCGCAAACCTTTATGACTTTACTACAAGAAGATGACGAGCCTGCTAATTTCAAACAGGCCGTATCATGCCCTGCAAAAAGACAAATGGATGGAAGCGATGAAGGAGGAATTGGAATCCATGAGAGTTAACCAAGTCTGGGACTTAGTTGACTTACCCAGAGGACTTAGAGCAATTGGGAACAAATGGGTTCTCAAGATCAAGCATAAGGTTGATGGCTCTATAGACAGATATAAAGCTCGCCTTGTCGCGAAAGGTTTTACGCAACAGGAAGGGATAGACTACGAAGAGACCTTCTCACCTGTTGTGTGTTTTACCTCGATTCGCCTAATTCTGGCAATGGTAGCTTGCTTAGACCTAGAAATACATCAGATGGATGTAAAGACTGCCTTTCTCAAAGGAGAATTGGACGAGGAGATCTATATGGAACAACCAACAGGGTTTTGTAAAAGAAGGAAACGAACATAAGGTTTGTAAACTTCATAAGTCCATATATGGTCTTAAACAATCCTCAAGGCAATGATATATACGATTTCATAAAGTTATCAAATGGTTTTACCATGCTTAATGAAGATAACTGAGTATATATCAAGAGGATTAAAAGCAAGTATATTATCATGTCTCTATATGTAGATGACATTTTTAATAGCCAGAAATGACAAGGGCTTTGTGATGAGTATCAAGGCTTGGCTTTCATCAGTATTTGAGATGAAAGGCATAAGAAAAGCCGCATATATCCTTGGAGTTAAGATTTCAAGGAATCGTTCGAAGAAACTTCTTTCTCTCTCAGGAGACTTATATAAAGAAGGTTCTAGAACGCTTTGATATGCAGGACTGCAAGTCCATTGATATTCATATAAGCATATGCGATAATTTATATCTGGAATCATGTCCAAAGAACCAAAAAGGAAAAGGAAATTATGGAAAAAGTTCCATATTCCAGTGCAGTTGATAGTCTTATGTACGCTATGGTGTGTACGAGACCGGACATCTGTTTTGCCGTTGGAAATGGTAAGCCGTTACCAATCCAATCCAGGGCAAGTACACTGGAAAGCGGTTAAGAGGATAATGTGTCTTGTAAGATCAAACACATTGATATCCGATACGAATTTGCAAAAGACTATGATAAAACCAAGAAGGTAGACATAAGGTACATATCTACGCATGAGATGATAGAGGATCCGCTTACAAAAGCGATCCCCAGAAATGTGTTTTATAAACACTTATCATCCCAAGAGTTGCGTAAGAGCTGAGTTGTACCAATATAAATTCCCATGTCTGTAAATGACCAAATTTAAGAATAAGTTCTTTTTCAAACATTGCATATGAATTTCTTGAGAAATGTTTGTGTACATTTTTGAAATCTCAGCTATACTTTCTAGTATAACGGACAGATTGAGGTTGTCTCTCTCACATGAGCAACCGCCTTATTCTATCAGACGGATAGAATAGAGATGAGACCTGTTTAAAGTAAAAATCATCAGACGGATGATTTAGAGTCATGACTTAAACAAAATGGTCGCATGAAAGATCTGCATCATATGGATGCTTACAGAAGATCTAAGAGGATTTTGAAATCCTATCTGTCTAAATGCGGGATGTGAGTCCAAAGGATTATTTGAGTAGAAAAAGGGACTCAAAGTCAGACATTGTGGTGTCTGATCATCATCCTTACAACATCATTGAGACATACACTCCCTGGGAAAGGAGCGATGTTGTAATACGTATTCATACTACGTATGCATTTTTGACCATTGGGTTAGAATAGTAAATAAGTTTACTATTATGTGAGACCCAAAGACCACATGGGTCTTAACTCGTTACCCTTATGGACTCTAATTGGTTCCTTAAGATTTGACTGGGTGATTGCTATCTTAGCATGTTGCTTATGGACTATGGTTAATTCGGTCCGGCGGGGCATGTTAGAAAAGCGAGTCAAGTCAAGATCAAAAGGATCGCAAGAAGAGGAAGATTAATTTCATATTCACATTTGGACTTTAGAGATTCAAAGCTGGCCAGCCAATTGTAATCCAGATGGGATTCAATTGTTGAATATAAAGTATAAGAAATGTGAAGAAATAATCTAGGGTAAAGCATGCGTTGATCTACTCAACTTTGCACCTCGAGGAGTGTTGTGTATCTCTAACAAGTGCACAACAACGGACTCTATGCGCATGACGGTCATACGGCCTATTTCTCGGTATGACAAACAGAAGAGTTAAAGGAAAAGATGTTTCCTTACAATCCCCTCAAGTGTGAGTGGAATATGTTGGATATGGACGACATAAATACACCCATGAGGGGATGTATGAGGGTATACGGACCTCAGATGTCGCGGGCACGAAGGCGTGCGCGAAGGGAACCTTTTCTCGTGTGAAAAGGACCACTCGATAAGTGGAAAAAGCCACTCGATAAGTGGAAAAAGCCACTTTATAAGTGCAAAATGGCACTTGATAAGTGGATAAAGGAGAAGATAAATGAATGTGCTAATATAGGCTAATAAGCTTATAATTTGTTATTTCCTACAATAACCACCCCTAAAGCCTATAAATAGGACCCAAGGGTAAGGCATTCATTCCATCCCTTTCATGCCATAAGTTTGCAAAAGGCATCTTATGTTCTTCTTCTCCCTTCCATTAAAATCCTCTTCTAGTTAGAGATTTAGGCGGTGAAACTCTGCTTCGATCCTCTGTGACGAAGTATCGACCGTTGTGGCGAATCCGAGGGCGAAGTTCCGAGATTACGGTGCCGCGTACGCAAGCGTAACTCTCAACTTCATTTATCGATCCTAACGCTGTTTTGACAAGATCCTACAGTGAGTACGGGAGGGCAATGAAGATGGGGGGAATACGCACTGACAAAAAAAGAAATGAAAAACGAGTAAAAAAACACAGAGATGAAACTGAAAATAAAGAAAAATCAAAATCAAACTACACGACACGAAAATAGAAATAAAAACACACGACTCGACACTCAAAAGGGGAAAAACAAGCACACACATAAAAAGAAGAAAAAACAAAACAAGCACACACACGACACTCACGACAACACAGCAAAACAGACGTCCCCCAAGCTAGACATGACAGTGCTAGCAAATAAAATGTGATCGTGAAATGCAGAAATATGCAAGGGGGAGTCAAAAAACAAACAAAGTGAAATCAAATATCAGGAAAAGGCGAATCCTCGCCCTCCTCGGAAGAGGGTGTGGCTGGGTGGTCGGGGGAGGCGGGGGGTGTGCGGAGAAGTGGGGAAAGAGGTGGAGGAATAGGTGCATCGGTGGTGTGAATGATGGGAGGAGTGTCGGTGGAGGTGGGTGGTGGTGGTAGGACGGCGATCAAGGCGGTGGTGAAAGGAATAGAAATGGGGGGAGAAGATGTGATGGTGACGGTAGTGGGTGGTGGTGGGAGAGATTTGGAGCGCACCGGCAATTTCCTCCGACGCACATATGAAGTGATGGAGGAGGAGGGAGGAGGTAGTGTGGGTGTGATGGAAGTGGTCGGGAGGGGGGAAGTGGATACCGGGATGGGAATAGATGAGGGAGGAGAAGAATGTGGTGGGGGAGGTGATGGATGTGGGGATGTGTGGGAGGGTGGAGGAGAAGATCGTCGAGGTGGTGAAGGTGGAGGTGAAGATCGTCGAGGTGGTGAAGGTGGAGGTGGACCGTGGATGTGAGTGAGAAGGCGAAGAATGGCGGCCACGTTCCTCTCAAGTGCGAGGAAACGTGGGTGAGTAAGAAAGGAGGACAGTGATGGGTCCGAGGAGGCGGAGGACATGGCGAGATCACGGAGGGCAGCGACCTCCCTTTCAAGACCAAGACGGGCAGAGACCTGGCGACGACCAAAGGATGTGGACTGACGTGAGGCAGAAGTGGTGCCGGCAGGTAAGGTGGAAGTGGTGCCGGCGGCGGTGGTCATGTCGGCACAGGAGACAAGGCCAGAAATGGCCGCTAAGAGGTGCTCAGAAGTGATGGGGCCCGGAACAGAAACAGGACGACTCGGGCCAGCCCCCATATCTCCCCGAGACGCAGGAATAACCTGCTCGCCTAAGTGGGCGGCAGGGGAAGGAGGTCTGCGTGCGTCAGGGGGAAGGAAAGGATGGTGCAACCCCTCAAAGAACTCAGGGTCGGGCGGAAAAGTCCAATCCACCACGATAGCCACAGTCATGCGAACGGGTTTGGAGAGAATAGTGTAGGGGCGAGGGGGTGGCCGTAATTGAATTCGAAACGACCGTCGGGGCGGGGCTTAATCATGTGAATGTGTCACAGGACGTCAAGATCTAGACGTGAGGGTCCTGCGGCGATAGGAAGACCACGAGGGATATGGATATTGAACGGGGGGTAAGAAACAATGATAGGGATAATGCCCCCACAGCAGATTTTGCCCTTCCCGGCCCTGCTAATCTCGAGAAGCTTGTAAACAAGCCAATCGCCAGCATGGACAGGGACAACCGGGGCCCTGAAACTAACTCCATCATCATCACGAACAAAGGGGAAAGTCATGGCCCAGAGAATAAAAAGATCGGGGATAGTCACGGTACCTGACTCATCCTGTGGGAAAAATGCAGATGATATGATCCTATGGGCCAGACAAAATATGGGATGGATGATGGAGGAGGCCTTGGCCTTCCCCCGGGGATAGCGGCGGAGTATGGTGAGGCGGAACCAGAAATTATCGACGTCAAATTCTGGGGGATATCCGTAGTGACGGATAGCGTCATTCCCTAGAATAGGGAAACCAAATATATCGCAGATGGTGTCTAGGTTTGTACGAATGGTTTGGTTACGCACCCGAAAAGTGACGGTCGACCCCGACTCACAAACGAGGGAGGAGAGGAATTCTAGGGTGAGTGACGGGTAAGATACCGCAGAGGCATTAAGGAAGGCCAACCAACCTAGATTAGCAAAAAGAGTCTCGACCTCGGTGAATACACCGAGGTCGACGAGTGGTTGGGAGTGGGCAAACTTGGTTGATAAATGCCCCCGAGTGTCAAGTCTGTGGTAGAAGTCTTTCTGCTCCTGGTTCCTAAATATGTATCCATGCGGGCCCAACATGGGGTCCACAGGGGGAATGATAGGCGGGGGAGGGGCAAGTGTCAGCTCACGTGTGCGGTGAGGAGGACGTGTTTGTTTCCGTCTCTTACGAGACGGTTCCTCCTCACGCAAGATACCTTTTCCTTTATCCCTCTCTCGGGCCATGTGTGTGTGGACGATGCAAATGGGTTCAAAATAGTATTAAAGTGCACACACCCGAAAACCAAGCAAATCAAATAGTAGGGTAAAAATCGAAATTCGAGAAGTGGAACGAAGTTACCCCGTAGCAAATAGAGCTCCCTGCTTGTAGATGACCCAATGCCGTGCAATTGGGGAAATGTGGAGCCGCGGCACTCTTCTTCAACGAAAAATTCGAAGGTGGGGGTGGGTGTTGGGAATCAGGGCTAGAAAAGTAGGAAATAGGAGAGGGGGGGAAGAGGAAGAGATGGAGAAATGCAAGGGGGAGGTGGAGAGAGAGGTTGATGGAGGGTTTGAGGTTGTGGGAGAGAGATTTTTGCAGTCGGGTGGCTGGAGGAGGCGAAACGACGGCGAGTAGAGGGGATCGGGCGAGGGTTTGTGAGCGGGTGGTCGGGGGGTTATTTATAGGTTTTAAGTCGACCCGGTCGGGTGAGTTTTCACCCGATCGGTTGACGTTAGCTCGAAAATTTGTTGCTGAAGAAGCGCTACAGGCGACCCGATCGGTTGAGAACTCAACCGATCGGTTCGTCGCTCCATACACTTTCCCGAAAACTCTGAGTTTTTCACCCGGTCCCTCAATCGGTCTCTCTTCTAGCCACCCGGTCGGTTGATAAATTCTGAAATTTTTCCGAGAGTTCCCCCAAGTCACCCGGTCTGCTCACCCGGTCACTTCTTTCTTCACCCGGTCGGTTCATTTCGTGACAGACACAGCTGTTAGCTGATACATCCCAACCGATCGGGTGAGTTATCACCCGGGCGGTTGAGGCCTTGTTTTCTACAAAACCCCAAAAATCGCCTAAGTTTCACGACGGGAGCTGTTTCAGCTGGATTTAATAATAAAAATAGATAAAAATAAAGTATAAAAAGTCCTTAAAACGAAGCAAAAGTTTAGAACATGGGTTGCCTCCCATCAAGCGCTTTTGTTTAACGTCATTTAGCTCGACACCCGTTGATGATTTTCATGGTGGGTGATACGGGTGATGCCCAAAATCCGGCATCTCTTCAGCTCCAGAAGTTATTGCTATTGGTGTAGTCGGCGGCTGTAAGAAGATTTACTCGACTACCATCCCTTTGTTCACAGGATCCGGGGGCTTCTCCCTCAAATTGGCGTCCACCGCCGTCTTTTTCTGGATCCGGACCTCATCGCCAGTGAGGTCCATGGGTTCTTTTCCTTTTCTCCTCGTGGGAGGAGACTTAGGGAATCCGGGAGGAATCATATGTCGCGCGACCGCATCATTAGACACTCCATTCTTAGGGGAGCTAACTTGCTCTCCAAGGTCCACCAAGCTATCGGGGGGATTCCTCGAGAGCACTTCCCATGCACTCGTTTCAATAGCTCTTTCTTCTTCATTCTCCAACACATTGATACTAGGATCGTCCGGGGGGTTCGGATGTTTCATCGACAAGCCCAAGTCAAATTCGACACTTTCTTGGCCCACGTTCAGGGTAAGCTTCCTGTAACGACTGGTTTTCATGTATCTGGATTTATTATATTATAATATATGTTTTGGTGAATTTTCTCCTCATGTGTGGTTTTCGTCTCCGTAACTTTCATTTTCGATCGTTTCGTCGTGTTTTCTCGTTTCTTCCTTAGGATCGTCGTTTTCGAAGTATGTCATTCGTGACGGGCTTCATAACGGTCGTATCTTACTGTTAGATCAAGCCTATGAGTCTTAGGAATCGATCCCGGAGCTCCGCGCTCAGTATCGAAACTTTTGGTGCTTATTAGCCGGTGTAAGAAGGGGCACCGACCGACTAGATGACGATCCAGTCGGTCGGCAATCCTTCTTGGACCGACTAGTTGGCTTTCTAAATTTCTCAGGAGTTACTGTTTATCGTTAGTCGGTCTAAGAACGTTGGTTGACCGACTAGGTTGCAAACTAGTTGGTCGGCAATGCTTCTTTAACCGACTAACACATCATCTAAATTTTAGTATCAGTATTGTTCACTCTTAGTCGGTCTAAGAACACTCATCGACCGACTAGATGTCAAACTAGTCGGTCAGTAGTTGTTCTTTGACCGACTAAATCTAAATCCTAATTCTGTACAAGAGTTACTGTTTACACTTAGTCGGTCTGCGTTGGTCGACCGACCGACTAGTTGCCAAACTAGTCGGTCAGTGGTTGCTCTTTGACCGACTAATCTGTGTTAAAACCCTAATTTCTGGGCAACCGCCAGCCCATCCTATTTAAACCCCTCCCAAACGTTTTCTTCTTCCTCCACTCGACCCAAAACCCTAGTTTCTCCCCCATTGAGCCCCCTTCTTCCCCAAACCCTTATTCCTTCATTCCAAGCCCAAGATCCATCATCCAAACCATCCCTCAACACATTCTACCCCTCATCTTCCCCAAAATCTCATCAAATTCCCAAAATCCCCCAAAAACCCTAGTTCTCCAAACTTCTCCATTCGTTTCCAGATCTGGTCCCTAGGTTCTCCGGAGTGTTTCTTCCGCCTCCTCACGGTAAGAAATCGATCTCTTGATGTTTTCATAACCTATTTGTATTTTTATGAAACCCTAATGAAATGGATGTTGTTTTGATGATTGTTTCCCCTTAACAGCGATTTCTCCGTAGTTTAGCATCCGCGAGACGAACCTTCGTGATCGTCATCCCCGGTGCTAGGCAAGTGAAACTTGCCACTTAGGGTTTAGGCCATGTTTTAGGCCATCTTGCTTGTTGTAGGCGTAAAAGAGGCTAGGCGACGAAATGATACTCGCCTAGACGCAAATTGGGGAACTAGCTTGACAACGAAGCTAGTTCCGACATATATCATGTTGCACAATTACCATGTCATGTTTAATTTCTATTAACGGTACGCAAATTAATTGTCATGTCATTGCATTCTTAAAGTGTTTCCGTGAATGCGTAGCTTCGCTACAATGTTTGTGTTCCTGGCTCGTGTTCCAGAAGCGGGCCATGTGTTGGTTGATAGCCAATGCCCGAAATGCTTGTTTCCGGCTAGGTGCACCCCTACGCCAATTGTTTATGAATCGTGAACTAGAATGCGAGCTCCTGTGCGGGGCAACCCCGGCTCATTTACTGAGCTCGTGTGCGAGGACCCTGGCTCGATTACTTGTGGGTATTGGGGGTAAGAGTTAAGCGGCCAATCAACTGGGAGTCTGCCCGATCAGCAACTGCAGTGGTAAAGCATAAACTCTGGGTTTTGGGGTAGTGTTAAGCGGCCAATCAGCGTGAATGTTATACCATTCAGCTGTAAGGCGTAAACATCTACAAACAACAGTGAAACGTGAATAGTGAATTGATTGAGATTGTTAGTAGCTTGGCTACTCTTGTCTTGTCCCGTTAATTGTTCTCTTGTACTTATTGTTCACCATGTCTTGCTTGTGCACTCATGTTATAACTGCCATGTCATGCATACTAAAACTGCTAGGTTGCTAGTTGCCTTACTTTCAGTTTCCTTGCCCAAGTCTTTTAGACTTGCTGACATGTGCCACTTTACTCTTTTGGGTGACACATGTTAGATCCTGAGCCTGAGTACCTTGTTGAGGACGAGGTGTTTGCTGACGCCGAGCCCGAGCTTGTGTTTGACGGGGAGTATGTGGACACTGGGGACCAGTCCTAGTGTCTCCGTTGTGTTTTCCCTTTTGTTTAGACTGCTATTTTGTTGTCGGTGCGTAGCACCTAATACTTTGTTGCGATGTTGGTTTTGTTGGCCTTGTTCTGGGCCTTTAGACTCTTTCTTTTAGCCTGGTGGCTTTTCTGGATGTTGAACTTATTTTTCATGTTGGACAAATTATGAGATGTGAGAATTTTATTTTCTGTCTCTCCTTGTGTTATTGTTGTTGTTCCGTTGCGGTTACAGGGACCTGCTTATGTTTTATTGACGCTTATCGGGTTTGGGGCTTCACAGCTCCACTCTCGTGCAGACCTTTTCGCGTCTCGCCTCCATCTTTTGGGAAGCGGGTCGTGACAGGTTTTGTTGGTGGCCCATACAGGTCCTTCTGTAACTGCGAATTGTCGGAATAATGATAATAATATTAGATGTCCAATAAACTAAGTTCGACGTCTGAGTCATAAGCTATGAGTCTAATCTGATTCGTTTTCTGTGTCATTAGATGGCAGGAAGGCGATTCACCCGTGGTGGGGGTAGTGGTGCGCTCCATCATGATGAGGAGCCTGAGCGGGAACCCACCAACGGTGAGATGATGCGGATGATGCTCCAGATGATGCAAGTGCAGCAGGGCGTGCTCCTGCAAGTCCAGAATGCTCCACTTACTCGAGCTGCCCGGGCTCTTCCAGATGCCCCTCGCTCTGAGCCGGGAGCGAAGCTATTTCGGGAGCTGGGTCCCGCATATTTTGATGTGTCTGAGGGTCCTCTGGCTGCCGATGAGTGGATTCGGAACATCGAGGACAATCTGAAGATGGCCAAGATCACCCCGGCTGGATGGGTTGATTTGGCGAGGATGCAACTCAAGGATAATGCTCGGAACTGGTGGGATGCGGAAGAGAAGATGTTGGTGGAGCCGATAGCTTGAGCTACCTTTAAGTCCAGGTTTGATGAGGAATTCTTTCCGAAGGCTGCCAAGAAGGAGATGCTGCAGCGCTTCATTGATCTGAAGCAAGGGAGCTTGACGGTGGACCAGTACCACCAAGAGTTCACTAGGCTGAGTCGGTTCGCACCGAAGATGGTGCAGGATGCTGATGAGAGGGCTCAGAGGTTCTTGCAGGGACTTGCTTTGGAGCTCCAGAGTTTTGTGTCTTCCTCCGATCTGGACTCTTATCAGAAGGTTTTGGTCACTGCGAGGAGGCAGGAGCTGAACCTGAGTCAGAGGAGGGGGTCTATTGTTGGTGCTGGGAAGAGGCCTATGTAGCAGGCCAGGGCGGTGGTTAGGCCTGGTTTCAAGCCTAATCAGCCAGCTCAGTTCAAGAGGCCAGGAGGGCCTATTCTGAAGACTTGCCATTTCTGCGGCAAGCCTGGCCACATCAAGGATCAGTGCCGGAAGTTTTTGGGCCAGTGTCTGGTTTGTGGTGATGCTTCCCATGCCGCGAAGGATTGTCGGCATGCGAATCAGCTGCGGAGGGCACCTGTTGCAGCACAGCCGTTGCAGCAGCGAGCGTCTGTTCCTGCTGGACGTGGAGCAGCTCTTGTTCCGCAGAGGCATGCTTTTCAGCAGGCTGTTCCACCGAGGAGGCAGGCTTTTCTTATGACCGCTGTGGAGAGCGAGGCTGTGGATGAGGTTATCGCAGGTAATCCTCAATCTAGCTATTACTTTCCTAGCTGGTTTGAATGTTAGATTGTGTTGTTTGCTTGAACATGGTTGTTTGCTAGACTAGGGTTTGATTGTTAATTGCTTGTTAGGTGTGGTTTTGGTGTGCACATTTCCTGCACGAGTCCTCTTTGACTCTGGTGCATCGATGTGCATTATTTCTCGGATCTTCGTGGAGAGGCATTCCTTGTCGACGTCCCCTCTTCCCAAGAGTTGGAATATCGTTACAGGGAATGGCGTGGTCTCGGTGCATCGTGGTTGCAATTCTTGCCCGTTGGTGGTCTGTGGACATGAGCTTTTCGCTGATTTCATTGTCCACGACATCATCAACTATGATGCAGTTCTTGGGATGGACTGGCTTGCGAGCTTCTATGCTACGATCGACTATCGAAGGAAGAAGGTGGTGTTCGAGATTCCCGGACATCCGGTATTTGAGTTCAGTCGCGGTAGCAGTTCACTTGGTCCTGTCAGGTTTCAGGCCAGGCCAGTGGAGGTTGTGGCTTTGCAGATGGAGTTGGAGTGGCCAGCTGTGGTGCGTGATTTTGGCGACGTCTTCCCCGAGGAGATGTCTGGTTTGCCACCTGATCGAGCTCTAGAATTTTCTATCGATCTTGTTTCGGGAGCGCAGCCGATTTCGAAGGCGCCGTATCGTATGGCACCCGCTGAGTTGGAGGAATTGAGGAAGCAGCTGGATGAACTCTTGCAGAAGGGTTATATTAATCCTAGTGTGTCACCGTGGGGAGCACCGGTGCTGCTAGTGAACGAGAAGGATGGTTCGCGTCGCATGTGCGTGGACTATCGGGAGTTGAATGCGGTGACCATTAAGAATAAATACCCGTTGCCTCGCATCGATGATATCTTTGATCAGCTTGGAGGTTCGAGGGTGTTTTCTAAATTGGATTTGAGGAGTGGTTACCATCAGTTGAAGGTGAAGAAGGATGATGTTCCGAAGACAGCGTTCAGGACGAAGTATGGACACTATGAGTTTGTGGTTATGCCTTTCGGCATAACTAACGCGCCCGCAGTTTTCATGAATCTGATGAACCTGATTTTCTACGACTTTTTGGATAAGTTTGTCATTATCTTTATTGACGACATTCTGATCTATTCGAAGTCGGAGGAAGAGCATGCCTCGCACTTGAGGACGGTATTGGAGATCTTGAGGAAGCATCGGTTGTATGCTAAGTTTTCGAAGTGCGAGTTTTGGCTGGATAGAGTTGCTTTTCTCGGGCATGTGGTGACTGGAGATGGTATTTCAGTGGATTCCGAGAAGATTAGGGCCATCAGAGAGTGGCCTGTTCCGTCGTCTGCGTCTGAGATTCGGAGTTTCCTTGGACTTACTGGTTACTATCGGCGTTTCATTAAGGACTTTTCTCGTATTGCTGAGCCGATAACCAGGTTGACGCGGAAGGATGTACCTTTTGTTTGGTTGGGTGATTGTGAGAGTGCTTTTGGTGTTTTGAAGGAGAGGTTGACGACTGCCCCTATTCTTGTTGTGCCTGATCGCAGCGGTGGATTTGAGATCTTTTGCGATGCTTCTGGCAAGGGTCTCGGTTGTGTGTTGCATCAGCACGGACATGTTGTGGCATATGCGTCTCGTCAGCTTAAGGTTCATGAGAAGAATTACCCGACGCATGATTTGGAGTTGGCTGCCATTGTGTTTGCTCTTAAGATTTGGAGGCACTTCTTGCTGAGTGAGAAAGTGAAGATTTTCACCGATCACAAAAGCTTGAAGTATATTTTTACTCAGAAGGAGCTCAACATGCGACATCGTCGATGGTTGGAGCTTATGGCGGATTATGATATTGATTTGCAGTTTCACCCTGGCAAGGTGAATGTGGTTCCGGATGCGCTGAGTAGGCTTCCAGCGGTGATGATTTTGACCTTGCAGTGGAGATTGCAGCAGGATTTTTGCGAGTCTGGTGTTGAGATTGTCCTTCCTGGGGAGGATTCATCGTTGATGTACATGCAGGTACAGTCAACGATCGTGGATCGGATTAAGGCTGGCCAGGCTGAGGATCCGAAGCTGGTGAAGATTCGGGAGCAGGTGGAAGCCGGTCTGCGGACTGACTTTTTGATTCATGAGGATGGCTCGCTGAGGTTTGGAGCCAGGTTGTGTGTGCCAGCTGGAGACATTAGAGAGGAGTTGATGGTGGAGGCACACAGTTCGCCGTATTCTGTGCATCCTTGTGGCACCAAGATGTATCAGGATCTTCGTCTGAATTATTAGTGGCATGGTATGAAGAGGAGTGTGGCTCGGAGTGTAGCCAAGTGCTTGGTTTGCTAGCAAGTGAAGGCGGAGCATCAGCGTACGGTCGGGTTGCTACAACCGCTTCCGATTCCGGAGTGGAAATGGCAACACATCACTATGGATTTCGTGACTGGACTACCTCAGAGTCCGAAGCGGAATGACGCGATTTGGGTGATCGTAGATCGATTGACCAAGTCCGCGCACTTTATTCCGTTCCGAGTGGGACAGTCCACTGAGGCGCTAGCAAGGAGATATATGGAGGTAAAATTCTTTTACTCTCCGTTTTATTTCCTTTTCCTAGTTGGGATAGTGATGTAACGTGAATCGTGCAGGAAGTCATGCGACTTCATGGAGTCCCCGTGAGTATCGTGTCGGACAGAGACACGAGGTTCACATCTCAGTTCTGGCAGAGTTTGCAGAAGAGTTTGGGTACGCGTCTGAGTTTCAGCACGGCGTACCATCCGCAGACGGATGGCCAGTCCGAGAGGACAATTCAGATCTTGGAGGACATGCTGAGGGCGTGCATGTTGGATTTCAAGGGTTCGTGGGAGGACCATCTGCATTTGGTGGAGTTCTCCTACAACAACAGCTTCCAGGCGAGTATTGGCATGGCGCCTTTCGCCGCTCTTTATGGGAGGAAATGTCGATCGCCATTAAGTTGGGATGACGTCGGTGATCGGGAGCTGTTGGGACCTGAGATGATCGTGGAGGCCGTGGATATTGTCAGGAACATTCAGGAGAGGTTGAGAATTGCTCAGGACCGTTTTAAGCATTAGGCGGATGCTAAACGTCGTCCTTTGGAGTTTCAACCTGGAGACCATGTGTTCTTGAAGATTTCCCCGAATCGCGGTGTGATTCATTTTGGGAAGCGAGGGAAGTTGAGCCCGCGATACATTGGACCGTTTGACATTTTGGAGAGGGTTGGCGAGGTAGCTTATCGCTTGGCCTTGCCGCCATCCTTGGAGGGAGTTTACAATGTTTTCCATGTGTCGCAGCTTCGTCGATACATTAGCGATCCATCTCATGCTGTGGATTTTTCGGAGATTACCGTTCGCCCCGATATGACGTATGACCAGCATCCAGTGCAGATTCTGGACAGGCGTCAGAAATCGCTTCGGAACAAGATTGTCAATCTTGTGAGGGTGATGTGGCGACACGGCTCACCTGGAGAGTCTACTTGGGAGAATGAGGATGAGATGCGAGAGCGTTTCCCACTTTTGTTTCCGGACACGTGAGTGTTTGGAAATTCCGAGGACGGAATTTTTCTTAAGTTGGGGAGGATGTAATGACTGGTTTTCATGTATCTGGATTTATTATATTATAATATATGTTTTGGTGGATTTTCTCCTCATGTGTGGTTTTCGTCTCAGTAACTTTCATTTTCGATCGTTTCGTCGTGTTTTCTCGTTTCTTCCTTAGGATCGTCGTTTTCGAAGTATGTCATTCATGACGAGCTTCATAACGGTCGTATCTTACTGTTAGATCAAGCCTATGAGTCTTAGGATTCGATCCCGGAGCTCCGCGCTCCGTATCGAAACTTTTGGTGCTTATTAGCCGGTGTAAGAAGGGGCACCAACCGACTAGATGACGATCCAGTCGGTCGGCAATCCTTCTTGGACCGACTAGTTGGCTTTCTAAATTTCTCAGGAGTTACTGTTTATCGTTAGTCGGTCTAAGAACGTTGGTGGACCGACTAGGTTGCAAACTAGTCGGTCGGCAATGCTTCTTTAACCGACTAACACATCATCTAAATTTTAGTATCAGTACTGTTCACTCTTAGTTGGTCTAAGAACGTTCATCGACCGACTAGATGTCAAACTAGTCGGTCAGTAGTTGTTCTTTGACCGACTAAATCTAAATCCTAATTCTGTACAGGAGTTACTGTTTACACTTAGTCGGTCTGCGTTGGTCGACCGACCGACTAGTTGCCAAACTAGTTGGTCAGTGGTTGCTCTTTGACCGACTAATCTGTGTTAAAACCCTAATTTCTGGGCAGCCGCCAGCCCATCCTATTTAAACCCCTCCCAAACGTTTTCTTCTTCCTCCACTCGACCCAAAACCCTAGTTTCTCCCCCATTGAGCCCCCTTCTTCCCCAAACCCTTATTCCTTCATTCCAAGCCCAAGATCCATCATCCAAACCATCCCTCAACACATTCTATCCCTCATCTTCCCCAAATTCTCATCAAATCCCCAAAATCCCCCAAAAACCCTAGTTCTCCAAACTTCTCCATTCGTTTCCACATCTAGTCCCTAGGTTCTCCGGAGTGTTTCTTCCGCCTCCTCACGGTAAGAAATCGATCTCTTGATGTTTTCATAACCTATTTGTATTTTTATGAAACCCTAATGAAATGGATGTTGTTTTGATGATTGTTTCCCCTTAACAGCGATTTCTCCGTAGTTTAGCATCCGCGAGACGAACCTTCGTGATCGTTATCCCCGGTGCTAGGCAAGTGAAACTTGCCACTTATGGTTTAGGCCATGTTTTAGGCCATCTTGCTTGTTGTAGGCGTATAAGAGGCTAGGCGACGAAATGATACTCGCCTAGGCGCAAATTGGGGAACTAGCTTGACAACGAAGCTAGTTCCGACATATATCATGTTGCACAATTACCATGTCATGTTTAATTTCTATTAACGGTACGCAAATTAATTGTCATGTCATTACATTCTTAAAGTATTTCCGTGAATGCGTAGCTTCGCTACAATGTTTGTGTTCCTGGCTCGTGTTCCAGAAGCGGGCCATGTGTTGGTTGATAGCCAATGCCCGAAATGCTTGTTTCCGGCTAGGTGCACCCCTACGCCAATTGTTTATGAATCGTGAACTAGAATGCGAGCTCCTGTGCGGGGCAACCCCGGCTCATTTACTGAGCTCGTGTGTGGGGACCCTGGCTCGATTACTTGTGGGTATTGGGGGTAAGAGTTAAGCGGCCAATCAACTGGGAGTCTGCCCGATCAGCAACTGCAGTGGTAAGGCGTAAACTCTGGGTTTTGGGGTAGTGTTAAGCGGCCAATCAGCGTGAATGTTATACCATTCAGCTGTAAGGCGTAAACATCTACAAACAACAGTGAAACGTGAATAGTGAATTGATTGAGATTGTTAGTAGCTTGGCTACTCTTGTCTTGTCCCGTTAATTGTTCTCTTGTACTTATTGTTCACCATGTCTTGCTTGTGCACTCATGTTATAACTGCCATGTCATGCATACTAAAACTGCTAGGTTGCTAGTTGCCTTACTTTCAGTTTCCTTGCCCAAGTCTTTTAGACTTGCTGACATGTGCCACTTTACTCTTTTGGGTGACACATGTTAGATCCTGAGCCTGAGTACCTTGTTGAGGACGAGGTGTTTGCTGACACCGAGCCCGAGCTTGTGTTTGACGGGGAGTACGTGGACACTGGAGACCAGTCCTAGTGTCTCCGTTGTGTTTTCCCTTTTGTTTAGACTGCTATTTTGTTGTCGGTGCATAGCACCTAATACTTTGTTGCGATGTTGGTTTTGTTGGCCTTGTTCTAGGCCTTTAGACTCTTTCTTTTAGCCTGGTGGCTTTTCTGGATGTTGAACTTATTTTTCATGTTGGACAAATTATGAGATATGAGAATTTTATTTTCTGTCTCTCCTTGTGTTATTGTTGTTGTTCCGTTGCGGTTACAGGGACCTGCTTATGTTTAATTGACTCTTATCGGGTTTGGGGCTTCACAGCTCCACTCTCGTGCGGACCTTTTCGCGTCTCGCCTCCATCTTTTGGGAAGCGGGTCGTGACACTTCCCGTTCTTTACGTCTATCAACACTCCGGCGGTTGCCATAAAGGGTCGTCCAAGAATAATTGGGGTATGCTTGTCTTCCGGCATGTCCATCACCACAAAATCGACTGGAACATGCACCCCTTTCACATCGACTGGGAGGTCGTCCACTACTCCCACCGGATACTTGACCGAACGGTCAGCAAGTTGTAATGTCATGCCGGTGGGCTCTAAGTCTCCCATCCCTATTCTCTTGTACAATGATAGGGGCATTAAACTGACGCTCGCACCTAGATCGATGAGCGCCCTATGGATTTGCACTTCCCCGATAGAGCAAGGGATGGAGAAACTTCCTGGATCCTTGAGCTTGGGCAGATTTGCACGCTGAATTAGTGCGCTGCACTCCACCGTTAACACGACCTTTTCTTTTCTAGATCCCCGTGTCACCAAGTCTTTCAAGAATTTAGCATAGGAAGGGATCGTCTCTATGGCCTCGAGGAAGGGGATTTGCAAACTCATATCTTTCACCATGGCAAAGAATTTGCTATACTTCTCATCGATTTTGGCTTTGGCGAGCCGTTGTGGGAAAGGCACAACGTGCTTGAATACCTTCAAATTCCCTTCCTCTTTCTTCTTCTCTTCTTCGGGGGTTCCCTCCGGAGCCACAATTTTTGGCGACGGGGCACCGTTGTCATTAGCTTTTTCAATTGGCCGCTCGACGGCCAGTGGTGCTTCCGGTTCTTTGGGCGGCGCTCTAGTAGGAATTTGTGTCCCTCTCCTCAAGACGATGGCGGACACGTTTTCATGTTCATGTGTGAGTGCCAAGGTCCGATTTACCCCCCCTAGGATTCACCTCAGGTTGTGGCGGTAATAAATTCTGAGGTCTTTGTAGGTTCGCCACTTGCAACCCCAGCTGGGTCACCTGATCTGTGAGTACTCTTTGTCCCATCTCCAGCTTCAGATTGATTTTCTCCTGGTTGGCTATGTATTGAGTCAAGAGGGACTCAACCGGAGAAATGGCCCTCTGTTGGCCGTATTGCTGCTGGGCGGGCTGCTGATTCCTAGGGGCATATTGTTGATACTGTGGTGGAGGTTGTTGCTGATATTGCTGCTGCTGAAACTGCTGCTGGGGCCTAGCTGGCTGATATATCTGCTGTTGTTGCTGAGCCGGTTGTTGGTAGGGTGCCCGGTAACTAAGGTTCGGATGATTCCGGTTGTTGGGAGAGTAGGCCGGGTTTGAGTTGGTCCGTGATGGAAATGGCGCATTCCCCGTAGGATTGTAAAACAATGCGCTCGCCTGATCCAACGGTGGTGAGATGTCACCACCGTCGAATTCCCCAAAAACTTCGGATTCTACCGCAGCAATCTGTTGTGTACCAGCGCCACCGTCGCTTACCATCAATGCGGAGATCTGGGTCGATAGCAAGTCAAATTTGCTTGACAATTTATCGACGTCTTCCACTCTATGGATGCCCCCAGACCTTAGTGTGGCTCTCTCGTCACACCATCGTTCATTGTTGGATGCCATATTTTCCAAAATTTGCCCGTCATCTTCTTCGCTTCTTGACATGAAGGACCCTCCAGCCGCGGCGTCCATGTAAGACTTTAAATCGTCCCTCAGCCCATTATAAAACAGATTTATAATCTGCCATTTGGGGAGCTCATGGTGGGGACATCTTCTCTGCATCTCCTTGTATCTTGTCCAAGCCTCATGCAAGGACTCGTGGCTGGCCTGGGAGAAGGAGGAGATCTCACTCCTCAGTTTCATGGTCTTCCCCGGAGGAAATAACTTTGTCAGGAAAGCATTGGAGAGCTTCTCCCAGGTGTTAAATGTATTTGGGTCCTTCCCCCTAAGCCACAGCTTGGCCTTGTCTTGCAAGGAGAAGGGGAACAGCTTCAGTCGGATCGCCTCAGTTGTGACACCGTTAATCCGAAAGGTGTCACATTTCTCCAAGAAGGAGTCTAGATGCTCGATTGGTCTCTATGGGTGCACCCGAAAACTGATCCTACTGGATCCATGTCACCAAAGACGGCTTTAGCTCGAAGCTTTGGGCCGTAATAGTTGGAGGACGGATGGCGGAAGTGGACTCGATAGATGGCATCGAGTACTCCAACAGGGACTTACGAGGCGGGGTGTTCTCCTCCATGGCTTCAGGATCCTCTCTTCTTTGCTTCTCGGCGGCCAAACGCCTAAGGGTGGCGTTAATCTCTGGATCAACGGGGATCAAGTCGTCGAGACTTCTTGAACTCTTGCGCATGAAAAACAACAAACACCCGTGAAACGACAAGTGGGAGAGAAACAGATAAGATAAGAAATAAAAATAAGAAAATAAAAAGGAAAAAGAAGAATGCGAAAATTATCGCGAGGTAGGGATAAGAGCTAGACACTAGGGTTCAAGAGATCCTAAAATAACAAGCACGTTGCCTCCCCGGCAGCGACGCCATAAACTTGACGTGCCCCCGGTTTGCGAGCCGCAAATGGCCGGGGGACCCGCGTGAGGGTTTAGATATTTGTAACCGCAAGCACACGGTGTTGTAGTGTGGCTTGGGGGTCGAACACAGGGAGGCTAGGATGTTCTTGTGTCAAGGAGGACCGGAATCACCCCGTGGGGGAGCTAGCCCAGATCGGTTGATGGGTTGTCACGGTAAAGGAATGCAAGGTATGAACAATCTATTATACATTTGACAGCGATTTTTGAATCCTAGGGCTGACTAGGACAAGCTGACTAGGACAAACTGGTTGATAAAAGACGGCCAGGATTTGATCTTTAAAAATCAACGGTTAAGATGAGTGTTTGTTGAAAAATTTTGGGGGAAAGGTTTGTATTTTGGGGAAAAGAAATTGGTTGGAAAATGTGAACTTTTAAAATTTGGAGTGGAATACGGGGAGACTCAGGGATTAAAAATTTCGCTGTCGAATGCCATCCCTTATTTTATTCTCTCTCTGAAAAGTGTGACACACAGTTGTCTCTCTCTCTCTCTCTCTCTGCCCCTAGGGGATGATGACTGCAGTAAATTTTAATCACTCTGGGCGGTCCATCCTCAAGCACATCAGCAAAAATTTCGAAGCCCCGCAGTCGTCTCCCTCTCTCTCTTCTCTCTCTCTCTCTTTGTGCTCAGGAGTAAAACTTCTGATATCCCCCAAAAAAACCACACTTGCTTCAAGTTTGAAGCTTTCCAGCATCTCTCTCTCTCTCTCTATGTGCCCAGTGCAATGCCTTCGAAACCCTAGCTTCGTGCTTCCCTATCGTCAACACCATGAGCAGCTTCCCTATCGATTACACTTCCTAACTCTTTTTTTCATACTTCAGATACATGGACTCCTTTGTCCCAATTTTTCATTCTCTCCCCTGCCCCTAAAACGTTAATTGCCTTGGACAAAACGTCAATTTCAAAGCTTTCCAGCCATTTTCCTCTGCCATCGATGCTCTGAAGGTGAAATCCCTAATAAAAATCTCAACTTTTTTATCATCAAATGGTGCTCATCTTTTTGCAGTCTTTTAGGGATTATGACTGATGGATTGCATAACTTTTTGAGGTCGAATTTACCCAAGGTGAATGAAGGGCAGAAGGCCAAGTTTAGCCTTGGAGGATCTGAAGCTGGGTCTCAAGTTCTTGAGGTGCTGAATATCACATGCCACTGCAATGAGTTTGCCGGTGCAATGAGTTCATGTTGGGTCTCAAATTTTCCTGAATACAGGCTTGCGAATGGCCCGACTTTTTTCTGTGGTGGTTCATGGAGATGCGGCAGGAGACCGACGGCCGAGGCTGGCTATCATGTTAAATTCCATTTGCTCTCTTCTGAAGGAATTTTATTCTTATTTTAGGTAGGAAAATTAATATTAGACTAGAAAAAAGGAATTTTTATATCGTGTTTTCTCTCGGCAGCATTTTGGTTATATCTACAGCACGTTTTTGTTTTGAACCATTGGTTTTAAAGCTAATTTTTTGACATTCTGTATCGGTGTTTTAGGGCTGGAATTGTGATTAATTCCACCCAAAAAGAGTCACATTATTTCCATGGGTTTATGCTGGTCCAACTTCTGTATGGATGGGTGTGTGGGTTAATACCTGGTATTTTGCGTAGTGAATTGATTTGTAAATTAATACCTGTTTTTTTGGCTTAGTGAATTGATTTGTAAAATTAAGTGCATAATTATTCAAACTAAGGGATACGTGGGAGCTGAGTCGAATGTCTGTTTATCGAATTCATTTTTGTTATGCCTTGAGATATAAACATCACCTTATTTTTCTTTTGTTGTGTTGGTACCATCCGACAGATTTGGAGAAGGCTTCGCTGGGGTGGGGCATTGGTACATCTAGGCTAATGTGAAGTTTAACATGAATCGAGTGGATAATATGGAGATCATGTGATATTTCTACTAGATACATTAGATAAGGATAATAATTCCTTCTCATGAAGGTCATTTCAGTTTTAATTCCGATGAAACTCTCTCTTGTTTAAATTTTTTCAAACGCCGTCCACTACATGTAGGTTAAGTTAAGTTATGGCCATACCCATCATCTGTTCGACATAATGCTCCATTAAGGGGTTGATGTGGCCATACCCATCATTTGTGCTCTAATGGTAATATTAATATGACACATGTTGGGATTTTTAATTTTTGGTATTAGAACTATTTTTAGAATTGGGGATTTGGGATACACATACCAATACAACGAGGTGGCCATACACATACCAATACAACGATGGCACCAACTTCAAAGTTTTTCGGATAATCATGGGGATTTGGGAATAAATTTTTAGTTTGATGGTACATTTTGGAACTGATTTATTGGGAGAGTGTGGAGTTCAGCATTTTGGTTTCAATGTTACTGCTAATGTTTTTGCCATTTGGTGCATCTTTTTGCCATTTGACAGTTTATATTAAACTTTAATCTCTTCTTGGAAATGGAATCATCAGGTACATCACAGGACATGCCATCATGTTCAACTGTTATATTCGAGCAATGCTAGCTCTCTCTTGGATACCATATCAAGTTGGCGAACCCATAAGTGCAAACAGTAGAGAGCACATGCTTTGGGCGTTCCACTTGCTAATATTTTAAGGATCAAAGGCATGCGATCTCGCCTGTTGATCAATCATAGGCAACCAGAGCCCTCATTTGCTAATGAAATTAAAACGAGGGGAGTTGAGATTCGAGGTAGATATCATGTAACACTAATCATCCCATCATCATCATCATAACCTTTTAATTTATTTCTCTCCCTCTATCCTACTGGCTGTACCTCTTTAATTTTGAATGTGGATTCTTTGTTAGTTATCTCACTAGGACATATGTTGCTGACTAGGATTTTTTGTTAAAAAGTTGGGAGGAAAAATGAGGTGTTAGGGAGAAAAAATTTTGGTTCATTTGGCGTTGGGGAAAAAATATTGGCGACAAGAATTTTGAACCATGCACTGAGTTGAATTTGACGTTTAATTTGGCAGGTCCATCGAGGTTATCAAATCATCTCTTTAACCTATGTTCAGGCGTTCTGTGCTCACTTAATCACCAGCAAGCTCGGTTTTCATCAGCAACCTCGGTTCCTTTGCTCACTCAAGTTTGGTGGTTGCTCGGTTGTTCAAATCTGCAAGGTCGGTGGTTCAAATCTATTCAAAGTTCTCATTTGCAAGCTTTGTTCTGATTTCTATTTTAAGTTCCGATTTCTATTTTTTGTAGAAATACATCAAAGTTCGGTGGTTTTCAACTCTTTCAGGTAATTCTCTGTTTTTATGCCCTGAACATCAAAGTTTCTGCAAGACACGTATTTTTCAGTTTTTTATGCCCAGAATTGTTGAATCGTGGGATTTTTTTCTGTTTTTTCAGGTTCTGTTTTTTTGATTTGGACTAAAGCTCTTTGTTTTTTGAATCGTTGGTGTTTGTTATATCTCAGGGAAGTTTTTTAGGTTCCGTCAATATCAATTTGCATAAAGCTCTTTGTTTTTTCGATTTGGACTTAATCCTCACTGTTTTGATACCGGTGTAGTTGTGCCTAAATCGGAAACATGCCTAAATCGTGCATGTAAGTTTGCTTGGGCATAATTTCTATTCAGAAAATTATATCAAAACTTGAATGCAAGCTTGATACATGTATGAGTTAGGCAAGCTTTATGCAAATATAAAATCTTGCATTCAATCTTGCATTATTGTATTAATTATATTCAAACTTTATCAAGCCCAATTATTGCGTAGAACTGATACAAAGTCCTTTTCTATTAAGTAAATTATATCAAAACTTGATACAGAAAATACAGAGATTTTATGCCAGCTTTGTTTACAGGCACGATTTGATTACATGTTTACAGAAAATTATATTCAAGTTTTCTTACATGCACTTTTAACCATGTCAAAAAATTGGTGGTTAAAGGCCCTGTTTTGATACATGTGTAAAAATTTTTGACCGGAAATCAAAACATCCTTTAACCAACATCAAAAGTCACTAAATGTATGGTTAAAAGGCACTGTTCAAGTTTCATGGTTAACATCCAATTTTTTTACACAGGTATTTTAGTGACTTTTGATGTTGGTTAAAAGGCATGTATTACATAGATTTTACTTACCGGCACTCTTCGATGTTATTAAAAGGTGTTTTAGTGACACTTTTGTTCAAGTTTCATGGTTAACATCCAATTTTTCACACATGTATTTTAGTGCATGTAAGCAAATATGTGCACATGTATTTAAATGGCAAGTTCAAGTTTCATGGTTCAAGTTTGATCTCAGCTTTAAAATTGGTTCATTTTGATGTTGTTAGTGAGTGAAGCCCATGTTTTCTTACAGGCACAATTGATAAAACATCAAATATGCACAACTGATTTCTCAACTGATTTGCATGATAAGAAAATTATGATGTTTTAGCAAGATATGTGAATTTGCTTACAAGCACAACTAATTTGCATGTTTAATAACATGATAATTTGTATACAGGGCACACCAAAGTTCTTGCTAAAACTTGGTCATAATTGTGCTTACATGCACAATTGTTGTTTCTTTGTTTATAATCTGCAACAGGATAATTTTCAACATGATAATTTTCAACTGACAGTATTAAGTCAACTTTATTCATAATGTACAAAGTCTCTGTTCTTTGTTGATACATTTTACTGGATGTATCAACACTTTCTAAATGTATCAACTTTGTTGGGCTAATTAGTTGGGCTAATTAGAACCATAATGTATCAAGTTAACAAGATATTTTTGTTGATATCATAATGTATCAACATTTTTTCTGCTTGTGCTAATTAGAACCATTATACTATTAACTAAAACTTGGGCTAATTAGAAAATTTTTTTTGGTACTACTCTTGATATTGATTTTTCAGTTCATGACCTGCACAATTGTGCAGGGCAACTTGATCCAAGACTTTCCAGTTCAAATTTTTTTTGATGCATGTTAACTCAAAAGCGAACTCAAACTCTTGGGAGACCTCAGAGTTGTACATGAATTAATTTTTACCAGAATAAATTGTATATGAAGTTCAGGTTCATAAAATTTTTTGAGCACCTAAATTAATGCCCTGAACATTTCAAACTGAAAAGTTCATGCTCTTTTGTGAACATGAAAAAATCATTTCATATTTTGTGAACATGAACTTTGATGAGAATTAATGCACTTCGTGATCAAATGAAAATATCATTTCATATTTTGTGAACATGAAAATATCAGTTCATATTTTGTGAACATGAAAATATCGTTTCATATTTCATATTTTTTGAACATGAAAATATAAAAATTGAAAATATCAAATGTTTAAATGTTCACAAAATATGAACTGATATTTTCATTCCCTGTTCACAAAAGTTCATGTGGATACATACTTCAAGCTCAAACATGTTCATGTTCACAAAGTTCATATTTAGAGTTGTATACAGACTTCATGTTTACAATCTTTTTTTGCTTACAGACTTCAAAGTTGATTGGATACAATTACTTAACAGTATATTTTGGATGATATCATAATGTATCAACATTTTTTGCTTGCAAAATTGATTTGTTTGCTTAAATCTATGGATTATTTTAATTTGATGGCAAAGTTGATTTTTTTTCTCTGTTGGTTTTAGGTGTTGGAATTAGTGAGGAAGCAGGAAGAGACAAGACATGCGACGTTGATGGAAAGAGGGCAAAGTATTAGGCTATGCAACATTGTGGTTTACAGGTTTATTGCATCAGCTACACAAAGTATTTTCATGTTTATGTATCATCATTTTGATGTGTATAAACATTGGAAGCATGTCTATGCAACATTAAGGTGTACAAGCATTTACCGCTGTGTATAAATATTAGGTTTCTATATCAGTGATAGTTTGTACCATGACTCCGCAAGGATGATACATTCATGTTGTGTCGTTCTTTACAACACTGAGGTGTATAATAATTTACTGTTGTATGTAAACATTTATAGGTTCCTGTATTAGTGATAGTTTGTACTTGACTCAGAATGATGATACATTCATATTGTGTTGTTCTTTGCAACATTGAGGGGCCGCAAACTCCATAAGCTCGCTAGGCAATGCCATTGGGAAATAGATATTCGAGGTCTCTCAACGTTTAATATGGAATTAAGAGTCTCATCGGTAGAACATCATCGACGATGACTGCATTGGGATTTACCTCTATCAAGAGAAAAAAAAAGTGGATTAGTTTATTCCATTGTTGTTTAAAGAGTGTTGAATACTGTTTCTAAGGAGAGAGCAGAGTGTCGTAGCAACAAAATGATAAATTTTTTTTCAGATAAATCATAAGATAAATCATAAGCCTAAAGCCTATTTACCAATTGATACAAAGGGTATTACAGTTAGAACATACCAACCATTGGTATACTAAAAAAAGATAATAAGTAACTCATCTATGCTATTTAGCCTATCAATCGGGTAGGAAAAGAAGGATTATGAGAGATAATAAGGGAAAGGAATATTTTCACAACCAATACCATCATAAATAATATGCGTTGAAAACAACGAATGTATCCAAAGCATATGCAACGGTCATCCTAATATATGCAGCCGTCTTTATTTCTTAATCAAGATGATGGGCCTTAGCAAGTGAGTCTCCATTCGATGTAGTCAAAGGCTTAATTAGTCAATAGCAACACATGCGATGATTAACATTATTTAGACATCAGAATGAAACCATACATAATTAGCAATGACATTGAAAACTTACATTGCAAATGACTGAGAGAACTGTGTCCTGCAATAGAGATAAACAACTAAAGAAGTATGCACAGAGCAAGGATATGTAAATAGAATATTGATGCTACATGGATATACATACCATAATGTAATCAATTGATATACAACCTGTCTTTTGCACACTTTAATTGAAAGAGCACAGTTTCAACAGGATGATCAAATTGAAAGAACACCATATCAAGCAGAACAATGCATGCACTATAAATAAATGTCTTAACAGGAAGATCAAATGACTCGACATGATGATTACATCCTTAGTAGTCAATGTGTAGGATGAGAGTTTGTGCAAATTTTAGGGGAAAACCCTAAAACTTTGGGGAAACTAAATCTGCAGATAACTAAATGTTGGTGGAACAAAATATTTTAGGGAAAATGGGGGGGCTGTATTTGGGTGAACTACAATTTTGGGTGAACTACAATTTTTGGAAGGGGGGCTGTATTTGGAGTGAACAAAATATTCTGAGAACTAATTTTTTTGGTGAAACTAAATAACAATTATTACACTTTAGTTATTGTTATTCGTTTAAAATTTGAGGATCTAAGATTTTGATGGGAGGGACATCTTAAATGAACCGTGCCCTACGGGCACAAGTTATGACTAGTATGAAAATAAACCCGGGACTTTGGTTTCCACTCCAACGAGCGACTCTCGCCGATACGGCCTACGGGTAGGATGGCGATCGGAATTAGGGTCTAATGGTGAGACGTTGCCTCTGAAAGTGGTACCGGCATCACATGGGCCCGATATTCCGGTCGGTGCCCAGGATGATACACCGGACTTCCCGGGTTCGATCAGTGGGCACTCCCGTGTCCATTAACACTGATCGATTCCGGGAGCACTAAGCTCGCAACGATAACTCCCAACGCCTCATCCTGCCGCTCCCGCGCGCTAGGATTCAGCGTCTACGCTAAGGGCGTGAGCTATGGCTAGGGAGTCAACCGCCAAGTTTATTCCCCCTTGGCCCAACGGTCAAAGGCGGTCTTTTTCCCGCCGATGACAATAAAACACCCCGTGTAACCGTTAGATTCCTAATCCCTATCGATTTCCTAACCCTATGGATGCATCGGGAAGAGCCCCCGAAGGGGTTTCCGCCAAAATCCTAGATTTGGGAACTACTCATAAATATTCATTAAAAAGCGATCTAAACGAAAATGAACCGTTAAAATCATAATCAGACGATAGGAATGCGAAGGTAGTAGAGCAATTAAGATAATACTAAAGTTTTACAAAGATCCGAAAACTTACAAAAACAGGAAAATACAGCCGTCACAAAATGAAGAAAACAGTAAAAAATAACCAACTCCCGAATCTGGGAAACCTAGGGTTCTATTTATAGAAAACGACATCACCCGACCGGTTGTCAACCGGTCGGGTGAGCCGCTTCACAAAATTACAGTGCGATGCGGGGGTTTCACCCGGTCAGTATGAACCGGTCGGTTGGATCTTGGTGCGGTCGGTTGGATCTTGGTGCCGACCGGTTGGATCTTGGTGCGGGCCGGGTGAGGAGACCGGTTGGAGCTTCGAGTCTTCGCTGTTGAAATTCAGCTACAGGTGAACCGATCGGGTGAAGGTCACCCGATCGGTTGGAAATCAGCTTCGAATTTCCAGAGACTTTGAGCTTTTGACCCGGTCACTGAACCGACCGGGTGACTTCTCGGGGGCTCCAAGCTGCGTCCGGGTGGTGCATGCATGCATCACCCGATCGGTTGGAGATGACCAACCGACCGGATGAGGGGCTGAAAGATGTAATCTTCGTCGTTTGACCCCCTGGATCATGCGTGACTCCTCCCGTTGCTCCGGGGACACATGATATCATCGTTTTGCGTCCCAAATGCCAGCAAACTCATACAAAACACGAAAAATACAGAAAAGTGAAAGAAAACAAGAAAATACAAGAAAACACGAGAAAACGAATAAAAGACGGCGGTAAATACGGAAAAACATGGAAGAAAACACGCGTAAATATATGAAATATAAACGCACGTCAACAGGCGTCCGTAAACACAAATGGAACGTCCTTGGCAAGAAGCTCCGTGAGAGGGCGAGCAATATTAGAAAAATCCTTTATAAAGCGGTGATAAAAACATGCGTGCCCTAGGAAACCAAGGATGCCCTTAAGGTTAGTAGGAGGCGGTAAACTCTTAATAACTTGGACCTTGGCTTTATCAACCTCAATTCCCTTGGAGGTAATGACATGGCCAAGCACAACCCCTTCTGTCACCATGAAATGACATTTTCCCAATTTAGGGTTAGATTATTGTCATGACACCGTTCTAAAACCTTGGATAAATTGGCAAGACAATCATTGAACTTGGTGCCATAAACAGAGAAATCGTCCAAGAAGACTTTCATAATATTTTCGATGAAATCTGAGAAAATTGACGGCATGCACCTTTGAAATGTGGCAGGTGCATTACATAGCCCAAACGGCATTCTTTGGTAGGCGAAAGTGCCATATGGGCATGTGAATGTCGTCTTTTCTTGGTCTTCCCGACGCAACGGGATTTGAAAGAATCCTGAGTTTCCATCTAGGTAACAGAAATACTTGTGTTTGGCTAAACGCTCAAGCATTTGGTCAATAAAGGGTAGAGGATAATGGTCCTTTCTGGTGGCTTTATTGAGTTTCCTATAGTCGATACACATACGCCAACCAGTGACATTCCTAGTGTATATTAGCTCATTTTTCATGCCCCTTTCTTGGGGACCACCTGCACAGGGCTAACCCATTTACTGTCGTAAATGGGATAAATAATATCGGCCTCTAATAGCTTCAAGACCTCCATCAGAGTAAGTATACAAAGGAACTCATCAAAAGGTTTGGATTAAAGAATTCTGCATAAAAGCGTACTCAAATGGGTACTTCATCAAATCTTGACAAGGATCCAAATGGTAAGAGTGTTGATCAAACATTATATCGAGGTATGATTGGATCATTACTTTATCTTATCGCAAGTAGACCAGATATTATGTTTTCTGTTTGTATATGCGCTAGATATCAGTCTGATCCTAAATTATCACATTTGACTGTTGTCAAAAATATAATAATGTATATCAAACATACATCTGATTTTGGTTTATATTATCCAAAATCAAACTCATTTGATTTAGTTTCATATAGTGATGCAGATTTTGCTGGTTGCAAATCTGATCGAAAAAGTACAAGTGGACTTGTCGCTTTTAGGTTATGCATTAGTATCATGGTTTAGTAAGAAACAAAACTATGTTTGTTTATCTATTACTGAAGCGGATTATATTGGCGCTGATTTAGCATGTGCACAGATTTTATGGATAAAACAAACAATACTAGATTATGGCATTACATGTAACACATGTCCTATTATGTGTGACAATACTAGTGCTATAAATCTATCTAAAAATCCGGTACATAATGCACATACTAAGCACATAGATATACGTCATCACTTCTTGGATGATCATGTCCAAAAATGTGACATTATTCTTAAGTATATAGATACTAAAAATCAAATAGCAGATATCCTTACTAAGCCCCTTAAGGAAGAGACTTTTCTAAAACTTAGAAGAGAACTTGGCATTATTAGTGAATCGACATTTGAACCATTTATTATAGTTATATATTACGTTAGTATCATTTTATGATTTTTCTGGATTTTTCTGAATTTACTCATATTTTAATTAGTCGACTAATATTTGATATTAGTCAACTAATCCTTCAGAATTATTTATTATATCAATATAAATATCTACTACTCATAAAATTAACTATATATTTTTTATTATTTTCGGTCAAAACCGAATTTTGTCATTCAAAACTTTGAATGATACATTTCCCTCTCATAAAGTACTTTCCAAGTACTAAGGACATGACCTCTCCCTTACACGCTCTTACACTTTAAGTACAAAAGTACTTACACATAGCCAACCTTCTTACACAATTTCCTTTCCAAGGCAACAACCTATCAGTCCTTCTCTTTGACCGAAATTAATATTATTAATTATTTTTTGAATTTTTGATCAATACCCAAACCGCTCAACAAAAACACCTGACTCTGGTCGACTAATAACATATCATAGTCGACTAATTGATGTTGACAGCCGAAGAACAGCAGTTTCTGGACGTTGTTTTGCGCGATTTCTTGCTAGATTTTCCACTCAAAAACGTTGCAGAAGTTCCAAAAACGTCTTAGGAGTTATTAGAAAGTTTTTAATTCGGTTTCTTGATTCAAATTTTGAATTTTCCACTCAAATTATCTATTTAAACACCATGGGTCTTTCTTCTTCACCATGAGAAAACCTAAGGCACAATATTTGCCGAAAATCATCTATATTTCGAGAGAGATCACAAAAATTCTCTGTAGGAGCAATACATCCCTCTTTAATGTTTCCCTTTTCAAATCACTGTTCATCTCGTCGATCCACTCCAGCCGAAGATGCGCGTGCCAAGTATGTCGCCAAGGAATTCACTCAATTCTATCCCGAGAAATCAATTGATTTTAGTGATCATACTATCCAAAACTTCAATCTCCACCATCTTCTCCATAACGTCGCTCTCTTCCACCTTTGGTGTGAAGATAGTCCATATTATCCTCTCCTTGTGAAACAATTTTACGTTAATATGATTGTTTATCAAGATGGCGGAAACATCTATTTTGATACAAAAGTTCAAGGTATATATATGCATCTCACTTTTGGCACTCTTGCCGAATGTCTTGGCCTTCCACGATCAAATGATCAAGATATCGGATTTCCATACTCTTGATTTACTTAGTCCTAATTTTCAACCTACCAGCTTGCCATGTACTTACATCCCACTTCTTGCCTTCTCCTAAAGATCGTCCATGGCCCCTTTGGCCATGGCCGGCCACCCCCTTTGAATGGGGTTGCCGCACACCCTGTCGGAGGGGTGGCCGTGGTGGTTATTGGCCGTAGCCAACCCCCTCCTCATAGGGAGGGGGGGTGCATGGCCTTCATGGCCCATTTGGCCATGGTACACATGCACCAAAATTCATCTTCCCCGATGGAAATAACTACCACCTTCTTCTCCGGTGAAGCACCCGTTCGTCGATGAAGCACCCGTTCGTCGAGAAAGTAGTTATTTTCTAATGGCCGTGTGCCAAAAATGAAAAATAACATACTACATGAACGGTCGGTTCTTCCCGTCACGGAGAGTTCCTGCCATATCCGTAATGACAGAAGACCCGAACGTGAAAAGAACAACCGCTGCGTTCTCTCCGTCACGAAGCGTTCCTACCATATCCGTAATGGTAGGATACCCATTCGTGAAAAAGACAACGACTCGTTCATAGTTTTGACGGGGCGGCAGTTTGACCGGGGTGAACCCGTATGGCTCTGATACCAATGTAGGATCCTGTCAAAACAGCGTTAGGATCGATAAATAAAGTTGAGACTTACGCTTGCGTATGCGGCACGGTAGTCTCGGAACTTTGCCTTCTGATTTGCCACGACGGATCGAGTCTTCTCACGAACGGAGTAAGGCTACTAAATCCACAATCTAAATCTCTACTTTTAGATTAAGAACTTGGATAAAGAGATAGGAAGGATTTCGGCAGAGCTTCGCTAGAATGAAATGCATGCAAGAATGTCATGCAAAAGTGTAAGGAAATGGCTTACCCTTGGGTCTTATTTATAGCCCCCAAGGTAGTTATTTTAGGAGTAATTGTTCCTTAGGAACAATTTAACTAAGGTGTACCATGATACATGGCACATTATAAGCTTAAGTTGTACCATATGCATGGTACAACATAAGCTTAAGATATTACCCCTTTATTAGCCATATGTCGCATGCACTTATGCATATATAATGCGACTTTCCCATCAATCTAGAGATCCTCTCCGCAAGGGAACATATTCCCTTTGCACACGACTTCGTGTATGCGACGTTCGAGGTCCGTATTCCCTCGTACATCCCCTACAAGGGTGTACTAACGTCTTCCATATCCAACACTCAATTCCTTGCACGATCGAGGCAGTAAAGATTCATCGTGCACTCGTCGATCTCGGAGCGAGTGTAAGTTTGATGCCCTTGTCGATGTATAGAAGGATAGGAATGGGTGATTTGGAACCCACCGGTATGACCCTACAACTAGCCGACCGGTCGGTCAAATATCCGGTGGGAATTGTGGATGACCTCCCCGTTAATGTAAGAGGGGTGCATGTGCCAGTGGACTTTGTAGTCATGGACATGCCTGAAGACGCACACACCCCCATCATCCTGGGACGGCCTTTCATGGCCACTGCTGGCGTTTTGATTGATGTAAAGAATGGAAAACTGTCTTTAAACGTCAGCGGAGAAAAAGTTGAATTTGATCTGGGGTTGTTCATGAAGTACCCCGATCCCCCAGATGACCCTCGGTGTAATTTGCTTGAGGTAGAAGAAGAAAAAGCTGCTGAAGAGAGCTCCTGGGAGATTCTCTTAAGGAACCCCCCCGATGA
This sequence comes from Scilla litardierei, assembly GCA_030789695.1. Lineage (NCBI taxonomy): Eukaryota > Viridiplantae > Streptophyta > Magnoliopsida > Asparagales > Asparagaceae > Scilla > Scilla litardierei. The sequence goes on along the minus strand of CM061134.1, from coordinate 78,541,656 downwards.
CTTGGGGGGATTCAGAGGATGGAGACGGCCCCAAGAACAAAGATGCTGCTGGGAAAGCGAGTGCAGCAAGAACGACCCCTCTCGGGTTCCCCAAGGCTCCTCCTGCGAGGAGAACGGGGAATGAACCCATGGGCCTCACTAAAGACGAGGTCCGGATCCTAAAGAAGATGGCGGGAAGCGCCAATACGAAAGAGAAGCCCCCGGATCCCAAGAACAAGGAGAGGGTAGTCGAGCAAATATTTCTCCAGCCGCTGACTACTCCAAAGCCCTTCAGCTCCAATGAAGAAGAGATGCCGAACTTCGGGCATCACCCGTATCAACCACCGTGAACATCTCTTGCGGGCGTCGAGCCAACGACGTTAAACAAGTGCGCTTCATGGGAGGCAACCCATGTTCTAAACTTTTTCCCCACTTTTTAGTGTTATTTTTAACTTTATTTTATCTACTTTTATAAATAAAATCAGCCGTAAGAACATCCGTTCAGGGACTTAGACAATCTGTTGGTTTTTGCAGGAAACAAAGCCCCAACCGATCGGTTGATAACTCACCCGATCGGTTGGGATGTATCAGATACAAGCCGAGATCTGTCCCCAGATGAATCGATCGGTTGAAGAATGAGGAGACCGGGTGACAGACCGGGTGAGCTGGGGAGAACTCTTGGGAAATTTTTGGGGAATATCAACCGATCAGTTGAGTTTGAGCTCGATCGGTTGAAGCGACCGGGTGAGCAGCCCTCAATTCTCGGGAAAATGAGTGGAGCGGCCAATCGATCGGTTGACAAGTCAACCGACCGGTTCACCTGTAGCACTTCTTCAGCATGAATTTTCGACCTAACCGTCAACCGATCGGGTGACAAGTCACCCGATCGGTTCGACTTAAAACTCTATATAAACCCCCGACCACCCGTTCGTTCCGCACTCGCCAGTCTCGAATCCAACCCGACGTTTCACCTCCCCCTCTTGCGCTAGACCCCGATCTTCCCCAAAATCAACCCCAATCGACCTTCCCCATTTCCCTATCCATCCCACCATCGATTTCTCTCCACTCTCCTCGATTTCACCCGCACCCGAAACCCTAACTTTCACCCATTTTCCCCAATTTCGAAACTTGCTGAAGAAATCGCTGCGGCTTCACAGCGTGCTCCTGGCGAGTAGCATCGGGGCGCTACGAGCAACGATCTTCATCTCATTTGGGTAAACTCGCTCCTTTGCTCAATTTTAATTTTACCCCAAATATTCCATTTGCTCGTTGGTCGTGTTTCGTGTTTGTGTTGATTCATTGTACTTTTGCATACTCTCACACACGCACGACACCCGCACAATGCCTCCCCGCCGTGTTAAACCCACCGACGCCAGCTCTTCGAACCCTAGGCCCACCCGTCGCGCTCGTCGCACACAGCCCCCCGCTCAACCCACCACCTCCAACCCATTTACCCCCGATCAAGACCAAGCCGATCGATTCATGGCCATGATCCTCCTAGCTGGGCAGGGTGGTCAGATAACCGAGGAGTCCGTCGACCGAGACCTCCCCTTTCTTCAAAGCTTCATTCGCCACATCCGTGAAGACCCACCCGACGTCTCTGAGCTCCACATTCCACCCCCCATGACCCCTGGTCCACAGCGCAGGCCCCCGTCACCACCTCCAGAGGGTGGTGCCCCTGCTTGATCTTTCTTTCCCTCTTTTGCCCCCCCATATTTGTGCCCATCTGTCTTTTCGGGGCCCTGCTTTGTCTCTGTCGGAGGGGGGGACCATTTGCGTGTCGCTTTCTGATTTCACGTTGTTTGTTTTTGACTCCCCCTTGCATATCTCTGCATTTCACTGATCATATCATTTCGCTAGCACTGTCAGGTCTAGCTTGGGGGACGTCTAGTTTTGTGTGATGTCGTGTTTTGTTGTTTTTCTCATTTTTGTGTGTGTGCTTGTTTTTTCCCTTTTGAGTGTCGTGTCGTGTGGTTTTATTTCTATTTTTTGTGTCGTTTGATTTTGAGTTTGATTTTTCTTTATTTTCTGTTTCATCTCTGTGTTCTTCTCGTTTTTATTTCTTGTTGTGTCGGTGTGTATTCCCCCACATCTTCATTGCCCTCCCGTTCTCACTCATATTGCATTGAGGGCAATGCAAACTTCAGCTTGGGGGAGTCGCACTGTGTGCGTCGTTTGAGTCCTTCTTCTTTTTCGTTTTTTGTGTCGTTTTCATCGTGTTTTTTATTTTTTTTTCTTTTTTTCTCTCTTCTCTTATTTTTAGCTCTTTCTCCTAGAGATGAATCCTATGATGAATCGCCACAAAATCACACACACCTAGCATTGCATCGATAATCACACTCACTAACCCTAGGATTTCGAGCCCTCTTGCATTTCACGCATCGTGGGTCCACTTAGCTTTTTTGTGAGTCGTGCATCGTGACTAGCTATTTGATGTGCTTCTACTTGGTGATTTTATTTTATATACCTGTCCAAGAATGACCCCTAGATTATCATGCTTCGATTTGAATATGCGGTATTTGTTTCTACTATATGCATGCTATATTTATATCGTATATTTCAATTCGCATGCGTCGGGATTCCACAATTAAGGACTAGGATAACCCATTTAGCCTATGCTCTATTTAGCGAGAATAGTTTCCTTTGCCCGAGTGTTTAGATTTCGACTTCTTTTTTGTTTTACTTGGTGCAAATCCCCTCGTCGTGTACCGTTCTCCCACTTGGGAGAGTGCACATGTGTATAGCCAAAAACCCAAAAATCCAAAAAAAAAAATAGAAAAAAGGAAAAGAAAAACCCAAAAAGAGAAGAAAAGAAAAATTTTGTATAGCCGAAAAGCCAAAAAAATACAAATGCCCAAAACCCAAAAAAAATTCCCGTGTGAATATTTTCTTCCTACTTACCGAGAATAAAGGGAAGGCGAGAATTTGCACTGAGTGTTCTACTCCACATCATCTCAACCCCCATCGTTTTCGAAAACACTTGGCTTAGGAACTTTTTAGCTAGTATCTAGGCTATAGTGGCGTGATTTCCTTAACCCTAGTTGTGGAGTCCCCGATGCATGATACGCTTCTATTCTTACTCTTCTCATGCATGCTTGAACTAATATTCACCGCAATTTCAAATTCGAATCGGTATTTGGGTCATTTCCTGGATTTGCGTATATGAGCTCATAGCACATTGTAGAAAGCGACACCATTTGCTAGCACACGATCGCACTCACTCGTGCTTCACCGCGTGGGCCCACGACACTTATTTGGACTCGTTTTCCTAGGTTTAGTGGTGTGATTTGACGTTTGCTTGCTTGGTGTGTCGTTTTTGATTTTTGTTGGCTCTGACGGACGATCTAGAATATGGAGTTTTCTTTTTCTTTCTTCCTCTCTATTTTCTCCCTCCGAGCTCCTACTCTCACTCGTCTTCCTCGAGGACGAGGAAGAGTTCAGCTTGGGGGATTTTGACGTGCGTTTATATTTCATATATTCACGCACGTTTTCTTTTGTGTTTCTCCGTGTTTTTCCGTCGTCTTTTATTCGTTTTCTTGTATTTTCTCGTTTTCTTTCACTTTTCTTTGTTTATCCTTGTTTGCAGGAGATTGACCGTGTAGGGGACGTTTAACGACGATATCTCAAGTCCCCGGAGCAATGGGAGGAGTCACGCGTGATCCAGGGGGTCAAACGCCAAAGAATACATCTTTCAGCCCCTCACCCGGTCGGTTGGTCATCTCCAACCGATCGGGTGATGCACGCGTGCACCACCCGGTCTCAGCCGGAGCTCATATGGAAGTCACCCGACTGGTTCACAGACCGGTTCAGCGGGGGCCTGTTCTCTATTTTTTCGAGCAGAATTCCAACCGATCGGGTGACTCTCACCCGATCGGTTCATCTGTAGCTGATGATGAGAAGCTGAAGGCACGGGCACCCAACCGATCACTTCACCCGATGGCGCCAAGATCCAACCGGTCACTCCAAGAACTCACCCGACCGGTTCATATGATCGGGTGAAAGCTCGCCTATTTCTGTTCATTATCTGTAACGGGTCACCCGATCGGTTGACTTGTCAACCGATCGGGTGATGCGAGAGTCTATAAATAGAACCCCTAGGGTTCCAGAAACTGGGGGCTGCTAGTTTTTTACTGTTTTTCTCCTATTGTGACGGCTGTAATTGTTGCTCTTTTGTAAGTTTTCAGATCTTTCTCAAATTTTAGTATTGTCTTAATTACTCTATTACTTCCGCATTCCAATCGTCCGATTATGATTCCAACGGTTAATTTTCATTTAGATCGCTTTTCAATGAATTTTTGTGAGTAGTTCCCAAATCTGGGATTTTGGTGGAAACCCCTTCGGGGGCTCTTCCCGATGCATCCATAGGGTTAGGAAATCGATAGGGATTAGGAATCTAACGGTTACGCGGGGTGTTTCATTGTCATCGGTGGGAAAAAGACCGCCTTTGACCGTTGGGCCAAGGGGGAATAAACTTGGCGGTTGACTCCCTAGCCGTAGCTCACGCCCATAGCTTAGACGTCGAATCCTAGCACGCGGGAGCGACAGGATGAGACGTTGGGAGATATCGTTGCAAGCTTAGTGCTCCCGGGATCGATCAGTGTTAATGGACACGGGAGTACCCACTGATCGAATCTGGGAAGTCCGGTGTATCATCCTGGGCACCGACCGGAATATCGGGCCCATGGGACGCCGGTACCACTTTCAGAGGCAACGTCTCACCATTAGACCCTAATTCCGATCGCTATCCATACCCGTAGGCCGTATCGGCGAGAGTCACTCGTCGGAGTGGAAACCAAAGTCCCGGGTTTATTTTCTTCTTGTTCATACCCTTTATTCCTTTCCGTGACAACCATCCACCGATTCGGGCTAGCTCGCCCTCGGGGTGATTTTGGTCCTACTTAACTCAAGCACAACATCGCCTCCCTGTGTTCGACCCCCAAGACACACTACAACACCGTGCGCTTGCGGTTACAAATTTCTAAACCCCCACGTGGGTCCCCCGGCCATTTGCGGATAGCAAGCCGGGGCACACGTCAGTTAGTTTAGTTATTTGGATGTATTTGCTTTATGTTGTTGTATGATTGCTTTAGTTTGCTTTAGTTTGTATCTTTTTATGGCATGTACGCATCATATCATGTACTGTTGTACTTTATTAATGCATTTAATTTTGCCTACAAAAGTGTATCCTCTGTTTTTGTAACGACCACTTTTTGTGGTACGTTGTTCGTGCATGTGCTTTTGGCCGTGCACGTGTTTGTTTTAGACCTTGTTTGTTTGTGAACACTTTAGTGTGATATGCCGTTGTGAACGTCTCTGAGAGTATTAAATAGGGGCACTAAATTGGAACGACGTTTCTCGAGTCGTTTTCCCACAATTTAAACTTATTCGATGAGACGTGGCGATTATCACTTTTGACGGGAGACGTTTCTATTTTTAGTTTCGTCGTCCGACGTCAAAATTGAGATCCGTCTTCTTAGTTAGCTCACTCTCGTCATCAAGATCACCCCGATATTTATTTTATAATTTTTGGAGTTTATTTGACCACTTTTATATTTTTAACAAGTTTTATAATATTTTTAATAATTAATTTTTATATTAAATTCGGACAAAGAAAATTTATTTGAGTTTTAAACGTTTTAAAGAATTTTTGAGCCAATTTCCAGCTCATTTGGACCAAGTCAAATCCTTGGATAAGTTGGAGAAGTTGAATTTCAAATTTTAAATTATTTTAAACTTCTAATCCTATTAGATTTAGCCCTAGACCCAGTCAACCCATCTACACTATATAAGCAACCCCTAGGAAGACCTATTTTCGCAAGAAATTAGCCCTAGCCTCTTCCAAAACTCAGATTTGACGTTGCGACGATTCGTCGCAACGTTGCGACGTTCAGCCCCCGCACGACCGAAGGAAACGGCCCCGTTCCCCCGCTCCGACCGAAGCCCCGCCCCGCATCCTAGCCGCCCCGCATGCAGCAGCTCCGCACCGCTCCGTTCCCTCGGTCTGACCGAGGGATTGGCCCGCACCAAGCCACTCCGCATCGCAGCACAGCGCTTCGCACCGTCGCCCGCTTGTCGACCCGCTCCGCACCTCGCACGACCGACCCGCTGCTCCGCACCGACCGTTGTTGCAAGCGCTGCAACGTTGCAACATCGCCCCGCCCGCATCCAAGCGCCTGACCGAGCGTTTCTCTCGCACTGACCGACAAGAACCCTCGCACCACAGCCACCTGCAGCCGCTGCACACCCCAAAACGTCGCAGCTCCGCATTTTCAGCGCACGACCGAGAGATCTCCCCGCATTGGCTGTGTACGACCGAGAACCACTCGTCGCAACCCCGCATCCGTCGCACCACTTGCCTCCGTGGGCCCCCCAAGTTCTCCAGAGTTATTGTGGGTTCCCCAAAGGTCCCTAGGACTACTGTGGGCCCCACCTAGGTGCTTGCTCTTCGAGGATTTGCCGCGTACGACTTCGTCGCACGTCGTAGCCCGTCGTCGCACGTGCTAGCTTTGGAATCTGGAATCTTCGTCCCGGTTGATTGCTTTGAAATTTCTAGCGAGGAATCTAATTGGAATCTGGACTTGGAGCGCGATCTTCTATTCCAATCCCCGGTGTCGCTACCCGACGCCGGCGTAGCTTTCGCGTCGTGTTAAGGTAACGCTTTGCACCCCTAGGACCCCCAACCCAATTGCATGCTAATCAAGACTAAAATCAGTATTTTTAAAGTATTTTAAATGTTTTAAATTCACTAATGAAGATTAATAATATGGACTTTAGGCCGGTGGACTTGTGCACATAGGATAATTGTGATTTTTGGACTCATTGGACGGTGTGCTCAGACGTCGAACTTGCAGGCAAGTGAAACTTGCCAACTCTTGTGTAGGGCCATGTTTTTAGGCCACTTCCTTGTTCCTAGCGTAAAAGAGACTAGTCAGTGAAATGATAGCTGGCTAGACGCCTACTTGATCTAGTTTGACAACGAAACTAGATCCGTCACCTAATTGATCTAGCTTGACAACGAAGCTAGATCCAACTCTTTAAACTTGTTGTTCATGCATACTAAACTGTCACGTTTACTTTCCTTATATGTACGCACTTTTAACTGTCATGCATCGCATCTTACATGTCATCCCAGTTGATTGTTGCATTCGTAGCACACGCTACAAAACTTGTACTCCTTGAAAACTACTTCCGGGGGAAACGGGCCTCATGTGTTGGTCAAAAGCCAATGCCCGGGTTCCCTGGACCGGCTAGGTGCACCCCTATGCCATACTTGTTAAAAACACTTCCTGGCTCGTGATCCAGAAGCGAGCATTACCGTTCGGGGGTAAGGCCCTGGCTCGATACACGTGGAGGGGTAGGGATAAATGATCACTTGAGCTAGGAGCTGGCCGTGCAGCCACTCTAGCCAAAAGGCGGAATCCCTGTGCACGAGGTGCTTACTTTTCTTGTCTTGTACTTGTCTTGTGAATGATTCATGCAATACTTGTCATCCATGCCATGTTTAAATGCCATGCTCGTACTTTACTTTACTTTACCTTACCTGTTGCACTCATTACTTTAACTGCCATGTCATTGCATCATGCTAGAACTGCTAGGTTGCTTTACTTTTACCTACCTTCAGTTTCCTTGCACAAGTCTCTTGTAGACTTGCTGACATGTGCCCCTTGCTCTTTTGGGTGTCACATGTTAGACCCTGAGCCAGAGACCGTTGCTGAGTACGTGGTGTTTTGCTGACGCTGAGTCTGAGTCCATGATTGCCAGGAGGATTTTGGTGGACACCGGTGACCATTCTTTGAGTCTTTGTTGAGCTTTATTTTGTTTTAGGCCTTTTGTTAGTTATTGGTGCGTAGCACCGTCGTTTGTACTTTGTACTTTTGTTGGCCATGTTTGGGCCTTTAGTCTCTTTTTCTTTTAGCCTGGTGGCTTTTCTGCGATGTTGGAATTTATATTTATGGATATTCTGAGATTATTCTTTTGTCTCATTTCATTATTATTATCTTGTTTCGCTCGCGTTGCAAGGACCTGCAGTTTTAAATTTGATTGACGCTTATCGGACTTGCAGCTTTGTTGCTTCAAGTCTGAGCGGACCTTCTGACGCTTCGCCTCCATATTTTTGGGAAGCGGGGCGTGATAGGTTTTGTTGGTGGCCCATGCAGGTCCAGTCTTGCAATTGCGAATTAACGAAACAACGATAATAACGGAATGTCCATTAAATAAATTGCAACATCCGAGTAATAAGCCCTGAGTTTAGTCGTTTTCTTATGACACTAGGTGATAAGAAGACTTAGTTAGACGTCTGTGCTTGCTAGTTAGAGGCATCTGTTTGTTAGTTAGACTCCCTGCCAGCAATTGATTTAATCGTCGTAGGAGTTACCTTAGTGGTTATTGCCTAACCTTGACCATATTAGACTTCTAGAATTCCCTTCAGTCGTTCGCTTGGGTTCATCGACTTCGGACCAAGCTGAACGCATTTCATTACCGTCTAGCTCCTTAGAGAGTCTTAGCACTTAGTTCTTAGTCTTTAGTTGGTCGACTGTAGGAGTTTCCCGTAGATTTTCCTGATTCATGATCATCCGACTATTTTCCTTGCCTCGATTCACGAGATCGCCTCATGACGATCGTCGTCAATTTTCGAACCTCTCCATTACAAGTCTTGAATTTTCTGAAAGTATTTTTCGATTTCCTCTTTCCCTAAGTTTAAATTTGTTCAAAATTTTTTATATAAATATACTTAACTTTGTACTCCTCGTTGATTTAATTCTTTCTAAACTTTTGGTGAAATTTTTTGAACTCTAGCTTATAATATTTTGCCAGCCTATATTTTTCGTACCTATGAAAATACATATTTCCTTTCATATATTAATATTCATTCTAAACCGTACTTTTGCTTTGCCCAATTCGATTTATAATTTTCCTTCTATTCGTGTTATACGAATGATACGTCGTGTTTACTTTAATATACTTTTCAAGACACATGGAATTTCAGCTTTCAGCAAGTTGGTTTTGCTCGTCGTTTTCTCCACTTCAGATTCTTTTGCAAAAATTACTATTTTCAAAACCACATCCTGCTTTAGACCCTCCATGATTTGATTTTAAGGATTTGCTATTCGATCTTGATAATTCTTATACTAAGTCGTTAATATTATTTTTCCGTGCACCATACATACTTTCAATTATTTTTATACCCGTACCAGGCTCGTTGTACTTGTACGCTAAGAGCTTAGTGTAACCAGTTTTATTTTTGACAAATCCTGATTTCTCTAAAAGAAGTTTCAATATTGATTTTCCATAGCCTAAAAGTTTTGAAAGCATTTAACGTGAGTTTAAATTCTTCCGTTACTTGATTTCATTCTCTGACTTTCAAAAACTTTTGACAACTTTATATTAATTTATTGACGTATAAGATTTCTAAAACCTCGTCCTTAATGTTCGTGTAAACGATTTTACTTCTTTCATAATGATTTTTTTGACCAATAGACCATTTTCTCTTATTATGAATATTCGACTCAAATTTATTTTGAACAACTCGTTTTATCGACCTCCAAATATTTCTTTACAGATGAGGATTTTAACTTTTGAGGTACAACAGTTTTCAAACTCCACGTATTTTAGCTTATGCTATTCACCCTGTTATCTCTTCCGTATCCTATTTAAGCATCTCCACATCTCCTTTTCCCTCAACCTAAACATCACCATTGAGCCAATGTTTTCCCTAACCAAGCCGTCTCCTTGTATTCGTCCTATCTGAACTCGTGCTTATCGATCCTTCCCTCGTCACGCTCTCGATCTCTCTTTATTGCTTAGGCCTTAGGGTCCTTCAATGTCTGTGTCAACTCTTAGTTGTTAGTAGACCCTTGGACCCTTGTGAGGTTGTTGTGGTGCACGTACCTAAGTTGCATACGTGAGCTTGAATGAGTACACCCCCCATAGTATATTAATGCTTGCCTAATGTGTGATATATATATATATATATATATATATATATATATATATATATATATATATATATATATATATATATATATATATATATATATATATATATATATATACTCGGAGTTATTCGTGATAGTATGAAGTTGTTGTGTGTTAGTAGTTATAGATTGTTGTGTGGATAGCTATACTATACTAGAGATGCCTGTGTATATAAGAGTTAGCGTTGAAATACCTAAGTTGTGTATGTAGTAAGAGATACTTATAATGGTTGAAACAAAATGATTGGTAAAGCTATGCATATGCTAGGTGTGATGATAATAGGTGTGCATATAGATAAGTAAGTAGGCCTATTGAGTGACCTATATACTAGTACGAGTGAGTATGTGCTCGTAGGTAGATATATATGGTGCTTATATGTAAGTAGTTATGTTTTGTTGCCTAAGTATATAAGTGTTATGCATGTGGTAGTAGGATTATAATTTTGATTGGTAATGCTTGCTTTTCGGGATGTTGCATGCGTGCATGCCGTGAGGTATACACGACTATTGCACATCTTAATTATGTACGTATGGATGTGTTAGTATACTAATTATAGGTAGTAGGCTATGGTATGAATATATGTGTTACATGTGTGTGACTATACGATGAATACGTATGCATGTATTAGGGAGTGTATTATAAATATACGTGTGCTGATGTCTGTATTATTATTATGGTATATAGAGTGATTGAACTATGTAAGTATTACCTGACTAAATATTAAGTGTGATTGACCTATGGTATGCATATGGTTGTATTGGTAGATATATATATATATATATATATATATATATATATATATATCTATCTATATATATATATATCTATATTATAAAACAGGGATGTTATCATGGGTTATTGGATAAGAGTTGGATAAGAGATTTTGGATAAGAGATGAGATATTGGGTAAAACAATGGGTGGTTATTACATTTTGGATAAGGGACAAGAGAAATTGGATAAGAGAAATTGGAAAATGAGAAATTGGGATAAAGTGTTGTGTAATTTGGAGGGAAGGGTTGAGGGATGTTTTTGAATTTGAAAAAACAATTGGGATAAAGTTGTATTTTGGGGGGAAACTCCAAATAATAAAATTTTTTAGGGGGAACTCCAAACGCAGCCATCCTCTTCTCTATTTCTAACTCACCCAAACCCCATCACTCTCCCCCGCTGTGACCACGACCTCCTCCCCCATCGTTCCCCTACTCAGCCCCTCAGCCCACGGCCACCCCTCTCCACTGAGCTCCCTGCCACCGCCCTCAAGATCTTCATCGTCCGCCACTCCTCCCCGTTTGCCCCTTGCTTATCGCCCTCCCCTTCGCCACCTCCACCGGAGCTTGAAGAAGCCGGAGAGACGGTAAAACAGTGAGCAATGGGAGGTTGTGATCAAGTAGAATGTTGAGACGGTGGGCGAGGAGAGGGGGCTGACAGTGGCGGAGTCGCCTGAGAAGCGCAGGGATCTGCTCGATTCGCTGAGGGACATCGAGGATCAGTTCATTAGGGCTTATGACTGTGGGAAGGAGCTGTCCAAGATGCTGGATATCAATTGGGTTGAGCAAAGTTTCGATCTTGCTCGAGATCAACTGCTACTTCATCAGTTCTTGAGATCGACAGGTCCTCAAGATCAAGTTTCTTGGTTACCCCTTGAATTAATTTTTTGTTTATTTGAACATGCAAAATTAATTTTGTTTAACAAATCAACTTACATGCTGATCTTTTTGGTTGACAAATCAACTGAACAAATATAATCTCAAGATTTTCCATGAAGGGATAATTTTTTCCATGAAGGGTTAACAAATCAACTTAGATCTGCTCCCGGTTTTGCTTCGCCTTCTCTGTTTAACAAATCAACAAATCAATTTTTTTTTGAATTTTGTCAATTTTCCTGCTATCATGGATTTTGCAAGTTTGATACTTGAAGCATCACATGTATTGCACAACACTATTTAGATAAATCAAGCTGACACTTTTGGTGTAGGCAACAATTAGAGATGCAAAAAGTTTTAGATAATCTCATATTTTCTTATTCTCAGATTCTTTACAAATGATACATGCTAAACCTTTGTATTGTCATTCTTTACAAATGATGCAGGCTAAAAATTTGTACCTTGCTTGATGTAGGCAAAGTGCCCACAGTTACTTGCGCAGATCAAATCGCCTCAAGAAAACGTCAACATTTGAAGAAACATCAAGTCCAAAGAACTTTACTGGAGAGCTTAAACATGTGGTATGTCATTATTTATGTATAGGGTATGGCGACTGGTGTGATATAATTATCTATCTGGACCTTTCAATAAAACATGAAGAACATATTGCCCCATGCATGGTTGTACCCTCAGTGTTATGCTTGACAGACTTCGAAGCAGGCTTGGACTCCACAAACTCACCTCCCAATAAGCCCAAGTGTGGGCAAGACAATGATAGGTGAGTGTCGTTGAAGTTGTATGTTAATGATTCTTCGACTAATATTAAGTTTGAGCCATATACTTTCATTTCTAGCAGAATTATGTTTAAACATCATGGTACTTCTAAGTTTGGTGATGTTCCTCAGTCTAAAATGGGTAAACGTTATTAGTCTTGACATTTTTTTGTTTATCAATGCCATGTCATGATTAAGTTATGACTAAATTTTATTTTTGCAAGACATGTTTCTTAGTGATAAATGGCTTTTGGAACATCATCACATGTACCTTATACAGGATGGAGGGATTATGGGTTAAGAGAGATGTGATAAGATCAAAAAGTTTATAAAAATGCAGTGAAGATGCTTAATGGATATATGCAGTGACTAAATTTCTAATATGGACTTCTATAGACTGCTCAAATTTTGTAGATTTGTGTGTAATTTGAGTTGTAGATGACTGGTTTTCAGTCAAGGCAGAGATTGTTAGTATTTACTCTTTTGGTTAGGGATAGGAACTAACTGGAATGGGGTTTGCAATTGGATTTCCTTTTTTGATTTTGTTTTATATACATATCGTGATTAAAATTATGGGTATCATCATCATATTTTTTTGAATTTTAAGTGTCATCGTATTAGTGTTATAAATTTTGAATTTTAAACTTTCTCTGCTGAATTTTAAGTTTCTTATTTTGATTTTTGAATTTGGCTATAGAATTTGTGAACTGGAATTTGTGAACAAATAAAATCTGTGAATCTGAAACTTTCATGTCTTAGTATAAACTTTCATTAATGGTTGGAAAGCTGGTATGTTTATAAAATAACACAAAAACACAGGTCATGTATGGAAAATGCAGATGACAAGGGTATACGTGCTAGAAAGCCGATATATGTATATGAGTCAATTATGCATATATTTGAAAGACCATCGTCTGTATTTCAGTCAATTGTCGCTAATAAAACCCCGGTGTCGGATTATTACACTTTTGTCAGTGCATCCAGATCAAACTTCCTACAGAGGAATGTCAACCTCACCTCCTGAATGGTAATATTTGAATATCCCCTCTTTTCAATTTCATATTGCCGGGTTAGTTCACTCTTTTGATTTGATAAATGCAATCTCATCTCTACTTCTTATTGATGGGATATTAGTCACTGGAATGTTTTAAAGAAGTTACTGGACTGTATTTTTAATTTTGGGATATCAGTCACCTTTGTCCAACGAACCAATTGCTTGGAAAATTTGGGATATATAGATGAGTGAAGTTTCAAAGAAGTTACTGGAATTTAGCGCACTGCTATGCATTGTGTGCTGACGGGTAAGTTAAAAGCTGATGGTTTTGTCATGTTAGTTTGTATGTTTGTGTGATTGGATAAGCGATCTATGAGAAAACTTATGGCACATTTGTTACACTTATCAAAATTTATCATAAAATGCTTTGAGGTAAATGATTTCATATTAGCGTATGACAATAGTGGCTGGTATTTTATGGCAAGTTGATTGATCAGTTACCCATGATTCTGCTGTATATAGTGATGGGAATAACAAAGGCCTGTACTGATAGAGTCAACATCAAACCTATGGATTGTGGGGAATGAATTCAATGTTATCTGTGATTCGAGCAAGCAATTTACTTGATTTATCATGGTAAGCATAGATGCATGTGTAATTTGGAGGGAGCTGTGTGTAAATATTATCTGTTAAATAAAGTGTTCTATGTTGTACGTTAGGATAGTTTGTGGGAACATATGTATATCTACATGATAATTTTGGAAATTTGATAGAGTAAATTTTGTCAAACATAACTTTGAAAACAATTTTGGATTCCCCCAACAATTTGCTTTTGACAAAAAAAATTCAATACAAAAGGGATTTGATAGAGCAAATTTTATCTACTTTGATGTTTTATAATTTTATTTGGTGTTGTTTGGCACAGTTATGTGACCTGCACCACTGAATTTCCATGAAGATTAGCATATGGTTTTTGGAGTAGAAATTTTTTTTAGCAAATGAGCATGTTAAGTAATTGTTCAGTCTTGGTTGCATTGACATCTACCTCTTCTACAATTCAATTAATTTGATACATGCTCATTCATGAAGAATAGTAATCCTGACAAAAAAAATTCTGATGGAAATTGTGTTAATGCATGTAACTTCTATATTCTGGAAATTGTGTTTCACAATAAGTATAGTGGTTAAAACGTTTCTGTTTATGTAGAATTTCCAAATGCTTTTCTCACATTTTAGTTAATACAAATGCTTTTCTCCCCTGAATGTATAAGCAACCAATTTAACAACTAAATTATTTAGTATATTTTGAAACGGTGGTTCTAAAAAACAAAATCAAGCAATGTAAAGAGCTGTTTGGAGAAGGAATTAATTCTTTTGGGAAAAAAATGGAATCTTACATCAAATATTATGTCTATATACACTACATCAATATGGGATTGCCAAGAGAAAAGTGTACTTACATGGATAACTAATTAGCTTCAAAGGACACGAAGAGCACAAGTTTGCATGCCAAAAGATCGGCTTAACAATGTTTGGAAATCTATGAGCATTGAAAGGGTTATAAGGTTGGCTCTAACAGCTATGGATGATACAACTTCAACATGAGGTGAACTTGGCATATTAGTAGAATATTTCTCAATTCCTATGCTAACAGATCTTTTAGAGCATGTGATTTGGCATTTTATTAGAATATTTCTCAAATTATTTGGAAACAAATAATTACTGCATGTGAAACCAATTAAATAATCTGTGGTAAAAAGCCCAAGTTATTGAAAGAAGGAAAATTATTGTAGCTACGTATGTGTAACCGTGAGTATGCGTTGATATTTCGAAATGGGGGATACAAATATTTATTTGTAGATGGGTAAAATGATGTGCTTTCCAGATACTTGGGATAATGCATGATGTTGTTGGGATAATGCACGATGTTGTTGGGATAATGCATGGTGCTTCATGTAGCTTTCCAGATTGGGCTTGCTTTACAGGTTATGGAGCATATTTGTAACCTGTAAAATGAACGACATGAAGCAAAGAAAAAGCCATCTACAACTATTTTACATGTTATGGAGCATATTTCCACATCTACAAGTATTTTACAGGTTATGGAGCATGCTTCATGTTGGGCTTCATTTTAGATGTTATGGAAATATGCTCCATAACCTATAAAATGCATTTATCGTGGTGCCTATAAAATATTTCCACATGTTGCTTTCCACAAGAAACTTTCTATAGATGCTCCATAACCTATAAAATGAAACACATGTTGCTTTCCATATGAAGCAAAGAAAAAGCCACATACAATTATTTTTCCTTAACCTGTAAAAATATGCTTCATGGTGTGCTTCATGTTGCTTCAGGTGGTTTAAACTCAGCATTACTAACCTGTAAAAAATTTGCTTGGGATAATGCATGATAACATAATAACATTAAGCAGATTGAGATATGAAAGAATTGTATAATCTGTTTTCATTATTTGCTTTAGATAACATAATAACATTAAGCATTTAGGATTGTAACTATTTGCCTGAAAATTTTTAAATTCAAATTTCATCCTAGATTGCTCATAATACATTATCATGTGCAAAAAAAATATTGATGCTCACATTTATATGTAAAATTATTGACATGTATGTCAAAATAGCATATTGTTGTCAAAAGTTTTAGATTGTTATCTGTCGGATTGAACAATATGTCAAAATTACACATATATGTCAAAATTACACATATATGTCAAAATTACCAGGAGCATCTAACTATATGTAATTTTACATATATGTGTTGAGATTGTTGCCAGTAATATGTCAGTAATTTTGTATGTCAGGCAATGTTGGTTCTAAAAAACTAAATCAGGCAAGATGGATATGAATGTCAGGCAATGCCGTTCATTGTTTCTTTCTGCGTATGGTGTTCTTCAATGAGAAAGTGATGTATATGAATGTCATTTATTTTTGGCAAGATGGATCATGATGTCTTTTGTTGTGAGTGTTAAATTTTGAGATGTTATTTTGCTTTCCTTTTTGCGAACTGTCCATGTTCTGATCAACAATTTTTGTAATCTCGATCACTTTAATTGGTTTTGCTGCAGACATTGGATACATTCTAGGAGATACTGATGAAGATTGCATGTAATTTCATTCATACTTGAAAGGTTTATATGTTGACATAATATCTCATATAAACCTGACTTATATAGGTCCCAGATGGCGAGCATCCGTATTTTTATTATTGGCTTTTGGATGCTAGATCTTGCTAAGAATACAGTGCAAGTAAGCTTCTTCCAAAGTTGATGACACCTAGCTTAGTTACTAATGTCGTGTGTATACTGGCACAACTTTCTATTTTTAATTCTCTGTAGCTGTAGTAGTGTATTGTATACTCTACAATTCTTACCTCCTTTTGGTGTGTTTAATTTGAAGGGTCCAGCTCAGGCTCTGATAGCTGATCTATCAGGTGAATTGTTGTCACTTTTCAGCTCATCTTAATAAGGCTCTCTGCATTAAACTATGGGATTAAACAAATGTTGGTCCCAATGTTTTGTGTGATAGGGCCTGATCAATGTAATTATGCAAATGCGATATTTTCTGTAGATAAACTAAATCCTGAGACTTGATCAGCCGTGGACTGAAAGCTATTTCAAATTTGCAAGGCTCCCTAAGGAGACAGCAAGAAGGTAAGTGACATGCATATGTAGCTTGAATAACAAACAAAACATCTGCTAGATTTCTATTTTGTTTTAGTTTAATTTTTTAAGATCAGAACAAGTATCTTTATGTGTCTGTTGCCATCGATCACAATGTTCTGGAATCACAAAGTTTTTTATGGAATTTATTTGATGGGGGTTTTGCTATTTTTAGCCTCTTCCTTTGTAATATGTTCTTTCTTTGTATTCAGTCTTTTACTTTTGCGTTGTAAAATGATGAGCCTCTATTTGTTTCCTACAATCCACTAAAAATATTGGCAAAATAGTTGAACCTGGGGCTGGAGCATCCCATAATCCACCCATACCCCTCAACTACTTACCCATGCATTTTCTGCCATTTACACTATGTAGTTGATGCTTCTAAATGTTGATTCACTCATTTTCAGGGCTCCAAAGTAAGATTTCTTCTGGAGGCCTTCTAAAGAGAACAATGTTCAACATTGGTTACAAAAAGTAAGCTTTTGCCTGATCTCCTTATTAAACCAAATTAGTTTTCCCGGTATTTTTGGATTTGGATTCTTACCAACTATCTTATTTGATGTTACTTCCACAAATATGATATTTGATCCAAGTCCCTACCAATGTTGTGCACATCTATTGTTTTTGGCTGATTTTAAGGTCTAAAGTCCAGATACACTCCTCATAACTTGAAAACTTAGGGTTTTTGGGAGAACCACTGAGTCTTAGATTCATGATTTTTTATTATGTGGAATTCTCTTATGTGCTTCCAGTGGAATTTTCTTTCAAGAATATGATAGTTTGAAATTTGAGTCTTAAATTTGACTGATTAATTGAGAAATTGAAAAAAATTCTTTTCTTTTACAATTCAATTATGTGATATAATTTATCTCATTAAAAATGTAGTTCATTGTCAAATAGGTAAACTAGGAAAAATAATCATAACCTTTTGGGTGTTTTCTTGGGTTAAATTTCAAGTCTTTTCTTAATAACCCCTCTTTAGTTCTCTCGCTCTTCTTTTCATGTCGCTGTTTAGTGAAATAACGCACATATGCCATGTTCTGTCTACAGATTTGCATTAGTATGTAGCACTTATATCACATCCTGTTTTTGTGATTAGGTAGTGGGATAATGGCTTTAGTATTAGTTAGTGGGATAATGGTTTTAATGATTAGTAAATGGGATATATCACATCCTGTTATTGTCAAATGTACTGGTGGATTCTCCCCTAACCAGAGGACTTGAACCTGGTGCTGGAGCATCCCACATTCCACCCATACCCCTCAGCTACTTACCCATGCCTTTTCTGGCATTTACACTATGTAGTTGATGCTTCTAATAGTTGATTCACTCATTTTTCAGGGCTGCAGAGTAAGATTTCTTCTGGAGGCTTTCTGAAGAGAACAATGTTCAACATTGGTTACAGAGTAAGCTTTTGCTTGATATCCTTATTAAACCAAATTAGTTTTTCTGGTATTTTTGGATATGGATCCTTACCTTCTTATTTGATGTTAATTCCATAAATATGATATATGATACCAATGTTGTGCACATTTATTGTTTGGGGGCTAATTTTAAGGTCTAAAGTCCAGATACGCTTCTCATAATAGTTCAGGCCCACATTGTTAGGGACTTACAAATTTCATGGGTGGGGGGGACTAACATCAAACTGCGCTAATTTTTATGAACTTCTATTTAGGGGAAATATCGTTTTTTATATTTGACATGTATGTCACCTCTTATGATTTTTCCTGCTCTTTAATTTTGACATGTATGTCACCTCTTTAATTTTCAGTCCTCTAATAGATCAACCTCATTGTTTGTTATACTTATCTTAGCTTCATTTTGCTACCCGGTCCTTTCATTATAAAATTAGTCACTATTTCACAAATCTTAGTTTTTTGTGGGTTATGTAATACCTTAGTCATTCAATGTACTGTTTCCATAGCATTGAATACGTTCAATTCTTTGGTCAAACCAGATAATTGGCTGTATTTCTATGGACTTTGTTTGACATCTTTGTTGGAATCTGTCAGCAAACTGCGTAATATGATAAAGGGACGTAAACACGAGGAGGTAGCTTCAATTTTTGATAAGATTGTTTTCAGTAAGGTAAGTAAAAAATGCCACATAACAATTCTATATTCAGTGTGAAGTTTCTTGCCACTGGTCCACAATGTATGTTCTTTGTTTAACATTTTTAGCTTTATCATGGCTTCTCCAGGTAAAACAAGGACTTGGTGGTAGCACCTTATCTTATCTGGAGCTGCCCGACTAGCAACTCATGTGGAAGAATTTTTGCGAGTTGTGTCATGTGCCCATGTTCTACAAGGATATGGTAATAACTTTTCAAACAATTTGATAACACCATTGTAAAATTTATGCTACCATATGCCCATCTTCATTTGCAGTTACATAGATTCTTGATTTTTTTCTCTTATGTGCCATTTGTGTTTTCTTGCTTTTTAACTGGAGAGTATTATATTGAATTTGCATTTGCAAATGATTCCACGTTGTTCTATGGTAGAAGTTTTTAAAATATGTCCTCTTTTAGGTACCACCTGAAAGCTCATGCTATATGATCATTAACAATGCCTTCTTCCCATTGACAATCAACACTATTTTCTTATTATAAGTGAAATTGCTTCTTTATTTAGGAGACAAGTCATTTACCTCTTATGTTATAGAAAAGGGTAAATTGCAAAAACTACACATGTTCTATAGGCATAGTGATACTGCTATCCCTTAATAGGGTGGGGGGTTTCCTTTTCTTTTTTAAAGGAAATCCAAGTTCAAACTTATTGTGATGTGTTGTGTTGCATATGGGATATCATATATACACCTACGCTCATGTTGTGTTGTGTTGTGTTGGTTCAGGAAGGCAGCAGAGTACAGAGATGTAGTGGCAGCTGCGGTGATGGTGTCACCCACGCTCACAGGTCTTCGACGAACGGATAGCCGGTGAGGCGGCTCGGGAAGGTACCAATTCTTTAGATCTACTCGAATTCTTCTTGGTTTTGAGATTCTCATGGGGTTTCAAGTGTGGTTTTAAGATTAGATTGGTGGATTATCGGGTCAATGCCTCATTTGTGGATTATGTTGGTGGTTGTGAGGGGATTTGCTGGATTGGTGTTACAAATTATTTTTAGTTGCAGGATTAATGTGAAAGAAGAAACTTGAATGAAATCAGAGTTACTGTTTCATTCCCCCTCACTTGAAACAGCAACAAAATCACTGGAACTATTTGTTTCCGTTGCTTTTCTTCCAAAATTGCAGTTGACTTTGTTATTTTTTTAGTTTATCTTTGTTAATTTTTTAGTTCATACTGTTTTTGTCCCAGTATCTTTGTTAATTACTGAGACAAACAATAAGAAATATTGGGGTACTTTTTGTTTGTCCAAGTAATTAGCAAAGATAAGCTTATTTCTTTCTGTTGTTTGTCCCAGTAATTAACAAATATTGGGAAGAAACTAGGACACTTGAAAATTGTTGTTTGTCCCATTAAGTAACAAATATTTTTTAGTTTACCTTTGGAAATAAGCCTATCTTTGGTGAAAGAAAAAACAAAATTGTTGTTCATGTATACTTTCTTATTTCTCCTTTATAGTTACTGATGTCCCTGCAAGTCTTGGATCTACCATCAGCACACACAATTGCCTGCATGTACATAATGTTTTTTTTTGGGGGGGGGGGGGCAGTTCATGGCATGCTAATGTACTTGGGGGGAGTTCATGGCATGATACTGTACGTGGGTAGCGCTAATAATGGGTCTAATGTCATGCTAATGTACTTGGAGGGGGAGGGGGGGGGGGGCAGTTTGTCTTCATTATAAAAATTTTGACTAAACAATAGGTAGAGTTAGTTTACACAGACATGATAGTGAACAAATAGTGTTCGTCAAGTCCATAGGTAGAGTTAGGTTACGCAATTCATTATTATCTTCAGCATAGAAAATTTCTCTAAACAATGGGGGGAAGAGGAAATAAATTTGTCAATAAAATTTTGGGGGAACTAAATACTGGGGAGCTAAAATTTTTTTTGTGGAACTAAATAAACAATGAGGTGAACAAAATTTTATATGGGTAAGTAAAATTTGAGAGGGGAACTAAAATTTTTAAATATTTGAGGGGAACGAAATTCTCTGAGCAGAACTAAATTTTGTGGTAATTAAGATTTTTAAGGGGACCTAATAAATATTGTGTTTTAAATATTGTTATTTGTTTAAATTTAGGGGGTCCAAGATTTTGAAGGGATAAATTTTAAATGAACCGTGCCCTACGGGCACGGGTTATGACTAGTACATATATATAATGGAGTGGTATTGGTATATGTATGAATGTCGTGTTACGTATATAGAATATTCTAATATGTGTATTGAGTCTCACTCAAGCTTGAGTGGGTATACTCCAAGTATATGGAATGTATGTTTGTAGTTTGAATATATCAATGCTTGATGTATGTATAGTGATAGAAGTGTTTGTGCCTGGTTGAGTTACGCACATGATTGTGGGTCGCTACGCCAGTATATAGTTATAGGTGTTGGTCTTGTGGTATAGCTAATTACTAAGGACTTGCCCGTGTGAACATATGTGTACTAGCTAAACTAGGTGTGTAGATGTACTAGTAATGTAATGGTATGATTGGTATGCGTAAATGAAATGTTAGCGTGTATGGGTGTGCACCATGCACGGGTAAGTATGTGCTTAGTTATAGGCATTGATGACTATAATAGATGTGGCGTGTCGTAAATACAGTTATAGGACCGTACGTGATGTGAATATACGGTGAACTATTTGCATGTATTTGAATGACTATGTATTGTGAAACTATAGTAGTGGTGAATACATATATATATATAGTGAAATTTGATTTAATAATGGTATGGTGTGACTATATGTGCTGAGATGTTGGTATTGGATGAATATTAGAGGGTATACCCTTGATGTTTGTGCATAGGTAGCTATCTATACGTAGAGCAATGATTATATTTGCTAAGTGTGAGATCATACTTATATGAGTACCTGAAATATTGTTTTGTGATTAGGTAGGTAGTAGTCATATAAGGGATGCATGCTTATATATATGATTGAAATACGTGTATGAGTTTGACTGACTATAATAGGTATAAATGTATAACGTACGTGAATATATATAAATATATATACGTGTTGGTAGTGTTAATGTTTGACTACTTAGTGCATATATAAGCACTTGTAATGACTATACCTGGTTTGAATTATTATGTGACTTGATTGGGGTAGTTACTAGAGCGAGTAGCTATATTAGAAAGTCCGAGGACGGACTTTATTCTAAGGTGGGGAGGATGTACCGACCACTTTTCGTGGTACGTTGTTCGTGCACGTGCTTTTGGCCGTGCACGTGTTTGTTTTAGACCTTGTTTGTTTGTGAACACTTTAGTGTGATATGCCGTTGTGAACGTCTCTGAGAGTATTAAATAGGGGCACTAAATTGGAACGACGTTTCTCGAGTCGTTTTCCCACAATTTAAACTTATTCGATGAGACGTGGCGATTATCACTTTTGACGGGAGACGTTTCTATTTTTAGTTTCGTCGTCCGACGTCAAAATTGAGATCCGTCTTCTTAGTTAGCTCACTCTCGTCATCAAGATCACCCCGATATTTATTTTATAATTTTTGGAGTTTATTTGACCACTTTTATATTTTTAACAAGTTTTATAATATTTTTAATAATTAATTTTTATATTAAATTCGGCCAAAGAAAATTTATTTGAGTTTTAAACGTTTTAAAGAATTTTTGAGCCAATTTTCAGCTCATTTGGACCAAGTCAAATCCTTGGATAAGTTGGAGAAGTTGAATTTCAAATTTTAAATTATTTTAAACTTCTAATCCTATTAGATTTAGCCCTAGACCAAGTCAACCCATCTACACTATATAAGCAACCCCTAGGAAGACCTATTTTCGCAAGAAATTAGCCCTAGCCTCTTCCAAAACTCAGATTTGACGTTGCGACGATTCGTCGCAACGTTGCGACGTTCAGCCCCCGCACGACCGAAGGAAACGGCCCCGTTCCCCCGCTCCGACCGAAGCCCCGCCCCGCATCCTAGCCGCCCCGCACGCAGCAGCTCCGCACCGCTCCGTTCCCTCGGTCTGACCGAGGGATTGGCCCGCACCAAGCCGCTCCGCATTGCAGCACAGCGCTCCGCACCGTCGCCCCGCTCCGCACCGTCGCCCCGCTCCGCACCGTCGCCCCGCTCCGCACCCCGCACGCACCGACCCGCTGCTCTGCACCGACCATTGTTGCAAGCGCTGCAACGTTGCAACATCGCCCCGCCCGCATCCAAGCGCCTGACCGAGCGTTTCTCTCGCACTGACCGACAAGAACCCTCGCACCACAGCCACCCGCATCCGCTGCACACCCCAAAACGTCGCAGCTCCGCATTTTCAGCGCACGACCGAGAGATCTCCCCGCATTGGCTGTGTACGACCGAGAACCACTCGTCGCAACCCCGCATCCGTCGCACCACTTGCCTCCGTGGGCCCCCCAAGTTCTCCAGAGTTATTGTGGGTTCCCCAAAGGTCCCTAGGACTACTGTGGGCCCCACCTAGGTGCTTGCTCTTCGAGGATTTGCCGCGTACGACTTCGTCGCACGTCGTAGCCCGTCGTCGCACGTGCTAGCTTTGGAATCTGGAATCTTCGTCCCGGTTGATTGCTCTGAAATTTCCAGCGAGGAATCTAATTGGAATCTGGACTTGGAGCGCGATCTTCTATTCCAACCCCCGGTGTCGCTACCCGACGCCGGCGTAGCTTTCGCGTCGTGTTAAGGTAACGCTTTGCACCCCTAGGACCCCCAACCCAATTGCATGCTAATCAAGACTAAAATCAGTATTTTTAAAGTATTTTAAATGTTTTAAATTCACTAATGAAGATTAATAATATGGACTTTAGGCCGGTGGACTTGTGCACATAGGATAATTGTGATTTTTGGACTCATTGGACGGTGTGCTCAGACGTCGAACTTGCAGGCAAGTGAAACTTGCCAACTCTTGTGTAGGGACATGTTTTTAGGCCACTTCCTTGTTCCTAGCGTAAAAGAGACTAGTCAGTGAAATGATAGCTGGCTAGACGCCTACTTGATCTAGTTTGACAACGAAACTAGATCCGTCACCTAATTGATCTAGCTTGACAACGAAGCTAGATCCAACTCTTTAAACTTGTTGTTCATGCATACTAAACTGTCATGTTTACTTTCCTTATCTGTACGCACTTTTAACTGTCATGCATCGCATCTTACATGTCATCCCAGTTGATTGTTGCATTCGTAGCACACGCTACAAAACTTGTACTCCTTGAAAACTACTTCCGGGGGAAACGGGCCTCATGTGTTGGTCAAAAGCCAATGCCCGGGTTCCCTGGACCGGTTAGGTGCACCCCTATGCCATACTTGTTAAAAACACTTCCTGGCTCGTGATCCAGAAGCGAGCATTACCGTTCGGGGGTAAGGCCCTGGCTCGATACACGTGAAGGGGTAGGGATAAATGATCACTTGAGCTAGGAGCTGGCCGTGCAGCCACTCTAGCCAAAAGGCGGAATCCCTGTGCACGAGGTGCTTACTTTTCTTGTCTTGTACTTGTCTTGTGAATGATTCATGCAATACTTGTCATCCATGCCATGTTTAAATGCCATGCTCGTACTTTACTTTACTTTACCTTACCTGTTGCACTCATTACTTTAACTGCCATGTCATTGCATCATGCTAGAACTGCTAGGTTGCTTTACTTTTACCTACCTTCAGTTTCCTTGCACAAGTCTCTTGTAGACTTGCTGACATGTGCCCCTTGCTCTTTTGGGTGTCACATGTTAGACCCTGAGCCAGAGACCGTTGCTGAGTACGTGGTGTTTTGCTGACGCTGAGTCTGAGTCCATGATTGCCAGGAGGATTTTGGTGGACACCGGTGACCATTCTTTGAGTCTTTGTTGAGCTTTATTTTGTTTTAGGCCTTTTGTTAGTTATTGGTGCGTAGCACCGTCGTTTGTACTTTGTACTTTTGTTGGCCATGTTTGGGCCTTTAGTCTCTTTTTCTTTTAGCCTGGTGGCTTTTCTGCGATGTTGGAATTTATATTTATGGATATTCTGATATTATTCTTTTGTCTCATTTCATTATTATTATCTTGTTTCGCTCGCGTTGCAAGGACCTGCAGTTTTAAATTTGATTGACGCTTATCGGACTTGCAGCTTTGTAGCTTCAAGTCTGAGCGGACCTTCTCATGCTTCGCCTCCATATTTTTGGGAAGCGGGGCATGACAGTTTTTCTGCTCTCTGAAATTTTTCCGCAGTTAGTCGACCAGAATATACCATAAGTCGACTAATCCATTAAATTGGCACATTTCCCCATTTTTGATAATTTCCACGGGGGAGAATTAATATAATGAATATGCTACCTTTAATGGGGAGATATACTACATAAGAAATATACATCATGCACTATATATGTTAATATACATGTTCACTACTAAAGTTTTTAATAAACATCATATATGGTTATACGAATTACAAGTTTCATGTATTGTTCATAATCCATATATTAAGATTGAACAATAACATTTTTTAGTACTAACATTTTCTTTTACAATAACATCTTTTTATATTATTATATTCAATGTTTGTAAAATCATCAAAAAGGGGGAGAATGTTGAAAACTCACAACTCCTCATATAGTTTTGATGATACACACATATTATCTTTGTACTAATTTTATCTATGCAGACGTTATAGCACAAATCAACTAAGATAATCATCAAGTCTACATATTGCAAGAAGCATCTACTACAAAACGAAGCATATCGATGATATTTTGTATCTTATAAATGAGATGTAATCTTTATTTTTCTCTTGCATTTACTTAGAATGTAAAAGCCTTAAGATAATCTCTCTTAGTCACTTAGGATCTATCTTCAAAAAATCACGTCAGAAATCCTGTTAGTCGACCAACCCCTAATGCTAGTCGACTAATTTTAATATTAAAATATTTCTTTCCTAAAGCTTCATCAGACCCATTTTTAAGTCTCTAGGATCATTTTCCCACAAATTTCTAAAATTTCATATTTCTAGTTGTCACGCCCCGCTTCCCAAGTATGGAAGGCGAGACGTGAAGAGGTCCGCTCAGACTTGGAGCTGTGAAGCTACAGTCTGATAAGCATCTGGTAACTTATTACATTAGCAGGTTCTTTGCATTACGACGAAACAACAACAATAATAATGAGGGATAGACAATAAAACTATCCAACATTCAACATCCACAGATTTTATTTCAACATTACAGAGATAGTCATAAAGTAAAGTACAGAGTCTGAAAAGAAGGCTAAGCATGGCCAAAACTAATACAAAGGGGAGGGTGCAACACATCGAACAACCTAACAACTACTACTAAGAAAGTAAACAACAAGGAAAGTCACCAGCTGAGACTAAGAGTAGAACTTCGGGTCCTCGAACTGGACGTCAGCAAACTATGTCCTCGGCAACTAATTCAGGCTCAAAATCTGACATGTGACACCCAAAGAGAAAAGGGCACATGTCAGCAAAAGTCTCCCAAGGGAAAACGGAGAACTTTTGTGCAAGGAAACATAAGCGCAAAAGTGTACAACTAGCAGTTCTACAATAATAGAGATTAAATGACTTGAATGCAGCAGTTTAAACATGAGCATGAATGTACCAGTTTAAGATGAACATGAAAGGTAACATTTGCACGACACATTGTAGAAAAAGCTTCAAAACAAGATTTCACGATTTCACGATGAAAACATGCATTCACATTGTGCACTGGGTTTACTCCTTACAGCTGAAGTGGCTGTACAGGCACACTTTTACCTTGCGTGATAGCTTGACCCTGCCCCAATCCCAGAGTTTACGCCTTACAGCTGAAGCGGCTGTTTGGGCACACTTCTACGCTGCGTGATCGCATAACCCTACCCTACCACGTGTATCGAGCTTTGGTTTCCCAACAACATTGTGCTCGCTTCTGGATCACGAGCCAGGAAGTGTTTTTCAATATGGCATAGGGTTGTGCCCGCAAAGCAGGTGCCTAGCCTCAATAGTTACAATTTTGTAGCGTGTGCTACACAATCACGATGAAACATTTTGATGCATGACATGACATGGCAATGAACAGTTAAAGTGCGTACCATTAATTGAAATTAGACGTGACATAGCAGCATGAATGAAAGCATGGTAAAAAGTGTCGGATCTAGCTTCGTTGTCAAGCTAGATCAAGTCGGGTGTCGGATCTAATTTCGTTGTCAAACTAGGTCAAATATGGTCATCTAGGCGACTATCATTTCACCGCCTAGTCTCTTTTACGCAATTTACAAAATGGCCTAAAACATGGCCTAAACAAGTTACTGTGCAAGTCTCACTTGCCTGAACAACATCCGTAGTCTCAGTTCAACAATGGTCCAGATCTCCCTATATGCTCAATCAACGCCCAGCCTACAGTAACATATTATTAATCTTCAATTAGTGAGTTACCAAAGCAATGAAAACACAGTTTTAATCTTATTAACATACGGGTGTGGGTTCTTATGGTTCAGGTATACCTTAACACGATGAGAGAGCTATACTGACGTCAGGTAGTGACATCAGGGGTTGAATTAACGGAAGCGTGCGACGATCCACTTCACGGCAGCGATCAACATTAACGGAAGACGACAGCGACTACGAACGACGATCAGCCAGGTAGCGGCACGATCACCGAACAGCGGTGCGGAGGGGAGGAAAGTCGTACGATGTTCTACGGCATCGGGAAGATGTGGACAGTGAGCAACGGGTTCTACGGCCTACTTTCGAGTTACGCTCGGTAACGGCACGTGGCACAGCTAAGGAGAGCTTGCGGCCTGTTGTCAATGAGAGGAAGGGGCTGTTGTTAACGGGATTGGCCTAGTGCGGCAAGGGGTGTATGTCGCTGTTTTATGGAGAGAAGGGGAAGGACAGCCGACGTCTGGACATCAGCGGTGGAAAGATGCCGCACGGCGAGAACAACCACGCGAGAGGGGACAGTGTCCTGTCGAGGGGTGGCAGCCGGCCGCGCGAGGAGCCTGGCGGTGCTGTTGCTGGCTTGGGGGTCGTGCGGGAGAGCTGAGCGGGCTGGAGACCGCGGGGAGACAGCTCGCCGTCGGGGTGGCTGGAGCAAGCGTGCAGATGGTGGAAATAGCCGCTGCGATGTCGTACGGGCTCCTGTCGGGCTGACGACGGCGTAAAGAGTCGCAGCTGGAAAATCGGGTGGCAGCGGGAGGTCTACCTCCGACGTGGGAGGCCAAAGAGTTGCTGGCGAAAGAGGGAATGGTGGCCGGAGTCGGGATACTAGGGTTCAAGTGCTGGCGATGGCTGAGTAGAGATGGAGCCCTAGGTTGCGTGACTTGAGATGAAGGTTTGTGAATTGAGAAGTTAAGTTGCTAAATAGGGTTGATAAAAGGTAGATTTAAGGTAAATGGGGAGAGAGAATGTGAGAGGGAGGGGTGAAATTAGTTTAATAGAGAGTGGTGAATAGCTAGGGGAATGACAACATGAAACGCATGATCCTATGGTTTAGATTAAATCAGATTTAATTAAGTTTGAATTAGGGATAAGCTAGGCAAATTACAAGTTCAACGTGATTAGTGCGAAAGGCCAACCAAATGGTGTCCGAAAAATATAATAAAAATATCGGGACGACTGTGTCGACGAGAGAATCGAGGCTACGATGGTCGGTCTCTGGCTAAGGAAAAGAAAAAAGGAACTAAAAATAAAGAGGTCAAACGACGAAGGTGAAAGCAACGACACCTCTTCAAACAAAATTATTTTGTGGGAGAATGACCCGTGAAATGACGTTCCAAATAATTCCACAAATAAACACTCTCTCAGAGGGTCACAACGGCATATCACAACATAAGGTGCGGATTTAGGAAGAGGTCAAAATAAATACGCGTACGAACAAAAGTACGCGCACGAAAAACATACGAGTGAAAAGCGACCGTGACACTAGTCAACCAACAGACTTTGTTAGTCTACATGTCTATTTTCAAATCAGTTATTTCAAATGATTTATCATTTAAATAATATATTTTATTTCTGGAAGTTAGAACTGCCATTAACGGCTAGTTCCTGTCAGTTTATATCTGTTTACAGAAGTTTTTTTCCATTTTTGAAAGTTATTTTCTGAAAGGACACCTCAACAGCCAGAATCCTAGTCAGAAGTTCTAATTAGTCGACCAGGCACTTATATTAGTCGACTAATAGAAAAACTTTCCCAGAAATTTTTGAAAATTTAGGCAGTTGTCCGACGTTCAAAAACTACCTTTTTGGACTATAAATAGACCCTGAGACCCATGCCTAAAACACACAAAAATTCACTTTCTTTCTCTTTTCTTAAGTTTACTTTCTCTCTAGAAAGTTTGTGATTTTCAGATTTTCTTATAGGAACCTCTGCAGAAATGTTTCCTACATAGAAAGTCTAATCTTCAAGTTCGTTCTACTACAAATTCCATCCAGAAACTTGGAAATTCAATCACCTTCCTTGCGCAATAGTTCCATCAATTATCAAGTCTATAAGTGGTATTGTCTCATACTCTTTCTTTACTTTATTTGGTGAATCTCTTGTTGAAGAAATTGTACAAGTTTGCAACACGGGGAGTGTTGGCATCTTTGTATGTTGATTACTTGTGGGGAGCAAGTGATTTAGTGGATTCAAATCTCTATGGGGTAGAGGACTGGACGTAGGATCAAAGGATCCGAACCAAGATAAAAATCTTTGTGTTTGCGTTTGGAATATTCTGGATTGTGTTCATTTATTTCTGCAATCTTGTTGCAATTTTTTATTAACTTTTAATTTTGCAATATCTTCGTGATTTACACTATTCACCCCCTCTAATGTATTTGGTGTGCCAGCAGATCCAACAGATTGATCTTTCCGATTTCATTTTCTTTAACTAGTGTAGGTCTATAGATTGGCATAGATAACTCTATTAAATCCACTCGGGCCAACCTAATTGTTTGATCGAGGGAAACTTGTTAACGACCTCACAACCTGATCGAGCTACACAATTAAAGATTAAGCAATTAAGAGACGCTCTTTCACACCTCGTGCTTCCCACTTTTGCAGAGCGTAAGCCCAAGTTATGGAGGGGCATGAATGGCACTAAGGCCAACCCGACCTAAAGATTTGGAAGTTTTTCGATGTTTCAAGCTTTAATGATTGCGAAGATTCCGAGCTAGGGCTTGATATATCTTTTATCATAGGTCGGAGATCTTCCGTGACCTAAGACGAGATAAAATCAATGATTCCTACCCAATTTCAGAACTAAACCTTGGAGCATTAACAAGTCTGTTGTCTTAGCTCAGAGGTCTCCTACCACGAGTTGGAGCTTCATTCTCAATAAAATATTTCTTTATCATAAGGGGCAAAGCCCGTACAAAAGAAGAAAAGCAAAAGGATACAAATCAAGAGGTCACAGTGCTAGGATTTGGGGCTTCATGAAGAGTTTTTCTAGTGATCTCAACCTCGGAATTAGGGGCCTCTTTAGCAGTAGGAGGGCCGTCATAGTCATCCTCATCCAAGAGCATCTCAAGCTGATCAATATTGACCACAGAGTTGGGGAATTTTTGCTTGATCTCTTCTTGACATTTGAAGAAGCCCGCACAAAACATTTCCATGGTGTAAGGGGCAATGACTTCTTCCTTATACTTCTCTACATCCTTGACAACAACCTTCTTTGAGTGGACCTCCTTCAATTTTGCGATCAGAGCACGAAGGTCGTTTTCTCCTTCTTCTATTTCTCTCTTCCTACAAAGAGTTGCTCTTCGGCTTTTCTCTTCAAGGCTGAAAAGACTTCGACATTCCCCTCTGTAAGTGAGTAGACCAGCTCGGTAGCTGACCATGCATGCCTCTCTTGGAATAGTGCCTTCTCTAGCTCCCCCACCCTGATGATAAACCGGTAACTTGGGACGTGATGGTGGTGACCTGAGAGGTAAGCCTGTTGGCCTTAAACAATGTCGCCTTTAACTTGGCCCATGTGTCCTCAGTAGCCTTCTCAGTGGCTATCATCCTTCGGTGATCCTGAGCTAAGTCTACATCGGCATTGGTCATCAATACCGAGCGACAGCATAGTTCGATTGCCACCAAGGACATCTGCACAATAAGAACAAAAAGTGTCAGGCATAATACTTATAAAGAATTAAAGAAAGAGGAATGAAGAAGGGATATCGCCTTGTTGGTTATGCTAGACCATAAAGCTGGCCAATTGGTTAGGTCGATC
This sequence comes from Scilla litardierei, assembly GCA_030789695.1. Classification (NCBI taxonomy): domain Eukaryota; kingdom Viridiplantae; phylum Streptophyta; class Magnoliopsida; order Asparagales; family Asparagaceae; genus Scilla; species Scilla litardierei. Next base: position 78,510,366 of record CM061134.1, on the reverse strand, counting down.
TTCTGTAAGAAAGAACGATTCCTTGGGAGGACAGAGTTCTTGGCGAGTCGATCTGCCACCCCCACAGTCCGTGAAGACTGACTCGTCAACTCCCACTTTATGAGTTGGCAAGAAGAGCTTGTCTTCAGGACATTCTAAGTTGGCATAGGTGAACTTATACACAGGCAAAACCCAGGCTTGTTCCTGCTTAAAAGGAGTCAAGCCAACCAAAGGCCTCGAAGGGATGAGGCCTCCCATGGCCATATATTTGTGTAGCCCTGCGAGACTAGGTGGCAATACCAACATCTCTGAGGTCATGGCTTCAACAGAGATGGTTTCTTCGGAGCAAGTGGGATGACATCATCCTTCTTCTTTGTCTTGGCTTCCCCAGCTCTAGTTGGGGGAAGACTCGTCCTCTTCGGCTCTTCAATGGCCCCGTTCTCAAAATCCTTGGCCATACTATCATCAACCCCAACCTAGGTTGAATCGATCCATGATCCCCCTTCAATAACAGGCGAGTTGATGGTTGGATAGACGAGCTCCCTTCGGACTTCTTAAGCCAAATACATAGGATCTCTGCATCTCACGAGATGTGTTGAATTCTAGTCCAACCATCTCTACAAAAGGAAATAAGATTAGGGTGAGCAAATATGAAGGCAGAATTTAAAAGCTGACCTTACATGGAGCCCACATGACAATCTTCAATAACTCGTCATTCAGCAAGTAATTGACCGACCTATCTTCGGCTGGTAGAGCCAATAAAAGTTTAGCTGCCTTGGACTTAGCCTTAGAAATGCCTCATTCTGTCAAAGCTAAAAGGACCGAGGCGACCCAATGGGTGGGGAAGGTTGCCTTATGTGGAAGGTGACAAAAACAAAGGCATCCTTCTGTTAGTGCACAGGTACGGATCCAGGTGAAGTATCCGCATACCCGACCCATTTGGTGCCAACAACCTGAAACCTGTCGCTCAAAGCAGAGTATTACCTAGTCAAGCAAACGGCCCACTAGACCGTTAGGCTCCTGCTGATATTCAGGGGGGAGGTTAATGGAGCTGAGTAAATGGGCAGCCGTTATCTCAAATCCCAGAGAAGATCGTGCCCAAATCATTGAGGGACTGTTACATACAATCAATGGGGGACAACCTATAAATATGCAAAAGGGCAAAGGTAAAGGGGTCCAATTCTCAAGGTACGAGATCTAAGACGTAGACTTTACTCCTTCAGCCGATATTTCTTACATTATAGAGCTTGCGACGTCAGATCTGAGATGAACCTCCGTGGGTCGATCTAAGCTGCTCCAAGCTCCCACTCGTCATTAAGTTTCCATACTAACTTAAGCATCGGAGAGGATTTGGGTCGGAACCCAGACTCGACCGCCCTAAGGTGTTTTTGTGTTGTATATCAACGAGTCTCCATTTTCTGCGAGGGTTGCTTCCAAGCTTCCCTACCTCGAATGATCGACGTACAAGATATTCGAGGGTCGATCGAGCACTACATCCCAACCATAATCCATCATCTGACCCTGGTTCCACCAACCAAGGGTCCTACATCACTCGTTGACGAGGCTCTGACTCAGCACGAAGTGCCTATGTTAGCTTGATAATTGTCTCGGTCATTTTTAGCCTTAACAGTTTGGTGCCGTCTATAGGAAACCACGAGTCGACATCCCAATTGTCAAAATACCTCGACCATGATGACTCGCCCATCAACACTCTCCGATGATGCCTTGACACCTCCCAGCATCGGCCTCGTCAATATGATAATGGGAGGTCCTCCGTACGCAGAGCTGTCAACTGACGCCACCCGCGTTTGCGCGTTTGCTCGTGTGCAATATGTGTTTGGGGGCGTGAGATTTAAATATTTGTAACCGCAAGCGCACGGTGTTGTAGTGTGGCTTGGGGGTCGAACTCAGGGAGGCGTGGTTGTGCTTGTGTCAAGAAGGATCGGATTCACCCCATGGGCGAGCTAGCCCGAATCGGATGATGGGTTGTCATGGAAAATGAATGCGAAGGATAAACAATATGAAGGGAAAACCCGGGACTTCGGTTTCCACCCTATCGTGAGATTCTCGCCGATACGGCCTACGGGTAGGATGGCGATCAGAATTAGGGTCTAATGATGAGACGTTGCCTCTAAGAGTGGTACCAGCGTCCCACGGGCCTGATATTCCGGTCGGTGCCCAGGATGATACGTCGGACTACCCGGGTTCGGTCAGTGGGCATTCCCATGTCCATTAACACCGACCGACTCCGGGAGCACTAAGCTCGCAACGATAGCTCCCAACGTCTCGTCCTGCCGCTCCCACGCGCTAGGATTCGACGTCTGCGCTAAGGGCGTGAGCTATGGCTAGGGGGTCAACCGCCAAGTTTATTCCCCCTTGGCCCAACGGTCAAAGGCGTTCTTTTTCCCGCCGATGACAATAAAACACCCCGCGTAATCGGTAGATTCCTAATCCCTATCGATTTCCTAATCCTATGGATGCATCGGGGAGGACCCACAAAGGGGTTTCCACCAAAATCCCAGATTTAGGAACTACTCACACTTATTTACTAAAAAGCAATCTAAATCAAAATCGACCGTTAGAAACATGATCAGGCGATTGAAAAGTAGTAAGAGCAATGTAATTAACACTATATTAAAGTTTAACAAAGATCAGATAACTTACTAATATCTGAAAAATTACAGCCGTCAAGAGAGAGAAAAAACAGCAAAAAATAACAACTCCCGTTTTTGGAAAACCTAGGGGTCCTATATATAGAATACGATATCATCCGATCGGTTGAAAAGTCAACCGATCGGGTGACATGCTTCGTTTCTTCGGCAGTTCAGCACGGGACTTCACCCGATCATGTGGCACGGTCGATTGAGGGTTGAAGCTGATCGGTTGGATCTTCGTGCTGTCAGGTGAACCAGTCGGTTGAGCTCTCCGTGTCTTGGCTTCCGGGAATTGGCTACAGGTGAACCGATCGGGTGAAGGTCACCCGATCGGTTGGCATTCAGCATCAAAATCCAGAGAGTTGGGGCGTTTGAACCGGCCTCTGAACCGACCGGTTGACTTTCCGCCCGCTTCAGCTTGTGTCCGGGTGGTGCACGCGTGCATCACCCGATCGGTTGGAAGTGACCAACCGGTCGGGTGAGGGGCTGAAAGATGCGATCTTCGTCGTTTGACCCCCTGGATCACGCGTGACTCCTCCCGTTGCTCCGGGGACTCATGATATCATCGTTATATGTCCCCTACGCCGGTAAACTCCTGCAAAATACAAAAAACACTAAAAAGTGAAATAAAACAAGAAAACAAGAGAAAACGAATACAAGACGGCGGAAAACAACGGAAAAACACAAAACAAAACGTGCGTGAATATATGAAATATAAAGGCACGTCAAAATCCCCCAAGCTGAACCCTTCCTCGTCCTCGAGGAAGACGAGTGAGAGTAAGAGCTCAGAGGGAGAAAATAGAGAGGAAGAGAGGAAAGGAGAAAACAGAAAATCCTAAATTGCCCGTTAGGGCTAGCAAAATCAAAAACACACACCAAGCTAACAAACGCCAAATCACACCACTAAACCAAGGAATACGAGTCTAGACAAGTGTCGTGGGCCCACGCCGTGAAGCGCAAGTGAGTGTGGTCATGTGCTAGCAATCGGTGTCACTATCTACATTGTGCAATAAGCTCCATATACACAAATCCAAGAAATGACCCAAATATTGATTCGATCTGAATTAAGCTGTGAATATATGGCTCAAGCATGCAAGAGAAGAGTTTGAGAATAGAAATGCATCATGTGTCAGGGACTCCACAACTAGGGTTAAGGAAATCACCACACTGTAGCCTAGATAATAGCTAAAAATTCCCTATTCCAAGTGTTTTCGAAAGGGGGTTGAGATGATGTGGAGTAGAACACTCGGTGAAAATTCTCACCTTCCCTTTATTCTCGGTAAGTAGGAAAATATTCACACTCATATATATTTTTTTTTGGGTTTTGGATATATGTATTTTTTTGGCTTTTTGGCTATACAATTTTCTCTTTTCTTTTCTTTTTGGGTTTTTCTCTTTTTTTTGAATTTTTGGGTTTTTCGCTATACACATGTGTACTCTCCCAAGTGGGAGAACGGTATACAACGAGGGGATTTGCACAAAGTAAAACAAAAAAGAAGTCGGATTCTAGACACTTGGGCAAGGGAGATATTTCACTAATCAGATCGTAGGCTAAATGGGTTATCCTGGTCCTAACTGTGGAATCCCGACACATGCGAATTGAAGCATACGATATATATATTCATGCATACATAAGCAGATAGAAGAAGCAAATACCGCATATTCAAATCGAAACATGATAATCTAGGGGTCGTTCCTGGATAGGTATATAAAATAAAATCACAAAGTAGAAGCACACCAAACAGCTAGGCACGACACACGACTCTCAAAAAAGCAAAGTGGACCCACGATGCATGAAATGCAAGAGGACTCGACTTCCTAGGGTTAGTGAATGTGATTATCGATGCCATGCTAGGCGTGTGTGATTTTGTGGCAATTCATCATAGGGTTCATCTCTAGGAGAAAGAGATGAAAAAGAAGAAAAGAAAAATAAAAACAAGATGAAAAGAACTCAAAAATGAAAAAGAAAGATACAAATGACGCACAAAATGCGACTCCCCCAAGCTGAAGTTTGCATTGCCCTCAATGCAATAGAATTAAATACGGGAGGGCAATGAATATGGGGGGAATACGCACAGACACAAAAAGATAAGAAAGACACGAAAAACACACATACGAAACTGAAAATAAAGAGAAATCACACCACGCGACATATAAACAGAAAATAAAAGAAGTAAAAAAAAGGAAAATCACACGACACGACATAAAAATAGAAAAAGGAAGACAGAAAATGGCATGACTCTATAGATAAAACAAGCACACACAGAAAAAATTGACGTCCCCCAAGCTAGACAGGACAATGCTAGCAAGATGATATGATCGTGAAAATGCAGAGATATGCAAGGGGGAGGTAAGAAAACAAAATGAAATCAAAAAGCAGGAGATGGGGAGTCCTCGCCCTCCTCAGAAGAGGGTGTGGATGTGTGGTCGGGGGAGGCGGGGGGTGTACAGAGAAGTGGGGAAAGAGGCGAAGGAATAGGTGCAGTGGGGATGTGAATGATGGGTAGAGTGTCGGTGGAGGTGGGTGGTGGTGGAAGTACGGTGATCAAGGCGGTGGTAGAAGGGATAGAAATGGGGAAAGAAGACGTGATGGTGACGGTAGTGGATGGCGGTGGGAGAGATCTGGAGCGCACCTGTAATTTCTTGCGGCACACATATGTAGTGACGGTGGAGGAGGGAGGAGGTGGTGTGGGGGTGACAGAAGTGGTCGTGAGAGGAGAAGTGGATACGGGGATGGTAATAGATGTGGGAGGGGGAGATGATCGCCTAGGTGGGGGTGAAGGAGGTGGGGATGGGTGGGATGGTGGAGGAGAAGAATGTGATGGGGGAGGTGACGATCGTCGAGGTGGTGAAGGTGGTGGTGAGGGTGGTGGTGGTCCGTGGACGTGAGTGAGAAGGCGGAGGATGGTGGCCACGTTCCTCTCAAGTGCGAGGAAACGTGGGTGAGTGAGAAAGGAGGACGGTGATGGGTCTGAGGGGACAGAGGACGTGGCAAGAGCACGGAGAGCAGTGACCTCGGCCTCGAGAGCAAGACGATGAAAAGAAAAATAAAAACACGATGAAAAGAACTCAAAAACGAAAAAGAAAGACTCAAATGACGCACAAAGTTTGACTCTCCCAAGCTAAAGTTTGCATTGCCCTCAATGCAATAGAATTAAATACGGGAGGGTAATGAATATGGGGGGAATACGCACAGACACAAAAAGATAAGAAAGACAAGAAAAACACACATATGAAACTGAAAATAAAGAGAAATCACACCACACGACATATAAACAGAAAATAAAAGAAGTAAAAAAAGGAAAATCACACGACACGACATAAAAATAGAAAAAGGAAGACAGAAAATGGCACGACTCTATAGATAAAACAAGCACACACAGAAAACAGCACACGACGACACACAGAAAAAATTGACTTCCCCCAAGCTAGACATGACAATGCTAGCAAGATGATATTATCGTGAAAATACAGAGATATGCAAGGGGGGGGGGTCAATCGGAGTCGCTTGCGATAGAATGGTAAGGAGATGGTGAGGAGGGTGGTGAATAATGGTAGAAGGAATCCTCCGAGGATAAAGGAGAGGGTGTGCGAATAGGAGAAGGAGGAGCAACAAGCATGAGTCCCCGAAGCAACGGGAGGAGTCACACGTGATCCAGGGGGTCAAACGACGAAGATCGCATCTTTCAGCCCCTCACCCGATCGGTTGGTCACTTCCAACCGATCGGGTGATGCACGCGTGCACCACCCGGACACAAGCTGAAGCGGGCGGAAAGTCAACCGGTCGGTTCAGAGGCCGGTTTAAACACCCCAACTCTCTGGATTTTGATGCTGAATACCAACCGATCAGGTGACCTTCACCTGTTCGGTTCACCTGTAACGAATTCCACGTAGCCAAGACATGGAGAGCTCAACCGACCGGTTCACCCGACGGCACGAAGATCCAACCGATCAGCTTCAACCCTCAACCGACCGTGCCATATGACCGGGTGAAGTCCCGTGCTGAACTGCCGAAGAAATGAAGCAGGTCACCCGATCGGTTGACTTTTCAACCGATCGGGTGATATTGTATTCTATATATAGGACATCTAGGTTTTCCAGAAATGGGAGTTGTTATTTTTTGCTGTTTTTTCTCTCTCTTGACGGCTGTAATTTTTCAGATATTAGTAAGTTGTCTGATCTTTGTTAAACTTTAATATAGTGTTAATTGCATTGCTCTTACTACTTTTCAATCGCTTGATCATGTTTCTAACGGTCGATTTTAATTTAGATTGCTTTTTAGTAAATATGTGTGAGTAGTTCCCAAATCTAGGATTTTGGTGGAAACCCCTTCGTGTGTCCTCCCCGATGCGTCCATAGGATTAGGAAATCGATAGGGATTAGGAATCTACCGGTTACTCGGGGTGTTTTATTGTCATCGGCGGGAAAAAGACCGCCTTTGACCGTTGGGCCAAGGGGGAATAAACTTGGCGGTTGACCCCCTAGCCATAGCTCACGCCCTTAGCGTAGACGTCAAATCCTAGCGCGCAGGAGCGGCAAGACGAGACGTTGGGAGTTATCATTGCGAGCTTAGTGCTCCCGGAGTCGGTCGGTGTTAATGGACATGGGAATGCCCACTGACCGAACCCGGGAAGTCCGGCGTATCATCCTGGTCACCGACCGGAATATCGGGCCCATGGGACGCTGGTACCACTCTTAGAGGCAACGTCTCACCATTAGACCCTAATTTCGATCGCTATCCTACCCGTAGGCCGTATCGACGAGAATCTCACGATAGGGTGGAAACCGAAGTCCCGGGTTTTCCCTTCGTATTGTTTATCATTCGCATTCATTTTCCGTGACAACCCATCATCCGATTCGGGCTAGCTTGCCCATCAGGTGAATCCGATCCTTCTTGACACAAGCATAACCACGCCTCCCTGAGTTCGACTCCCAAGCCACACTACAACACTGTGCGCTTGCGGTTACAAATATTTAAATCTCACGCCCCCAAACACATATTGCACATGCGCAAACGCGCAAACGCGGGTGGCGTCAAGCTTTATGGTGTCGTTGCCGGGGAAACAACGTGCTTGTTATTTCAGGATTTCATGAACCCTTGAGTCTAGCTCACATCTCTATCTCGCGATAATCTTCGCATTCTACACTTTTTGATTTTACTTGTACATATTGTAAATATTAGTTGTATAGAATTGATAAACCGAGTCGTCATGCTACCATCGGTACTCCTCACCCCTCCCCGTTCATGCAACCGATGCTTTTGATGTGTTTGCTATTTGTGCAGATCATTTTCTCTCCTCTCTTATAGGTTGTCTGCTTCACGACGAAGATGTTGTGTGCAGTTTCGGGAGATATCTAGGATCATTCGCACCACATCCGCTGTTTGGCATAAAGTTTGACAGGATCCCTAAATGCCTCGAGTATTCTAACCTTTCTGTCTGCCGCTGTGGAAAATTAGAGAAGGTATCATGATGTGCAGCTGCATCCCAGGACGACAACTCTCCTCTCTCCTGATGAAGTGGCGTGTATCGACCTACCTAGTTCCGAGTTCAGTGGGGGAGAATTGTTCACCTATGAGGAGTTTTGTCAGGAGAACTACAGGACAGAGCTTGTCAAGCACTTTGAACAAGAATCAACCCATCCCTTCCAAACTTCTATGGAGCCCCCCAGACCCTGGGAAGATGAGGAAGCCGAAGGCAGTGGTGGGGAGCCATCGATTATCGAAACCTGTTTCCACGTCGAAGCCTTCTTCCTGGATGATTATTATGAGCTTGAGAAAGACCCAGAGCCAATCTCCATTGGCCCATCATTGCCTTGCGAGGCTTTGCCCTGCGAAATCATGGCTGAGAGTGAAAGTCCGGATGCTAGATTTCAAGAGACCCACGAAGAAGTCCTTTCGCTAGAGGAAGCTCAGCTTGAGCAATATGCGTCGGGACCTCATGAAGTTAAGATGAAAGAGTTTCCCCCAGGACTAAAGTATGAATATTTAGGAAAGGACTCGACCCTTCCAGTCATAGTGAACTCCTCGCTGCCTGAGGACCAGATGACCAAACTTCTTGGTGTTTTGAAAAGGTTTAAGGGTGTTTTTGGGTATGCAATCGAAGACTTGAAAGGAGTTAGCTTGGGCCTCTGCTCCCATAGAATACTGCTTGAGGATGAGCAGGCATCCTCAATTAAGCTGCAGCGGAGACTCAACCCTATAATGATGGAAGTGGTCAAAAAAGAGATTGTTAGGCTTCTACATGCCGGTATCATATACCCAATCTCCGACAGTCGCTGGGTTAGCCCGGTGCACGTCGTACCTAAGAAAGGAGGAATGACGGTGGTTCGCAACGAGAAAAATGAGCTCATACCTACTAGGACCGTCACAGGGTACCGGATGTGCATTGAATATAGGAAGCTGAACAAGGCTACGAGGAAAGATCACTACCCTCTCCCATTCATTGATCAAATGCTACAGAGACTGGCGAAGCACAACTACTTCTGTTTCATGGACGGCTACTCCGGATTCCTTCAAATCCCTATCCATAGCGATGACCAGGAGAAGACTACTTTCACATGCCCATTTGGGACATATGCATACAGAAGGATGTCGTTTGGGCTTTGCAACGCCCCAGCTACATTCCAAAGACTGATGTCCGATATCTTCTCCGATTACTCCCAGGACATCATGGAGGTCTTCATGGACGATTTTTCCGTCTATGGAACTGAGTTCGACTCATGCCTCAGCAATCTAACTAAAGTCCTGGAGAGGTGTCAAGACAAGGGTCTAGCCTGAACTGGGAGAAATGCCATTTCATGGTCCAAGAAGGAGTTGTGCTGGGACATGTCATTTCTTCAAGGGGGATTGAGGTTGATAAGGCAAAAGTTGAGGTGCTTGAAAAGCTTTCACCACCACTCAATCTTCGAGGAGTCCGTGGTTTTTTAGGGCATGCGAGATTTTACCACCGCTTCATAAAAGACTTCTCAAAGATTTCCAGACTGCTGACCCAACTCCTCGTGAAGGATGCACCTTTCATCTTCAACGAGGAGTGCATGGAAGCCTCCGCCTTCTTAAGCAAGCCTTGATTTCCACGCCCGTAATTCAGCCGTCGGACTGGAGTCTACCCTTCGAGCTAATGTGCGACGCTAGTGATTACACCATAGGAGCCATCTTGGGGCAGAGGAAGGATAAAAATCTGCATGTGATATATTATACGAGCAAGACCATTGATGTTGCCCAAAGAAATTACACAACCACGGAAAAAGAATTGTTAGCGGTCATCTACGCGATGGAAAAGTTCTGGCAATATCTCGTTGGAGCGAAGGTTATCATGCACACTGATCACGCGGCTCTCAAATACCTATTGAGCAAGAAAGAGGCTAAGCCGCGGCTCATTAGATGGATTCTCCTCCTCCAGGAATTCGACCTGGAAATCAAAGACAAGAAGGGGGCAGAGAATGTCGTTGCCGATCACCTGTCCAGAATGCCTACCCTCGATTTGAATGCTACTCCGATTGATGATTCGCTCCCTGACGAGCATCTCTTCTCTGTCTCTTCCACTTGGACTCCTTGGTACGTCGACATTGCAAACTATCTGACTTGTGCCATCGTCCCCCACAACGTGAGCTATCAGCAGAAGAAGAAATTCTTCCATGAGGTCCGAAAATTCTATTGGGACGACCCCCATTTGTACAAGACTTGCAACGATGGGGTGATACGAAGGTGCATTCCTGAGACTGAGGCGACCTCCATAATATCTCATTGCCATGATCATCAATGTGGAGGGCATGCGAGCACTTATAAGACGACTGCAAAAATCCTCCAAAGCGGATTCTACTGGCCAACCCTGTTTAAGGACACCCATGCGTATGTCCAAGCCTGCGACAAATGCCAAAGGACGGGGAACGTCTCCAAGAGAAACGAGATGCCTCGGCACTACATCTTAGAGGTAGAGATCTTCGATGTTTGGGGAATCGACTTCATAGGACCGTTCCTCTCCTCCTCTGGGAACCAGTATATTTTGGTAGCCGTGGACTACGTATCGAAGTGGGTTGAAGCGATAGCCAGTCCTACTAACGATTCCCGAGTGGTTGCCAAGTTCTTTAAAAACAACATCTTCCCGTGGTTCGGTGTGCCTCGAATTTTGATCAGTGACGGAGGGAGCCACTTCATAGAGAAGAAATTCGAAGCTCTCTTAAAGAAGTTAGGGGTCACTACTACAAAAAGGACCTTTAATAGCACACCTTTAACGGCGCTTGTCAATTATAAGCGCTGTTAATTAGAGGCACATATAATAGACATCGCTTCTTTCTGCAAGCGTTGCTAAAAGTCGGATAATAGACAGCGCTTTTTTCTTCAAGCGCTGTTAAAGGCCAGATAATAGACAGCGCTTCTTTCTACAAGTGTTGTTTATTAGAGGCACAGATAATAGACAGCGCTTCTTTCTGCAAGCGCTGTTAAAAGTCGGATAATAGACATCACTTCTTTCTGCAAGCACTGTTAAAAGTCGGATAATAGACAGCGCTGTTAAACATCAAGTAAATTTCCCCAAAAAATTTCATCCCCCGCTCCTCGCATTTTCCCCTCCAACATTTTTCATCCCCCGCCAATGCAGCCATCGCAGCCTTGTTCTCGCCATCACAGCTAAACCATATCTCTGATCTTGTGGAGATAAAAAAATCTGTCCTCGAGCTAACCCCTATCTCTCCGTCATCTTCGAAGCCGATCAAACGATCTAAACCCTAGCGATCGAGAGGGAAGAAAGACAGAAAGGATCGATCGATCTAAACCCTAGCGATCGATCGATCGATCTAAGGCCCTCGAGCTCTCCGTCTCTCTTCGTGTGATCGATTAAAATCCCGGCTTTCTTGGCTATTCGTGCGGCGCTATTCGAATTTCAACTGGACTTCGAGTGATGTCGACCAGTATTTACATAGTGTAAGCATTGCGATCATTAATCTCTAATTCCTTTCGATTTCTCTACTAATTTATTGTTCCTTTTTGTGATTTTTTATCCTGAAATTTTTGCCATTTTGAGGGAGTTTGTTAGTTATAGCTTGATCTGATAAAAGCTAGAATTTTGCTGCCTCTTATGTCAAATTCGGCTTGTTAGTTGTTGATTCAGTTGGCTTTTGATGCTTTGGACTACATGATTGCAATTTAATGGGGGAAAGATTCGTATGTAGTTTGTGTTTGTCGAACACATACAATGTGTTTGAGGTTTTGCTGATGTGATATCGGTTTCTGTTTCATGCATATAGATATCAATATATTTCATGACATTAACGAAGCATGAAGCAAATATATTTCATGTTGGATGGGATTATGCTGATGGTGATAATTTTTGCTCCGTGAGCTGAGAAGGTTTGTGCTTGTGGTTTCAGTGATGATGCTTTATTTACTACCAACATCTGGCCAGAGATCAGGCAACTATGGCCGAAAGTTTGGTACTTACGATATGTATTGCTTGATACTCCTAATATAAGCAATACCAATACATTGCTGATACCAAAAACTGAGATTTCTAACATTGGCATGAAGTAATCATAACTTGTGCTGCTATTTATGTGGACTATGACTGTAATGCTAAATTGAAGAGCCAAGAGCTGGAAGCCTATAACACACAAATTTTTTGTTCAGATACTAACACTTGTGAACTTTTAAGATTACTATCCAGAAATAATCTGATTATGTGCGTCAACTATGACATACATAGCGTATCTGATTACCGGATGTCATTATTTTCATGGGATAAATTTACCAATACTACGAAATACTTTGATGTTTTTTTATCAAAACACCCTAACCTTTGAATCAAAAATGTTACTGTTATGGGACCCTATATGGTATCTTTTATGTCTTTTAATAGTATACTGTAGTTAACTTAATTAGTTTTAATAGAATAATTTAGTATTAATAAAATCTTGTGTGTTCTCTTACAGTTTTCACCATAATTGTCACCTATTATCTTTTACATGTTCAGGCATGTTTTGGCTTTTGCTTAATTAGGCATGTTCTATTTTTTCACCTTGAGGGTACATTCTGATTTTTTCTTATTATATATTTTCTAGCTTTCTCCTATTTAACCATTTTTTTGTTTTCGTCCTAACAGGCACATTCTGGTTTCTGACTATTTAACAATATTCTGACTTCTACCTATTTAGGTATGTTCTGGTTTTCACACTGATAGGTATGTTCTGGTTTTTTCCTGTTTAGACATGTGCTGACTTTTATCTGTGTAGGTTTATTCTGGTTTTCACGCTAAGGGGTATGTTCTGGATTTAATTTAGGATTACATACACAGTTTTTTTTGAGGGCACGTTTTGTCTTCTAGCTATTTAGGCATGTTCTAGTTTTCGCTCCGAGGGACACATCTTGGTTTATACCTGTTTTGGCATGTTCTAGCTTTCTCATGTCTAGATTTGTTATGATTTTTACATGTTTAGGTGTGTTCTAATTTTCACCTGTTTAAGCATGCTCTAGATCACAAACAAAGCATCAGTTATATCCTGTTGGGCATGTTCTGGCTTTTGTCTGGGATTATATATGTCGATTTCACCCGGAGAGACTCACTCCGGTTAATTCTGGTTTTCTCCCTTTAGTGTATTCTTGTAAGTAATAACTCTTGGGTCAACAATGAAATCAGCATATGACAAACACTAGGACTGGCTAGGGAAAAAAATACCACTTATGTTCTGAGCAAAATAGCTCCATATAAAAATCACCTAAAATAAGAAATTGATCAACACCCTGGACCTGCATTTGAAAATAAGTAATGGATCAACATCCTTCCCATTCTCTTTGTAACAACTGCACAGGTGACCGGCGCCCCGCTTGCGTCGCGGCGGCGCGGTGTCGTTTACCGCAAGTTTCACGGTTAGTGTAGGGTGCGGGAATATCGAACTCAGGGAGGCGAGGTTGTGCTTGGGTCAGGTAGGACCTAAATCACCCCGAGGGGCGAGCTAGCCCGAATCGGTGGTTGGTTGTCACAAAAGGGGATAAAAGCGTAAGAACGAAAAGAAAGTAAACCCGGGACTTTGGTTTCCAACCCGACGAGAGACTCTCGCTGATACGGCCTACGGGTATGGATAGCGATCGGGATTAGGGTCTAATGGTGGGACGTTGCCTCTGAAAGTGGTACCGGCGTCCCATGGGCCCGATATTCCGGTCGGTGCCCAGGATGATACACCGGACTTCCCGGATTCGATCAGTGGGCACTCCCGTGTCCATTAACACTGATCAATCCCGGGAGCACTAAGTCCGCAACGATATCTCCCAACGTCTCATCCCGCCGCTCCCGCGTGCTAGGATTTGGCGTCTACGCTAAAGGCGTGAGCTATGGCTAGGGAGTCAACCGCCAAGTTTATTCCCCCTTGGCCCGACGGTCAAAGGCGGTCTTTTTCCCGCCGATGACAATGAAACGCCCCGCGTAACCGTTAGATTCCTACTCCCTATCGATTTCCTAACCCTATGGACACATCAGGAAGAGCCCCCGAAGGGGTTTCCACCAAAATCCCAGATTTGGGAACTACTCACAAAAATTCATGAAAAAGCAATCTAAATGAAATTTAACCGTTGAAATCATAATCGGACAATTGCAATGCGGAAGTAAAGGAGTAATAAAGACAATACTAAAATTTTAGAAAGATATGAAAACTTACAAAAGAGTAACAATTACAGCCGTCACAAGGAAATAAAACAGTAGAAAAACAGCAACTCCCGTTTCTGGAACCCTAGGGGCTCTATATATAGGCCGTCGCATCAACCGATCGGTTGACAAGTCAACCGATCGGTTGATCCGTTACAAATAAATATCAGAAAACGGCGAGTTTTCACCCGATCACATGAACCGATCGGGTGAGTTCTTGAGCGACCGGTTGGATCTTGGAGCGGTCGGGTGAATCGGCCGGTTCGACGTCCGTGTCTTCAGCTCATCTTTCTCAGCTACAGATGAACCGATCGGGTGAGAGTCACCCGATCGGTTGGCGCTTTGCTTCGAGAAAATAGAGAATAGCCCCCGCTGAACCGGTCTATGAACCGGTCGGGTGACTTCGTTGTGAGCTGCGGCGGAGACCGGTTGGTGCACGCGTGCATCACCCGATCGGTTGGAGATGACCAACCGACCGGGTGAGGGGCTGAAAGATGAATACTTCGCCGTTTGACCCCCTGGATCACGCGTGACTTCTCCCGTTGCTCCGGGGACTTGGGATATCATCGTAAAACGTCCCCTACGTGGTCGAACTCCTGCAATCATGGACAAACAAAGAAAAGTGAAAGAAAACGGGAAAATATACGAAAACGAATAAGAGACGGCGGAAAACACGGAGAAACACAAAAGAAAACGTGCGTGAATATATAAAATATAAGCGCACGTCAAAATCCCCCAAGCTGAACTCTTCCTCATCCTCGAGGAAGACGAGTGAGAGTAGGAGCTCGGAAGGGGAAAATAGAGAGGAAGAAAGAAAAAGAAAACTCTAAGCCCTAGATCGCTCATCAGAGCCAACAAAATCAAAAACCACTCACCTAGCAAGCAAACGCCAAATCACACCACTAAACCTAGGAAAGCGAGTCCAAATAAGTGTCGTGGGTCCACGCAGTGAAGCGCGAGTGAGCGTGGTCGTGTGCTAGCAAATGGTGATGCTTTCTACGATGTGCTACGAGGCTCGATATACACAAATCCAAGATATGACCCAAATATCGAATCGAATTGAATTAAGCGGCGAATATAAGTTCAAGCATGCATGAGAATAGAGAGAATAGAAGCGTATCATGCATCGGGGAATCCACAACTAGGGTTAAGGAAATCACGCCACTATAGCCTAGATACTAGCTAAAAGGTTCCCAAGCCAAGTGTTTTCGATAACGACGGGGGTTGAGATGATGTGGAGAAGAACACTCGGTGCAAATTCTCGCCTTCCCTTTATTCTTGGCAAGTATGAAAATATTCACACGGGAATTTTTTTGGGTTTTGGGTATTTGCATATTTTTTTGGCTTTTTGGCTATACAATCTTTTTCTTTTCTTTTCTTTTGGGGTTTTTCTTTTCTTTTCTCCTTTTTTTGGATTTTTGGGATATTGGCTATACACATGTGTACTCTCCCAAGTGGGAGAACGATACACGACGAGGGGATTTGCACCAAGTAAAACAAAAAAAGAAGTCGAAATCTAAACACTCGGGCAAAGGAGACTATTGTTGCTAAATAGAGCTTAGGCTAAATGGGGTATCCTAGTCCTTAGTTGTGGAATCCCGACGCATGCGAATTGAAGTATACGATATAAATAGCATGCATATAGAAGCAGACATTAGAAGCAAACCGCATATTCAAATCGGAGCATGACAATCTAGGGGTCATTCCTGAACCGGTATATAAAGTAAAACCACAAAGCAGAAGCGCACCAAATGCTAGTCACGACACACGACTCACAAAAAGCTAAGTGGACCCACGATGCGTGAAATGCAAGAGGACTCGAAATCCTAGGGTTAGTGAGTGTGATTATCGATGCAATGCTAGGTGTGTGTGACATTGTGGCGATTCATCATAGGATTCATTTCTAGGAGAAAGAGCTAAAGAAAGAAGGAAAAAGAAAAAAGAAAAACACGATGGAAAACGACTCAAATAACGTAGAAAAACAACACAAATGACGCACGAAGTGCGACTCCCCCAAGCTGAAACTTGCATTGCCCTCAATGCAATAAGAGTGAGTACGGGAGGGCAATGAAAATGGGGGGAATACGCACAGACACGAAAAGAAATGAAAACGAGGAAAACACATAGATAAAACTGAAAAAGAAAGAAAAAACAAGATCGAGATCAAACAAAACGAAAAATAAAAATAAAATAAAATCACACGATACGACACTCAAAAAGTGAAAAGCAGGCACACACAAAAATGAGAAAAACAAACAAGACACGACAGCAAACCAAAGTAGACTTCCCCCAAGCTAGACCAGAAAGAGTTAGCGAAACGATATGATCAATGAAATCCAGATATGTGCAAGGGGGAGTCAAAAACAAAAGGGGTGAATCTAGAAAGCAGGAGGAGCTGAGTCCTCGTCCTCCTCGGAAGAGGGTGTGGATGGGTGGTCGGGGGAAGATGGGGGTGTGCTGAGAAGTGGGGGAAGAGGCGAAGTAGTAGGGGCAGTGGTGGTGTGAACAATGGGACGAGTGTCGGTGGTGGTGGGTGGTGGTGGTAGGAAGGCGATCAAGGCGGTGGTGAGAGGAATAGAAGTGGAGGAAGTAGGTGCGGTGGTGACGGTAGTGGGAGGTGGTGGGAGGGATCTGGAGCGCACCGGCAATTTCCTCCGGCGCACGTATGGAGTGACGGAGGAGAAGTGAGGTAGCGCGGGTGCGGTGGAAGTGGTCGGGAGGGGTGAAGTGGATGCTGGGATGTGATGTGAAGAGGGAGGGGAGGAATGTGGTGAGGGGGGTGATGGATGTGGAGAAGTGTGGGTGGGTGGAGGAGAAGATCGCCTGGGTGGTGAAGGTGGGGGTGGTGAAGGTGGAGGTGGTCCGTGGATATGGGTAAGAAGGCGGAGAATGGCCGCCACGTTCCTGTCCAGTGCGAGGAAACGTGGGTGAGTAAGAAAGGAGGATGGCGATGGGTCCGAGGAAACAGAGGACATGGCGAGCTCACGAAGGGCAGCGACCTCCCTCTCAAGTCCTAGACGGGCAGATACCTGACGGCGACCAAAAGACGTAGACTGACGCGAGGCAGAGGTGGTGCCGCCAGGTAAGGTCGAAGAGGTGCTGGCGGCAGTGGTCATGCCAGCACAGGAGACAAGGCCAGAAATGGCCGCAAGGAGGTGCTCAGACGTGATCGGTCCCGGAGCAGAAACGTGACGACTCGGGCCAGCCCCTAAATCTCCCACAGACGCAGGGATATCCTGCTTGCCTAAGTGGGCGGCAGGGGACGGTGATCTGCGGGTGTCTGCGGGAAAGAAAGGAAGATTCAACCCAGCTAAGAAATCGGGATCAGGAGGGAAAGTCCAATCTCCCACGAGAGCAAGGGTCATGCGAGCGGGGTTGGGCAGAATGGTGTAAGGGGCTGGGGGTGGCCATAATGAAATATGAAGCGGCCATCCGAGTGGGGTTTGATCATGTGGATGTGCCGCAGGACATCAATATCAAGATGTGAGGGTCCTGCGGCAGCAGGAAGATTATCGGGGATGGTAATATTGAATTGGGCGTGAGAGCAGATGATCGTGATGATGCCCCCGCAACAAAACTTCCCCTTACCGGCCCGGCTGATCTCGAGTAGCTTGTAAACAAGCCAATCGCCGCCATGGATGGGGACGGTAGGGGCCCTGAAGATAACTCCATCATCATCCCGGACATAAGGAAAGGTCATGGCCCAAAGGATAAAAAGGTCAGGGATAGTCACAGTGCCTGACTCGTCCCTAGGAAAGAATGCATATGAAATGATTCTGTGGGCCAATCTAAACACGGGATGAATGATGGAGGAGGCCTTGGCCCTTCCTCGGGGGTAGTCGCGGATCAGCATGAGGCGGAACCAGAATTGATCGACATCAAACTCGGGCGTGTACCCGTAGTGTCGGATGGAATCATCCCCGAGATTGGGGAAACCAAATATATCGTTAATCGTGTTCAGGCTCGTGGTGACACTACGGTTACGCACCCGGAATCGAATGATCGACCCGGACTCCCAGACAAGTGTAGAGAGGAATTCGAGTGTGAGGGCCGGGTAGGATATGGCATGTGTATTAAGAAAGGCTAACCACCCTAAGTTAGCGAAAAGAGATTCGACCTCGGTGAAGACACCGAGATCGAAAAGTGTACGTGCGTGCGGGAACTTGGTGGATAGATGCCCTCGAGCATCAAGCCTACGGTAAAAATCTTTGTGCTCCTGGTTCCGAAAAATATACCCGTGTGGGCCCAACATTGGGTCCACAGGGGGAATAACAGGTGGAGGAGGGCCAAGTGTAAGTGCTCGTGTACGGGAAGGGGGGGCGTGTTTGTTTTCGTCTCTTTCGAGACGGCTCCTCTTCCCTCATGATACCCTTCCCCTTATCCTTATCTTTAGCCATGTGTGTGTGCGAGCAAGAATTAGTGCAAAAATCGTGGATGCACACCAACACAAGCAAACGAGCAAGCACAATAAATAGGGCAAATGTATAAAATAAGCTTAGGAGCGAGTTTACCCAAGCGGAGTGGCGGAGCTTGCTCGTTGATGCCCCACACTGTTCAGCGAGAGTAGCGTGGAGCCGCGGCGAACTCCTTCGGCAATAATTTTCGAAATGGGGGTGGTTCGGGGGAAAATTAGGTCAAAATCTCGGAATGGGAGGAGAGAGATGGTGTAGATGATGGAGGGGTTGATGAAGGAGGTGGAGAGTGGGAGTAATGGAGGAGTAGAGGGCGTGGGGGAGTGAAGATCGGTTGTTGGCGAAGAGGGGAAGGCGAAACGACGGCGGATTTTGGGGGTTTTTGCGATCGGGCGAGATGGAAATGAGCGGGTGTCGGGGGGGGGGTTTATATAGGGTTTTAAGTCGAACAGATCGGGTGACTTGTCACCCGATCGGTTGACTGTTAGGTCGAAAATCTTGCCGAAGAAATGCTACAGGCGAACCGATCGGGTGACTTTTCAACCGATCGGTTGGCCGCTCCACACAATTTCCCGAGAACTTAGGGCTGCTCACCCGGTCGCGTCAACCGATCGTGCTAGAACTCAACCGATCGGTTGATATTCCCCAAGATTTCCCGAGAGTTCTCCCCAGCTCACCCGGTCTGCCACCCGGTCTCTTCATTACTCAACCGATCGGTTCATTCGGGGACGGATCTCGGCATGTATCTGATACATCCCAACCGATCGGGTGAGTTGTCACCCGATCGGTTGGGGCCTGTTTCCTGCAAAAACCAAGAAATTTGCTTAAGTCCCCGAACGGATGTTCTCACGGCTGATTTTATTTATAAAAATAGATAAAATAAAGTAAAAATTAACGCTAAAAAGTAGGAAAAAGTTTAGAACATGGGTTGCCTCCCATGAAGCGCACTTGTTTAACGTCGTTGGCTCGACGCCCACAAGAGATGCTCATGGTGGCTGATACGGGTGATGCCCAAACTTCGGCATCTCTTCCTCGCTGGAGCTGAAGGCGCTTGGAGTAGTCAGCGGCTGGAAAAATACTTGCTCGACTACCCTCCCTTTGTTCTTGAGATCCGGGGGCTTTTCCTTGGTGTTGGCGCTTCCCGCCATCTTCTTCAGGATCCGGACCTCGTCTTTAGTGAGGTCCGTGAGCTCTTTCCCCGTTCTCCTCGTAGGAGGAGTCTTGGGGAACCCGGGAGGGGTCGTTCTCGCTGTACTCGGTCTTCCAGCAGCTTCTTTGTCTTCGGGGCCTTCTTCATCTTCAGAATTCCCCAAGTCATCGGGGGGGTTTCTCAGGAGAATCTCCCAGGAGCTCTCCTCTACAGCCTTTTCTTCTTCTATCTCAAGAAAATTACACCGGAGGTCATCAGGAGGGTCGGGGTGCTTCATGGATAGTCCCAGGTCAAACTCAACTTTCTCTCCGCTGACGTTCAAGGAGAGTTTTCCGTTCTTCACATCTATAAGAACGCCAGCAGTGGCCATGAAAGGCCGTCCCAGGATAATGGGGGTGTGTGCGTCTTCGGGCATGTCCATGACTACAAAGTCCACAGGCACATGCACCCCTCTCACATTCACGGGGAGATCATCAACAATTCCCACCGGATATTTGACCGACCGGTCAGCTAGTTGTAGGGTCATCCCGGTGGGCTCCAAATCACCCATTCCTATTCTCCTGTACATCGACAAGGGCATCAAGCTAACACTCGCTCCTAGATCGACGAGTGCACGATTAATCTTCACAGCCCCGATCGTGCAAGGAATAGAGAAGCTCCTCGGGTCCTTGAGCTTCGGCGGGTTATCCCTCTGGATAAGAGCGCTACATTCTGCCGTCAGCACCACTTTCTCTTTTCTTGACCCTTTGGTCACCAAATCTTTCAAGAATTTTGCATAGGAGGGGATTGTCTCGATTGCTTCTAGGAAGGGGATCTGCAAACTCAGGTCCTTGACCATGGCGAAGAACTTGCCATATTTCTCATCAATTTTTGCCTGAGCCAACCGTTGGGGAAATGGCACAACGGGTTTGTACACTTTAGGGCTCTCTTCCTCCTTCTTCTCTTTTTCTTCTTCAGAGACTCCCTCCGGAGTCATAGGATTTGATGACGAAGCACCGGCGTCGTTAGATTTTTCAGTTGGTCTCTCAACGACCAATGGTGCTTCCGGGTTGCTAGGGGGCACTCTAGTAGGAATTTGTGTCCCGCTTCTCAGAACGATAGCGGACACATTCGCGTGCTCGTGCACGAGTGCCGATGTTTATGTTGCTCCCCTCAGGTTCACCTCCGGTTGTGGCGGCAATTGGTTTTGTGACCTAGCAAGGTTCGCCACCTGTAACCCCAGCTGGGTTACTTGGTTCGTGAGGGTCCGCTGGCCCATTTCCATCTTTTGGTTGAATCTCTCCTGGTTGGTAATATATTGAGTCAAGAGAGACTCAGCCGGAGAGACGGCCCTCTGTTGGCCATACTGCTGCTGCTGGAACGGCTGCTGATTCCTGGGGGCATAAGTTTGTTGCTGAGGTTGCTGCTAAAACGGTTGCAGCTGACCCTGATTCTGCGGTGGTCTAGCCGGCTGATAAATTTGTTGCTGCGGTTGCTGAGGCGGCGAGGGCTGAAATGGTGGCCAGTAACTGAAATTCGGGTGGTTCCGGTTGTTGGGAGAGTAGGCCGGGTTGGAATTTGTCCTTGGTGGATATGGCGCATTCCCCGTGGGGTTGTAAAATAGTGCGCTCGCCTGATCCAACAGTGGTGAGATGTCACCACCATCGAATTCCCCAAGGAATTCGGACTCTACCGTAGAAACTTGCTGTGTACCGGCCCCACCGGCTCCTACCATCAGTGCGGAGATCTGGGTCGAAAGCAAGTCGAACTTGCTTGAAAGTTTGTCGACATCCTCGACTCTGTGTATACCCCCAGTTCTTGGTGTGGCTCTCTCGTCACACCACCGCTCATTGTTGGATGCCATGTTTTCCAGAATATTCCCGGCATCTTCCTTGCTTCTAGACATGAAGGAACCCCCAGCCGTGGCGTCCATAGAAGATTTCAGGTCATCCCTCAACCCATTGTAGAACAGATTAATAATCTGCCACTTCGGAAGCTCATGGTGAGGGCATCTTCTTTGCATCTCTTTATATCTCGTCCAAGCTTCATGCAAGGACTCGTGGCTGGCCTGGGAGAAGGAGGAGATTTCACTCCTCAACTTCATGGTCTTTCCCGGAGGAAAGAACTTTGTCAGAAAAGCGTTGGAGAGCTTCTCCCAGGTGTTGAAAGTGTTGGGGTCCTTCCCCCTTAGCCATTGCTTTGCTTTGTCTCGCAAGGAGAAGCGGAACAGCTTCAGACGGATAGCCTCTGTCGTGACACCATTGATCCGAAAGGTGTCACACTTCTCCAAGAAGGAGTCTAGATGCTCGATCGGGCTCTCCATGGGTGCACGCGCAAACTGATCCTGCTGGATCCATGTCACCAATGACGGCTTTAGCTCAAAGCTCTGGGCCGTGATAGCTGGAGGACGGATGGCGGAAGTGGACTCGATAGACGGCATCGAGTATTCCAGCAGAGACTTCTGAGGTGGGGTGTTCTCCTCCATGGATTCGGGATCTTCCCTTCTCAGCTTCTCGACGGCCAAGCGCCTAAGGGTGGCGTTAATCTCTGGATCGAGGGGGATCAAGTCGTCGAGACTCCTTGAACTCCTGCGCATGAAAAACAACAAACACCAGTGAAGCGACAAGTGGGAAAGAGACGGATAAAATAAGAAATAAAAATAAGAAAAATAAAAAAGAAAAAGGAGAATGCGAAAATTATCGCGAGGTAGGGATGTGAGCTAGACACGAGGGTTCAAGAGATCCTAAAATATCAAGCACGTTGCCTCCCCGGCAACGGCGCCATAAACTTGACCGGCGCCCCGCTTGCGGCGCGGCGGCGCGGTGTCGTTTACCGCAAGTTTCACGGTTAGTGTAGGGTGCGGGAATATCGAACTCAGGGAGGCGAGGTTGTGCTTGGGTCAGGTAGGACCTAAATCACCCCGAGGGGCGAGCTAGCCCGAATCGGTGGTTGGTTGTCACAAAAGGGGATAAAAGCATAAGAACGAAAAGAAAGTAAACCCGGGACTTTGGTTTCCAACCCGACGAGAGACTCTCGCTGATACGGCCTACGGGTATGGATAGCGATCGGGATTAGGGTCTAATGGTGGGACGTTGCCTCTGAAAGTGGTACCGGCGTCCCATGGGCCCGATATTCCGGTCGGTGCCCAGGATGATACACCGGACTTCCCGGATTCGATCAGTGGGCACTCCCGTGTCCATTAACACTGATCGATCCCGGGAGCACTAAATCCGCAACGATATCTCCCAACGTCTCATCCCGCCGCTCCCGCGTGCTAGGATTTGGCGTCTACGCTAAAGGCGTGAGCTATGGCTAGGGAGTCAACCGCCAAGTTTATTCCCCCTTGGCCCGACAGTCAAAGGCGGTCTTTTTCCCGCCGATGACAATGAAACGCCCCGCGTAACCGTTAGATTCCTACTCCCTATCGATTTCCTAACCCTATGGACGCATCAGGAAGAGCCCCCGAAGGGGTTTCCACCAAAATCCCAGATTTGAGAACTACTCACAAAAATTCATGAAAAAGCAATCTAAATGAAATTTAACCGTTGAAATCATAATCGGACAATTGCAATGCGGAAGTAAAGGAGTAATAAAGACAATACTAAAATTTTAGAAAGATATGAAAACTTACAAAAGAGTAACAATTACAGCCGTCACAAGGAAATAAAACAGTAGAAAAACAGCAACTCCCGTTTCTGGAACCCTAGGGGCTCTATATATAGGCCGTCGCATCAACCGATCGGTTGACAAGTCAACCGATCGGTTGATCCGTTACAAATAAATATCAGAAAACGACGAGTTTTCACCCGATCACATGAACCGATCGGGTGAGTTCTTGAGCGACCGGTTGGATCTTGGAGCGGTCGGGTGAATCGGCCGGTTCGACGTCCGTGTCTTCAGCTCATCTTTCTCAGCTACAGATGAACCGATCGGGTGAGAGTCACCCGATCGGTTGGCGCTTTGCTTCGAGAAAACAGAGAATAGCCCCCGCTGAACCGGTCTGTGAACCGGTCGGGTGACTTCGTTGTGAGCTGCGGCGGAGACCGGTTGGTGCACGCGTGCATCACCTGATCGGTTGGAGATGACCAACCGACCGGGTGAGGGGCTGAAAGATGAATACTTCGCCGTTTGACCCCCTGGATCACGCGTGACTTCTCCCGTTGCTCCGGGGACTTGGGATATCATCGTAAAACGTCCCCTACGTGGTCGAACTCCTGCAATCATGGACAAACAAAGAAAAGTGAAAGAAAACAGGAAAATATACGAAAACGAATAAGAGACGGCGGAAAACACGGAGAAACACAAAAGAAAACGTGCGTGAATATATAAAATATAAGCGCACGTCAACAGGTATATCACCTACTCCATGTTAACATGGCTTTGCATAGTGCCTGTTACTACATTGCAGCAATATGTAGTTTATACCTGCACATATTGACGTCCACAAATAGTTATTTGGACATGTGACACTAATGACATGTGATCTAGAGCCAAAGTGTGCAACCTGAGAATACAACTAAAACACAACATGATGGCATGAATGTATTCAGAAATGTGTCTGTCTGATGAACACTCAACTTAACCACTTTCTTCTTATCTGTATTTAGGAAACCTTGACTTTGCATCTTATATAAGAATCACCTTGACTTTAGGTACTCGCTTTGCATGAATTGTGACCATTTGGTCCATATCTAACAGTTTCTGAAGAATGAACATGTGTGTTTAACAAGCAATATGAATCTTGCACATAAGCAAGCTAGTACCCATGTACATCACATTTTAACGTATCATGCTATGCTGCGAATGTTGATACTTTTCAAATAAGTGCGAAATGAAGCTCCATCTAGACTTCCCACCTGAATTTGTAATCATTTAAAAATTAACCTACTAGTGCTTCTTATAAGTGTGAGGTATTTCCAGTTTTGCTCACTTACTCCTGTATTGATATAATGTCTCTATGATTGTCTAGAAATTGTTATTATTTTGTTATCTTCATGCAGTTATAAATGATATGTTTTTAGGCTATTCATTTTTAGAGTTTAATTTGCTAAATCAAAAATGCTATTCTATGCTGTATTAACTGTATCTTCCTTCCTGTCTTCTTCCTCTTCTTTTTTGGGATAAGCACTCCAAGTAGACTGAAAACTAAAGGTACTATATCCTGTCTGTGCCGAAGGAGCTCTGATAGATTTGAAAACTGTAGGGTTAGTTCTTAGCAGCAACTACTGTAAGGATATAAGAAGTGTGTTGTGAGAACTGTAGGGTTAGTTCAATGGGAAATGACAGGAATTCTAATGTGCCTTTCTTTGATACCCTCAAAATGGAGAGGGTCAGGGTAATCTTCACTCATACATATCCCTATACACATGAGCATTCTCGACATGATTTGTTTGCAGTGGTGGTAGGATGTCTTTTCTTCATCTCATCTGATAACATGCACACCCTTATACAAGAGCTGGACAAGAACATCAAATGGTGGTCCCTGTATTTTTGCTTGTTTGGATTTTTCTATTTTTTCAGTCTCCTTTTGTTAAAAAGACTATAATGCCAAGCTATTCAAATTTTAGTCGTTGGTATGTATTCTTTCACTTCCTTCTGAATATTTTTGTTTCTTTATGCTAATTATGTGAGAGTTATTAATAATTAGAAGCATTTCATAAATTTTTCTCTGTTCTGAATATAATGCAGGTATATTGTTTGGATCTTTGTAGCAGCTTTGTATCATCTTCCAAGTTTTCAGTCAATGGGAGTTGATTTGAGGATGAACCTTTCTCTATTTCTTACTATATACATTTCATCTGTCCTTTTCCTCATTGTTTTCCATATCATATTTCTTGGCCTATGGTATGTTGGTCTTGTAGCTCGTGTGGCTGGGAAGCGACCAGACATCCTGACCATCATCCAAAACTGTGATGTATGTTCCTTAGTGAATTCAGTGCAAGAATCCTTTCTCTGGACTTGCCTTAATTGTTGCAAATAGCACGATCAATAATCGTCCCCTTTTGCTCCAATGCAGGTCATTAGTGTAGCTTGCTGTGTCTTCTATAGTCACTGTGGTAATCGTGCTATCCTAGGGAGGAAATCGTTGGATCACAGAAATTCTTGGTTCTTCTCAATGTGGAAGAAACATGAAAGAAATGCTTTGGTGTCAAAGTTTCTTCGAATTCATAAATGGAAGTATGAAATTTGTTCATCTTGGTTTGCACCAGTTGGATCTGCCAGTGATTACCCCTTCTTTTCTAAATGTCATGGTTCCTAATGTCAGGGAGAAGAACTGCGCAAGCAGATTGGTGCTGCATATTATATAGAATGTAGCTCAAAAAACCAGCAGGTGTGTTTCTCTCTGCTTTTTTTCCAATATGTGATGAGGTGCTAATTATTCTTCTGTACACAAAAACACACTTTGGAAAAAAATAAAGAAATCTGTTATTTTGGATTACAATATAGCCCAAAAGCATGTTTTGGTGAATTTTCATTTATAAATTTTCTTTCTTTCATTTAAATCAATTTGGTGTGTTATCCATGTAGCTTTTAAATCAGTAATATTAATCCTGATACAATTATAAAACCCAGACTTAATTTGCAAGGCTGATTTGGTTCATGGGTCCTTTGCAAATGCTCAAGATATATTTTGTTCCATACTGGGTGAGTTTATCTTTGCTTTTATTCTATTTTCGAGGTGGTTTTATCATAAACTATTGCAATTTATGTTACCATATGATTCAAATTGCAGATATTTGTAATGTGGTTGAACTTTGTGACTTACTTGCATCACCATGGACACCAGGACAAGCTACCTTGGTATCTCGGCAAGGTGAGAAATTGAGAAGAACTTGATTGTCTAATTCATAGAGAAAATTTGGAGTGTAGTAACTCTCAAACCTTAGGTTTCTTTTGCATGCCACTGTTAGCTCTGGCCAAAGTGCAAGGTCATTTATTTGTCGGGTTTTAACGTTATAGATTTGAATGATGTAAACATTTTGCAATTGGCTGCCAAATGCCATCAGATTAATATCCAGGTTGCCCCTGTAAAGCATGTGAGAACAAAAATCAGGAAAATTCCTATTGTTTTCCTGTACATTCCTCAATTTGCTTTATTTCTAACCATATCTAAGCAGTAGATAAATGTTTCTAAGCTTTGTATCATAATATCTGAATGATAAGACTCATATGATCTTCAACTAGCTATGTTTCTTCTTGGTAAACGAATGTGTGATAAGATTATTCATATGGGCTAATGTTTTTGTTTTTCATATTATCAGGAATGGAGTTACCTTAGAGGAGGGCTAACAACCCTCGATCGAGATTATGGTTGTATTAACAACATCCACCATGATATCGTGACTCATGTCATCCATCATCTCTTCCCTCAGATACCTCATTACCATCTAGTAGAAGTGGTGAGTATCATCAATCCTAGTTTGCATGATGCTCAGTTATCTTCATAAAAATATCAGACGCATTCCTGATACTTATGATTCTAAGTTTGTGTTTCAGACCGAGGCAGCGAAGCCAGTGCTCGGCAAGTACTACAGAGAGCCAGAGAAGTCTGGACCGTTGCCATTCAACCTGCTCGGTGCTCTAGCCAGGAGCAGGAGACATTGTTTACTATCAGGCTGACCCTCAAATGTCTCAGAAGAAATCAGATTAGTTCTTCTGCTTCATTGGAGATGATGAGATAATCTCTGACCATCATCGGAATCATAATTCAGATGTCCTTAATGCCTGGATTTTTTTCATGGGGCTTCCATTCATATATTGTGTTTCATATATTGTGGGAGAAACTGGGTGCCAAGACTCTCTCATAAGAAACGATTCTTGTTACAGGGAAAACACCAATATGTATCTATCATGCAGAGTGCAAACTCCTGCAAACCACACTTATTATTCAAATTTTTAGCTTAAAGCTTCAATGAAAGAACAGAGAATGAAAGAAAATTCTTTGATGGCATAACGCTTTTTCGTATCATCCAATGGTTTTCAAGATATGGGTTGGCACTTGGCAATAATGATTTCGAAGATCTGGGAATTTTCATTGCAGACAAACCGTTCAATCCACATGTTTTTCTTATGTAAAGGCAAAATTTGTGACAGTGATGTTGGCATCATGCATGTTGAATATCAAAAGCAATTTAATTTGATTGTTTTTTGCCATGATTGTTTCTAGTAATTTAATGTTATTGCTGGTTTATTGAAGCATTTTGAACATTACATGGATTTATTTAAATATAAAACTTAGGGAGAAATAATAAAATGAATTGAAACAAGCGCTGTTAAAAGTCTCAATAGACAGCGCTTCTTTAGTACAAGCGTTGTTAAAGGTCCACCATAGACATCGCTTGTACAAAAGAAGCGCTGTCTATTTGACCCTTTAACAGCGCTTGTTTAGTACAAGCGCTGTGAAAGGTTCCCCTTTAACAGCGCTTCTTTAGTACAAGCGCTGTTAAAGGCCCCCCTTTAACAGTGCTTGTACTAACCAAGCACTGTTAAAGGCCACCCTTTAACAGCGCTTGTACTAACCAAGCGCTGTTAAAGGCACCCCTTTAACAGCGCTTGTTAGTACAAGCGCTGTTAAAGGGGGGCCTTTAACAGCGCTTGTTAGTACAAGCGCTGTTAAAGGCCCCCCTTTAACAGCACTTTTACTAACAAGCGCTGTTAAAGGGGGGGCCTTTAACAGCGCTTTACAAGCGCTGTTAAAGCCCACCCTTTAGCAGCGGCGACATAGACAGCGCAAAGAAGCGCTATTAAAGACCATATTTACGCGATGTTAAAGGTCCCTTTTGTAGTAGTGGGTGCAACATCGAGTCGGGCGCGTCTACCACCTGCAGACTAGTGGCCAAGTGGAAGTTTCTAACCGGGACATCAAGAGCATACTAGAAAAGACGGTGGCAAACTCTAGGAAGGATTGGTCATCAAAACTTCCTGACGCGCTCTGGGCTTACAGGACAGCATTTAAAACTCCGATCGGGATGACCCCTTACCGGCTTGTTTATGAGAGGGCGTGCCATCTCCCTGTGGAATTGGAACACAAGGCGTTTTGGGCGATCAAGAACTAAACTTTGACGGCAAGGAGGTTGGAGGGCATCGATAGCTTCAACTTAACGAGCTCGACGAGATCCGGCTCAATGCTTATGAAAACGCCCGGATCTACAAGGAGAAGCTGAAGCGGTGGCACGATAAGCGCATCCTGAAGAGGGAATTCAAGGAAGGAGACTTAGTTCTCCTATTCAACTCAAAGCTGAAGCTTTTTCCTGGAAAGCTCAAGTCAAGGTGGTCGGGGCCCTTCCGCGTCACCAAGGTCTTCCCGCATGGGGCTATCGAGATAATGGGAAGAGATAAGCAATTCAAAGTCAACAGACAACGCCTTAAACACTATGCGGTAGGAGAACCAGCATTCTCTCCGGTCGGACTCTCAACGATTGACAACTCTTCCTCAAACCCTCCGGATCCTAATTGACCACCGTATGAGGCATCGAGCAAACGACGTTAAACAAAAGCGATCCATGGAAGGCAACCCATGATTTAAAATTTTGTCTTCATTTTTAGGATTTTTATCTCCTTTATTTTTTCTATTTTAACAATTAATTTCAGCCGCGAGATCATCCGTCGAGGAACTTAGGCCATTCGTGAATTTTTTGCAGGAAACAAGCCCTCACCCGATCGGGTGACTATTCAACCGATTGGGTGAGACGTATCAGACGATGGCCGTATCTGCTCCCCTTGTGAACCGGTCGGGTGAAGCTGAGCTGAGACCGGGTGACTGACCGTGTGAGATGGGCTGAACTCTCGAGAAATTTGGGCGATATATCAACCGATCAGTTGAGTGATGCGGCGGTCGTGTGACTGACCGGGTAGAAAGTCATAATATGTTCGGGAAGATTTGAGAAGAGGTCAACCAATCGGGTTATCTTCAACCGATCGGTTCACCTGTAGCTGTTGCCGAAGGAAAATTTTTCGAACTTATCCAACCGATCGGGTGAAAACCCACCCGATCGGTTGGTTTTCGCCCCTATATATACATCCTTTCGTGCGGCTTCGACCACCCGACCCCCGAACCCCCCAAACGCACGTCTCTCCTCTTCCATCTGCCGAATCAATCTCCTCCACCTACCCCACTGCCCCTAAATCTTCATCCCCACTCATTCCCATACTCCCCCACCATCACCACCCTCCCCATCTACAACATTCCCTCATCAAACGTCCAAACCCTAACCCTAACCCCCAAATTTTCGAAAATTGCGATTCTTGTCGGATCAACGAGCGGCGGCTTCCCAAATCTTTTCCCCATATTGCGTGGGGTCTTTCTGGTGCTTGATCTTACAACGTTGATGGGTAACCTCTTTCCACTCTTCACATTTATTTCATTTTTTGAAATGTCTTGAATTTGTGTTTGCACTTTATCTGCTTCTTCATCTTCATAGACACCATATCACGCCCCATCATTCTTCCCCGCGCCATCACCATGTCCGGGAAGGGAAGGGAAATAGCCTCATCGTCACGCAGACATCCCCTATACGGTCCCTTTTCCCCATCTTTCCTCGGCATAAACCCTTCGTCTGAGGAGCAATCCGATCGCTTACAAGCCCTTCTTCATCGCCCTATGCGACCTACTCTTTTCGCCGACTTCCCCACCCTACAATCCCTTGGACTCTTTAGGGGCATCTGTGCACTTTTTCGCTTCATAGGTTGCGATTATCTTCTGCAGACCCAAGCCAATACACACAAGAATCTCACACTCGAGTTCCTCAGTTCTCTCGAGGTGTCCGATCATGGTTTCACCTTCTGGGCCTTCAATTGTGATTATTCCATGAGATTCGACACGCTTAACAACATTCTACAATTCCCTAGCCCCGATAGCCATGTTGAATGCTCTACTCATGATCGATCTAACATCTTTTCTTACTTCCGGGCTGATGGTGTTTGGCAACGATTCACCCGATATACCTCCTTTCCCACGGTAGCCCTCGCCTCCTACATCATACACCCTTGCTACCGTTTTGCGCACTGCTTCCTTGCCAACACCATTTTCGCTCGTGTTGATGTATCCACGGTGTCAAGGGATGAGCTGCTCTTTCTCTATGCCATGTCCCATGACCGGATTCATGGCAATATCCCTTTGCCCATAAACACCGCTCATTGGATCGTCCACGAACTCTTATCTGTCAGCCACGCAACTTTTGGCTCTATCTGCTATGGGGGAATTATCACTCTTATCGTCAGTTGTGTCTTGAGGATGCCCCCCGATCTCCCTATTGTCTCGGGACGTAGCCGTATCGATCGTGACTACTTGATCTCTATCGGTATGCTTACTCCTTTTGGGGAGGATCATGCAGCCTACCTCTATAGTCCTGCCTACACTCCTTTTGCCATCCTCCCACCCTCAACTTCGGAGCGCTTCCCCTTACGCCTTACACACCTACCCTGGGAGTTCAACCCAAATCCTTGGTACGCTTCACTCGTTCACTTCCCACCAATGGATCCTCCCGATTGGCACCCGTGTGTCGGTCCACCCCCTCCCACCATCATCCACCACGATCCACCGATATATCCCGATCCTCCGATAGTCCTGCCTGTTGCTCCTCCTTCTCCTATTCGCACACCCTCTCCTTCATCCTCGGAGGATTCCTGCTACCATTATTCACCACCCTCCTCACCATCTCCTTACCATTCTACCGCAAGCGACTCTGATTGACCCCCCCCATTGCATATCTCTACATTTTCACGATCATATCATCTTGCTAGCATTGTCATGTCTAGCTTGGGGGAAGTCAATTTTTTCTGTGTGTCGTCGTGTGCTGTTTTCTGTGTGTGCTTGTTTTATCTATAGAGTCGTGCCATTTTCTGTCTTCCTTTTTCTATTTTTATGTCGTGTCGTGAGATTTTCCTTTTTTTACTTCTTTTATTTTCTGTTTATATGTCGCGTGGTTTGATTTCTCTTTATTTTCAGTTTCGTATATGTGTTTTTCTTGTCTTTCTTATCTTTTTGTGTCTGTGCGTATTCCCCCCCATATTCATTGCCCTCCCGTATTTAATTCTATTGCATTGAGGGCAATGCAAACTTCAGCTTGGGGGAGTCGCACTTTGTGCGTCATTTGAGTCTTTCTTTTTAGTTTTTGAGTTCTTTTCATCGTGTTTTTATTTTTCTTTTCTTCTTTTTCATCTCTTTCTCCTAGAGATGAACCATATGATGAATTGCCACAAAATCACACACGCCTAGCATGGCATCGATAATCACATTCACTAACCCTAGGAAGTCGAGTCCTCTTGCATTTCATGCATCGTGGGTCCACTTTGCTTTTTTGTGAGTCGTGTGTCGTGCCTAGCTGTTTGGTGTGCTTCTACTTTGTGATTTTATTTTATATACCTGTCCAGGAACGACCCCTAGATTATCATGTTTCGATTTGAATATGCGGTATTTGCTTCTCCTATCTGCTTCTGTATGCATGAATATATATATTGTATACTTCAATTCGCATGTGTCGGGATTCCACTGTTAGGACCAGGATAACCCATTTAGCCTACGATCTGATTAGTGAAATATCTCCCTTGCCCAAGTGTCTAGAATCCGACTTCTTTTTTGTTTTACTTGGTGCAAATCCCCTTGTTGTGTACCGTTCTCCCACTTGGGAGAGTACACATGTGTATAGCCAAAAACCAAAAATTCAAAAAAAGAGAAAAACCCAAAAAGAAAAGAAAAGAGAAAATTGTATATCCAAAAAATACATATATCCAAAACCCAAAAAAATATATATATGAGTGTGAATATTTTCCTACTTACCGAGAATAAAGGGAAGGCGAGAATTTGCACCGAGTGGTCTACTCCACATCATCTCAACCCCCGTCGCTTTCGA
Organism: Scilla litardierei; assembly: GCA_030789695.1. Taxonomy (NCBI): domain Eukaryota; kingdom Viridiplantae; phylum Streptophyta; class Magnoliopsida; order Asparagales; family Asparagaceae; genus Scilla; species Scilla litardierei. The sequence continues at coordinate 78,477,711 of CM061134.1, read as the reverse complement.
AAACACTTGGAATAGGGAATTTCTAGCTATTATCTAGGCTACAGTGTGGTGATTTCCTTAACCCTAGTTGTGGAGTCCCTGACACATGATGCATTTCTATTCTCATACTCTTCTCTTGCATGCTTGAGCCATATATTCACCGCTTAATTCAGATCGAATCGATATTTGGGTCATTTCTTGGATTTGTGTATATGGAGCTTATTGCACAATGTAGACAGTGACACCGATTACTAGCACACGACAACACTCACTCGCACTTCGTATTCCTCGGTTTAGTGGTGTGATTTGGTGTTTGTTAGCTTGGTGTGTGTTTTTGATTTTGCTGGCTCTGACGGGCGATTTAGGATTTTCTGTTTTCTCCTTTCCTCTCTCCTCTCTATTTTATCCCTCCGAGCTCCTACTCTCACTCGTCTTCCTCGAGGACGAGGAAGGGTTCAGCTTGGGGGATTTTGACGTGCGTTTATATTTCATATAATCACGCACGTTTTCTTTTGTGTTTTTCCGTTGTTTTCCGCCGTCTTGTATTCGTTTTCTCGTGTTTCTTATTTTCTTTCACTTTTTCATGTTTTTTGTATTTTGCAGGAGTTTACCGGCGTAGGGGACATATAACGATGATATCATGAGTCCCCGGAGCAACGGGAGGAGTCACGCATGATCCAGGGGGTCAAACGACGAAGATCGCATCTTTCAGCCCCTCACCCGACCGGTTGGTCACTTCCAACCGATCGGGTGATGCACGCGTGCACCACCCGGACACAAGCTGAAGCGGGCGAAAAGTCAACCGGTCTTCCGCTTCACGTCAGTCCGCTTCTTTTGGTCGCCGCCAGGCCTCAGCTCGTCTTGCTCTCGAGGCCGAGGTCACTGCTCTCCGTGCTCTTGCCACGTCCTCTGTCCCCTCGGACCCATCACCGTCCTCCTTTCTCACTCACCCACGTTTCCTCGCACTTGAGAGGAACGTGGCCGCCATCCTCCGCCTTCTCACTCACGTCCACAGACCACCACCACCCTCACCACCACCTTCACCCCCTCGACGATCGTCACCTCCCCCATCACATTCTTCTCCTCCACCATCCCACCCATCCCCACCTCCTTCACCCCCACCTAGGTGATCATCTCCCCCTCCCACATCTATTCACATCCCCGTATCCACTTCTCCTCTCACGACCACTTCTGTCGCCCCCACACCACCTCCTCCCTCCTCCACCGTCACTGCATATATGCGCCGCAAGAAATTGCAGGTGCGCTCCAGATCTCTCCCACCGCCATCCACTACCGTCACCAGCACGTCTTCTTTCCCCATTTCTATCCCTTCTACCACCGCCTTGGTCGCCGTACTTCCACCACCACCCACCTCCACCGACACTCTACCCATCATTCACATCCCCACTGCACCTATTCCTCCGCCTCTTTCCCCACTTCTCCGTACACCCCCTGCCTCCCCCGACCACCCATCTGTTGGATATGGATGAAATGAATACACCCATGAGGGGATGTATGAGGGTATACGGGCCTCAGATGTCGTGTGCACGAAAGCGTGCACGAAGGGAACCTTTTCTCGTGTGAAAAGGACCACTCGATAAGTGGAAAAAGCCACTCGATAAGTGGAAAAAGTCACTTTATAAGTGCATAAAGGCACTTGATAAGTGAATGAAGAAGAGGATAAATGAATGTGCTAATATAGGCTAATAAGCTTATAATTGGTTATTTCCTACAATAACTACCCCTAAAGCCTATAAATAGGACCCAAGGGTAAGGCATTCATTCCACACTTTCAATGCCATAAGTTTGCAAAAGGCATCTTATGTTCTTCTTCTCCCTTCCATTAAAATCCTCTTCTAGATAGAGATTTAGGCGGTGAAACTCTGCTTCGATCCTCCGTGACGAAGTATCGACCGTTGTGGCGAATCCGAGGGCGAAGTTCCGAGATTACGGTGCCGCGTACACAAGCGTAAGTCTCTACTTCATTATGCGATCCTAACGTCCTTGTTTTGACAGGATCCTTCATTGGTATCAGAGCCATACGGGTTCGCCCCGGTCAAACCATCGCCCCGTCGAACCTATGAACGAGGCGTTGTCTTTTTCACGAATGGGTATCCTACCATTATGGATATGGTAGGAATGCTTCGTGACGGAGAGAACGCAGCGGTTGTTCTTTTCACGTTAGGGTCTTCTGTCATTACGGATATGGCAGGAACTCTCCGTGACGGGAAGAACCGACCGTTCATATCGTCAAGCTCGCACTCTTCATGGATGCCGAGTCTCCATTCATAGGGAATGTGAACTCTCTTCATGTGGAGCGTGTAGTTTATGAACTTTAAAGTATGTTATTTTTCATTTTGGCACACGACCATTAGAGAATAACTACTTTCTCGACGAACGGGTGCTTCATCGACGAACGGGTGCTTCATCGAGGAAGATGATGGTAGTTATCTCCATCGGAGAAGATGACTTTTGGAGCATGATCACCATGGCCAAATGGGCTATGGAGGCAACGCATCCCCCCTCCTCATGCGGAGGGGGTTGGCTACGGCCAATAACTTCCACGGCCACCCCTCCGGGGAGGGGGTGTGTGCGGCCAACCCCATGCAAGGGGGTGGCCGGCCATGGCCATATGGGCCATGGCCGGCCATGGCCGGACCTGGCCAGCCCCGGCCAGGGCCAGGGGGCCCTGGCCGTGGCCAAGGCCAGGCCTGGCTGAGGCCAGGCCAGGGCTAGGGGGCCCTGGCTGGCCGAGGCCAGGGCCAGGGGCCGGCCTGGCCGGCCCCGGCAGGGGCCAGGGCCGACCTGGCCGGCCCTGGCAGTAGCCAGGGCCTGGCTTGCCTGGGCAGAGGCTCTGGCCGGCCCTTGGCCGGCCTCGACCAGGGCAGAGGCCCTGGCCGGGGGGTGCCGGGATCCTTGGCCAATCGGGGTGTCGGGGTGCTGGTCGACCAATCCGGGATTTTTGGTCGCATTGGTCGGCTTCGGCGAAAGGCCTTGGTCGATGTAACACGAACATGCCGACTAGCCCATACGGGGCCAACGACAGTCGTCTGCGGCAAAATTCTCCTATACGAGGGGAAGCGCATGGATCCATACGGGAGCCGGCTACAATGGCTTGCAGAAAAATCCCCTCAGGGGGATCCGGCCTTGGCACGGATACGGCACAACCCCGGCAAATTGCCAAGAAGCGCTGAATATTTTGCTAGTATCATAAGGGTACTAGGTTGAAATATACATTTTTTGAAAAATACGTTTTCATACGTTTTGAAAAATACGTTTTCAAAAACGGTTTTCCGCTGCGAAGTACTATAAGAGTACTATCGTTTGATAAGTGAGGGGGAAATATTGAAGGATTGTTCTAGATGGTGATTGGAATCGTAGAAACCTTTCCAATTCTATAACAACATCTTCAATATTTTTCAAAAGTAACTTATCAAATTATAAATATCATTCCAAGTGGGAGTTGAAATTAGAACTATCCAAATGGGATATTCTACTACCATTTCAAGTGGGAATTGTATTTTAAGAATTTTTAATGCAATGTTTTTGATCAAACCTTCGGTTTTGTGTCTTTTTGCAGCATTTTAAAAGTAAAATGTCTTCCGCTTCAAAGAATATCGTCGCTGAATTAAACAGAGATGAAAAACTCAACGGCGATAATTACAAACTTTGGTCCATCAAGATACAATACGTTCTAGAGGAGCAAGAAGTGCTCGAAACTCTAAAGAACGTAATGCTTGAACCCTAGTTGGGCACTACGGCCCAACACAGACGAGACAAGGAAGCTTTTGATGCTTGGTCTCGGAAGAACAAGATAGCTCACATTACGTTATTGAGCAGTATGGCCGATGACATAATGCGCATCTTCCGAGAGCATGACTTAGCCATGGACATATGGTCCAAGCTTGAGGAGAAGTTTGGTGGCACATCGGTGTCCAAAATTCGTTCTTTAACTATAAGATTTGATTCATACAAGAAACGTCCAGATCATTCCATGGGGAAACATCTGCGACATATGGTGAATCTTATCTCAGAGTTAAAGAATGCAGGTCATGTGCTCACTGATGAGCAACAAATCCAAGCAGTCATACGTTCCCTACCAAATGGGTGGGACCAAATGAAGATGCATCTCACTCACAATGAGAGCATCAAGACCTTCAGCGATGTTTCCAAGCACCTCGAATTAGAGGAAGAGCGGCTTGCGGCTGCCAAGCCAAGTGCAGAAGTGCACATGGTTGCTAGTTCCTCACACGGGGGAAAGAAAAGGAAAGATCGTTCAAAGTCTACCAATGAACGTAATAAGCAACCTGAGTCTACCAAGAAACCCAAACATAAGGGTGGGCACAAGAAATGGCACAAGAAGAAAGACTTGAAGAGGATCAAGTGCTTCAAGTGCAACAAGCTCGGTCACTATGCTCGTTCGTGTACGAGTGGAGGCGACGAGGTAACTTGTAATTATACTAGTTACATATGTGTTTCTAGTTCAATATTTCTTGTGGAATCTAATCCATTTTGGATAATTGATTCAGGTGCCACCGACCACATAGCAAGGGACAGACGGTCCTTCGTGGAGTATCACCGGATACCCCAAGGAACGAAGTGGATCTATGTAGGAAACAACACACGTGTTGAAGTGAAAGGCGTTGGGACTTGTAAGCTAGTCTTGGACAACAGCTGCACTCTCCTACTTCATGATGTTCTTTTCGCTTCAGATATTCGAAGGAATATAATATCTGTGGTCGTGTTAATGGGTCTTGGTTATAACTGGTTCTTTCAAAATTGTAAAGTGGACTTGTGTTGTAATAATTCCTTAATTGGCACTGGGTATATATTTAAAGGATTTATTATATTAAATACAATGTATGACTCTTCATATTGTAATGAAAATTTCCTTGTTGCAAATTCTTCGACTTATGAGTCTGATATAATTTTTTGGCATGCAAGGCTTGGTCACATTGGACCAACGCGTATGGATAGACTTGCCAAATGTGGCCTTCTATCTAATGTTTCAAAAGTTGATATGTCGACTTGCGAACATTGCCTTGTAGGGAAATCTTGTCGCAAGCCGTTTGGAACCGGCACAAGGGCCGAGGTTCCATTACAGCTCATCCATTCGGACATATGCGGTCCGATGAATGTCAAGACAAGACGCGGAAAGTCCTATTTCATCACTTTTATTGATGATTTCACCCGATTCAGACATATCTATTTGATATCCCACAAAAGTGAAGCATTAACCTGCTTTAAGAACTATATGAGTTTAGTGGAGAATCAATTAGATCGCTAGATTAAGGTCTTGCGAACCGATAGGGGCGGTGAATATCAATCAACAAGTTTTAAGGAACTTTGTGATGAAAAGGGCATAGTACATCAGGTAACTATGCCTTATACTCCTCAACAAAATGGTGTTGCAGAAAGGAGAAATATGACTTTAATGGAAATGGTCCGTTCAATGATGGCGCAAGCTAACTTGCCAATCACCTTTTGGGGTGATGCATTATTGACGGCCGCTTTCATCTTGAACCGCGTACCCTCGAAATCAGTTAGCTCCACTCCTTATGAGTTATGGAACCAAAGGTCTCCTGACTTAAACATTTTAAAACCTTGGGGATGTGCATCCTACGCACATATTTCCTCCCATAAGTATGGCAAACTTGGGCCACGGGGAAGGAAATGTATCTTTATACGATACGCTGAAAACTCCAAAGGTTATGTTTTCATTGGTCAGGAAGAAAATGGAGCTCTAATTGAATTTGAGTCGAGGGATGTCACTTTCTTGGAAAACGAGTTTCCAAGACAGGACGAGATAAGTCAGGACTTATCTCTATTTGAGATTAATGATCAAGAAGGATTACCTCATTCGAGTGGGAGAATTCTTGGCGAAAACGAAAATACGTTTCAAACTTCACCAATGGATGATACGAATGATGCTAATCCTATTCCATACAGGAATAATGATCCTAGTGGGAGCAATTCTAACGACATTCCAAGTGGGAGTGATATTAGAATTGATCTAAATTCGAGTCAACAAGGACTTGAAGAATCTCAAATAAGACGTAGTAGTCGTACAAGGTTGGCTCCTCTAAGATTTGAGGATGAATTTCCGCAAACCTTTATGACTTTACTACAAGATGATGACGAGCCTGCTACTTTCAAACAGGTCGTATCATGCCCTGCGAAAGACAAATGGATGGAAGCGATGAAGGAAGAGTTGGAATCCATGAAAGTTAACCAAGTCTGGGACTTAGTTGACTTACCCAGAGGACGTAGAGCTATTGGAAACAAATGGGTTCTCAAGATCAAGCATAAGGCTGATGGCTCTATTGACAGATATAAAGCTCACCTTGTCGCGAAAGGTTTTACGCAACAGGAAGGGATAGACTACGAAGAAACCTTCTCACCTGTTGTCCGTTTTACCTCGATTCGCCTGATTCTGGCAATGGTAGCTTGCTTAGACCTCGAATTACATCAGATGGATGTAAAGACTGCTTTTCTCAATGGAGAATTGGACGAGGAGATCTATATGGAACAACCAACAGGGTTTGTAAAAGAAGGAAACGAACATAAGGTTTGTAAACTTCGTAAATCCATATATGGTCTTAAACAATCCTCGAGGCAATGGTATATACGATTTCAAGAAGTTGTTTATCAAATGGTTTTTCCATGCTTGATGAAGATAACTGCGTATATATCAAGAGGATTAATAGCAAGTACGTTATTATGTCTCTATATGTAGATGACATTTTAATAGCCGGAAATGACAAGGGCTTTGTGATGGATATCAAGGCTTGGCTTTCATCAGTTTTTGAGATGAAAGACATGGGTGAAGCCGCATATATCCTTGGAGTTAAGATTTCAAGGAATCGTTCGAAGAAACTTCTTTCTCTTTCACAGGAGACTTATATAAAGAAGGTTTTAGAACGTTTTAATATGCAGGACTGCAAGTCCATTGATACTCCTATAAGCAAGTGCGACAATTTATGTCTGAAATAATGTCCAAAGAACCAAAAGGAAAAGGAAATTATGGAAAAAGTTCCATATTCCAGTGCAGTTGGTAGTCTTATGTACGCTATAATGTGTACAAGACCGGACATCTGTTTTGCCGTTGGAATGGTAAGTCGTTACCAATCCAACCCAGGGCAAGTACACTGGAAAGCGGTTAATAGGATAATGTGGTATCTCAAAGGAACTGCAGACTATGCTTTATGCTATCAAGGAGATGCCTTGAGGCTCGAAGGCTACACTGATGCTGATTGGGCGGGTGATCTCGATGAGCGACGGTCGACCTCAGGATATGTTTTTCTACTCGGATCCTGTGCAATATCCTGGAGTAGCAAGAAACAATCCTGCATCGCACTTTCAACTATGGAAGCCGAGTTTGTAGCATTTAGCATGGCAGTCCAAGAGGCTGTTTGGCTTAGGAAGTTCTTAGACAGGCTTATTGATGCAAATGACTCAGGTGCTGTATCATTACACAGCGACAGTCAAGCATCTATAGCCTATGTCAAAGATCCTAAATTCCATTGTAAGACCAAACACATAGATATCCGCTACAAATTTGCAAAAGACTATGACAAGACCAAGAAGGTAGACATAAGGTACATATCTACGCATGAGATGATAGCGGATCCGCTTACGAAGGCGATCCCAGAGATGTTCTTTACAAACACTTATCATCTCAAGGATTACGTAAGAGCTCAGTTGTACCAATGTAAATTCCCATGTCTGTAAATGATCAAATTTAATAAAAGAATAAGTTCTTTCCAACATTGCATATGAATTTCTTAAGAAATGTTTGTGTACATTTTTTGAAATCTCAGCTGAATTCTAGTATGTCGGACAGATTAAGGTTGGCTCTCTCACATGAGCAACCGCCTTTATATTATCAGACGGGTAAAATAAAGATGAGACCTATTTAAAGTCAAAATCGTCAGACGGACGATTTAGAGTCATGACTTAAACAAAATGGTCGTATGAAAGATCTGCATCATATGGATGCTTTCAAAAGATCTAAGAGGATTTTGAAATCCTATCTGTCTTATGCGGAATGTGATTCCAGAAGATTATTTGAGTAGTAAAAGGGACTCAAAGTCAGACATTGTGGTGTCTGGTTATCATCCTTACAACATCATTAAGACATACGCTCCCTGGGAAAAGAGTGATGTTGTAATACATATTCATACTACGTATGCATTTTGACCATTGGGTTAGAATAGTAATTTTGTTTACTATTATATGAGACCCAAAGACCACATGGGTCTTAAATCGTTACCCTTATGGACTCTAATTGGTTCCTTAAGATTTGACTGGGTGATTGCTATCTTAGCATGTTGCTTATGGACTATGGTTAATTCGGTCCGGCGGGGCATGTTAGAAAAGCGAGTCAAGTCAAGATCAAAAGGATCGCAAGAAGAGGAAGATTAATTTCATATTCACATTTGGACTTTAGAGATTCAAAGCTGGCCAGCCAATTGTAATCCAGATGGGATTCAATTGTTGAATATAAAGTATAAGAAATGTGAAGAAATAATCTAGGGTAAAGCATGCGTTGATCTACTCAACTTTGCACCTCGAGGAGTGTTGTGTATCTCTAACAAGTGCACAACAGCGGACTCTATGCGCATGACGGTCATACGGCCTATTTCTCGGTATGACAAACAGAAGAGTTAAAGGAAAAGATGTTTCCTTACAATCCCCTCAAGTGTGAGTGGGAGATGTTGGATATGGACGACATGAATACACCCATGATGGGATGTATGAGGGTATACGGACCTCAGATGTCGCGTGCACGAAAGCGTGCATGAAGGGAACCTTTTCTCGTGTGAAAAGGACCACTCGATAAGTGGAAAAAGCCACTCGATAAGTGGAAAAAGCCACTCGATAAGTGCATAAAGGCACTTGATAAGTGAATGAAGAAGAGGATAAATGAATGTGCTAATATAGGCTAATAAGCTTATAATTGGTTATTTCCTACAATAACTACCCCTAAAGCCTATAAATAGGACCCAAGGGTAAGGCATTCATTCCACACTTTCCATGCCATAAGTTTGCAAAAGGCATCTTATGTTCTTCTTCTCCCTTCCATTAAAATCCTCTTCTAGATAGAGATTTAGGCGGTGAAACTCTGCTTCGATCCTCCGTGACGAAGTATCGACCGTTGTGGCGAATCCGAGGGCGAAGTTCCGAGATTACGGTGCCGCGTACACAAGCGTAAGTCTCTACTTCATTATGCGATCCTAACGTCCTTGTTTTCACGGGATCCGACACCATCCACACCCTCTTCCGAGGAGGGCGAGGACTCCCCATCTCCTGCTTTTTGATTTCATTTTGTTTTCTGACCTCCCCCTTGCATATCTCTGCATTTTCACGATCATATCATCTTGCTAGCATTGTCATGTCTGGCTTGGGGGACGTCAATTTTTTCTGTGTGTCATCGTGTGCTGTTTTCTGTGTGTGCTTGTTTTATCTATAGAGTCGTGCCATTTTCTGTCTTCCTTTTTCTATTTTTATGTCGTGTCGTGTGATTTTCCTTTTTTTTACTTCTTTTATTTTCTGTTTATATGTCGCGTGGTGTGATTTCTCTTTATTTTCAGTTTCGTATGTGTGTTTTTCTTGTCTTTCTTATCTTTTTGTGTCTGTGCGTATTCCCCCCCATATTCATTGCCCTATCGTATTTAATTCTATTGCATTGAGGGCAATGCAAACTTCAGCTTGGGGGAGTCGCACTTTGTGCGTCATTTGAGTCTTTCTTTTTTGTTTTTGAGTTCTTTTCATCGTGTTTTTATTTTTCTTTTCTTCTTTTTCATCTCTTTCTCCTAGAGATGAACCATATGATGAATTGCCACAAAATCACACACGCCTAGCATGGCATCGATAATCACATTCACTAACCCTAGGAAGTCTAGTCATCTTGCATTTCATGCATCATGGGTCCACTTTGCTTTTTTATGAGTCGTGTGTCGTGCCTAGCTGTTTGGTGTGCTTCTACTTTGTGTTTTTATTTTATATACCTGTCCAGGAATGACCCCTAGATTATCATGTTTCGATTTGAATATGCGGTATTTGCTTCTCCTATCTGCTTTTGTATGCATAAATATATATATCGTATGCTTCAATTCGCATGTGTCGGGATTCCACAGTTAGGACCAGGATAACCCAATTAGCCTACGATCTGATTAGTGAAATATCTCCCTTGCCCAAGTGTCTAGAATCCGACTTCTTTTTTGTTTTACTTGGTCCAAATCCCCTCGTCGTGTATCGTTCTCCCACTTGGGAGAGTACACATGTGTATAGCCAAAAACCCAAAAACTCAAAAAAAAAGAGAAAAACCCAAAAAGAAAAGAAAAGAGAAAATTGTATAGCCAAAAAGCCAAAAAAAATACATATATCCAAAACCCAAAAAAAAATATATAAGTGTGAATATTTTCCTACTTACCGAGAATAAAGGGAAGGCGAGAATTTGCACCGAGTGTTCTACTCCACATCATCTCAACCCCCGTCGCTTTCAAATACACTTGGAATAGGGAGTTTCTAGCTATTATCTAGGCTACAGTGTGGTGATTTCCTTAACCCTAGTTGTGGAGTCCCTGACACATGATGCATTTCTATTCTCATACTCTTCTCTTGCATGCTTGAGCCATATATTCACCGCTTAATTCAGATCGAATCGATATTTGGGTCATTTCTTGGATTTGTGTATATGGAGCTTATTGCACAATGTAGATAGTGACACCGATTGCTAGCTTCACGGCGTGGGCCCACGGCACTTGTCTGGACTCGTATTCCTCGGTTTAGTGGTATGATTTGGCGTTTGTTAGATTGGTGTGTGTTTTGATTTTGCTGGCTCTGACGGGCGATTTAGGATTTTCTGTTTTCTCCTTTCCTCTCTTCCTCTCTATTTTCTCCCTCCGAGCTCCTACTCTCACTCGTCTTCCTCAAGGACGAGGAAGGGTTCAGCTTGGGGATTTTGACGTGCGTTTATATTTCATATATTCACGCATGTTTTCTTTTGTGTTTTTCCGTTGTTTTCCGACGTCTTGTATTCGTCTTCTCGTGTTTCTTGTTTTCTTTCACTTTTCCGTGTTTTTTGTATTTTGTAGGAGTTTACCGGCGTAGGGGACATATAACGATGATATCATGAGTCCCCGGAGCAACGGTAGGAGTCACGCGTGATCCAGGGGGTCAAACGACGAAGATCGCATCTTTCAGCCCCTCACCCGACCGGTTGGTCACTTCCAACCGATCGGGTGATGCACGCGTGCACCACCCGGACACAAGCTGAAGCGGGCGAAAAGTCAACCGGCCTTCCGCTTCACGTCAGTCCGCTTCTTTTGGCCGCCGCCAGGCCTCAGCTCGTCTTGCTCTCGAGGCCGATGTCGCTGCTCTCCGTGCTCTTGCCACGTCCTCTGTCCCCTCGGACCCATCACCGTCCTCCTTTCTCACTCACCCACGTTTCCTTGCACTTGAGAGGAACGTGGCCGCCATCCTCCGCCTTCTCACTCACGTCCACAGACCACCATGTAGGATCCTGTCAAAACAGAGTTAGGATCGATAAATGAAGTTGAGACTTACGCTTGCGTATGCGGCACGGTAGTCACGGAACTTCGCCTTCGGATTCGCCGCGACGGATCGAGTCTTCTCACGAACGGAGTAAGGCTACTAAATCCACAATCTAAATCTCTACTTTTAGATTAAGAACTTGGATAAAGAGAGAAGAAGGATTTCGGCAGAGCTTCGCTAGAATGAAATGCAAGGCAAGAATACCATGCAAAAGTGTAAGGAAATGGCTAAGCCTTGGGTCTTATTTATAGCCCCCAAGGTTGTTATTTTAGGAGTAATTATTCCTTTGGAACAATTTAACTAAGGTGTACCATCATACATGACACATTATAAGCTTAAGTGGTACCATATGCATGGTACAATATAAGCTTAAGATATTACCCCTTTATTAGCCATATGTCGCATGCACTTATGCACATATAATGCGACTTTCCCATTAATCTAGAGATCCTCTCCGCAAGGGAACAGATTCCCTTTGTACACGACTTCGTGTACGCGACGTTCGAGGTCCGTATTCCCTCGTACATCCCCTACAAGGGTGTACTAATGTCATCCATATCCAACATCTCCCACTCACACTTGAGGGGATTGTAAGAGAACGTCTTTCTCTTAGTTCTTTCATCTATCATACCAAGAAATAGACCGTGCGACCGTCATGCGCGTAGAGTCTGTTGTTGTACACTTGTTAGAGATACACAACGACCTCGAAGGTGCAAAGTTGAGTAGTTCAACGCATGCTTTACCCTAGATTATTTCTTCACATTTCTTATACTTTATATTCAACAATTGAATCCCATCTGGATCACAATTGGCTGGCCTGCTTTGAATCATTAAAGTCCAAATGCGAATATGAAATCAATCTTCCTCTTCTTGCTAACCTTCTGATCTTGACTTGATTCGCTTTTCTAACGTGCCCCGCCGAGCCGAATTATCATAGCCCATTAGCAACACACTAAGATAGCGATCATCTCGTCAAATCTAAAGGAACCAATTGGAGTCCTTGAGGGTAAGAGTTAAGACCCATATGGCCTTTGAGTCTCACATAATAGCAAACTCTATTGCTACTAACTCAGTGGTCGAAATGCATACGTGGTATGAACACGTATTACAACATCACTCCTTTCCCAGGGAGAGTATGTCTTAATGATGTTGTACGGATGAAAGATCAGACACCACAGTGCCTATCTTTTTAGTCCCCTTACTACCCATGAAATATTCCCGGACTCTCATCCTGCATAAGACGGATAGGATTTATAAAATCCTATGAGATCTCTTTTAAATATCCTTGTGATACAGATCTCAGATCTTTTGTAAGCATCCATATGATGCAGATCTTTCATTCGACTATCTTGTTTAAGTCACGACTCTAAATCATTTGTCTAATGATTTTGACTTTAAACTAGTCTCATCTCTATCTTATCCATCTGATAAGATAAGGCGGCTGCTCATGTGAGAGAGCCAACCTTAATCTGTCCGACATACACACAATAAAATAGCTGAGACTTAAATACAAATGTATATAAAATCATTTGTAAGAAACTTGTATGCAATATATAAAAAAAACTTCTTCTTTTTATTAAACTTTGATCTTCTATAGACATGGGAAATATTACATGATACAGCTCAGCACCTACGCATTCCCATAGATGATAAGTGTTTAAAGAACACATCTCTGGGGATCGCCTTAGTAAGGGGATCCGCTATCATCTTATGCGTGGATATGTATCATATGTCTACTTCCTTCCATTTGTCATAGTCCTTCGCAAACTTGAATCGAATATCAATGTGTTTGGTCTTACAATGAAATTTAGGATCTTTGACATAGGAAATCGAAGCTTGACTATCACTGTATATAGGAACAGTGTTCGAGTCAGTGGCATCCGTCAGCCTGTCTAAGAATTTCCTAAGCCAAACAGCTTCTTGGACCGCCATGCTGAATGCTACAAATTCGGCTTCCATGGTTGATAGGGCGATGAAGGTTTGCTTCTTGCTGCTCCAGGATATTGCACCATTCCCGAGCAAGAAAACAAAGCCTGAGGTAGATCTTCGCTCGTCGAGATCACCTGCCCAATCAGCATCGGTATAGCCTTCGAGTCTCAAGGTATTGCCTTGATAGCACAACGCATAGTCCGCAGTCCCTTTGAGGTACCTTAATATCCTCTTCACCGCTTTCCAGTGTGCCTGTCCTGGGTTGGATTGGTAACGGCTTACCATACCAACAGCATAGCATATGTCCGGTCTGGTACACATCATGGCGTACATCAGACTCCCGACAGCACTGGAGTATGGAACCTTTTCCATAGCTTTCTTTTCTTTTGGATCTTTGGGATACATTTCCAAACATAGACCCTCGCCTTTGCTTATTGGAGTATCAATTGGCTTGCAGTCCTGCATATTAAACCGTTCTAAAACTTTCTTTATATATGTTTCTTGAGAGAGACAAAGAAGTTTCTTGGAACGATTCCTTGAGATCTTAACCCCAAGGATATATGCAGCTTCACCCATGTCTTTCATCTCAAAGACGGATGAAAGCCAAGCTTTGATATCCATGATAAGACGCTTATCATTTCCGGCTATAAGTATGTCATCTACATAAAGAGACATAATTACATACTTGTTCTTAATCCTCTTAATGTATATGCAGATGTCTTCGTCGAGCATGGAGAAACCATACGACAAAACTACTTCTTGAAAGTGTATATACCACTACCTTGAGGATTGTTTAAGACCATATATGGATTTACGAAGTTTACAAACCTTATGTTTGTTTTCTTCTTGTACGAACCCGTTTGGTTGTTCCATGTAGATCTCCTCATCTAGTTCTCCGTTAAGAAAAGCAGTCTTTACATCCATCTGATGTAACTCGAGGTCCAAACAAGCCACCATTGCCAGAATTAAGCGAATGGAGGTAAAACGCACGACAGGAGAGAAAGTCTCTTCGTAGTCTATTCCTTCCTGTTGCGTGAAACCTTTCGCAACAAGGCGAGCTTTATATTTCTCGATGGAGCCATCAGCCTTATGCTTGATTTTGAAAACCCATTTGTTCCCAATGGCTCTACGTCCCTTAGGTAAATCAACGAAGTCCCAGACTTGGTTTGTTTTCATGGATTGAAGTTCTTCTTCCATCGTCGCTATCCATTTATCTTTAGCAGGGCATGTGACGGCCTGTTTGAAATTTGCAGGTTCGTCATCATCTTGTAGTAATGTCATGAATGTTTGAGGAAATTCATCCTCAAATCTCAGAGGTGTTAGCCTCGTTCGATTACTACGTCTTGTTTGAGTTTGATCACTCCCACTTGGAATGACATCACTCCCACTTGGAATAACATCACTCCCACTCGGAATAGAATTGGTATCGTTCGTATTATCCATAGGTGAAGTATGAGGGTCATTTTCCTCTTCACCAAGAATTCTCCCACTCGAACGTTCCGATCCTTCTTGATCCCAAGTCTCAAATAAGGATAAGTCTTGACTTATCTCGCCCTGTCTTGGAAACTCGTTTTCCAAGAAGACAACATTCCTCGATTTGAATTCTATTAGACCCCCATTGTCCTCTTGACCGACGAAAACATATCCTTTGGAGTTTTCAGCGTATCGAATGAAGATACACTTCCTCCCATGTGGCCCAAGTTTGCCATATTTCTGAGACGATAAATGTGCATAAGAGGCACAACCCCAAGGTTTTAGAATGCTTAAGTCTGGAGTTCTATTGCTCCACAACTGATAAGGAGTAGAACTTACCGACTTCGAGGGTACACGGTTTAAGATGAATGCTGCCGTCAATAATGCATCACCCCAAAAGGTGATGGGCAAATTTGCCTGAGACATAATTGATCGGACCATTTCCATCAATGTCCTATTTCTTCTTTCCGCAACACCGTTTTGTTGCGGAGTATAAGGCATAGTTATTTGATGAACTATGCCTTTTTCATCACAGAGTTCCTTAAAACTCGTTGATTGATATTCTCCACCCCGATCGGTTCGCAAGACCTTTATCTTGCGATCTAGTTAATTTTCCACTAAACTCATATAGTTTTTAAAGCAAGATAAAGCTTCATGTTTGTGGGAAATCAAATAAATGTGACCGAAACGGGTGAAGTCATCAATGAAGGTGATGAAATAGGACTTCCCGCGTCTTGTCTTAACATTCATTGGACCGCAAATGTCCAAATGGATAAGCTGTAATGGAACTTCGGCCCTTGTGCCAGTTCCAAACGGCTTGCGACAAGTTTTCCCTACAAGACAATGTTTGCAAGTTGACATTTCAACTTTTGAAACATTAGATAGCAAGCCACTTTTGGCAAGTCTATCCATTCTAGTTGGTCCAATGTGACCAAGTCTTGCATGCCAACAAATGATCTCAGATTCAGAATTAGGAGCATTTGTCAAATGGAAACTTTCAATAATAGAAGAAGAATCATCACACAATGTTTAAAACAATCAATCCATTACAAACATTACCCGACCCAACTAAAGAACTATTACAAACAAGGTCAACATTTTGTTCATAGAACCTCCATTCATAACCTAAAGACATTAACATGACCACGGATACGATATTCCTTCTAATATCTGGAGCAAAGAGGACGGCGTGCAATAATAGAGTCCGGCCATTGTCGAGAACTAGCTTGCATGTTCCGACGCCCTTGACTTCAACACGAGTGTTGTTGCTGACGTATATCCACTTTGTTCCTTGAGTTATCCTTCGATACTCTACGAAGAACCTTCTGTCCTTCGCAACGTGGTCTGTGGCCCCTGAATCAATCAACCAAAAATAGTTAGATTCAGCAAGAAACATGGAACTAGAAACACATATGTAACTAGCCCTACAAGTTACCTTATCACTTCCATCCGTACACGTACGGGCGAAGTGACCGTACTTGTTGCACTTAAAGCACTTGATCTTCTTCAAGTTTTTCTTCTTTGAGTGCACATTCTTTTGCCACTTTTTGTTCTTAGTCTTCTTTGAGGTTTCCGGTTCTTGCTTTCGTTCGTTCAAAACCTTAAGCGTTTATCCTTCCGTTTCTTTCCTCCATGTGAGGAACTAGCGGCCATGTGCACCTCGGCACTAGGTTTTGCGGCTTGAATCCTCTCTTCCTCGAGTTCGAGGTGTTTGGATACATCGCTTAAAGTTTTAATGCATTCATTATGAGTGAGGTGCATTTTCATGTTATCCCAGCTATCTGGGAGTGAACGAATGACTGCTTGGATCTGCTGTTCGTCAGACAGCGTAAGACCCGCATCCTTCAATTCAGCTATAAGATTCGCCATGTGGCGGAGATGCTTTTTCATAGAGTGATCTCGCCGCATTTTGTACGAATCAAATTGAATATTTAAGGAGCGGAGTTTGGTGACCGAAGTTCCACCAAACTTTATTTCTAGCCCAGACCATATGTCTTTGGCTAGGTTGAATTCCCGAAATAGACGCATTATGTCATTGTCCATTGCGGACAATAACGTAATACGTGCTATTTTGTTCTTTCGAGTCCAAGTCTCATAAGCTTTCCGGTCCCTCTTGTGTTGGGCCGTATTGCCCAACTCAGGTTCTTCCATTATGTTTTGGAGTGTTTCAAGCACATCTTGCTCCTCCAAAACATATTGGATTTTTATTGACCAAAGTTTACAATTGTCGCCGTTGAGCTTCTCACCTTTGTTAAGCTCGGCGACAATGTTCTTAGAAGCGGTAGACATATTCGAATAAAAAAACTGCAAAGAAAATGAAAAACACGATCAAAATTCTATGCATAAAGTTTCGATTCTTTAAACACTTGATAAGTTCCTTGGATGCGCTGAAATGTTACTCTAGAAACGAGAAGTTCACTACGTTCCCAACTACCATCTAGAAGTAACTTTCAAAGTATCCCTCTTACTTATTGATCGCTCCGGGATGTAACCCTAAAGAACGGTTGTAGTTTTACCGCAAGTGCACGGTGTCGCAGCGAGCGGGTTATCGAACACAGGGAGGACGAATGACCGTGCTTGTTCCAATCAACCTGGCTATTTAAGAAGAGAGAAATTTGCCTTTGGCGATCCTGTCACAATCGTCAGACAAAGTACGGAAATATCAAATCAAATAAAGAACATCTAGGGAATGGGGAATTCCCACTACTCACCGTATTTCGTAAAAGTGGTTCATCGGCATCAAAATTGCTAGAATATGATTTTGGATGAACTAGTTGCAACTGAATGTAGAACCAAGCTCACGCTCTCGCGCTGTTGCCGGTCTATAGCTATCCTAGGCTCGGGTCCAATCTCTTGCAAACCCTAGCCTAGGGAAGCTAGCATTAGGATCAACATCATCATTCAATCGCGCACCGAGCCCAATCTCTTGCAAACTCGGCCCACGACCTAGTTTGGAATAGTTCCTACCCGTCCAATCTCTTGCAAACGGGTATTGGCGCGGAATTGGAGCCGGAAACCCTAGTATCGGTCCAATCTCTTGCAAACCGATACTACGGAAATTCGATTCCAACCCAATTCGGATTTCTAGGGTTTCCTATCGAATTGGGATCCAATCTCTTGCAAATCCCAATCGATGTGAATTCCTAGCCATCCGTAGTAAATTGATCCCATTCTAATCCATAATAGCAATTCTAGCAAAATTCCTACCAATTTGTCACAATCATGAAATAGGGCTTGTAGGGTTCATCCCCACGCCCCAAGACGTGGCGACTACTCACAATTCATAGCAAGATCACAAAAATAATCAATGAAATAAGCAATAGAATTCATCACAATATTGAGATATGTAATAAAAGTAGAATTTTTAGAGAAGAGAAAAGAAAACCAATGGAGTTCTTCAATTAATCCAACAAAAATCCAATTTTGTCTCCTCTCCAATCTCAAGAATAAAACTAAAAAGATAATCTAAAAGCTGCAAAAAATCTAAGAGAAAGGCTCTCAAAACTAGGGTAAAAACAGGGGTTAAATACCCCCCAAAATCGTCCAAAAACTGTGACCAAAATACCCCTGCGCAGCCTGTTTTCCGCAATTTTCGCTACAGGCAGCGCGTCGCACTCGGCCGAGTGACAAAAGTCGCTCGGCCGAGTGAAAACCCTGTAATTTTCCAGTAAGTCTCGATCTTCAGGGGTCTTCACTTCGGGTGCGACTCGGCCGAGTGAGTTGTCGTCACTCGGCCGATGGCTTCATGGTACTCGGGCGGTCGGGATTATCCACTCGGCCGAGTGGGTCTTCTGAAGCTCAGGCAGCCGAAAAACAGTAACATGGCGATTTTTGAAGGGCTTCGTCTGGGCGCCACTCGGGCGGACGGGGTCTCGTCACTCGGCCGATGTGGTCTCCGTCGCTCGGCCGAGTGCACATATGAATCGTGTCTGATCTGGTCGGCCGAGCGGTGTCTCGCTGGTCGGCCGAGTCACTCCTTCACTCGGCCGAGTGGGACACAAAACATGCACAATTTGCTTGTTTTGGCCTCCTCGTCGCTCCTGCGACATCCGTTCTTCTTCCGCTCCTCTCCAACAGCAAAATACCCCTCGGGGAAGTCGTCGGTTACCGTCTGGAGTAAGCGCATCTCGAGATCACTCCAAATCGCGCCAAATCACCTGAAATGCGACAAAGACAACAAATCGTGAAAAGCATCGCAATATCATCGATATATCGTGAAAAACATGATTTGGGCGATCTAAATGGCATGCAAACATGCGGGAAAAAGGTGTAAAATAAGGAGGGATCAAAATCCCCCAAGCTTGCCTCTTACTCGTCCTCGAGGAAGATAAGTAAAAGGCGAACCCGGTGGATTCGGAAAACGAAAACGGCGGAAAAAAAATGAAAAATGAAAAACGGAGAAGAATGAAAAACGAAATAAAAATAAAGAAGAAAGAAAGAAGCGATGAGGTAGGCTGCTAGATCATTTCCTCAGGACGTGGGTTCCGCTTACTCGTATAGCATGCACTGAATGAAAAACACATGTCAAAGAGTTTTATTTTGATATCATAGTATAATGGTGCAAATAGAAATAGAAAACCCACGAACAACAATATAATCATGAAAAACGGAAGAATCTTATAATTAACATCGTCTGAATCATTTAAAGCGGTATACAAATCACAGATCACACACTTTTCAATTGAATGCTTTCTATCAGGAGTATAAGAGTATCACACTATAGAATAGATAGAATAGAAAAGTATGGATTTCATGAAATGAATGCTAGGCTTAGATTTCTGGATGTCGTAAAGCTAAAAATAATCTCACCGAGTATAGAATATTACTTAGCCTAGGTTGTCGTGCAACGTCAAGTAGTCACTCTCTCACACATCAATGGATCCCCTCCCCCAAGCTTATCTATAAGCGTGGTGGCATAAAAAAATATTTACATCCCCATTTTTATAAATCTCCAAAAGCAATGAAAAGAGAAGAGAAAGAAAGAAAGTGAGATGGGATCTTTTATTGAGGATTTTTCCTCTTTTCTTTTTTTCTTTTTTTTTGATGCAAAAGCATATATACACAACGATCCCAACTCAAAGAGAGATAATGATATACAGGAATATTTTCTCTTTTCTCTCTTTTTTTTGAATAAGAAATTTGGAGCTAGGAATTAATAGCGGGGGAAATGCCATATAATAGAATCGCTAAGGGAAGATTCACCAATGATTTTAAAAGTAGAGAAATGATGTTCAAGATTTATGGAGAAAGAAATGAATATATCTCTCGGTTCACTCTATAAGACATGCACGACAACTTCAGCAGGGTAATCTAATCTACTCAGTTTCGATCACAAAAAAGCTAACTAATCCAGATTTATCATAGCTAACATCATTCAATCATCCTGAAGTGAAATGTACAGTTCATTCATATAGAAGTGATATAGGAAAAGAAATCAGTACTCCAGATATAGGCATTCAATGCGTGAATCTTGGTGTGTTTTCTGTGATAGCATACATATGAATATTCAGACTCAGCTAATAATAAAATTTCATCCATTTTCATGTGGAAAAAGTGTGGGTTACTATCTCTAGATGCAAGGCAAGTCATAGCATATGATATCAGAAATAAAATCTAAGACATGACCAATAAAGCATGCATATAGAATAAGCTAACTCCACGTCATCATCATCACAGAAAAGTCATCTCTAGCATGAGATGAAAAAGAAAGAAATAAAGATAAAGGGAAAATAGAACTATTTACAATGCGGCACACAGAAAAATAAGAAAAACGTGATGCATGGCAAAATGAGAAAAAATGATGAAAATAAGTGCAAAAGTGGAAAATGGCGTGAAAAACTAAAAATAAAGGTGGCAAATCGAAAAAGATCGTGAGAACTCACTCCCCCAAGCTAAATGGCACAGTGTCCTCAATGTGCAAAGTGTGTCACACCGAGAGACAAGTAAAGTGAGGGGCAAGTGAGGATGCATGCATGATGGGAAAAAAAAGGAAAATAAACGAAAAATAAAGAAACGAAAAATATGATGCGGACATGATGCATGCAGGAATGGAGTGATACAGATAAAAAGGTGGGGCACCAAAACTCTCCCTCTCTCCCCAAAAAAGATATATAAGGATACGATCTGAATGAGAAACCCAAAATAAGTGAGGGGAGGGGGGTGGTCAAAAGGCAACAGGACCCAGCAGAAACGGGCAGCACAACGGCAGGAATAATCGATGGCATCAAGGGTGCCTAAGAAGGTGGTACTGCGTCGTCTCCGTCCTGAGGCGGAAGTGGTGGTGGTGGCTGGACAGGCCGCTGAGCGGGTGTGGGTGTGGAAGTGGTAGTAGGCTGAGTGTGTGTGGAAGTATGGGTGGGGACCTGCTGGGTGGGTGGGGGTACGCGGGGGAGATGGAGGAGAGTCCTCCAACTCGTGGGAGGGGCCGGCGTCATCCGACCGCTTCCGCTTGGCGGAAGCTCTCTTCGACCGCGGCCGTGTCCGGGGCGGCATATCGGCCCCGAGCGCACGCCGAAAAGTGTAAAAAGTGCGGCGTGTGCAAAAGAAAGGAAAGAGTGTACCCCGACACGCCGCGAGTGCTGAGCAATGGAAGAGTGCATAGACAGCGCCTCTGCGAAGCCCAATTCAGTCCGTAGAAGCTCCCCTGGGCTCCCCTAAGCTCCCAAAAACAACCTGCGCATGAAATGGAGATATCAGCGAGTAATATTCCAAACGTATGGAGCATTAGGGGTATAATAGATAGATATAGAAATTGATTAGGGGTTGGGGGTCGTTTAACACATGGATCCTCGAAAAATACACAAAAAGAGGAGAAAAAAAGGCGAAATAAGCGATACCGGAGGTGGTCGGAGCGGCGGCCGCCGGCGGCAACTCGGGCGAGGCGCGGCGGGTGCTCGGCCGGCGGTGGCTGGCCGAGCGGCGGCGCTGCGGTGGTCGGCCGGGCGAGTGAGGACGAGAGCGAGGGGAACGGGCGAGGGGAATGCGAAGTGTCGCGGGCGATTTGGGATTTTGCGTTTCGAAAAACGTGCCCCCGGCCCATTATATAATAAAATTTACGACTCGGCCGAGTTACTATGTCACTCGGCCGAGTGGGATCAATGGAAATATCTTCCTCGCTTACGCTTCGGCCGAGTGGCTTCGCCAGCCTCGGCCGAGTGGAGTAAGTCCATTCGGCCGAGTGGCTCAAGCTACTCGGCAAGACTCGCCCTAGGAGCGTATCCGTTTTACTCGGCCGAGTGAAAATATATACTCGGCCGAGTAGCAGTTATACTGAAATCAAGAAAATAAACAGAGAGTTGGGTACATCAGACTTCCCTCATTCGTGAGCGGCTCGGCTAGACGAACTTGTGTACTCGGCCGAGTGACTAATATACTCGGCCGAGTGAGCCTTGTGTTCTGCTGTTTGTATTCGTTTGGGCTCTAAACTCCGTCTTTCTTCCTCCAGTCGATTTCATCTTACTCCTAAGCATCAAGCGTCTTCCTGGGACGCTCCTCGTCGTCTCGTTCATCCTCCTCATGATGGATTTGCCTATCTCCTCTCCTGTCAAGAAAAATAGGACCCGTTATCACAAAATTTTTGGGCGAACGACTCAAAACACTAAAAATTTCTAAAACAAAAATAAAGAAAAAGTAAAAATAAAGCAATAACCGTCGGGTTGCCTCCCGACAAGCGCTCGTTTAAGGTCATGAGCTCGACCCCCTATGATTTTCAATTAATGCGGGATGTTTGGTGCATATGAGATGCACCCATCAAACTTTCCAGGGAGCACGCTTGGGTTCGAAAGTTGCGGCGGCGCGTTCTCCCGCGGTGGTCTCCCGTCTCGAATAGTGTTGGGGGGAGGCTCCCCCAAGCTAGCGTTTGCTCCGGTCAACGGCTTCACCGGTGACGCCGATTTCCGTATCGGCGGAGCTTTCTTTGGAGACTTTAATTTCGAGAGCTTGCAGAGCTCTCGAATCCTTGCGACATCAGCGTCGCCTTCATCATTTTCAGCGGAGAGGTCGGGAGAATCATCTATCTTCTCATCTTGGCCTAAATCCGGGCCTTCCTCGAAATCTTCATCGAAAAGAGCGCCAATCGAGTGGGGGATCGCCTCCTCAATTACCTCATCAAGGAGGTCCATGTAGTCAAGCTCCTCGTGGTAAGGCATGTGTTTCATAGCCTTAGGAATGTGAAGCTCCACCTTGATGTTGCCGACATTTAAAGTTAGGGTACCTTCGCGCACGTCGACAATGACTCCGGCGGTGGCGAGGAACGGGCGTCCAAGTATCAATGAAGTATCTCCCTCCTCCTTAACGTCCATGATCACGAAGTCACATGGCAAGCATATTCCCCCCGGGACTTGTAGTGGGATGTCTTCGGCGATCCCTATCGGCCTTGTTATTCGCCCATCGGCCAATTGTATCCGCATGTCGGTAGGTTTCAACTTCGTCCCGGTGTTTAGCCTTAAGAACATGGAGAGAGGCATGAGGCTCACGCTAGCCCCTAGATCTACCAACGCCTTTTGAAGAGGGACGCCGCCCAAGGTGCAAGGAATCCGAAAACTCCCCAGGTCTTTAAATTTGGCCGGCTCCTTCTCTCTCTTGGTGAACCAAGAGCCCTCCTCGGTTAGCATAATCTTCTCCTTCCTCTTTCTCCCCGAAATCAAATCCTTTAAGAATTTAGCATATGTGGGGATCTCCACGATGGCGTCGAGGAAGGGAATGTTGAGGCTAACTCCTCTAAGATACTCGAGAAACTTTGCTAGCCTTTTCTCCATTTTCGCTCTAGCAAGCCTTTGGGGAAATGGGACCGGTGGCATGAAGCGCCTTTCCTCAATCAATTGCTCCGCTCTAGATTTCTCCTTTTCTTGTGGCTCTTTCTCCTTATCAACTTCAACTACCGGCTCAATCGGCTCCAAGCTTTCCTCCACGGGCTCCTCGGTAGGAATCATAGCGGGGGAGGTATCCTTCCCGCCTCTAGTAGTAACGGCAACTACGGCATTGACGTGGCCGGTGTTGCCCCGTGGGTTTTGCTCGGGTTGCGCCGGCAATCGTTGAGTGTTCCGATTGAGCAACGCCAATTGCTCCGATATTTGAGTCACAACGGTATTAAGGGAGTCTTGCCCCACCTTCAATGTAGCATTGACCTTATTTTGCTCGACCATAAACGCCTCCACTCTAGCTTCGAAGTCGGATCGTTGTTGAGCTTGTGGAGGGTTTTGATTTTGATTCCTCCACCCTTGATTGTATCCGGGCGGCCTATATGGTGGAGCTTGTTGCTTCGGTTGGAAATTTTGTTGTGGAGGCCCCCTCGGCGGATAGTGTTGTTGTTGGGGTGGTGGTGGTCGAGCTTGTTGAGGTGGTTGTTGTGGCGGGTTCAAAGCTCCTTCATTGTTGGCGTAAGAGAATCCGGGATGATTTCTTGTGGCCGGATTGGCCAATATCCTTGGTTCCCCGCGACATATTGTACTTGCTCCAAGGTTCCTTCTCCTTGCTCTCCTCCCACATACATGGCTTGAGATTGGTCTTGCCAATCACACATTTGGTTCGTTGGAGCGGAGGTGGAAGGGGTTCCTTGGGGCTCTGTGATAAACTTCTCCAGTCTCTCCACTACCTTGTGGAGAGAATCAAACTTGCTTGTAAGCTCCGCTACGGCCTTCGCCTCATAGATACTAGTTGGCTTCAAGGAGGACGTGGAGTGTCCTCGCTCATCGCCCCATTGTTGGTTGTTTGAGGCCATCTCCTCAATTAGGGCCGTAGCTTCCTCGGGAGTCTTTGACAAGATAGCACCATTCGCCGCGGCATCAATAATTTGTTTGGTCCACGGTTGGAGACCGTTGTAGAAGCTATGAACTAGCTCCCAATCTTCAATGCTGTGGTGCGGGCATTGATGCTGCAGATCCTTAAAACGCTCCCAAGCCTCATAGAGCGTCTCTTGGGGTCCTTGCTTGAAGGACATGAGAGCGCTCCGGATCTTCACCGTCTTGGAGGGCGGATAGAACTTGTCAATGAATGCACTCGCCAACTCGTCCCAAGAGGTGAAGACTCCCTCAGCCTACGTCCTCAACCAATAGAGTGCCTTGTCCTTTAGCGTGAAGGGGAAGAGACGCAGTCTGATGGCATCGATGGAGACCCTCGGCATTTGGAATGTGGCGCACTTCGACAAGAATAATTGGATGTGGTAGTGAGGATTTTCATGGACATTCCCATGAAATGGGTCCTGCTGCATCAGGACCACTAGTCTGGTCTTTAGCTCGAAGTTCTTGTCAGCCGCCAACTCCGGCATAGCAATGGATGAAGTTGTAGAAGAGGTCTTAGGCCGAAGTCTATCTCGAATAGAAATTATCCTCGCCATCCTTGCCGCTAATTGGTCCACAGTTTCTGGGTTGGTCATAAACCTCCCTTCCGGGTTTTGTCTCCTTTCCACTCTAAGTCTCCGCGCGGTACGTTCGATCTCGGGATCAAATAATATAACTTCGGGGTCCGCCGTAGATCTCGTGTACATGCACGGGGAAAACAGAGTTTCAAAGAAATGATTAGTGCCGTGGAAGGGTTAGGTAAAAATAAAGAAATAGAAATAATAATAATGATAATAATAAAAAAAAGAAATAGCTAGGGTGGTAAGATCAAACGCAATCGCCTCCCCGGCAACGGCGCCAAAAACTTGATCGCTCCGGGATGTAACCCTAAAGAACGGTTGTAGTTTTACCGCAAGTGCACGGTGTCGCAGCGAACGGGTTATCGAACACAAGGAGGACGAATGACCGTGCTTGTTCCAATCAACCTGGCTATTTAAGAAGAGAGAAATTTGCCTTTGGCGATCCTGTCACAATCGTCAGACAAAGTACGGAAATATCAAATCAAATAAAGAACGTCTAGGGAATGGGGAATTCCCGCTACTCACCGTATTTCGTAAAAGTGGTTCATCGGCATCAAAATTGCTAGAATAAGATTTTGGATGAACTAGTTGCAACTGAATGTAGAACCAAGCTCACGCTCTCGCGCTGTTGTCGGTCTATAGCTATCCTAGGCTCGTGTCCAATCTCTTGCAAACCCTAGCCTAGGGAAGCTAGCATTAGGATCAACATCATCGTTCAATCGCGCACCGAGCCCAATCTCTTGTAAACTCGGCCCGCGACCTAGTTTGGGATAGTTCCTACCCGTCCAATCTCTTGCAAATGGGTATTGGCGCGGAATTGGAGCCGGAAACCCTAGTATCGGTCCAATCTCTTGCAAACCGATACTACGGAAATTCGATTCCAACCCAATTCGGATTTCTAGGGTTTCCTATCGAATTGGGATCTAATCACTTGCAAATCCCAATCGATGTGAATTCCTAGCCATCCGTAGTAAATTGATCCCAATCTAATCCCTAATAGCAATTCTAGCAAAATTCCTACCAATTCGTCATAATCATGAAATAGGGCTTGTAGGGTTCGTCCCCACGCCCCAAGACGTGGTGACTACTCACAATTCATAGCAAGATCACAAAAATAATCAATGAAATAAGCAATAGAATTCATCACAATATTGAGATATGCAATAAAAGTAGAATTTTTAGAGAAGAGAAAAGCAAACCAATGGAGTTCTTCAATTAATCCAACAAAAATCCAATTTTGTCTCCTCTCCAATCTCAAGAATAAAACTAAAAAGCTAATCTAAAAGCTGCAAAAAATCTAAGAGAAAGGCTCTCAAAACTAGGGTAAAAACAGGGGTTAAATACCCCCCAAAATCGTCCAAAAACTGTGACCAAAATACCCCTGCGCAGCCTGTTTTCCGCAATTTTCGCTACAGGCAGCGCGTCGCACTCGGCCGAGTGACAAAAGTCGCTCGGCCGAGTGAAAACCCTGTAATTTTCCAGTAAGTCTCGATCTTCAGGGGTCTTCACTTCGGGTGCGACTCGGCCGAGTGAGTTGTCGTCACTCGGCCGATGGCTTCATGGTACTCGGGCGATCGGGATTATCCACTCGGCCGAGTGGGTCTTCTGAAGCTCAGGCAGCCGAAAAACAGTAACATGGCTATTTTTGAAGGGCTTCATCTGGGCGCCACTCGGGCGGACGGGGTCTCGTCACTCGGCCGATGTGGTCTCCGTCGCTCGGCCGAGTGCACATATGAATCGTGTCTGATCTGGTCGGCCGAGCGGTGTCTCGCTGGTCGGCCGAGTGACTCCTTCACTCGGCCGAGTGGGACACAAAACATGCCCAATTTGCTTGTTTTGGCCTCCTCGTCGCTCATGCGACGTCCGTTATTCTTCCGCTCCTCTCCAACAGCAAAATACCCCTCGAGGAGGTCGTCGGTGACCGTCTGGAGTAAGCGCATCTCGAGATCTCTCCAAATCGTGCCAAATCACCTGAAATGAGACAAAAACAACAAATCATGAAAAGCATCGCAATATCATCGATATATCGTGAAAAACATGATTTGGGCGATCTAAATGGCATGCAAACATGCGGAAAAAAGGTGTAAAATAAGGAGTGATCACTTATCTCATGTAAAAAGAAATTAGAAATGATACCCGTATGGTACCAGCAGCGGAAAAAATACTTTTGAAAAACATATCTTTCAAAATAGAATAGGTGAGAGTTTGCGCAAAGAATTTTAGCGCAACAATTACCAAGCCACGAGACCTGTTCTACACACCCATGGGTTAGATAACCATGGCCGGATCGTGGTAGGACTTGGAATTCTAAATTGCGCTATCCCGATTAAGGACGGGACATAACCTATTTGAAAACATCTTTTTCAAAAAATTTGAAATACATTGGCTAATCTCCGTAGAGTAGAGCACAATGTCATAAGTACATTGGCTAATCTCCGTAGAGTAGAGCACAATGACATGGCTAATCTCGCATGAAGTAGAGCACTATGGCTAATCTTCAAGGAGTAGAGCCCAAGAAAAAACTTTATAATATGTTAGCCCCGTATGAGCTAGTCGGCACATTCGTGTTTGACCAAGACCTTTTGACACCCCGTATGGGCTAGTCGGCAAGTTCGTGATCGACCAAGACCTTATGCCGGATTGGTCGACCAAAACACACAAATTGGTCGACCAAAAATTGGTCTACATCACTCCCGGCCAGGGCCCCTGCCCTGGCCGAGGCTGGCCAAGGGCCTCTGCCCTGGCCGGCCAGGGCCGGCCTGGCCACTGGCCTGGCCTTGGCCAGAGGCAGGCATGGCCTCAGCCAGAGGCCGGCCAGGCCTCTGCCTGGCCTGGCCTCAGCCTGAGGCCGGCCAGGCCACTCTGGCCTGGCCTGGCCTCGGCCAGAGGCCCCTGGCCGGGGCCAGGGCCCCTGCCCTGGCCTCTGCTAGGGCGACCATGCCCTGGCCGGGGCCAGGGCCCCTGCCCTGGCCTCGGCCAGGGTGGCCAGGTCCGGCCCTGGCCTTGCCTGGCCAGGCCGCGGCCAGGGCTCTCTGGCCCTGGCCGTGGCCGGGCCGGGCCGGCCGGCCATGGCTTATTGGCTTTGACCGGCCATGGCCCTTTGGCCATGGCCGGTCTCCCCCCTTTCATGGGGTGGCCGCATGCCCCCGCCGGAGGGGGTTGCCGTGGTGGTTATTGGCCGTAGCCAACCCCCTCCGCATGGGGAGGGGGGTGCATGGCCTTCATAGCCCATTTGGCCATGGTGCACATGCACCAAAATTCATCTTCCCCGATGGAAATAACTACCACCTTCTTCTCCGGTGAAGCACCCGTTCGTCGAGGAAGTAGTTATCCTCCAATGGTTGTGTGCCAAAAAATTAACCCACTTCAAAAATTCGTAAACTACGCGTTCCACATGAAGAGAGCGCCCATTCCCTATGAATGGAGACTCAACATCCATGAAGAGAGCGAGTTTGACGATATGAACGGTCGGTTCTTCCCGTCACGGAGAGTTCCTGCCATATCTGTAATGACAGAAGACCCTAACGTGAAAAGAACAACCGCTGTGTTCTCTCCGTCACGAAGCAATCCTACCATATCCGTAATGGTAGGATACCCATTCGTGAAAAAGACAACGACTCGTTCATAGTTTTGACGGGGCGACGGTTCTGACCGGAGCGAATCCGTATGGCTTTGATACCAATGTAGGATCCTGTCAAAACAGAGTTAGGATCGATAAATGAAGTTGAGACTTACGCTTGCGTATGCGGCACGGTAGTCACGGAACTTCGCCTTCGGATTCGCCACGACGGATCGAGTCTTCTCACGAACGGAGTAAGGCTACTAAATCCACAATCTAAATCTCTACTTTTAGATTAAGAACTTGGATAAAGAGAGAAGAAGGATTTCGGCAGAGCTTCGCTAGAATGAAATGCAAGGCAAGAATACCATGCAAAAGTGTAAGGAAATGGCTAAGCCTTGGGTCTTATTTATAGCCCCCAAGGTTGTTATTTTAGGAGTAATTGTTCCTTTGGAACAATTTAACTAAGGTGTACCATCATACATGGCACATTATAAGCTTAAGTAGTACCATATGCATGGTACAATATAAGCTTAAGATATTACCCCTTTATTAGCCATATGTCGCATGCACTTATGCACATATAATGCGACTTTCCCATTAATCTAGAGATCCTCTCTGCAAGGGAACAGATTCCCTTTGTACACGACTTCGTGTACGCGACGTTCGAGGTCCGTATTCCCTCGTACATCCCCTACAAGGGTGTACTAACGTCATCCATATCCAACATCTCCCACTCACACTTGAGGGGATTGTAAGAGAACGTCTTTCTCTTAGTTCTTTCATCTATCATACCGAGAAATAGACCGTGCGACCGTCATGCGCGTAGAGTCTGTTGTTGTGCACTTGTTAGAGATACACAACGACCTCGAAGGTGCAAAGTTGAGTAGTTCAACGCATGCTTTACCCTAGATTATTTCTTCACATTTCTTATACTTTATATTCAACAATTGAATCCCATCTGGATCACAATTGGCTGGCCAGCTTTGAATCATTAAAGTCCAAATGCGAATATGAAATCAATCTTCCTCTTCTTGCTAACCTTCTGATCTTGACTTGATTCGCTTTTCTAACGTGGCCCGCCGAGCCAAATTATCATAGCCCATTAGCAACACGCTAAGATAGCGATCATCTCGTCAAATCTAAAGGAACCAATTGGAGTGTGAATATTTTCCTACTTACCGAGAATAAAGGGAAGGCGAGAATTTGCACCGAGTGTTCTACTCCACATCATCTCAACCCCCGTCGCTTTCGAAAACACTTGGAATAGGGAATTTCTAGCTATTATTTAGGCTACAGTGTGGTGATTTCCTTAACCCTAGTTGTGGAGTCCCTAACACATGATGCATTTCTATTCTCATACTCTTCTCTTGCATGCTTGAGCCATATATTCACCGCTTAATTCAGATCGAATCGATATTTGGGTCATTTCTTGGATTTGTGTATATGGAGCTTATTGCACAATGTAGATAGTGACACTGATTGCTAGCACACGACCACGCTCACTCGCGCTTCACGGCGTGGGCCCACGGCACTTGTCTGGACTCGTATTCCTCGGTTTAGTGGTGTGATTTGGCGTTTATTAGCTTGGTGTGTGTTTTTGATTTTGCTGGCTCTGACATGCGATTTAGGATTTTCTGTTTTCTCCTTTCCTCTCTTCCTCTCTATTTTCTCCCTCCGAGCTCCCACTCTCACTCGTCTTCCTCGAGGACGAGGAAGGGTTCAGCTTGGGGGATTTTGACGTGCGTTTATATTTCATATATTCACGCACGTTTTCTTTTGTGTTTTTCCGTTGTTTTACGCCGTCTTGTATTCGTTTTCTCGTGTTTCTTGTTTTCTTTCACTTTTCCGTGTTTTTTGTATTTTGCGGGAGTTTACCGGCGTAAGGGACATATAACGATGATATCATGAGTCCCCGGAGCAACGGGAGGAGTCACGCGTGATCCAGGGGGTCAAACGATGAAGATCGCATCTTTCAGCCCCTCACCCGACCGGTTGGTCACTTCCAACCGATCGGGTGATGCGTGCGTGCACCACCCGGACACAAGCTGAAGCGGGCGAAAAGTCAACCGGCCTTCCGCTTCACGTCAGTCTGCTTCTTTTGGTCGTCGCCAGGCCTCAGCTCGTCTTGCTCTCGAGGCCGAGGTCGCTACTCTCTGTGCGCTTGCCACGTCCTCTGTCCCCTCGGACCCATCACCGTCCTCCTTTCTCACTCACCCACGTTTCCTCGCACTTGAGAGGAACGTGGCAACCATCCTCCGCCTTCTCACTCATGTCCACGGACCACCACCACCCTCACCACCACCTTCACCACCTCGACGATCGTCACCTCCCCCATCACATTCTTCTCCTCCACCATCCCACCCATCCCCACCTCCTTCACCCCCACCTAGGTGATCATCTCCCCCTCCCACATCTATTCCCATCCCCGTATCCACTTCTCCTCTCACGACCACTTCTGTTGCCCCCCACACCACCTCCTCCCTCCTCCACCGTCACTACATATGTGCGCCGTAAGAAATTGCAGGTGCGCTCCAGATCACTCCCACCGCCATCCACTACCGTCACCATCACGTCTTCTTTCCCCATTTCTATCCCTTCTACCACCGCCTTGATCGCTGTACTTCCACCACCACCCACCTCCACCGACACTCTACCCATCATTCACATCCCCACTGCACCAATTCCTCCGCCTCTTTCCCCACTTCTCCGTACACCCCCCGCCTCCCCCGACCACCCATCCACACCCTCTTCCGAGGAGGGCGAGGACTCCCCATCTCCTGCTTTTTGATTACATTTTGTTTTCTGACCTCCCCCTTGCATATCTCTCCATTTTCACGATCATATCATCTTGCTAGCATTGTCATGTCTGGCTTGGGGGACGTCAATTTTTTCTGTGTGTCGTCGTGTGCTGTTTTCTGTGTGTGCTTGTTTTATCTATAGAGTCGTGCCATTTTCTGTCTTCCTTTTTCTATTTTTATGTCGTGTCGTGTAATTTTCCTTTTTTTACTTATTTTATTTTCTGTTTATATGTCGCGTGGTGTGATTTCTCTTTATTTTCAGTTTCGTATGTGTGTTTTTCTTGTCTTTCTTATCTTTTTGTGTCTGTGCATATTCCCCCCCCCCATATTCATTTCCCTCCCGTATTTAATACTATTTCATTGAGGGCAATGCAAACTTCAGCTTGGGGGAGTCGCACTTTGTGCGTCATTTGAGTCTTTCTTTTTCGTTTTTGAGTTCTTTTCATCGTGTTTTTATTTTTCTTTTCTTCTTTTTCATCTCTTTCTCCTAGAGATGAACCCTATGATGAATTGCCACAAAATCACACACGCCTAGCATGGCATCGATAATCACATTCACTAACCCTAGGAAGTCGAGTCATCTTGCATTTCATGCATCGTGGGTCCACTTTGCTTTTTTGTGAGTCGTGTGTCGTGCCTAGCTGTTTGGTGTGCTTCTACTTTGTGATTTTATTTTATATACATGTCCAGGAACGACCCCTAGATTATCATGTTTCGATTTGAATATGCGGTATTTGCTTCTCCTATCTGCTTCTGTATGCATAAATATATATATCGTATGCTTCAATTCGCATGTGGCGGGATTCCACAGTTAGGACCAGGATAACCCATTTAGCCTACGATCTGATTAGTGAAATATCTCCCATGCCCAAGTGTCTAGAATCCGACTTCTTTTTTGTTTTACTTGGTCCAAATCCCCTCGTCGTGTATCGTTCTCCCACTTGGGAGAGTACACATGTGTATAGCCAAAAACCCAAAAACTCAAAAAAAAGAGAAAAACCCAAAAAGAAAAGAAAAGAGAAAATTGTATAGCCAAAAAGCCAAAAAAAAATACATATATCCAAAACCCAAAAAAAAATATATGAGTGTGAATATTTTCCTACTTACCGAGAATAAAGGGAAGGCGAGAATTTGCACCGAGTGTTCTACTCCACATCATCTCAACCCCCGTCGCTTTCAAATACACTTGGAATAGGGAGTTTCTAGCCATTATCTAGGCTACAGTGTGGTGATTTCCTTAACCCTAGTTGTGGAGTCCCTGACACATGATGCATTTCTATTCTCATACTCTTCTCTTGCATGCTTGAGCCATATATTCACCGCTTAATTCAGATCGAATCGATATTTGGGTCATTTCTTGGATTTGTGTATATGGAGCTTATTGCACAATGTAGATAGTGACACCGATTGCTAGCACACGACCACACTCACTCGCGCTTCACGGCGTGGGCCCACGGCACTTGTCTGGACTCGTATTCCTCGGTTTAGTGGTGTGATTTGGCGTTTGTTAGATTGGTGTGTGTTTTGATTTTGCTGGCTCTGACGGGCGATTTAGGATTTTCTGTTTTCTCCTTTCCTCTCTTCCTCTCTATTTTCTCCCTCCGAGCTCCTACTCTCACTCGTCTTCCTCAAGGACGAGGAAGGGTTCAGCTTGGGGGATTTTGACGTGCGTTTATATTTCATATATTCACGCACGTGTGATCGCGTCCCGGATACACGTCCCGGAGCGGCGACACTGTAGTCTTACCGCAAGCGCACGGTGTAGCGGCGAGCGGGTATCGAACACAGGGAGGCCTAATAACAGTGTCTTCTTCAGTCAACCTGGCTATAAGAAAAGTCGAGGAATGTTCGCAGTAATGCGGTCACAGTCGTTCAAATGTATAAAAGAAATAACAAATTAATAAAGACGCCTAGGGATAGGAAATCCCCGTTACTTGCCGTATCTCATCATTGTGATTCGTAGGTTTCATAATTGCTAGACTTGAAATTCGGGTGAACTAGTTGCAACCAAATATAGAACCAAGCTCGCGCTCTTGTGCTATTGCCGGTCTATAGCAAACCTAGGGTAGGGTCCAATCTCTTGCAAACCTTAACCTAGGCAAACTAGCGTGAAGAACAACATCATCGTTCAATCGTATCTCAAGCCCACTCTCGTGCAAACTCGAGCTATGACCTAGGTTGGGATAGTTCCTACCCGTCCAATCTCTTGCAAACGGGTATTGGTATAGAATTACAATCGAAAACCCTAGTTTCGGTCCAATCTCTTGCAAACCGATTCCGGAGAAACTCAATTGCAACCCAATTCGAATTTCTAGGGCTTCCTATCGAGTTGGGATCCAATCTCTTGCAAATCCCAATCGGTATGAATCCCTAGCTATTCGTATTAAATCAATCCCAAACTAACCCTAATCAATTCTAGCAAGAATTTCACCAATTCATCACAAATTAGAAATCGGGTTCGTAGGGTTCATCCCTACGCCCTAAGACGAAAGAGCTACTCACAATTCATAATAAAATGCAATAGAAATTCCCAATCAAAATCAATAGAATTCATAGCAATATTCAAAATATCAATAAAAATGGAGTTTTTGAGAGAGAGAGAGAGACAAACCAATGAAGAACAAGATAGCATCCAACAAATTATCACTTTTCTCTCCTCCCTAAAAGCTAAATCTAATCCCTAAAAAGTTAATCTAAAAAGGCTGCAAAAAGGTTCTGAAAAGCTCTCTAAACTAGGTTAAAAACTGGGGTTAAATACCCCCAAAATCGCCCAAAAAATCCTGACGAAAATGCCCCTGCGCAGCCTCAAAATCGCAGTTTACGCTACAGGCAGCGCAGCTCACTCGGCCGAGTGACAAATGTCACTCGGCCGAGTGACAAACCCTGTATAATTACAGAGAGTAGGGGGTCTTGGGGGTCGTCTCCTCGGGAGTCACTCGGCCGAGTGACAAATGTCACTCGGCCGAGTGACAAACCCTGTATAATTACAGAGAGTAGGGGGTCTTGGGGGTCGTCTCCTCGGGAGTCACTCGGCCGAGTGACTTTTCTTCACTCGGGCGGTGGGCGTTCTTCACTCGGGCGGACGGTCGTTCGTCACTCGGCCGAGTCGATCTTTGGGGCTGTACAGACGGATTCCAGAGAGTTCAGCATCTTCTGTTGCCGTCGTCTTGGCTCCACTTGGGCGAGGGATGACTCGGTGCTCGGCCAAGTGGTATGGCGATGCTCGGCCGAGTGCACGCTGATATTGGCTCTGTTGCGTGTCCGATCTGGCCGGCCGAGCGGGCTGTCTATCCTCAGCCGAGTGACTCCTTCACTCGGCCGAGTGGCATGCTGAAAATGTCCATTCTTCGTGTTTTTGCCTCCTCGTCGCTCCTACGACGTTCTTTCTTCTTCCACTCCTCTCCAATTGCAGAATACCCCCCCCAAGAGAGTCGTCGGTGACACTCCGGAGTGGGTGCATCTCAGAATCACTCCAAATCGCTCCAAATCTCTTGAAATACGACAAAAACAACAAATCGTGAAAAGCATCGCAATATTGTCGAATAAACATGAAAAACACGATTTGAGCGATTTAAATGGCATGCAAACATACAGAAAAAAGGTGTAAAACATGGAGTGATCAACGTTTTCTTTTGTGTTTTTCCGTTGTTTTCCGCCGTCTTGTATTCGTTTTCTCGTGTTTTCTTGTTTTCTTTCAATTTTCCGTGTTTTTTGTATTTTGCAGGAGTTTACCGGCGTAGGGGACATATAACGATGATATCATGAGTCCCAGAGCAACGGAAGGAGTCACGCGTGATCCAGGAGGTCAAACGACGAAGATCGCATCTTTCAGCCCCTCACCTAACCGGTTGGTCACTTCCAACCGATCGGGTGATGCACACATGCACCACCCAGACACAAGCTGAAGCGGGAGAAAAGTCAACCGGTCGTTTCAGAGGCCGGTTCAAACGCCCCAACTCTCTGGATTTTGATGCTGAATGCCAACCGATCGGGTGACCTTCACCCGATCGGTTCACATGTAGCCAATTCCCCGAAGCCTAGACGCGGAGAGCTCAACCGACCGGTTCACCCGACGGCACGAAGATCCAACCGATCAGCTTCAACCCTCAACCGACCGTGCCACATGACCGGGTGAAGTCCCGTGCTGAACTGTCGAAGAAACGAAGCAGGTCACCCGATCGGTTGACTTTTCAACCGATTGGGTGAGATCGTATTCTATATATATGACCCCTAGGTTTTCCAGAAACGGGAGTTGTTATTTTTTGCTGTTTTTTCTCTCTCTTGACGGCTGTAATTTTTCAGATATTAGTAAGTTGTCTGATCTTTGTTAAAATTTAATATAGTGTTAATTGCATTGCTCTTACTACTTTTCAATCGCCTGATCATGTTTCTAACGGTCAATTTTGATTTAGATTGCTTTTTAGTAAATATGTGTGAGTAGTTCCCAAATCTGGGATTTTGGTGAAAACCCCTTCGTGGGTCCTCCCCGATGCGTCCATAGGATTAGAAAATCGATAGGGATTAGGAATCTACTGGTTATGCGGGGTGTTTTATTGTCATCGGCGGGAAAAAGACCGCCTTTGACCGTTGGGCCAAGGGGGAATAAACTTGGCGGTTGACCCCCAGCCATAGCTCACGCCCTTAGCGTAGACGTTGAATCCTAACGCGCGGGAGCGGCAGGACGAGACGTTGGGAGTTATCGTTGCGAGCTTAGTGCTTCCGGAGTCGGTCGGTGTTAATGGACATGGGAACGCCCACTGACCGAACCCGGGAAGTCCGGCGTATCATCCTGGTCACCGACCGGAATATCGGGCCCATGGGACGCTGGTACCACTCTTAGAGGCAACATCTCACCATTAGACCCTAATTCTGATCGCTATCCTACCCGTAGGCCGTATCGGTGAGAATCTCACGATAGGGTGGAAACCGAAGTCCCGGGGTTTCCCTTCATATTGTTTATCCTTCGCATTTATTTTCCGTGACAACCCATCATCCGATTCGGGCTAGCTCACCCATGGGGTGAATCCGATCCTTCTTGACACAAGCACAACCACGCCTCCCTGAGTTCGACCCCCAAGCCACACTACAACACCGTGCGCTTGCGGTTATAAATATTTAAATCTCACGCCCCCAAACACATATTACACACGCGCAAACGCGCAAACACGCAAACGCGGGTGGCATCAGCAAGGTGGAAGGCAAAGCCTCCCTCTCTCCATTCATAGTAGGCTCATCAGTAGCCTCTTCCTCATCGTTGCCAATAGGGACATCTTTAGTTGTAGCTTGAATCGTTGGTCCTTGTCTTTCCTCGCTTGTAACCTACACCATTACAATGTCGGTTATCCTACCTCCTCGCATGGTGATGGCGCAACATTTGCTTGAGCTCTTAGGTTTGGCTCCGGTTGTGAAGGCAACCTTCCTTGATGCTTCAATAATTGAGACATCTAACTGACTGCCCGTCCGTTTGGCACTCAAATCGGGACGGGGATACTAGGATTAGAATTTGTAAACCAGAAGTGCACAGTGTCGAAGTGTGGCTTGGGGGTCGATCACAGGGAGGCGTGTATTGTGCTTGGAAACATTCGAAAACCGGATCACCCGGTGGGTAAGCCAGCCTATTCTCTGGGTGGTTGTCACGATAGTAGATTAATGAAAAAGATGTAAG
Source organism: Scilla litardierei (assembly GCA_030789695.1). NCBI lineage: Eukaryota > Viridiplantae > Streptophyta > Magnoliopsida > Asparagales > Asparagaceae > Scilla > Scilla litardierei. The sequence continues at coordinate 78,440,389 of CM061134.1, read as the reverse complement.
AGGATAAAAAAGGTAACCTAGGAATTTGGCTTCCGCCCTATCATGAGTTCTCACTATTACGGCCAAAGGATAGGATGTGATCGGATTCTAGGGTTTAGCAGTGAGATGTTGCCTCTAATAGTGGTACCTAGCGTCCCATGGGCCCAATATTCCGGGCGATGCCTAGGATGATACGCTAGGTCTACCCGGGGTCGGACGGTGGGCATTCCCATGTCCAACACCGACCGACTCTGGGAGTACTAAGCTCGTAACGATTACTTTCGACATTTCATCCAAGCTGTTCCCACGCGCAAGGAGTCAATGTCTACGCTAAGGGGGGTGAGATGTGGCTAGAGAATCAAACTCCCGTTTTATTTCCCCTTGGTCAGACGGTCAAAGGCGGTCTTTCTCCTGCCAATGACAATGAAACGCCCCGCGTAACCATCAAAATCCCTATATCCTATCGGATCCCTAATCCTATGGCCGTTCTAGGGAGATCCTAAGAAGGGGCTTCCACCAATGTCCCAGATTGAAGAACTACTCATTATTCATGGCATGAAATGCAATAAAACATGTTATAGCCAATAAAATGGAAATCATGCAATAGATTACTGTAGCAAATAGTAGTATAAAAGCAACACCAAAATATAGGAATGATCAAAGAACTTACAAATAGAACTAAATTTAGAGCAGCCAAAAATCCATTAAAACAACTTTAAAAATGGAGATGGCATTTCTGGGAAAACCTAGCCTTATTTATACAATTTGGCAAGATGCCAGGGAATATTTCCACAAAAAGACAAAGATTGACGTTCACCCGATCGGTTGAAACTTTAACCGATCGGGTGAGACGATGGGAAAGTTGGTCTTCAGCTCTGATAGATCTCACCCGATCGCTGAACCGATCGGGTGAGTCTTCGAATTCTCGAGCATGGGAAGCAACGGCTACAGGTGACCCGATCGGTTGACAAGTCAACTGTTCGGGTGAACTTTGGCTCTCAAAACAGCGTTCTGTGTCACATCCACCTGATCACTGAACCGGTCGGTTGGATTTGCCTCTTCCTCGGGACTGATACGGCCGAATGAACCGATCGGGTGGATCAGTCTACCTGATCGGTTGAGAGCTGATACATGGTTTATCTTGATGATTGGCTCTCAGGGTGTTGCTCCGGGTACTCATGATGTTGGCCTTGTATGTTCCCTGCACTGGCAATATCCTGCAAAAGCACACAAACACAACGAAGGTAAAAAGGAACTAAAAACAAAGGAACGGATTCGAAACAACGAAAAACGACGGGAAATTACGAAGAATACGTGCGTGAATATATAAAATATAAACGCACGTCAAAATCCCCCAAGCTGAACCCTTCCTCGTCCTCGAGGAAGACGAGGGAGAATAGAAGCTCAGAGGGAAAAATAGAAAGAAAGAAACCGAAAAAGAAAAGGAAATCCTAGATTACCCGTCAGACCCTACAGAAACTAACACGACACACTAAGCAATCACCCGAGAAGCATAGCACTAAGCCTAGGAATACGAGTCCCTACTAGTGTCATGGGTCCACGCGGTAAAGCACAAGTGAGTGTGGTTGTGAGCTAGCCAACGGTGTAACTATCTAAATCGTACAATCAAGCTCCATATACACATATCCATGTATTTACCCAAATATCGAATCAATTCGAGTTAGCGGTGAATAATAGTTCAAGCGTGCATGAGAATAAAGTAAGAATAGAAACATGTCATATGTCAGGGACTCCACTGCCAGAAACTAGGAAATTGTCGCACGATTGCCAAGATGATTGCTAGAAAGCTCATATGCCACGTGTGTTCGAAAACGAAAGGGGTTGAGGAGGTTTGGAGGAGAGCACTTTTTGCAAATTCTCGCCTTCCCTTTATTCACGGCGGTAGGCGTAATATTCACAACAGAAATTTTTTGGGGTTTTGGATATTTTTTTGGATTTTGGCTATACATATTCTTTCTTTTCTCCTTCCTCCTTTTTTTCTTCTCTCTCTCTCTCTTTGAATTTTCTCTTCTCCCCCTCTTTTTTGTAGAAGTGGGATAATGCGCATTCTCCAAAAGCAGGAGAACGATGCGCTGGTAAGTGGCAAAATTGTGTACTCTCCCAAGTGGAAGTAAAGTACACAATGAGGAGATTTGCACCAAGTAAAACAAAAAATAATTCGAATTCTAAATACTTAGCCAAAGGAAATTTTTCGCTGATCAGAGCGTAAGCAACATGGGTTATCCTAGTCCTATTGGTAGAGTCCCGACACATGCGATTTAAACCATAAATATATAGATGATTCATGCATAATGAAGCAGAGAGTAGAGGCAATATACCGCATATTCGAAATTGAAGCATGATAGTCTAGGGGTCATCCAAGGATAGGCATATAAAAGAAAATCATGACCTAGAAGCACGCCAACTAGCTAGTTACAACACACAACTCAACACAAAAAGCAAAGAGAACCCACTGAGCATAAAATGCAATAGAAGTAGGCTGCCTAGGGTTAGTGAGAATAGTTATCTCTACTTAGCTAAGTGTGCATGTGGTTTAGTGGCAGTTTCATCATGCGGAGTCATCTCTAGGAGAGGGAGAATAAAAGGATGGAAATAAAAAGAAAAACACGACGAAAATGACTCAAAACGGTGAAAAAGACACGACTAATGCACATAGTGTGACTCCCTCAAGCTGAACGTTGCATTGTCCTCAATGTAATAAGATTAAATGTGGGAGGGCAACGAAAGATGGGAGGAAAGTACGCACCGACAAAGAAACGGAAAAAACATGAAAAACACATAAAAAGAGACGTAAAAAAATAAAGACAATAAATACCGAAACCAACTGTACAAAAGGCATTCACACAAACACACGAAACAAGCACACAGCAAAAAAGTGACACGACGACAGTCACAAAATATTGATCTCCCCCAAGCTGTTCTCAACAATGCCAGAAAAAAAGATATGATCATGGTGAATCAGAAAAACTGGCTAGGGGAAAATCAGAAAAAGAAAAATCAAAGTGCAGGAGCAGAAGGCTCCTCATCCTCCTCGAAAGAGAGTGGAGGGGTATGGTCAGGGGAGGTGACGGGTATGCAGAGAAGTGGAGAAAGAGATGGAGAGCATGCATGGGTGGGCTCGATGGGGATGTGAATGATGGGTGGGGTGTCGGTGGTAATGGAAGGTGGTAAGGATACGGCGACTGATCAGGAGCGTGTGGGTAATGATCCCGCGCGCACAGCGACCTGTGTCCTGCGACGTGAGTAGGCTGTGGTGATCAGGGGCAAATGTAAGTAGGGGCAAAGGGGGGCAATTGCTCCCACTGCCATGGGCAAAAATTAGGGCCTATGGCCTAGGCTATAACTGTGGGGGCACATGACCCACCAAACTGCTGCAAATTTTTTTAAAAAAATACAACCCGAGGCTGCTGAGCTCTCTGTGTCTCCTCACTGGAATTTATAGAGAGGTGATGGCCCTGATCAGTCATGGGCAGGGGAAAGGGATTAAAGGAGTAATTTATTTTATGTCTTGTCTTCACTCCCAACATCTCCGAACAGTCTCCCTTCATCCTCCCAATCCCTGCATTTCCTACCGGAGGAGAAGTAGTTCTCGGCCCACGGGTTCCTCCTTCCCCTTGTTTCTCTCTCCATGATATTGTGGGCTTTGGATGAAGAAATCGGGTGAGATGGGGGATCGGGCGATTAAGCTATTAGGCAAAACGATTCTGATATGACTTTGTGACACACATGCTCCTTTCTATGCTTGGATCGTATGAAAGAGAATTAAAAAGGATCAATAAGAGAACAATGTCTACTAACAGGATAGATGAATGAAAAGGAACAGATTCTGCAGATCAAAGAGTATTCCTATCTCGAGGTTACCATATGCTTTAGTCTCTGCTAAAATGGTACATTAATTTGATGTTATTATTGCTGTATTTATACATGTTCCTTAAGACATGCTTGCTTATGTTGCCATATTCAAAAATTTTAATGCCTGATGTTTTCAATCTCGGAGCAATTTTCTTGATGTTCTTTATGGTTTGTGTGTTTTTTTGGTGCAGGCTAGGTGTTCATTTTAATGCTTGAATGGGTTGTTTATTCTCATTTCTGTTGAATGAGCTGTTCTTAACGCTAACTACATAAAGCTTGCATTAGATTCAGTCGAGGGCGGGCCCTGTTCGGGCTCGGATCTGGATCCGATAGCGGAGCCAGCTGCCGACGAGGAGGTAATTGTTGAAAACAGCTATAATTCTGCTTGTTACTTGCAATTTCTAAAATATTAGGAGCTGGATTGAACAAAAAAATATATTCTAAAGTATTATGAAAACAAAATACTTTATTATTATATTTTGCCCCCACTAACAAATATTTCTGGCTCCGCCACTGACTGGTGATGGAGGTGAAAGGTGGTGGGAGTGGCGGGTCAACAGTAGTGGTGGTGAGAGGGGAAGAAGTGGTGGTGGGAGGAAAAGATCGTCGAGGAGGCGACGTAGGAGGTGATGGGGGTGGAGCACTGTGTTGGGGTTTTGGCGGACCCCCAGAGCTCGGATCCGTATCCGTCCTAAGTCGGACGGACCACGGAGGCTAAAAGCGCAGCGAAAAACCAGAAATCAAAATTTCTACACTAGCTAAACTATTTAGCTAGGCTCTGGGGAGCCAGAACCTAGCCCGATCTATGCCAACTTGGAGTGGGTCTGACCACCCCAAGAAGGATCTACACTAAAGCGACTAATTAAAATTACACTAGAAAACTCTTAACCACATACCTGGAATCTTGGCCCTGGAGCAGGCAAGATGTACCGCACCGTCTTAAGAAGCTCCTCGTAGCCGAGCCGCGTTGACCCGATCTGCCTGAGCCGCCTCGCACCCTCGCACCGATCCGCCCGAGCTGCTTTCGCCTCCGAGCCGATCACACGCGGTAGAAAGTTTCACTTGAGAAGAACCCGCTTCTTAGACGTCCGGATCAAATCCAAACCCCCTTCGTAGTCGTGCTAGGACTACTCCAGAGAATAGGAAAATAGAGAGAGAGATTTAGTCGCCGATCGAGCTTGCTCTAAAAATCTGGAGCTACTCGATCGTTGACTGGTGTGTGTTTCAACGAGGAGAGTGCACCCCTATTTATATAGGGAGTGAGCACTCAACCTCTCATTGCGGACAATGTGGGACAATTCCCATGAAGAGAAAAATTCAATTAAGCCATTTGGCTTAATTTCAACTTTAAAGTTAGCCTTTCATAAAGTCAAACTTTAACGAATTAATTCTCCTCGCATACTAAACTTCAGACACCAAACAAGCTATCAATCAGAAGAGCTTGGAATGGTGAACGCGTAGGAACTGACGGCGACGAATTTCGACTTCGTTTGACCCCTCAAACAATTGCTCAAAGTTTAGCAATTTCTCAAAATTCGTAGCCGTCATTAGGGGTTTCAAAAAACCCTAATTTGACTTAAGTTGCGGGCGCGCCCGCTAGACTTAGCGGGCGCGCCCGCCCAAGGGAGCAAGGGCGGGCCACCCGCCCGCTGCCGCAGCGGGCCGTGCCCGCTGCAAGCAGCGGGCGCTGGCCCGCTGCAGCAGCGGGCCGCGCCCGCTGCGTGCGGGCGCGCGCCCGCCCGTTGCTGCAGCGGGCGCGTGCAGCGCCCGCTGTGCAACGGGCGTGCGCCCGTTGCAGCCAGCGGGCGTCGCCCGTTTTGCCTTTGCACATAGGGCTTTTGGCCCAGTGGGTCTAACACACTTCTCCTTGAACTATTTCTGCGTTTCTGGACTCGTTTGATCTCCGATTTGGACACGGTTTGAACATGTGTTTAGACCGGGACGATCCCGTCATCCAGGTAACCCTTTTCCAACAAGTTTGTTCCTACTAAATTCGTCGTAACTAATTTACAACACGTTTAGTCAAAGTTAGCATCTAATGCAACGTTGTGTCCCTATTGCTAATGCGACTAACTTTCACAACTTAACTTGTGAATATCATCAAATGATATTTCTCTCTATTCTATATTCCTATTACTAAGACACGAACACTACTCGGTGTGAGACCCTACAGCCTGACCTTACTACAGGTTGGGGCTCGAAACCCCTAGACGACGGTCACTACGAGCAGTAGCTGTCGTCCCTGTTTCAGAGTCATCATAACGTGATCGACCCTTGACAAAAGTATCATAGGGTTTGCATTGGCTGTGTCAGTGATGAATTTCGTTAGCTAAAATCCCTTCGTCAAGACTGTGTTATTGTTGGCCTAGGGTATGGTTTTCTGTCAACCCTATTAGACAACATTGGTCAGTATACGGCGGTCTTTATTGTATACACGTTGTACTACTTACAACGTACCCCGGCCGAGGATTAACATAAAGACCGTACTGAGCCTGTAACACTAACTTCCCTTTAATGGAAGTGACGAATCCCATCTTAGTCACTTACTCACCTCGAGAGCTTCAGGTGCAGCCCAACCTAAGATCTTTCATCAGGACTTGTCCTCGAAGCTAGATCATGGGTCTAAGCTACACCGTTCGCTCACAGGTCGGTACAGATGACTTCATGTCTTAAGGATCAACTAACCTATCATCACCCTAGAGTTATTAAAGACAGATCATTAAAGTTAACCATTTAATAACTCTAACTTGGTCGTTCAGTGAACTCATTCTCCAATGAGCACCTGTGTCTCGTCTTCGACTTCACCAAGTCGAATGACTATGAGATCATCATTACCCGAAGGTAAGACGAAGACACAGTGATCTATCCGATGTGTCGATATCCAGTTCTCGACACATCTATGATCATGAACCGTTTAAGACTTACGTTTCTATTCGGTCGCTTACTTACTCATAATCGAGATCTCATCTAGATATGTAAGGACCTAACTATAAGTCTATGGATATTATCTAAGTATATTAATATGAATGTTTTTATACTTAGAATAATACGTACCATATACGGTATGAACAAGACGTATAATCAAGATAAATTGCCTTATGGGCATATATCTTCCTACATCTCCCACTTGCACTTAGGCTATTTATCTCGGTATCTCATACCGTTATAGCAGATCAGTCACTTTGACATTTGATATGGCAAACCTAAGAATGGTTCTACTAATAAGTATCTACAACGAATTTTAATGGATTGAAATTACATCTCTTGATCACACAGGGTTGATCCTTTGGAAAAAATGATCTGGATCAATTTTCCTAACTTTGTATAGCTAACAGTTAGCTTATACGATTTAGATGTGGGGTCTAACATTTCCGTAAGTCAGTTCTAGCTCACTCCACTTTATTGTGTCAATATGTCAAGTACATATTTGACACCCTAAGTCTCTATATGTATACGATTAAATCAAAACAATTTTGACTTAATGATTTATATAGAAGATTCATTAAAGTGAAATATCCTTTTTACTTAGTCCGAAAGACGGAACTAAGTATATGAGCTCGCTCCCACTGACTTTTAGAATTACATGGTTAAATTTCTTCAACATAATATCTAAATCATATTTAGATTTATGTGCAAAAATAACCATTTGGTAAGTGCCTCAGATGGAATGCACAAGTGTCAGGTTCGGTTTGACGAATGAGTCAAGTCAAGATCGTTTTAAGGAATCTTGACATTGACTCGTTCAATCAAAAAATCCTACACTGTACTTATTCCTTTAACCACATTTAGTATTAACTTTTTTTTAATAACTAAATGCAGATAATCAAGAATTAATCTTGATATGCGTATTATTGTGATCGCACACAATTTATACGCCCCCTGGAACCTACACTTAACTACTGATTGACTTCTAGCATTTAGTCAGCTCCAAAATCAATATTATCGAACCTATACACCATTATTCGAAAATATACGCAACCATCACAGAAAAGCCACATCCACAGAATTTAAGCCAATTCAATTTCAATTGCAACAAACGAGACATCCATTCCAAAACAACGGGTTCATGAAAAGAACCTTAATTTGTTTATCAAAAATAAACCTTGAGTACAAAGCACTCATTCATTGTTTTCGATCCTTAAAGATGATACATTTTATTCAAATAAGATAAATATCATCTCCATCACGATCATCGTCTCCAGAAGTCTTTGAGCAGTCCCAGCAGCAACTGTTGCTTTGATTGCCGACCGATCTCCGTACTTCTCCAATCTCCGGTTCTTATCAGCCACCTGTATACAGTACACAGATGTCTATAAGTATCTCATACTATATGAATGGAAATAATTGCATTGAATTGAATTTTAATTATTACCTGAGGTAGAGGCATCAGTATGCCCCTTCTTCTTCTCTGCAAGATAGATCTTGCAGTTCCTCTTCCAGTGGCCAATCTTGTGGCAATGGAAGCACTCAGATTTCGACGGGGCCCCTTTGTTCTTCTTCTTCCCATTCTTAGCCTTCGCAGGTTGTGGGACCTGCCTCTTCTTCCCTTTGCCTTTCGGCTGGTCGGAAGTAGCAGAGCCAACAACCAGTGCAGTCGGCTTCTTCTCAATTTCCTCAAACTGTCGGAGCATATTGAGGAGACCAGGAAGATCCGTCTCAAGGCTGTTCATTATAAAGCCAGTTATAAAGGGCTTGAACTCGGGGGTTAAAGACTTTAGGATAATGTCTGTGGACATCTCATTGTCCAGGACAAATCCTAACTGGGCGGCGTCCTCTACGTACCCGATCATCTTGATAACATGATCTTGTACGGGCCCTGTCGTCATCTTCGTGCCCCAGAGGTTGCTGGTAGCTTCGAACATGGCAGCTCTAGATCGCTTGCCATACAACTCTTGTGCATTAAGGAGTATGCTCTGAACATCCATATGTTCATGCTTCCTTTGCAGTTCGTTGGTCATCGAAGCTAGAGTAAGGCATCTTGCCTTCTCTGCATCCCTCTGGTACAACTTGAAGGCTTCTTTCTCTTCGTGGGTCGAATCCTCATCGGGCTTCTCCGGAGCGTCCTCGAACAATATGTATCCAATCCCAGCTAGGGAAAGGACCAACTTAATGTTCCTAAGCCAGTCTTTGTAGTTGGTTCCATCCAGCACGTTCTTTTCTACCATGTATTTTAGACCTGAGTCCATTCTGCATTTTATAGATATTTTAGTTAGTATATGTTCGTAGTATAGTTTTAATGGTTTTAATAAAACTATATTCTCCCACTAAATTTATTTAAAGCCATAATAATAAACAATTTATTATAAAATAACATTTGTGAGAGAGGGATCCGACTACCCTGAGTCTGACAACCTTGAGTGTATCTCAACAAGTTGTCCGACTCTGCAGTCGGTAGACGAACTCGTCGTCAATCATATTTACTATGATTCCCTATCAATTTTACCCCTAGTCATTTGTGATCATGAGTGTGCTCAACCGGATCACAATGGCTAGCCTAGTCGGACCCTTGTTTTCGTGTCTAGCCTGACTTGCCCCTTTGCTCGGTGTATGCACGACGCGCCGGTTTGGGTCAGGTCTTAGACTACATTCTTGGTTAAACTTACGTCGAAGCTCGAGGGATGAGACAACGGTTTCAGTCAGGTTAAGATGTCAATCAAGAAATCGGTTTCTATAAGATTGACATGTCACGGCTTGAGTGTAGCTCAACAACCGGAACATGTTTCTTACAGTTGCCAACTCCTAAAACAAGAAGGGCTACGATTTATCTTGAACAAGATTATTATCGTATTGACTTAGGTATAGTCGATGGACTTACATAGTCATGAATCGACTCCTTGCGGTCCAGCGGACGCGGCCATGGAATTGACTAAGCCAGGACCACTTGTTACCCAGTCTAGCTAGGTTGGTCCAAAAACTTTAGCCAAGCACATTGACCGACATCATGATCCATTGAAGGAGTTGTCATCAATCTTATGTTTTCCAAACAACTAAATGGCTTTTAATTAAGAGAACTAGTTAATCCTTATCAACTAGTTGATCCTAAAATTCAAAAAAAATTTCATATTGGTTGAACATCTTTTATTAAGTCCATATCAACTATAAGGTTCTTCGTTCAACTTGCTACCCCAATCTAATTAGGATTTTAATAAAACAATTCAACATTGTTTTTTTTATGAAAATCATTTAATTGAACGTTTTAATGATTTGATTTACAAAACAAATGGACTACCCTAATCTGGTATTAGGTTCGATGTTGTTTTGTTTTATCAAATATAGCATGTCACTGTCATATTAAAATTTCATCTTATAAAATTTTAATGGCTAACCTAATAAGGTTTGTGAATACATTATTCAACATGAAATGAAATAACTAACTTATCCGCATAAAAGAAAATTTCATTTTAGTGACATATAAAGTGTATTTGCAAGTTTAAAATTTATCTACATAATACAAACATGCAAATCTAAATTTTAACACTTAAAATTAAAGATTAAAGATTTAAAGCCTCCATAAAAATTTTATCGCATAAAACTAGGTCGTACAAAATTATCTAATAATTTTTTTTAAACCTAGGCCTTTAAAATTTTTAACCTTATTTCTAAAATTAAAATATCATATAATAATTTTAGAAACAACTATGTAATAAAAAGAAATTAATTTATGTTTCATCTCATGAAATAAAATCATTTCTATTACTTACATCTTTTAAAACAATTTTAAAACTCTTTTAAAACTTTTAGAAATCTTTTTAGAAGCTTTCAAATAAAGTTTCTTATGCGTTGAATACCATAATTGTCTTTTATACTTGTAGACTTGGATGTATATAAGGATATTTGTATGGTTGACTATTGTATGAATATTTATATTGAATACTTTGAATGTTATATGTGTATATTGATATGGAGTTGTTGTGTCATAAGTATATAAGCTGTATATTATATATGTGAATATTTGGATTAAATAATTTGGATGTATGCCATTGTATTAACATATGGAAGTTGTGTGGTGTTCTATTGATTTTGTATTAATAAGTAGCTTGTATTTATAGTAGTGACCATATTGTATTGTATTAGGGATTGTGTGATATATTGGTATTTAGATTGATATGAATATGTAGTATGTATGTACATGTGTTAAAATGAATGTATTGGATTATAATTTGGATGTGTGTAAATTATTTTGTAGTGAATATATACTCTTATGTTTTGGTATGGATAATGGTAGTGTATATAATTAGATATGTATTAATTATTTGTTCGTGCTTAATTTGTTGTGGATTATGCAATCTGCCATTGTATATATGTAATAGTATATTAGTATATGGATTAATGTGTGTATTAATAAGTGTCACCATATTGTTGTGTGTATGTCTTAAGGAGTTTTTGTAATTATTTTGTAATATTGTATAATAGAGGGTGTTTTATGTAAAATAGGTTTTAGAGCTTGATGAGAATTATAGAATTGTGTGAGGGGGTGTTTGCTTATTTGGTTGGAGTGATTAGGTGTCTTTATTAGGGGATTGATTAGTGTCATTTGGGGTAGGTAAGATGAAGATAGATCATGACACCTCACTTGATGACTCACCATTAATTCCTCTCTCTTAATCTCTCTTTCATTCTTTCCTTTCTCTAGGCCGAGAGCTATGCCTCTCTTTTCCCCCATGTTGCCGTGAGCATCATTTTACCCCTCTCATTTTCCTTTTAATTTCTTTCCATATTAGCATGTCATTCAATGGAGATTATGAGGAAGGAGAAGAAATAAAGGAAGGATGAATTAAAAGAGCAGAATTAAAGGAAAGGAAAGGAGACTTTAAAGGGGGGCAAACTAGGAAAGAAAGTTGGCTCTTGAAAGGGAAGTTAACACCTTTGGTAGGAATCTAACCTTTACATGGAATTTTATTTTCATCATGTAGTATACATGTTCTTTTAATTGAGCTAAATATATTTTTATTACACAAATTGTAGTTCACTCTTTAATTGTTTTAATATTTGATGAAGTTCTTAAATACACATAATTGTTGTTAGCCACCATGTTCATTCTTAATTTACATGTCCTCTTAATGAATGCTATATGTTTCATATGCTTTGTGGTTGTTAATAGTATTGTTATTTATATTCATTGTGGAAACTAGTTATGGTTAATATTAACCTTCATGTCATCATTCTTGCAAGCTAATGAGAATTATGTTCGATTTCCATAACACTTCTTGTGACATGAATAATTACTCTTATCATGATGTAATATTTCGGTTATGATGGCTAAGAACAAATTGTGACAAGAAATTGATATAGAAGTGTGGCTATGGGTCTTGTGATGTGAAGGAATTTTGTGTATTCTCTTGTGATATAATCGTTAGCAAAGAAGGATGGTATGAAGTGTGATTTTATTGCCATGGCTAAGTTGGCTAAGGTAGGAGGTTGGCATAGATTTCTAGGTCTATGTGTGATGAAAAAGGGATGCACAAGGAGATGCATGGCCTTATGAGAATGAGTAATGAAATTTGAAAGAAAGAAAGAAAGAAAAGACTAGGAAGCCATGCCAAAGCACTCCTTAGCACTTTGTCCATGACAATATCATTTTATTTTCATGTCCATCACTAATATAACCAAATTAATGAATGGATCAAGTGTTGTTATTAAGCTCATTCATGAAATTGTTACCATTATGCTCATTTATGATATTATTACCATTTTTGCTCGCATGCTCATTGTAATGTTACATGGTTATTTATGTTCACTTAATATGCCCATTTAGTTGTCTTTTAATTCAAGTTAACATGCATGCTCTATTATTTATGTACCTTCATGTTACTCTTGTCACTCGCATCATGCAATAGGGGGAAATAACATTCCATATAAAGGTGTAGTATTCCTACTTGGACACGCTGTGACGTGCTCCTCCCCGTGGTTTTTTTCAGGTATATCAGAAGAACTTTCCAAGAGAGTGTGGACTGGTATCTTGAGTTTTGGGGTGTAATTGTTATTAATGTTGTATTTTGGGAAGTTCTATGTAAAGTTGTTGTTGTAAACATTGTTTCATTTATATAGTATGACTGATATTATTCCTTTGTATATTGTCTTGTGTTGTCTGAGTTGATTTTGGGTTTGGAGCATTGTCCGTACTTCCCAGCATGTGCGTAGTGGCCTGCTGGTTTTATTTGTATCTTTGTTCTCTTTCTTTCTACGTAACACTCGCCTCTTCGGGAATACCTGATACGGATTCGTACTTATCCGGTATCCCGGGGACCGGGTCGTTTTTATGTAACTAAAGAAAACTTTTAGATTTCAAAAATAAAATTTTCTATAAGGTTTACATAAACTTTAAATACCCTTTAAAAATTTTTAATGTCTCATAATAAAAATTTATAAAGTATTTAAAACATAGGAGACTTCTTTTAGATTTATCGCATAAAAATAATTTGTCCCAAAATTAAAATAAATTTCCGTGTTGCAAAATTAATTTTTGAAACACAAAAATATTTTCAAAACTAATTTAACATAAAGCTAAAAAGTTTTGCACATGGAAGCTAAGCATTTTTTTAACAATTAAAAAGTCGCTATAGTAGATCTATAGCATAATAATGGCTCTGATACCACTGTTGGGATTTTGGCGGACCCCCAGAGCTCGGATCCGTATCCGTCCTAAGTCGGACGGACCACGGAGGCATAAAAGCGCAGCGGAAAACCAGAAATCAAAATTTCTACACTAGCTAAACTATTTAGCTAGGCTTTGGGGAGCCAGAACCTAGCCCGATCTATGCCAACTTGGAGTGGGTCTGACCACCCCAAGAAGGATCTACACTAAAGCGACTAATTAAAATTACACTAGAAAACGCTTAACCACATACCCGGAATCTTGGCCCTGGAGCAGGCAAGATGTACCGCACCGTCTTGAGAAGCTCCTCGTAGCCGAGCCGCGTTGACCCGATCTGCCTGAGCCGCCTCGCACCCTCGCACCGATCCGCCCGAGCTGCTTTCGCCTTCGAGCCGATCACACGCGGTAGAAAGTTTCACTTGAGAAGAACCCGCGTCTTAGACGTCCGGATCAGATCCAAACCCCCTTCGTAGTCGTTCTAGGACTACTCCGGAGAATAGGAAAATAGAGAGAGAGATTTAGTCGTCGATCGAGCTTGCTATAAAATCTGGAGCTACTCGATCGTTGACTGGTGTGTGTTTCAACGAGGAGAGTGCACCCCTATTTATATAGGGAGTGAGCACTCAACCTCTCGTTGCGGGCAATGTGGGACAATTCACATGAAGAGAAAAATTCAATTAAGCCATTTGGCTTAATTTCAACTTTAAAGTTAGCCTTTCACAAAGTCAAACTTTAACGAATTAATTCTCCTCGCATACTAAACTTCAGACACCAAACAAGCTATCAATCAGAAGAGCTTGGAATGGTGAACGCGTAGGAACTGACGGCGACGAATTTCGACTTCGTTTGACCCCTCAAACAATTGCTCAAAGTTTAGCAATTTCTCAAAATTCGTAGCCGTCATTAGGGGTTTCAAAAAAACCTAATTTGACTTAAGTTGCGGGCGCGCCCGCTAGACTTAGCGGGCTCGCCCGCCCAAGGGAGCAAGGGCGGGCCGCTGGCCCGCTGGCCTGCTGCTGCTGCAGGCGGGCGCCCGCTGCGTGCAGCGGGCGCCCGCCCGCCGTGCAGCGGGCCACGCCCGCCGCCCCGCCCGCCGTGCAGCGGGCCCCGCCCGCCGTGCAGCGGGCCACGCCCGCCGTGCAGCGGGCCACGCCCGCTGCTGCAGCAGGCGCTCGCCCGCTGCACACAGCGGGCCACGCCCGCTGTGCAACAGTCGTGTGCCCGTTGCAGCCAGCGGGCGTCGCCCGTTTTGCCTTTGCACATGGGCCTTTTGGCCCAGTGGGTCTAACCCACTTCTCTTTGAACTATTTCTGCGTTTCTGGACTCGTTTGAGCTCCGATTTGGACGCGGTTTGAACCTGTGTTTAGACCGGGACGATCCCGTCATCCAGGTAACCCTTTCCAACAAGTTTGTTCCTACTAAATTCGTCGTAACTAATTTACAACACGTTTAGTCAAAGTTAGCATCTAATGCAACGTTGTGTCCCTATTGCTAATGCGACTAACTTTCACAACTTAACTTGTGAATATCATCAAATGATATTTCTCTCTATTCTATATTCCTATTACTAAGACACGAACACTACTCGGTGTGAGACCCTACAGCCTGACCTTACTACAGGTTGGGGCTCGAAACCCCTAGACGACGGTCACTACGAGCAGTAGCTGTCGTCCCTGTTTCAGAGTCATCATAACGTGATCGACCCGTGACAAAATTATCATAGGGTTTGCATTGGTTGTGTCAGTGATGAATTCCGTTAGCTAAAATCCCTTCGTCATGATTGTGTTATTGTTGGCCTAGGGTATGGTTTTCTGTCAACCCTATTAGACAACATTGGTCAGTATACGGCGGTCTTTATTGTATACACGTTGTACTACTTACAACGTACCCCGGCCGAGGATTAACATAAAGACCGTACTGAGCCTGTAACACTAACTTCCCTTTAATGGAAGTGACGAATCCCATCTTAGTCACTTACTCACCTCGAAAGCTTCAGGTGCAGCCCAACCTAAGATCTTTCATCAGGACTTGTCCTCGAAGCTAGATCATGGGTCTAAGCTACACCGTTCTCTCACAGGTCGATACAGATGACTTCAGGTCTTAAGGATCAACTAACCTATCATCACCCAAGAGTTATTAAAGACAGATCATTAAAGTTAAACATTTAATAACTCTAACTTGGTCGTTCAGTGAACTCATTCTCCAATGAGCACCTGTGTCTCGTCTCCGACTTCACCAAGTCGAATGACTATGAGATCATCATTACCCGAAGGTAAGACGAAGACACAGTGATCTATCCGATGTGTCGATATCCAGTTCTCGACACATCTATGATCACGAACTGTTTAAGACTTACGTTTCTATTCGGTCGCTTACTTACTCATAATCGAGATCTCATCTAGATATGTAAGGACCTAACTATAAGTCTATGGATATTATCTAAGTATATTAATATAAATGTTTTTATACTTAGAATAATACGTACCATATACGGTATGAACAAGACGTATAATCATGATAAATTGCCTTATGGGCATATATCTTCCTACACACTGTGGACATGGGTGAGAAGGCGGAGGATGTCGGCTACATTTCGCTCGAGAGCGAGGAAACAGGGATGGGAAAGGAAAAAGGTAGATTGATCTGAGGGTGATGACGAGGATGTGCCAATGCACAAAGTAGCCATCTCGAGCTCGAGAGCGAGGCGAGCAGAAGTGGCACGACGCACGGCAGAGTGTTTGCCGGTAGCAGTGGTCGTGTCGACATGAGAGGCTAGGCCATGCAGGGCTGTGATCAGGGCCTTGGAAGAAACAACAGTAGCAGCCAGGGTGGTGGCACTGGGTCCAGCCCCAGGGTCTCCTCTGAACTCAGGAATATCCTGCTCGCCCATGTGGACAACAGGGGAAGGTGGTCTAGGAGCGTCAGGAAGAATAAACTGAAGGTGTAGCCCCCCCCCACCCACACACACACACAAATTCAGGATCATGTGGGAATGACCAATCTGCCGGAAGCTCAATGGTTACACGATCAGGATTCGACAGAACGGTATAAGATGCAGGGGGTGGCTTAGTGGAAAGCAAACCGACCGCCACCTAGCGGCTTGATCATGTGGGTGTGTCTCAGGACATCGATGTCAAGATGGGTAGATCCTGGGACACGGGGCAAATCGGGGGGAAAATCGATGTTGAAGGGTGGGTGTAGGGCAATGATAGTGATGAGGCCACCGCAACAATATTTTCCTTTACGGCTAATATCAACAAGCTTTTGAATTAGCCACGCATCGGCATTGATGTGTATGTATGGTGCCTCGAAAGTGATCCCGTCAATACCGGGGATGAAAGGAAAAGTCATCGCCCATAAAATGAAGAGATCGGGGATGGTCACGGTGCCGGACTCATCCCGTGGAAAGAAAGTTCTTGAGATATCCGATGGGCGAGGCGGAAGACTAGGTGGATAATAGAAGAGGCCTTGGCCTTGCCCCAAGGATAATGATCGTGTAATGTGAGGCATTTACCAAAAGAATTCGACATCAAAGTCGTGATTCAATTCATTGGGAAGGGAGCTGCCTTCAAGATTGGGGAAACTGAAAATATCGTTGATGGTGGTCAAAGGGGCACAGAAATTTCGGTTTTGAAGGTGAAAAGCTATATTTGACCCTGGCTCGATCTTGATAGTGGAGAGAAATTCTAGTGTGAGCACGGGGTAGGATTGAGCATGGGCGTGGAGGAAACCAAGCCAACCCAAGTTTGCGAATAAAGACTCGACTTCGGAGTAAACTCCAAGAGCAAATAGGGTTTGATCGTGTGCGAACTTGGTGGCGTGGTGAGGGCGTTAGACCAAGCGAGAGAAAAAATCCTTGTGGGCTTGGGTCATAAAGCGAATACCTTGAGGTCCAAGCAATGGGTCTCTCGTATGAATGATAGGTGGGGGTGGTGGTTGGGTAGGCAGTGGTTGAGGAGCACGTCCACGTGTAGGACGTGTGGATCGTTGTCTCTTGCGAGACGGCTCCTGATCCACCATGGGTCGCTTACCCTTATTTTTGTCTTTTGCCATGATGTTGTAGCGATTTGGTGTGATATACAAGATGATATGTGGGTGCACGCAACAAATGACAAACTGACAAAATAAAAATTCCTGGGAAATATAATAATCAAGTTATGGAGCGAGTTTACCTAGCAATGATGTGACTCCTAGCTCCCAAAAGATCCCATAATGCACGAGGGAGTGATCCAGGGAGCCGTCGCATGCTAATCCTAAGGAAACAGAATTTTTGAAAATTGGGGAGATTAGGGCTAAGGTTTTGAGGGGTTTGCGGTTTGAACATGGTCGATGGAGGGGCCTTGATGGTGGGGAAGTAGTGGAGGGAGTGGGAAAGTACGATTAGGAGCAGTAGGAGTGATGGGGAAGATCGTTTTCGAAGAAGTCGAAACGAACCGCTCGAATGGATTTTTCGGAGGTCGGGTGAAATGGAAGTTGGGTGGGGGTTGATATATATAAGTTTTGGGTGAACCGATCGGGTGAAAATCACCAGATCGGATGCATCAATTTTCAAAAAATCTCTTGGATTAGCAGCTACATGTCACCTGATCGGGTAAGATCTCACCCGATCGGTTGACCGTTCTCCGAAAAACTTCCCAAGCCTTTGTTTTCTTCACCCGATCACCGACCCGATTGCCGACTTTATCACCCGATCGGTTCATCCTTCAACTGAAGCTGACCACTTACTGAAATGATCTACCCATTCATGCACGTCTCCACTCTAAGGTCATACTCACTCATATGGTCAAATGAATTCACCCCCCAAGCTTAGCTTGAGGCATCACATCTAAAGGAATATGATAGTGGAAAATGGGATTTTTGCCTTGGTTTTCCCAAGTATTTTGTGGCTCCAATAATGAGATAGAGAAATATCTTTCTTTTTCTTTTTTTGAACATTTTGTTTCTCATTTTTCTTCTAGGATTTTTGTAGGAGCAATTTGATTTGTATTTTTGATTTTTGGCTCCTTTTTGGATTTTTGGACTTTTTGGATCAACCTTTTTCTTTTGTAGGGATTTTTGGGAAATAGATGCGATATAAGTAGCTTTAGGAGGTGAACTTAAGTGACATGTAGAGAATAAAAAGATATATGTGGAGAAAGAAATAATGTAGCACTCGGTTCACTCTAAGATGTGCACGAACGGTTCAATAAAATAATACTTCAACTAAAACTCATATGTAAGCATGGATATTCTCAATCATCTCAATAAAAAGTGAAGTCAAGCGGTAAAGCGTACAATCATATCAAGCATGCAATAAAAGGTGAATAAGACTATAAAACTGATGCTTCAGATATACTAATGATGCATGAATCTTGGTGCATTTCCAACAAAAGCATACTAAACACTAATCCATGCATTCAGTTTCAATTAATATCATGTATTCATATAGAAGAATCATCAAGAGAAATAGATTTGCAAGCACATGTGAATATCAAGACTATGGAATACTCTAAGTAGCATGGCATGGAATAATAAGCAATGTGATGGTTGGTAAAGCAATAAGAGATATCATCATACAAAACTCATCTAGCGGAATAAGAGAAAGGAAAATAAAGAAATAAAAATAAAAGAGAGGAAAGAAAAGAAAAACAAGCACACAATATGATGCATGAACCTACATAAAAGGAAAATAAGATGGAAAAATCAAAAAGATGATGCAAAATTTTTGAAAATTTCTAAAAACCCTAAAAATAAAGTAAAAGTGCAACTAAATGGCATGGAAATACACTCCCCAAGCTTAAACTTCACATTGTCCTCAATGTGATCATAAAAGGAAAAATATGATGAACAACGATAAATATCGGGGAGGTGAATGAAAAATGATGAAATGAATGACATGAAATCCTAATGCAACTACATGCACATGCAATGATGCATGAGAGCGCCTTCCCCCAAGCTTATCCCAAACAATCCTATTCAAATGACTCGATCGAAAATGTCACGGCTGCACTAAGCGGGATCAAGTCAACCGAATAAGAAAGTAAGGTTTCACTTGAAAGAAATGCTCGATGGTGGTGAGCAAAAGGATGTGACACATCAAAATATGAAGAGGGCAATTAATATATATAATGGGTTTGGGGTGTAAAAAATTTTTGTTGCCGTCATATGAGGTGCTATTTATTCAATCAAATCTATACGGTCCTCTCGCTGTCGAGAGGATTCGTTTTTATTGAACGCATAAAATTTCTACACTACTGGATTGATATAACCTATAGCAAAAGGCGGATCCAGTATCTTTGCCGGTGCAGGCAACTGCTCCAACTGCTCCTTCTGTGGCTCCGCCAGACGCATGTGTCCACGGACTCCAATGAACCCCAGCAATGCATCCCCCAGCATTCCCACAAAGACTCCACTTGTACCCTGCAGAGAATAGGATGCATCAGTTCGCTGCAAAAATTTCACACTCATAATAAAAGTATTCCAAATAGGATCGTCTATAGAAATATATGAAATAAATAGTGGTGGACGATACTTCCCTGAAAATAATTCAATATCCTCTTGCGATGTGATATCTATCTTCGTGGTATCCTCTCTCAGCTGCTCAGGTAACTCTGCTCCCAAATCAATTGAACTACCGCTCTCCTCTCGTTCGCACCTGCCATCAAAGGATAAGTCAGTGTATAAACAGGTGTCACAAAAGGATTCATCAAATATACTTCCCTGAACGTGGGTATCCCAAGGTAGCTCTTCTCGAGCGTTGATCTTTTCGATGCATGTTTCGATGACTTCATTCATTGGCGGCTGAGGGACTCTGTCAACTTCCAAATACAGCTTATCATTTCTAATATCGACCCTAATGCTGCCTTTGATTGTTCCTTCTGGGGAGAGTTGATCAATGATGTAGGTGGAAAATAGTTGTTCAATGTGGTCCTCTATATTGATGGCAATAGGTCCCGTGGTCTGAACTTCATCCACGAGTTCCTCCAGTAGGGATGCAAAAGTTTCATCGTGTTGCAGATCAGAGTCTGTACTCATCATTGCACTTTCTGGATAACCTGATCAACAAAGACAAATACCTGAAGAAAAATATCAGTGGCACAAGAGAATATAGAAATGATAATAATGGTGGTGAGGGTGAAAATTTCTTTTTGTTAATTTTTTCCGTAGTCTAATCAACCTAATTGTGACAAATTGGCACCCAACGGGAAACACCTCCCCGGCAACGGCGCCAAAAACTTGATCGGCCCCCGGATGTACACCCAGAGAGCGATTGTAGTTTTACCGCAAGCGCACGGCGTAGTGGCGAGCGGGTATCGAACACGAGGAGGTGGTGTTGGCTCCAAACTATCCTAGGTTGGTTTGACTACGAATGTTTTATTGGTGGAGTTGTTATGGAATGATATAATGGAAATGGTAGTGGATGTTGGTGTCGGTGATAAAGAAGTCGGATAAAGTATCGATTCAAATTTAATACAATAAAAGAGTCTAGAGCTAGGGAATCCCCACTACGGATCGTCATACATCATTGTAAATAGTGAATCTCAATATTACTAGGCTTGTGTTAAGGTGAACTAGTCGTAACTGAATAGAGAACCAAGCTCACACTCTCGCGCTATTGCCGGTCTATAGCAACCTAGGATAGGGCCCAATCTCTTGCAAACCCTAGCCTAAGCCACTAGCATTAGGATCGACATCATCGTTCAATCGCCCCTCGAGCCCACTCTTGTGCAAACTCGAGTTACGATCTAGGTTGTGATAGTTCGTATTCGTCCAATCTCTTGCAAACGAATATTGGTATAGATTTACAATAAAAATCCTAGCTTTGGTCCAATCTCTTGCAAACCAAGACTAGAGAATCTCGATTATAAACCTAAATCGAATATCTAGGCCTTCCCATCGATTAGAATCCAATCTCTTGCAAACCCCAATCGATGGAAATCCCTAGCTATCCATGACAAATCGATCACAACCTAACCTCCTAGCAATTCTAGCAATTTAGAAATTCATTCATCACAAATCTGAAATTAGATCCATAGGGTTCATCCACATGCCCTAGAACAACAAATCTACTCAAGCATAGCAATAACAATATGAGAATCAATAAAAATCATTGCTTGCATACAAAAAGATAGAAAAACAAAAATTCAAATAACAAGAACAAAATACTTAGCTTTGATGAAGATCTTCAATCCAAATATAAGCTTTTAGATCCAAGAGGGGGCCTAGGGCATGGCCTAACCTCTAAAATAATCACTAATAAAACATCATGGAACCCTCTCTAATGGTGGCTACAAACCCCTTATATAGTCTCCCCAAAACCCTAGCAAATAACCCTAGAAAACCCCTCAAAATCGTGCCCAAAAATAGCCCTAACGGCAACTTAAAATCTGGGCCCGCCGCCGACTCGGCCGAGTGGAACATGTGACTCGGCCGAGTGGAAATTCCAGCACTGCCGCATCAACTTACAGAAATTCCTCAGATTTTAACCGACCTCCGATTGACGCATTCTTGGCGGCGTTGGAATCATCATGAAGTCTACTATCCATAAAAAATATGAGAAAAATACTTTGATTTCTAGAATGATAGCAGATTTCAAAAGCGTGAATGACTGTCTGAAAATCTGGGCGATGCGTGTCCTCGGCGTCACTCGGCCGAGTGGGATTCTTCACTCGGTCGAGTAAACTTCTTTACTCGGCCGAGTGATAGACCCTGTAGAAAAACAGTAACTTCGAGGTCCTCAGGGGTCTGTCTCCGGGGGTGGCTCGGCCGAGTAGCTTTCATCATTCGGCCGAGTGGTAATGTGTACTCGGCCGAGTAGGCCATCGACGGGTCTCTGGGAATCGCAGTAGATTCGGCCTCTTCTCTGGAAAATTTCCCTGACGTACTTGGGCGAGTGAGCTTCCTCACTCGGCCGAGTAGGACGTTGTCATTCGGTCGAGTATACGCTGAAAAACATTGTGCACGTATCCATTCTGGTCGGCCGGGTGGGCTTTCTTGCTCGGCCGAGTGGCATGCTGTAAATGCCCAATCTTCTCCGTTCCTCCTCCTCATCACTCCTATGAAGTTCCTTCTTCTTCCACTCATCCTCCATCGCCGATAAGTCTGCAAATGAGCCGTGGGCGACGCTCCGGTACATGTGCAAGTCCTTTAAGCTCATTTTTGCTCCCGATTGCTCCATATTTCCTGAAATCCGACAAAAACAAGAAATAGTGAAAAGTAACGCAATATCGTCAAATACTCGTGAAAATCGCAATATGAGCAATCAAAATGGCGTGAAAACATGCAGAAAAAAGGTGTAAAACATGGACCGATCAGCAAGGTCATCCCCGTAGGTTCCAGTTCACCCATATTAATCCTTCTGTAGAGTGAGAGGGGCATCAAACTTACACTTGCTCCCAAATCAACAAGTGCTCTATTGATAGAGACTTCCCCTATAGAGCACAGAATCGAAAAACTTCCCGGGTCTTTAAGCTTCGGCGGATTTGCTCGTTGAATCAAAGCGCTACATTCCGCCGTAAGGACCACCTTTTCCTTTCTTGTCCCATTCGTCACTAGGTCCTTCAAAAATTTCGTCTACGATGGAATAGTCTCAATTGCTTCTAGAAACAGGATCTGAAGACTTAGATCCTTCACCTTCTCAAAGAACCTGCCATATTTTTCGTATCTTGGCCTTGGCAAGCCTTTGCAGAAATGGAACCGAAGGCTTAAAACCCCTCAAGTCTTCACCGTCATTCTTGTTTCTTTTCTCAGATTCTTCTTTCGGAGTCACGGGGTTTGATGTTGAAGCTTCGTTGTCGTTCCCCTCCATATCCAGTTGCACATTGACAATGTGTGCTTCATTATCTTTCTCAGCCTCCCGTACCGGAATCTTCTTTCCTCTCCACAGAACAATAGCGCAGACATTCGCTTGACCATGTGTCAAGGCTAAGGTTTGGCTTGGTCCCCTAGGATTCACCTCCGGTTGACCCGATAGTTGTCCTTGTGCCTTTTGGAGGTTGGCTACTTGTAACCCCAACTGGGTCACTTGGTCGGCCAAGGATTTCTACCCAAGCTGTAGTTGTTGAGTGATCTTCTCCTGATTCGAAATGTACTGAGCCAGGAGGTTCTCAATCGAAGAGACCACTCATTATTGATTGTACTGTTGTTGCTGGGGCAGAGGTTGCTGATGTTGAGGAGGAAACTGTTGATACACTTGTTTAGGCGTAGGAGGCTGGTATTGTTGTTGCTGAGGAGGTTGCTGAAATTGTTGGTAGGGTGCCTTGTATCTAAAATTTGGATGATTCCGATTGTTGGGAGAATATCCAGGATTTTAGAACTTGTTCTCGGTGGATAGGGCACATTTCCCATAGGATTATAAAATAGGGCACTTGCTTGATCCACTGGTGCCGAAATCTCTCCAACATCGAAGTCTCCCATCACTTCAGTTTCCACGGTCGCTACTTGTTGTGGGTTAGCAGCACTGGCTCTAACCATAAACGCTGAAATTTGAGTGAAAAGCAAATCGAATTTGCTTGACAGCTTGTCCACTTCCTCAACCCGATGCATGCCACCAGCTTTTGGCGTAGCACGCTCATCACTCAACCTCTCATTGTTGGATGCCATGTTCTCCAAGATAGTTCCGGCATCCACTTCCTTTCTTGACATGAAAGATCCACCCGCTGCGACATCCATAGAGGACTTCAAATCGTCCTTCAGTCCATTATAAAATAGGTTGATGATCTGCCAACAGGGGAGCTCGTGGTGAGGACACTTCCTCTGCATTTCTTTGTACCTCACCTATGCTTCATGTAGCGACTCATGGCTAGCCTGGGAGAAAGAGTAGATTTCGCTTCTTAGCTTCATCTTCTTCCCCGGAGGAAAGAACTTGTTCAGGAATGCATTCGAAAGCCGCTCCCAGGTTGTGAAAGTGTTGGGATCCTTCCCCCTCAGCCAATTCTTCGCTTTATCCCGTAGAGAGAACGAGAATAATCTTAACCGAATAGCCTCGGTCGATACGCCATTGATCTTGAATGTCTCACACTTCTCTAAAAATGAATCTAAGTGCTCGATGTGATTCTCCATGGGAGCTCCAGAAAATTGGTCTTATTGGATCCAAGACACAAGTGATGGCTTCAACTCAAAGTTTTCGGTCGTAATGGCCGGAGGTTGAATTGTCACGCCCCGCTCCCAAAACGACAGAAGTGAGACGTGACAAAGGTCTGCATGGACCGAGGCTGATTAGTCCAGACCCAATAAGCGTTTGTGAGGTACTCCAAAGCATTAAACAGGTCCCTGCATATAAAGATACGGAACAACAAAAGTACAGAAAGGGAAAAGCATTCATTAATATAAAGAGATAATATCCAGCGAGTACAAAAGTCTAAACAGATGCCCAACATGGCTACAACAGCAAAAAAGGAAACTAATGGTGCCACACACCCAGCCTAAAATAGAAAGTAAAGAGTGATACGCACCCAAACTACGAACAACGAAAACTCCAAGGTCAACAACTGAGGAACCCCTAAGACTGGTCCTCACTCGGGTCGTACTCCTGATCAGCAACGTACTCCTGCTCCAAGTCCTCTGGCACTGGCTCATCCACGTACTCTGGCTCAACACCTGACATACAGTACCCAAGAGAAAAGAAACTGTACATCAGGTAAAGTCTACAAGTAGAGATGAGAGACTCTACTGCAAGTGTAAAGTAATTTAAGAGCAACATTTTACTGGTTGATTAACATGCTGTTGTGATGACATGGCAGTTATACTATGCAAGAAGTAAAGCGGTGCAGGAAAGTAAATGTGACAGGCAGTAGCTATAGCGTGTGCTACCAACTACGGGACTAAGCTAGATGGGACAGGACAACCAAGACAACCCATCATCCCCGGCAACGGTGCCATAAAGCTTGACGCCACCCGCGTTTGTGCGTTTGTGCCTGTGCAATATGTGTTTGGGGCGTGAGATTTAAATATTTGTAACTGCAAGCGCACGGTGTTGTAGTGTGGCTTGGGGGGTCGAACTCAGGGAGGCGTGGTTTTGCTTGTGTCAAGAAGGATCAGATTCACCCCATGGGCGAGCTAGCCCGAATCGGATGATGGGTTGTCACGGAAAATGAATGCGAAGGATAAACAATATGAAGGGAAAACCCGGGACTTCGGTTTCCACCCTATCGTGAGATTCTCGCCGATACGGCCTACGGGTAGGATAGCGATCGGAATTAGGGTCTAATGGTGAGATGTTGCCTCTAAGAGTGGTACCAGCGTCCCATGGGCCTGATATTCCGGTCGGTGACCAGGATGATACGCTGGACTTCCCGGGTTCGGTCAGTGGGCATTCCCATGTCCATTAACACCGACCGACTCCGGGAGCACTAAGCTCGCAATGATAACTCCCAACATCTCGTCATGCCGCTCCCGCGCGCTAGGATTCGGCGTCTACGCTAAGGGCGTGAGCTATGGCTAGGGGGTCAACCGCCAAGTTTATTCCCCCTTGGCCCAACAGTCAAAGGCGGTCTTTTTCCCGCCGATGACAATAAAACACCCTGCGTAACCGGTAGATTCCTAATCCCTATCGATTTCCTAATCCTATGGACGCATCGGGGAGGACCCACGAAGGGGTTTCCACCAAAATCCCAGATTTGGGAACTACTCACACATATTTACTAAAAAGCAATCTAAATCAAAATCGACCGTTAGAAACATGATCAGGCAATTGAAAATTAGTAAGAGCAATGCAATTAACACTATATTAAAGTTTAACAAAGATCAGACAACTTACTAATATCTGAAAAATTACAGCCGTCAAGAGAGAGAAAAAACAGCAAAAAATAACAACTCCAATTTCTGGAAAACCTAGGGGTCATATATATAGAATACGATATCACCCGATCGGTTGAAAAGTCAACCGATCAGGTGACCTGCTTCGTTTCTTCGGCAGTTCAGCACGGGACTTCACCCGGTCATGTGGCACGGTCGGTTGAGGGTTGAAGCTGATCGGTTGGATCTTCGTGCCGTCGGGTGAACCGGTCGGTTGAGCTCTCCGTGTCTTGGCTTCGGGGAATTGGCTACAGGTGAACCGATCAGGTGAAGGTCAACCGATCGGTTGGTGTCACGCCCCACTTCCCAAAACAACGGAGGTGAAGCGTGACTAAGGCTCGCTTATGCCAGAGCTGAGAAGCCCAGACCCAATAAGCGTATGTGTGGTACTCCAAGTCGAAGGTAGAGGTCCCTGCATGTTAGTACAGAACAATAAAAGTACTGAAGGAGAAAGACAATCATTATATTCCAAATTATTTATCCAAAGTACTGAGTCCAACAAAAGCCTTAGTCGGCTACAACGACAGAAAGAAAACTACTGGTGCAAGCACCCAACCTAAACAGAAGTAAACGGTGCTACGCACCCAACAACTAAGATGGAACCTCTGGATAAGCAATGGAGATCTCTAACTCTGGTCCTCCTCGGGCACATACTCAGGATCGGCGTCCTCCGGCCTACGTCCTCGGGTAGCTCTGCCTGGTCGTCGTACTCCGGCTCGACACATGACGTACAGCACCAAAGAAAGGAACTGTACGTCAGGTAAAGTCTACAAAAGAAGGTCAGACTCTACTGCAAGTGTTCTAAACTATTAGACATCATTTTACTGGTTGATTAGCATGCTGGGGTTATAACTGAGAAGTAAAAGAAGGAAGTAACGCAGTAGGAAAAGTAAAGCGTAGCAAGCAGTAGTCGGTAGCACACGATTATAACTGAGAAGTAAAAGAAGGAAGTAACGCAGCAGGAAAAGTAAAGCGTAGCAAGCAGTAGTCGTAGCGTGTGCTACCGACTACGGGACTATCCTAAAGGTGACAGGACAAGACGGAACTAGACAAGACAAGACGGACAGGACACGTGAGACACGAAGGGTTTGTTGGAAGCAACGATCTAGGAACCTGGTTTGCTGATGACAAACGTGTCGGTATATATAATGTGTGTGCTCAGTGTGTTTCAGGCTCGGCGAAACAATGTATTCTCAGTATTTGGCGAAATTGCTATTCGTATAGCACATTGGGAGAGATGGAGCGTGTGTGCACAAAGAAGTTTGACTTGGTCAATGAAGAGCAAAATTGCTATTTGTATAGCACATTGGGAGAGATGGAGCGTGTGTGCACAAAGAAGTTTGACTTGGTCAATGAAGAGCAAAATTTGGACTTGGTCCAATATGGGATGAGATGGGGATGAGAAGGGCTTGATCAAATCTTTTAGTAAGATTTACAAATATTTGAATTCTTCCTAATCCCATTAGTATTGCTATAAGATCAAATAAGAATCCCAAATTGATTGACTCAACCCTATCACTAGCCAATTTCAAAATTCCTAGTTGGTTGTGTCCTCATCCTAGCCAAACTATTCCTAGCCATATTTCAATTCAAATATCCTATCTATTGCCCACATGAAAACCCTAGTCCTATAAATACCCTTTCATAGGGTTGAAGAAAAAAAGGGGCAATACAAAAATTAAAGAGGGGCTCCCCAATATAGATTGCGGCAGCCTATCCCTATCCTTGAGCAACAAGCCCCATCTCCAAGTGCTCACAAAATTTAATCAAGCCGAACCCTTCGAGCCTCCCAAAAATCAAAAAACAAAAACAAAAATCACCCTGTCTCCTCACAACAAATCAAGTTCTCTCCAAGGCAACAATTTTCTCCAAGAAAACCTCATCTTCAAAAGAGAACCGTCAGCTTCTTCAAGTTCAAGTCATCACACAAGAGGCCCTCGCCGTGAAGCATCCGCAAGCATCTGCAATTCGCAATCTCCGCGAGCGTCATCTACACAGTCAAACGTCCACACAAGCCCTCATCATCGTCGAGGAGAAGCGACGCTGCCTCGTCACGTGCTCACCGTCGTCAAAGTACTGCAGTCGACGTCACTGAGCTATCGGAGTCCATCAAAACAAGGAGATCTCGACGCTGTGAAGAAGTCGTCGTTGTGTCGCCGCCGTTGCTCAAAACCCATGCCCAACAACTATCGCTGCTGCCATTAAAGAACGACGCTGCACCGTGCCACCGACATCGGAGATCGTCGTCGCCGTTGAGTCTCGCCGCCCGTACAACATCCTTCAAGCTGTCATCACATCGTCTCCTTCACAACGGGCCTCTTCAACCACACGGGCTACCGATAAGATCTCCGCACTGCACAACGGAAATGTCGTCGCTGTCGAAGCACGCCGGTGGCTGCTGCACCGAGAAGCCATCACCGTTGCACAACGTAGGAGATCGTCACCGCCGGGAATTGATCGCTGTCGTCGCTGCCTAGAAGAGCTAGCCGTCATCCCCTGATAAAGAACAGATCCTCGCCACTGCCGTCGCCGAGAAGAAGGAGACCTCGCCGTCGCTATCCTCGTTGAAATTCTCGCCGCTGCTGTCGTGTGATGAAGTCACCGAGGACCGTCATCGATGAAGAGTTGAGACACAGCTGCAGCTGGAGTTACCGTCGCTGAAGTCTTCGCCGTCGCTCGGAGAGCCGCTGAACGTCGAAGTCGCTGCATGCCCTAGAAATCGGAGACGAAGGCGATTCTGAGATCCTCGCACTGACGTGGCTTCAGGCGAGCCGTAAGATCGGGGTTGAGGAGAATTGAACCAACGGTGTGGATCCAATCTCATCCGATCACGTGTTACCAAGTTACAGTGGCCGCCTGCTGACGTGGTATTAAAATTATTGGGAGCTACTTTGCGCACAGGCCGTTAAATAAACAGGGTTGAGCTGAATTGCTCCACGCACCGACTGCTATTTTTTAAGGAGCGTTCTGAGCGCACCGACCGGCTTATATTGGATTCTGAACTGCAATTTCTTTACGTACACACCAGTGCATATCTTGCAATCCAGGAGTCAGATTGAGACACCGTTTGCGTCAGATTGGAGCTGACGACGTGCTGATTGACAGAGACGCCTACACGGACACAAACTGAGCATTCCTAAACTCTTAAACTCTTTTATTTGTGTCTTAGTGTAACGTTCTCTGTGGGGAAACTTTTACCTGTTTTTGTGGACTATTTTGGGACTTGTCTAGTTGGGACTAGACAAGTGGGACCCAGCTTGTAACGGCCGGTACTCGCTATTCGGCATACGGCCGTGCGTATAGCAATTTCGAGAACCTGATTAGTTTTGTGCTTGGTATGTGAGTCGTGTCATTGAGTTGATAAGGCCGTAACACCTTGGTTGCATCCTTAGCAAGCCACCCCGACGTGTGCCCAACCTAGAATTACCGTCGCCTTTGGACCCCGTATCCTTTATACGTGTTACGTGCACATAGCCTTGTTCGTGCACGTATTTATTTTAGACTTCGTCCGTAACCAAACCGTATAGTGTGATATTCCGGTGTGACCCTCTCTGAGAGTATTAAAATTGTGGTGTTAATTGGGAACGTCATTTCACGGGTCGTTCTCCCATGATTTGATCCTATTTGAAGAGATGTCACGAGTTTCACGTTTGTCGCTAGACCTTTTTATTTTAATTTCGTTTCTCGACGTCGAAATTGCGATCCGTCTTCTCTGCCTTCTTGCTCTCATCGTCCCGGTCGCCCCAGTATTTATCTCACAATTTTTGGACTTCGTTTGACTCACTTTCACTTTTGACCCAACCCATTATATTTAACCCTAAGTTTTAATTCTCCCCTAAGTCTTATTCATTACAGTTTTAATCTACTTTGAATCTAGCCTGTTTGTAAACCCACTGGGCCGAACCCATGAGTCACACACGCAGCCAGATGGGGAGGGTATTGATTTTAAATTGCTTTTAAAAAAACAAAGAAAAACAAATTCTTCTAACCTAACCATATAGCCTTGCTGTACAAAACCCACACCTAGAATAACTTTTGATTATTTTTAACACCTAAGCCTAAAGCATAGCACTCACAGGCTGGCAAACCCATTAGCCCTATCTCTCTTTAAATAATATCCATACAACCTATTCTATAAGCAGCCCAAGGCCTCACGAGATGGCAGCCTAACCAACAAAGCCTACCCTATTTCTTTTAACCTAGGCCTAGGGCTTTGTGTTTCGTTTTCCCATCAATCGAACTCGCAGTGCCGCCTGCCCTTGCATTACCCACGTACGCACGCAGGGATCCCGCGACCATCCTCCTCTTCCTTCCCCGGTGACTTTCCGGCCATCTCTCACCGGAAAAGAAACCCCGCAATGCCGAAACACCTCCTCCCTCTACACACCAACCGTCGCCACTTCACAGATCTCCAGCCACGGCCAGATCTCCGGCCAGGATCGCTGTCCACCCAACTAGGCCTCGACTGCATTGCTCGGCGCTTCCCACGGCCTCCACTCGTCAGAAAACACCCCTGAAGCAAACCGCTGCCGCGCCCAGCATCCGCCGCCCGACGCTCGGCGGCTTCTCCGGTGCCCTCCGCCGCCCCGACGCGACAGTAGATCCCTCTCATCGACCATCCCCGTCGATATCTCTCGCCAGAAGCCCTTGCACGCAGCAGCACAGTTGCTGCTCATCGCAACAACGGCCACGGCGCCGGAGGCAGACACCCGCGCCCAGCTTCTCCTCCTCGCGTCGCGCTGGTCCTCGCTCAGCCGTGTGACAGCCGCCTCTCGCCTGCAAATCACAAACAGGGAAAGGAAACGATAGTCAACAGGTGAGCTTTCCTTTTATAAGTTGATATCAGAGTGATGGGCTTGGATTTGGTATACATGTGCTGAGAGGTGATAAATATGTTTATAACAATTAAGATTGGCAGCATGGTCTAGTATTAGAACTCTTTTTGAGATGTTAGTAATTGTTTATATGACCCATGTCAGTATTGGATGATAATTTTTATAGGCTAGCTACGCGACGTATATTATCATGTAAATAATATCTGCGATCATTAATACTGATATGTCACTCTTTGGAATAGAGAACCTAATTAAAATTGGTTCGTTAGACGTCCTAGGTTGCCTAATGATTTTTAGCTCCGTCGTAACGAACTTACTTGTGCACGTAGGTTATCTGTGACCTTGGACTCCTCTGGACGGTGTTTTCCTGACAGCAGACTTGCAGGCAAGTGAAACTTGTCAACTCTTGTGTAGGGCCATGTTTTTAGGCCACTTCCTTGTTTTTAGCGTAAAAGAGACTAGTCAGTGAAATGATAGCTGGCTAGACGCCTACTTGATCTAGTTTGACAACGAAACTAGATCCGTCACCTAAATTGATCTAGCTTGACAACGAAGCTAGATCCAACTCTTTAAACCTGTTAATCATGCATACTAAACTGTCACATTTACTTTCCTTATCTGTACGCACTTTTAACTGTCATGCATTGCATATTACATGTCATCCAAATTGATTGTTGCATCGTAGCACACGCTACAAAATACTTGTAC
Source organism: Scilla litardierei (assembly GCA_030789695.1). Taxonomy (NCBI): domain Eukaryota; kingdom Viridiplantae; phylum Streptophyta; class Magnoliopsida; order Asparagales; family Asparagaceae; genus Scilla; species Scilla litardierei. The sequence goes on along the minus strand of CM061134.1, from coordinate 78,408,625 downwards.
AATCAGTGTTTCCGTGTTTCCGGCTAGGTGCACCCCTAGGCCATCATGTTAAAACACTTCCTGGCTCGTGATCCAGAAGCGGGCCTCATGTGTTGGTCAAAAGCCAATGCCTGATACACGTGGAGGGGTAGGGATAAACGGTCACCTGAGCTTAGGAGTGGCCCGATCAGCCACTCTAACCAGAAGGCGGAATCTCTGTGCACGAGGTGCTTACTTTACTTGTCTTGTACTAGTGAGTGTTACTTGTATAACTTGTCATCCATGCCATGTTTAAATGACATGCTCGTACTTTACTTTACTTTACTTTACTTGTTGCATTCATACCTTAAACTGCCATAACATTGCATTCATGCTAGTACTGCTAGGTTGCTTACCTTCACTTTCAGTTTCCTTGCACAAGTCTCTTGTAGACTTGCTGACATGTGCCCCTTGCTCTTTTGGGTGTCACATGTTAGACCTTGAGCCAGAGACCGTTGCAGAGTACGTGGTGTTTTGCTGACGCTGAGCCTGAGTCCATGTCTGCCAGGAGGAGTTTTGTGGACACCGGTGACCTTTGCTGAGCTTTCTTTTGTTTTAGGTTTTGTTGTTAGTTGTCGGTGCGTGGTACCTTTTCTCTGTACGTTGTACTTTTGTTGGCCATGTTTGGGCCTTTAGTCTCTTTACTTTTAGCCTGGTGGCTTTTTCTGTGATGTTGAAACTTATTTTATGGATATTCTGAGATATCTCTTTTGTCTCATTTCATTATTATTATCTTTGTTTCGTTCGCGTTGCAAGGACCTGCAGTTTTAAATTCGATTGACGCTTATCGGACTTGCAGCTTTGCAGCTCAAGTCTGAGCGGACCTTCTCACGCTTCGCCTCCATATTTTTGGGAAGCGGGGCGTGACAGGTTTTGTTGGTGGCCCATGCAGGTCCAGTCTTGCAATTGCGAATTAACGGAACAACGATAATAACGGAATGTCCATTAAATAAATTGCAACATCCGAGTCATAAGCCCTGAGTCTAGTCGTTTTCTTATGACACTAGGTGATAAGAAGACTTAGTTAGTCGTCTATGCTTGCTAGTTAGATGCCTCTGCTGTTAGTTAGACTCCCTGTCAGCAATTGGTTTAATCGTCGTAGGAGTTACCTTAGTGGTTCTCGTCTAACTCTGACCATAGTAGACTTCTAGAATTCCCTTAGTCGTTCACTTGGGTTCATCAATTTCGGACCAAGCTAAACGCATTTCATTACCGTCTAGCTCTTTGGAAAGTCTTAGCGCCTAGTTCCTTAATCTTTAGTTGGTCGACCGTAGAAGTTTCCCCGTAGATTCTCCGGATTCACATCCTAGGCGTATGTATGTTCTGATCATCCGACCAATTTCCTTGCATCGATTCACGAGATCACCTCATGACGATCGTCGTCAATCTTCAAATCTCTCCATTACAAACCTTGAATCCTCTGAAAGCATTTTTCGATTTCCTCTTCCCTAAGTTTAAATTGCTCATTTATATATATATATATATATATATATCTTATATATTCATACTCCTTCGTTGACTTGAATTCTTAAAACTTTTGTCGAAATTTTGAATACTAGCTTATGGTACTCTTCCAGCCTATATTTTTCGCACTTATATAAATGTCTCGTCCCTTCTTATATTAATTTTATTCCGAACCGTACTTCTATTTTGCCCAATTCGATTTATAATTTTTCCTTCCTGATTTATGCCATTCATATACTTTTCAAGTCACTTGGGATTTCAGCTTCCCGCAAGTCAATGTTATGCTCATCGTTTTCTTTATTTCAGATTTTGTAAAATTACTATTTCATAACCATTTCCTAATCTGGACCTTCCCTAGTTTTGTTTTAAAGATTTGCTATTCGCTCTTGATAATTCTTATACTAAGTCATTATTATTTTCTTTCCGCTCACCATACACGCTTTTAGAAAAAAAATTTTTAAAACCAAATTGAATTTCAATTATTTTTATGCACGTACCAGACTTGTTGTGCTCGTATATTAAGAACCTTTTGTAAATCAGTTTTTCATTTTTGGCAAACCCTGGTTCTCTAAAAGTAGTTTCAAATTGATCATTTTAAATTTTCCATAGCCTAAAGTTTTGAAAGCATTTAACCTGAGTTTAAATTCTTCCGTTGCTTGATTCCATTCTTTGACTTTCAAAAACTTTTGACAACATTATATTAAATTATTGACGTATAAAATTTTCTGAAAACAAATTATGTCTTTAATGTCTGTGTGAATGATTTACTTTCTTTTCTTAATGATTTGCGATAAGCCAATAAAACATTTCCTCTTATTAAGAATATTCGACTCAAACTTATTTTGAACAACCAGTTTTATCGATCTCTAAATATTTTATATATACGAGGATTCCAACTTTTGAAGTACAACAGTTTTCAATTCGCGTATTTTAGCTTATGTTACTTCATTCCTCAATCCTATATAAGGATCACTACACCTCCTTTCCCTCTATCTAAACATTCACAAGTGAGTCACTGTTTCACCTAACCAATCTGTCCCCTTGCATTCGTCCTATCTGAACTCGTGCTTATCGATCCTTTCCTCGTCACGCTTTCGACCTCGACCTCCCTCTATTGCTTAGGCCCTAGTGCTCGTCAATGACTGTGTCAACCCAAATTTGTTAAGTAGACCCTTGGACCATTGTGATATAGTCGTAGTGCACATACCTAAGTTGTGTACGTGGGATTGAATGAGTGTACCCCCCATAGTATATTGATGCTTGCCTATTGTGATATAGATATATATATATATATATATATGTATGTATATATATATATATGTATATATATATATGTATATATATATATATACTCGGAGTTATTCGTAATAATATGAAGTTGTTTGTGTGTTAACATTTATAGATTTGTGTGTGGTTAGCTATACCATACTAGGGATGCCTGTGTATATAAGAGCTAGCGTTGGATTATCTAATGGAGTGTATGCAATTAGATAATACTTATAATGTTTGAAATAAAATGATTGGTAAAGCTATGTGCATGTTAGGTGTGACAATAATAGGTGTGCGTATAGATAAGTGAGTAGGCCTATTATATGACCTATATGTTAGTGCGTGTGAGTATATGCTCGTACGTAGTTATGTATTGCGCTTAGGCGTAAGTAGTTATGTTTTGTTGCATGAGTATATAGGTGATATCTATATGGTAGTAGGATTATAATCCTGATTGGTATTGCTTGCTTTTACGGGATGTTGCATGCGTGCATACCGTGAGGAATACACGACTATTGCATATCTTAATTATGTATGTGTAGATGTGTTAGTATACTAATTATAAGTAGTAGGCTATGGTGTGAACATATATGTTACGTGTGCATGACTATACGATGAATGCGTACGTATTAGGGAGTGTATTATAGTTATACGTATACGGAGGTCTGTATTATTATTATGGTATATAGAGTGATTGAACTATGTGAGTATTGCCGGACTAAATATTAAGTGTGATTGACTTACGGTATGTATATGGTTGTATTGGTAGACATATAAATACTGGAGTGGTATTGGTATAGGTATGAATGTCGTGTTACATATGTAGAATATTCTGATATGTGTGTTGAGTCTCACTCAAGCTTGAGTGGGTATACTCTAAGTATATTGTGATGTATGTCTGTAATTTGAATACAACGATGTTTGATGTACGTAAAGTGATAGTATTGTTTGTGCCTGGTTGTGCTACGCACATGATTGTGGGTCGCTATACCAGTATATAGTTATAGGTGTTGGTCTTGTGGTATAGTTATTTACTAAGGACTTGCCTGTGTGAACGTATGTGTGATAGCTAAACCAAGCGTGTGGATGTGCTGAGTATATAATGGTATGATTGGTATATATGAATGAAATGTTAGCGTGCATGGATGTGCACCATGCACGGGTAAGTGTGTGCTTAGTTATAGGCATTGGTGACTAGGGTATATGTGGCGTGTCGTAAATACAGCTATAAGACCGCATGTGATGTGAATGTATGGTGAAATATTTGGATGCATTTGAATGACTATATATTGTGAAATTATGGTAGTGGTGAACGTATATTAGGTATAGTGAACATGATTTAATAGTGGTATGGTGTGACTACATGTGATGATGTGTTTGGTATTGGGTGTATACTAGGAGTTATAGGGAGTAGTGTATCCTTATTATTTTGTTCATATGTAGTTATCTAAACGTGGAGTATTATGATGATAATGGCTGGTGTGAGTTACTTGATTGGTTGTGAGTATGTGCACCATGGTATGTAATAAGTAATTAATAGTTAAGTAGGGATGTACGTGACTATATGAATGATTGAAATACGTGTATGAAGTTGACTGGCTATGATAAGTATAGAAGTATAATGTGTGTGAATAAATACACGTTGGTAGTGTTAATGTTTGACTACAAGTGCATATATAGACACTTGTAATGACTATACCTGGTTTAAATTATAATGTGACATGACTGGGGTAGTTACTAGAGTGACTAGATATGTTAGGAAGTCCGAGGACGGACTTTATTTTAAGGTGGGTATGATGTAATGGCCGGTACTCGCTATTCGGCATACGGCCGTGCGTATAGCAATTTCGAGAACCTGATTAGTTTTGTGCTTGGTATGTGAGTCGTGTCGTTGAGTTGATAAGGCCGTAGCACCTTGGTTGCATCCTTAGCAAGCCACCCCGACGTGTGCCCAACCTAGAATTACCGTCGCCTTTGGACCCCGTATCCTTTATACGTGTTACGTGCACATAGCCTTGTTCGTGCACGTATTTATTTGACTTCGTCCGTAACTAAACCGTATAGTGTGATATTCCGGTGTGACCCTCTCTGAGAGTATTAAAATTGTAACGACCACTTTTCGTGGTACGTTGTTCGTGCACGTGCTTTTGACCGTGCACGTGTTTGTTTCAGACTTCATTTGATTGTGAACACTTTCGTGTGATATGCCGTTGTGAACGTCTCTGAGAGTATTAAATAGTGGCACTATCTTGGAACGACACTTCTCGAGTCTTTTTTCCACAATTTAAACTTACTCGATGAGACGTGACGATTCTCACTCTTGACGGGAGACGTTTCTATTTTTAGTCTCGTCGTCCGACGTTGAAACTGAGATCCGTCTTCTTAGTTAGCTCACATTCGTTGTCACGATCACCACAATATTTATTTTATAATTTTTGGAGTTTATTTGACCACTTTTATATTTTTAACAAGTTTTATATTATTTTTAATAATTAATTTATAAATTATTTTCGGCCAAATAAAATTTATTTGAGTTTTAAACGTTTTAAAGAATTTTTGAGCCAATTTCCAGCTCATTTGGACCAGGTCAAATCCTTGGGTGAGTTGGAGAAGTTGAATTTCAAATTTTAAATTATTTTAAACTTCTAATCCTATTAGATTTAGCCCTAGACCAAGTCAACCCATCTATACTATATAAGCAACCCCTAGGAAGACCTATTTTCGCAAGAAATTAGCCCTAGCCTCTTCCAAAACTCAAATTGGACGTTGCGACGATTCGTCGCAACGTTGCGACGTTCAGCCACCGATCTGACCGAGAAAACCATCCGCATCCGCCCGCTCTGACCGAAGCCCAACCCCGCATCCGCTCCGCTCCGCACGCTGCAGCAGCCGCCCGCTCCGTTCCCTCGGTCTGACCGACCGCTTGGCTCGCATCCGCTTCGCATCCCCGCTCCGCACAGCGCTGCATCGACCCCGCCTTGTCGCTTGCCTCCGCACAGCGCCTGACCGATCGCCCGCCCGCACCGTGCGCTCGCAGCTTCGTTGCAACGTTGCAAACGTTGCAACGCATTGTCGCCCGCAGTGACCGACGCTCCCGACCGGTCTGACCGAAGGATCTCCCCGCACCCGCTGCTGCGACCGACCCAAATCGCTGCACAGCCCCGTTTCCCCGCAGCGACCGATAGGATCTCCCGCATTGGCTGAGTACGACCGAGAGCCACTCGTCGCAACCCCGCATCCATCGCACCACTTGCCTCCGTGGGCCCCCCAAGTTCTCCAGAGGTATTGTGGGTCCCCCAAAGGTCCCTAGGACTACTGTGGGCCCCACCTAGGTGCGTTCTCTTCGGCGACTTGCCGCGTACGACGTTGTCGCACGTCGTAGCCCGTCGTCGCACGTACGAGCTTTGGAATCTAGAATCGTCGCCCGGGTTGATTGCTCTGAAATTTCCAGCGAGGAATCTAATTGGAATCTGGACTTGGAGCGCGATCTTTTATTCCAACCCCCGGCGTCGCTACCCGACGCCGGTGTAGCTTTCGCGTCGTGTTGAGGTAACGTTTTGCACCCCTAGGACCCCCAACCCAATTGCACGTTAACCAAGACTAAAAATCAGTATTTTAAAGTATTTCAAATGTTTTAGCAATCACTAATCAAGATTAATAAAACGGATGTAGGCCGGTGGACTTGTGCACGTAGGAATCGTGACTTTGGACTCGTTGGACGGTGTTTTCTTGACGTGATAGTTGCAGGCAAGTGAAACTTGCCAACTCTTGTGTAGGGCCATGTTTTTAGGCCACTTCCTTGCTTTTAGCGTAAAAGAGACTAGTCAGTGAAATGATAGCTGGCTAGACGCCTACTTGATCTAGTTTGACAACGAAACTAGATCCGTCACCTAATTGATCTAGCTTGACAACGAAGCTAGATCCAACCCTTAAAACTTGTTGTTCATGCATACTAAACTGTCACGTTTACTTTCCTTACATGTACGCCTTACTACTTGTCTTGTCATGTCATCCATGCATTGAATGTCGCATCCGTAGCACACGCTACAATACTTGTACTTGTACTCCCTTGACTGGCTAGGTGCACCCCTAGACCAGCAAGATAAAACACTTCCTGGCTCGTGTTCCAGAAGCGAGCATTCCCGTTCGGGGGTAAGGCCCTGGCTCGACACACGTGGAGGGGTAGGGATAAACGATCACTTGAGCTTAGGAGTTGGCCCGCGCAGCCACTCTAGCCAAAAGGCGGAATCTCTGTGCACGAGGTGCTTACTTTCCTTGTCTTGTACTTGTCTTGTGAATGATTCATGTAATACTTGTCATCCATGCCATGCCATGCTCGTACTTTACTTTACTTGTTGCACTCATTACTTTAACTGCCATGTCATTGCATCATGCTAGAACTGCTAGGTTGCTTTACTTTTACCTGCTTTTAGTTTCCTTGCACAAGTCTTCCAGACTTGCTGACATGTGCCCCTTTCTCTTTGGGTGTCACATGTTAGACCCTGAGCCAGAGATAGTTGTTGAGGTCGAGGTGTTGCTGACGCTGAGCCTGAGCCTTCGTTCGTCGAGGAGTTCGTAGACACCGGAGACCAGTCTTAGAGACTGATTTTACTTGCTTTGCTTTAGGTTGCTGTTAGTTGTCGGTGCTTGCACCATTTCTTTGTTTTTGTACTTTGTACTTTTGTTGGCCATGCTGGGCCTCTTTTAGACTCTTTTCTTTTAGCCTGGTGGCTTTTTCTGTGATGTTGAGATTTATTGCTATGGATATTCTGAGATGTTTCTTTTGTCTCTTTCGTTATTATTATCTTTGTTTCGTTTCGCGTTGCAAGGACCTGCAATTTAAATTTGATTGACGCTTATCGGACTTGCAGCTTTGTAGCTTCAAGTCTGAGCGGACCTTCTCACGCTTCGCCTCCACGTTTTTGGGAAGCGGGGCGTGACAGGTTTTGTTGGTGGACCACGCAGGTCAAATCTTGCAATTGCGAATTAACGGAACAACGATAGTAACGGAATGTCCATTAAATAAATTACAACATCTAAGTCATTAAGCTATTGAGTCTAAATTTTTGTTCGTTCTCTATGTCGTTAGATGGCGAGAAGACGACAGACTCGAGTAGGTGGCGGACCTACTCTGAAGACTTGCTATTTCTGTGGCAAGACCGGGCACATCAAGGAGCAGTGCAGAAGATTTCTAGGCCGGTGTTTGATTTGTGGTGCTACTACTCATTCAGAGAAGGATTGTCGGCATGCAAATCAATTGCGGAAGGCGTCGGGGGGAATTCCGCAGAAGGAAGCACCAGTAACTGGGCCAAGTCGGAAGGTGTGCCATCATTGTAGCAAGACTGGTCATGAGAAGAAACAGTGCAGGAAGAGGCTGGGCCAGTGCCTGATTTGTGGAGATCCTACTCATACTATGAAGGAGTGCCCGAGCTCTAAGGTACCTTGGAAGGATCCCGTTGCCGCACAGCCGTTACAGCAGAAAGCACCTGTGCCTACCAGTCGTGGACCAGCCCTCGCTCCACAGAAGCAGGCTTTTCAGCAGGCCACGCAGCCAAGGGAGCAGGCTTACCTGATGACGGCAGAGGAGAGCGAGACTGCGGATGAGGTTATCGCAGGTAACTCTCGACCTAGTTGTTTCTTCCCTTAGTTAGTCCTGACTTGTTGAATTATGCTTGCATATGATTGTTTGCAAAAATAGGGTTGATTGTTAGACTGTTAATCAGAGCCCTTGCTGAGAATTGATCATTATAGGAGTTACCTTAGTGGCCCTCGTCTACCCCTAACCACATTAGACTTCTAGGATTTCCTTCAGTCGTTCGTTTGGGTTCATCGATTTCGGACCAAGCTGAACGCATTCCATTACCGCCTAGCTCCCTAGAGAGTCTTAGCGTTTAGCTTCTTAACACTTAGTTGGTCGACCGTAGGAGTTTTCCCGTAGGTATCCTGGGCCATATCCTAGGCGTATGTATGTTTTGAACATCTGACCGTTTTCCTTGCCTCGATTCCCGAGATCGCCTCATGACAATCGTCGTCAATTTTCAAATCTCCCCATCACAAATCTTGAATTTTCTGAAAGTATTTTCTTTTTGACTTCCTCTTTCCCTAAGCTTTAAATTTGTTCAAATTTTAATATGTATATATGCTTATACTTCATGCTCCTCGTTGATTTAAATTTTTAAAAAAAAAACTTTTGTCGAAATTTTTGAATAATAGTTTATAATACTTCTTCAGCCTACACTTTTGTACCTATGAAAATACATATTTCCTTTCATATATTAATTTCTTTCTGAACTATACTTTAGCCTTGCCCAATTCGATTTATAAATTTTCTTCTTACTTGTGTTATTCGAATGGTACGTCGTGGCTACCTTAATATACTTTCAAGCCACATGGAATTTCAGCTTTTAGACAGTCGGTTTTATGCTCATCGTTTTCGCTATTTCAAAATTTTAAGAAATTACTACTCCTGACCCAGGCCTCCCATAGTTTGGTTTTAAAGCTTTACTAACAATTTTGATAATTCTACCACCAAGTTATTAATATTATCTTTCCACTTCCCCTACGTGCTTTTAGAAAAATTCCGAGACTAAATAGAATTTCAATTATTTTTATATAACTGTATCAGGTTCGTTGTGCTCGTATGCTAAGGACCTTGTGTAAATCAGTTTTTCATTTTTGTAAATCCTGGTTCCTTTGAAAAGCAGCTTCAATATTGATTAATTTAAAATTTTCCATAACCTAAAAGTTTTGAAGGCATTTGACATGAGTCTAAATCTTTCAGTTACTTGATTTCTTTTTGACTTCCACAAACATTACATTAAAATACCGCCGTATAATATTTTCTAAACCACGTCCTTAATATTCGTGTAAATGATTTTACTTCCTTTTTATAATGATTTTTTTAAAAAAAAACCAATAGACCATTTTTCTTATTATGAATATCCGACTCAAACTTATTTTGAAACACCACGTTTTATCGACCTCCAAATATTTCTTTCCAGACGAGGATTTCAACTTTTGAAGTACGACAGATTTCAAATTTCGCATATGTTGGCTTGAATGAGTGTACTCTCCCATGGCATATTAATGGTTGCTTATTGTGTGTTATATATACTCGGAGTTATTCATGATGTGTGGAGTTGTTTGCATATTAGTAGTTATAGGTTGGTGTGTGGGTAGCTATACCATACTATGGATGCCTGTGTATATAAGAATTAGTGTGGGAATACCTAATAGGGTGTAGGTAATTAGGGGATACTTATAATGGTTGAAGCAATAAGCTGGTGAAACTATATGTATGCTAGGTGTGATAATAATAATAGGTGTTGGTACACCAGTTATAGGTAGTAGGCTATGGTGTGAATGTATATGTTACACGTGAGTGATTATACGATGAATACGTGTGCATGTATTAGGGAGTGTATTATAATTATACGTGTGCTGATGTCTGTATTATTATTATTATTATGGTATATAGAGTGATTGAACTATGTAAGTACTACCTGACTAAATATTAAGTGTGACTGACTTATGGAATGCATATGATTGTATTGGTAGATATATATATATAAATATTGGAGTGATATTGGTATAGGTATGAATGCCGTGTTACGTATATAGAATATTCTGATGTGTGTATTGAGTCTCACTCAAGCTTGAGTGGGTATACTCTAAGTATATTGAATGTATGTTTGTAGTTTGAACATAGCAATGCTTGATGTATGAATAGTGATAGAAGTGTTTGTGCCTGGTTGGGTTACGCACATGACTGTGGGTCGCTACACCAGTATATAGTTATAGGGGTTGGTCTTGTGGTATAGTTATTTACTAAGGACTTGCTTGTGTGCTAGCTAAACTAGGTGCATAGATGTGCTAGTAATATAATGGTATGATTGGTATGCGTAAATGAAATGTTAGCGTGTATGGGTGTGCACCATGCACGGGTAAGTATGTGCTTAGTTATAGGAATTGATGACTATGACATATGTGGCGTGTCGTAAATACAGTTATAGGACCGTACGTAATGTGAATGTATGGCGAAATAATGGAATGCATTGAATGACTATATATATTATGAAATTATAGTAGTGGTGAATTTATATTAGATATGGTGAACTTGATTTAATAATGATATGGTGTGACTATATGTGTTGAGATGTTTGGTATTGGATGAATATTAGAGGGTAGTATACTCTTGATGTTTGTGCATAGGTAGCTATCTATATGTAGAGCAATGATTGTATTTGCTAAGTGTGAGACTATCCTTATATGAGTATCTGAAATATTGTTTTGTGTTTAGGTAAGTAGTAGTTATATAAGGGATGTATGTTTATATATATGATTGAAATACATGTATGAATTTGACTGGCTATAATAAGTATAAGTGTATAACGTATGTGAATGTATATATATATATATATGCGTGTTAGTAGTGATAATGTTTGACTACCTAGTGCGTATATAAGCACTTGTAATAGCTATACCTGGTTTGAAATATAATATGACTTGATTGGGGTAGTTACTAAAGCGGCTAGCTATATTAGAAAGTCCGAGGACGGACTTTATTCTAAGGTGTGGAGGATGTAACGACCACTTTTCGTGGTACGTTGTTCGTGCACGTGCTTTTGACCGTGCACGTGTTTGTTTCAGACTTCATTTGATTGTGAACACTTTCGTGTGATATGCCGTTGTGAACGTCTCTGAGAGTATTAAATAGTGGCACTATCTTGGAACGACACTTCTCGAGTCTTTTTTCCACAATTTAAACTTACTCGATGAGACGTGACGATTCTCACTCTTGACGGGAGACGTTTCTATTTTTAGTCTCGTCGTCCGACGTCGAAACTGAGATCCGCCTTCTTAGTTAGCTCACATTCGTCGTCACGATCACCACGATATTTATTTTATAATTTTTGGAGTTTATTTGACCACTTTTATATTTTTAACAAGTTTTATATTATTTTTAATAATTAATTTATAAATTATTTTCGGCCAAATAAAATTTATTTGAGTTTTAAACGTTTTAAAGAATTTCTGAGCCAATTTCCAGCTCATTTGGACCAGGTCAAATCCTTGGGTGAGTTGGAGAAGTTGAATTTCAAATTTTAAATTATTTTAAACTTCTAATCCTATTAGATTTAGCCCTAGACCAAGTCAACCCATCTATACTATATAAGCAACCCCTAGGAAGACCTATTTTCGCAAGAAATTAGCCCTAGCCTCTTCCAAAACTCAAATTGGACGTTGCGACGATTCGTCGCAACGTTGCGACGTTCAGCCACCGATCTGACCGAGAAAACCATCCGCATCCGCCCGCTCCGACCGAAGCCCAACCCCACATCCGCTCCGCTCCGCACGCTGCAGCAGCCGCCCGCTCCGTTCCCTCGGTCTGACCGACCGCTTGGCTCGCATCCGCTTCGCATCCCCGCTCCGCACAGCGCTGCATCGACCCCGCCTTGTCGCTTGCCTCCGCACAGCGCCTGACCGATCGCCCGCCCGCACCGTGCGCTCGCAGCTTCGTTGCAATGTTGCAAACGTTGCAACGCATTGTCGCCCGCAGCGACCGACGCTCCCGACCGGTCTGACCGAAGGATCTCCCCGCACCCGCTGCTGCGACCGACCCAAATCGCTGCACAGCCCCGTTTCCCCGCAGCGACCGATAGGATCTCCCGCATTGGCTGAGTACGACCGAGAGCCACTCGTCGCAACCCCGCATCCGTCGCACCACTTGCCTCCGTGGGCCCCCCAAGTTCTCCAGAGGTATTGTGGGTCCCCCAAAGGTCCCTAGGACTACTGTGGGCCCCACCTAGGTGCGTTCTCTTCGGCGACTTGCCGCGTACGATGTTGTCGCACATCGGAGCCCGTCGTCGCACGTGCGAGCTTTGGAATCTGGAATCGTCGCCCGGGTTGATTGCTCTGAAATTTCCAGCGAGGAATCTAATTGGAATCTGGACTTGGAGCGCGATCTTTTATTCCAACCCCCGGCGTCGCTACCCGACGCCGGTGTAGCTTTCGCGTCGTGTTGAGGTAACGTTTTGCACCCCTAGGACCCCCAACCCAATTGCACGTTAACCAAGACTAAAAATCAGTATTTTAAAGTATTTCAAATGTTTTAGCAATCACTAATCAAGATTAATAAAACGGATGTAGGCCGGTGGACTTGTGCACGTAGGAATCGTGACTTTGGACTCGTTGGACGGTGTTTTCTTGACGTGATAGTTGCAGGCAAGTGAAACTTGCCAACTCTTGTGTAGGGCCATGTTTTTAGGCCACTTCCTTGCTTTTAGCGTAAAAGAGACTAGTCAGTGAAATGATAGCTGGCTAGACGCCTACTTGATCTAGTTTGACAACGAAACTAGATCCGTCACCTAATTGATCTAGCTTGACAACGAAGCTAGATCCAACCCTTAAAACTTGTTGTTCATGCATACTAAACTGTCACGTTTACTTTCCTTACATGTACGCCTTACTACTTGTCTTGTCATGTCATCCATGCATTGAATGTCGCATCCGTAGCACACGCTACAATACTTGTACTTGTACTCCCTTGACTGGCTAGGTGCACCCCTAGACCAGCAAGATAAAACACTTCCTGGCTCGTGTTCCAGAAGCGAGCATTCCCGTTCGGGGGTAAGGCCCTGGCTCGACACACGTGGAGGGGTAGGGATAAACGATCACTTGAGCTTAGGAGTTGGCCCGCGCAGCCACTCTAGCCAAAAGGCGGAATCTCTGTGCACGAGGTGCTTACTTTCCTTGTCTTGTACTTGTCTTGTGAATGATTCATGTAATACTTGTCATCCATGCCATGCCATGCTCGTACTTTACTTTACTTGTTGCACTCATTACTTTAACTGCCATGTCATTGCATCATGCTAGAACTGCTAGGTTGCTTTACTTTTACCTGCTTTCAGTTTCCTTGCACAAGTCTTCCAGACTTGCTGACATGTGCCCCTTTCTCTTTGGGTGTCACATGTTAGACCCTGAGCCAGAGATAGTTGTTGAGGTCGAGGTGTTGCTGACGCTGAGCCTGAGCCTTCATTCGTCGAGGAGTTCGTAGACACCGGAGACCAGTCTTAGAGACTGATTTTACTTGCTTTGCTTTAGGTTGCTGTTAGTTGTCGGTGCTTGCACCATTTCTTTGTTTTTGTACTTTGTACTTTTGTTGGCCATGCTGGGCCTCTTTTAGACTCTTTTCTTTTAGCCTGGTGGCTTTTTCTGTGATGTTGAGATTTATTGCTATGGATATTCTGAGATGTTTCTTTTGTCTCTTTCGTTATTATTATCTTTGTTTCGTTTCGCGTTGCAAGGACCTGCAGTTTAAATTTGATTGACGCTTATCGGACTTACAGCTTTGTAGCTTCAAGTCTGAGCGGACCTTCTCACGCTTCGCCTCCACGTTTTTGGGAAGCGGGGCGTGACAGGTTTTGTTGGTGGACCACGCAGGTCAAATCTTGCAATTGCGAATTAACGGAACAACGATAGTAACGGAATGTCCATTAAATAAATTACAACATCTAAGTCATTAAGCTATTGAGTCTAAATTTTTGTTCGTTCTCTATGTCGTTAGATGGCGAGAAGACGACAGACTCGAGTAGGTGGCGGACCTACTCTGAAGACTTGCTATTTCTGTGGCAAGACCGGGCACATCAAGGAGCAGTGCAGAAGATTTCTAGGCCGGTGTTTGATTTGTGGTGCTGCTACTCATTCAGAGAAGGATTGTCGGCATGCAAATCAATTGCGGAAGGCGTCGGGGGGAATTCCGCAGAAGGAAGCACCAGTAACTGGGCCAAGTCGGAAGGTGTGCCATCATTGTAGCAAGACTGGTCATGAGAAGAAACAGTGCAGGAAGAGGCTGGGCCAGTGCCTGATTTGTGGAGATCCTACTCATACTATGAAGGAGTGCCCGAGATCTAAGGTACCTTGGAAGGATCCTGTTGCCGCACAGCCGTTACAGCAGAAAGCACCTGTGCCTACCAGTCGTGGACCAGCCCTCGCTCCACAGAAGCAGGCTTTTCAGCAGGCCACGCAGCCAAGGGAGCAGGCTTACCTGATGACGGCAGAGGAGAGCGAGACTGCGGATGAGGTTATCGCAGGTAACTCTCGACCTAGTTGTTTCTTCCCTTAGTTAGTCCTGACTTGTTGAATTATGCTTGCATATGATTGTTTGCAAAAATAGGGTTGATTGTTAGACTGTTAATCAGAGCCCTTGCTGAGAATTGATCGTTATAGGAGTTACCTTAGTGGCCCTCGTCTACCCCTGACCACATTAGACTTCTAGGATTTCCTTCAGTCGTTCGTTTGGGTTCATCGATTTCGGTAGGTTATCTGTGACAGCAGACTTGGACTCCTCTACCCCTTGGACTCCTCTGGACGGTGTTTTCCTGACAGCAGACTTGCAGGCAAGTGAAACTTGCCAACTCTTGTGTAGGGCCATGTTTTTAGGCCACTTCCTTGTTTTTAGCGTAAAAGAGACTAGTCAGTGAAATGATAGCTGGCTAGACGCCTACTTGATCTAGTTTGACAACGAAACTAGATCCGTCACCTAAATTGATCTAGCTTGACAACGAAGCTAGATCCAACTCTTTAAATCTGTTAATCATGCATACTAAACTGTCACGTTTACTTTCCTTATCTGTACGCATTTTAACTGACATGCATTGCATATTACATGTCATCCAAATTGATTGTTGCATCGTAGCACACGCTACAAAATACTTGTACAATCCGTGTTTCTGTGTTTCCGGCTAGGTGCTCCCCTAGGCCATCATGTTAAAACACTTCCTGGCTCATGATCCAGAAGCGGGCCTCATTTGTTGGTCAAAAGCCAATGCCCGATACACGTGGAGGGGTAGGGATAAATGGTCACCTGAGCTTAGGAGTGGCCCGATCAGCCACTCTAGCCAGAAGGCGGAATCTCTGTGCACGAGGTGCTTACTTTACTTGTCTTGTACTAGTGAGTGTTACTTGTATAACTTGTCATCCATGCCATGTTTAAATGCCATGCTCGTACTTTACTTTACTTTACTTTACTTGTTGCATTCATACCTTAAACTGCCATGTCATTGCATTCATGCTAGTACTGCTAGGTTGCTTACCTTCACTTTCAGTTTCCTTGCACAAGTCTCTTGTAGACTTGCTGACATGTGCCCCTTGCTCTTTTGGGTGTCACATGTTAGACCTTGAGCCAGAGACCGTTGCAGAGTACGTGGTGTTTTGCTGACGCTGAGCCTGAGTCCATGTCTGCCAGGAGGAGTTTTGTGGACACCGGTGACCTTTGCTGAGCTTTCTTTTGTTTTAGGTTTTGTTGTTAGTTGTCGGTGCGTGGCACCTTTTCTCTGTACGTTGTACTTTTGTTGGCCATGTTTGGGCCTTTAGTCTCTTTACTTTTAGCCTGGTGGCTTTTTCTGTGATGTTGAAACTTATTTTATGGATATTCTGAGATATCTCTTTTATCTCATTTCATTATTATTATCTTTGTTTCGTTCGCATTGCAAGGACCTGCAGTTTTAAATTCAATTGACGCTTATCGGACTTGCAGCTTTGCAGCTTCAAGTCTGAGCGGACCTTCTCACGCTTCGCCTCCATATTTTTGGGAAGCGGGGCGTGACACAGCTAGTTTGGGACTAGCTGGTAGAAAGCTTTGCTAGGATTGATAGTGAGAGGAAACACTGTGTGTGGGGTACTGAGAGTCTGGCGAGTGTAGAGACGTAGAGGGTGCTCTGAGCGTGCTCTAACTTGTGACTTTGTACCTATTGTGCTATTCAATCTAGTATCTGCTTTGGGGGCTGGAGTAGGTCGTTGGGACGACCGAACCAGGGTAAATCTGCTGTGTACTCTGTGTCTGGTTTTTATTTACCCTACTACTGCTATAACTGCGTGTGATTTCTTGTGGGTTGCACGAGAATTTTTTATCAGCCTATTCACCCCCCCCCCCCCCCCCTCTAGGCTAGGATCCAGATCCAACAGGGTTCACGCCTTATGGTTCGAGGGGGATCAGACCCTTTCCCCGTGCGCACGCTCAACCCTACCCCAAACCCAGGAACTCAGGACAAGAAGTACAGAGATCACTTCCGCTAGGGAAGCACCTGAAACGCCCGCAGGCTTTTTGTATCACGGGGATCACTCTCGCATGGAGAGCATCTGTCACGCCCCGCTTCCCTAAAATGGAGGCGAGACGTGAGAAGGTCCGCACGAGAGTGGAGCTGTGAAGCCCCAAACCCGATAAGCGTCAATAAAACATAAGCAGGTCCCTGTAACCACAAACGGAGCAACAATAATAACACAAGGAGAGACAGAAATGAAATCTCATATCTCATAATTTGTCCAACATGAAAATTTAGTCCAACATCCAGAAAAGCCACCAGGCTAAAAGAAGGAGTCTAAAAGGCCCAGAACAAGGCCAACCAAAGCAACAACGAACAAAGTATAGGTGCTACGCACCAACAACAAAACAGCAGTCTAAACAAAAGGAAATGCACAACGAAGACACTAGGACTGGTCCCCCGTGTCCACGTACTCCTCGCCAAACACAGGCTCGGGCACGAACTCCACGAACTCGACGCCCTCAACAACAATCTCAGGCTCGGCAACTAACATGCGACACCCAAAGAGAAAGGGGCACATGTCAGCAAGTCTAAAAAGACTTGGGCAAGGAAACTGAAAGGGAAGGAAACTAGCAGTTCTAAAAGCATGCATGACATGGCAGTTTTAGTATGAGAGCACAAGTAAGACGTGGTGAAACAATAAGTACAAAAGAACAATTATCGGGACAAGACAAGAGTAGCCAAGCTACTAACAATCTCAATCATTTCACTAGTCGTGTTTCAAGTTGTTTGTAGATGTTTACGCCTTACAGCTGAACGGTTTGGCATTCACGCTGAGTGGCCGCTTAACAACTACCCCAAAACCCAGAGTTTACGCCCTACAACTGCAGTTGCTGATCGGGCAGACTCCCAGTTGAATGACCGCTTAACTCTTACCCCATCCCACACGTAAACAAGCCAGGGTCCCTGTACATGAGCCCAGTAAATGAGCCAGGGTTGCCCCACACGGGAGCTTGTTTTCCTAGTTCACAATTCAATATCGAGCGTTGGGGTTAGCAACTCATTATGCTCGCTTCTGGTCACGAGCCAGGAAACACAAGTATTGTTGCGATGCTATGCAATCACGGGATCACTTAAAGAATGCAATGACATGACAATTAATTTGCGTACCGTTAATGGAATTTAAACATGACATGGTAATTGCGCAACATGATAAATGTCGGATCTAGTTTCGTTGTCAAGCTAGTTCCTAAATTTGCGCCTAGGCGAGTATCATTTCGTCGGCTAGCCTCTTTTATGCCTACAACAAGCAAATGGCCTAAAACATGTCCTAAACCCTAAGTGGCAAGTTTCACTTGCCTAGCACCGAGGATGACGATCAACGAGGGTTCGTCTCACGGACGCTAATCTACGGGAAAGTCGCTGTTATGGAGAAACAATCAACAAACAATATTCATTTCATTAGGGTTTCATAATAACACAAATGGGTCATGCTTAAAACTAAAGAATCGAGTATTACCGTGTAGGGAACGGGAGAATAACGCCGAGCAACCACGGCGACGGAAGAAACGCTCCGAGGAACCTAGGGTTCAGATCTGGAAATGATTGGAGAAGTTTGGAGAAATAGAGTTTTGGGGGATTTTCGGGATTTGGTGAGATTTTGGGGAAGATGAGAGGTAGAATGAGTTAAGGGATGGTTTGGATGATGGATCTTGGGCTTGGGATGAAGGAATAAGGGTTTGAGGAAGAAGGGGGCTCAATGGGGGAGAAACTAGGGTTTTAGGTCGAGAGGAGGAAGAAGAAAACATTTGGGAGGGGTATAAATAGGAAGAGCTGGCGGCTGCCCAGAAATTAGGGTTTCGACACTGATTAGTCGGTCAAAGAAGAGTTACTGACCGACTAGTTTAGCAACTAGTCGGTCGGTCGACCAACTGTGACCGACTAGAATCAAACAGCGAAAGAAGGGGAAAATCTGGGAAGTGAATTAGTCGGTCTGTGAAGGCCCGTCGACCGACTAGTTTGTAATCTAGTCGGTCGGTGAGTGTTCATGAACCGACTAACGAGGAACAGTAGCTTAGGTAAAATTAATCAAAGGAACTAGTCGGTCTGAGAGCAAGTTCTGACCGACTAGTTTCACATCTAGTCGGTCGGTGGTTGTTCTTAGACCGACTAAGAGTAAACAGTAACTCATGTACAATAGATTTAAAGAACTAGTCGGTTGGAGAAGAGTTCCTGACCGACTAGATTGAATTCTAGTCGGTTGGTCCGCCTTCTCGAACCAACTAAGATGCACTAAAAGTGCCGATTCAAATCGCGGAGCTTCGGGAAGATTCCCATGGCTTCTAAGATCACTCTAACTCTAAGATATGAGCGATTTGTAGCTCGTCACGAATGACTTACACCGAAATCGACGATCGAAGGAAGAAGCTAGGAAAATCACGACGAAACGATCGAAAGTGAAAGCTACGGCGACGAAAACCACACATCCAAGGAGAAAATCCACCAAGCATATATTTTAATATAGATAATCCAATTACACGAAAACCAGTCGTTACATCCTACCCACCTTAGAATAAAGTCCGTCCTCGGACTTTCTAACATATCTAGTCGCCCTATTAACTATCCCAAAACATTTCACGTCATACTTTAAACCAAAGGTAGTCGTAGCACGTGCTTATTTGTATATGCACTAGATAGTCAAACATTATTACTACTAACACGTATTTATTCACGCACATTATACTCCTATACCTATCATAGCCAGACAATTTCATACACGTATTTCAATCATTCATATAGTCACACCATCCTTATAGAATTATTAAATACTTATCACATACCATGGTGCACATACTCACTAAACAACCCAATAGTTCACGCCACCTTTAGATAACTACCTATGAACCAAATAATAAGGATACACTACTCCATATATCTCCTCGTATACATCCAATACCAAACACGTCAACACACATAATCACACCACACCATCTAAACTCAAGTTATTATATTTAATATACTTCCACCATCATTATAATTTCACAATTTATAGCCATTCCAATACATGCAGATATTTCACTATAACTTCACATCACATACGGCCCTATAATTAAACCCACGGCACGCCACACATATTATAGTCACCAAAACTTATAACTAAGCACATACTTACCCGTGCATGGTGCACACCCATACACGCTAACATTTCATCCATGCATACCAATCATACAATTACAAACTCAGTACATTGACACGCTTAGTTTAGCTAGCACACATACGTTCACACGGGCACGTCCTTATTAAATATCTATACCACAAGACCCACACCTATAGCTATATACTGGTCAGTGACCCACAATCATGTGCGTAACACAACCGGAAACAAACAATCCAAACATTATACATACATCATCCATCACTATACACCAACCACATACAAATACACCAACGTACATAGAGTATACCCACTCAAGCTTGAGTGAGACTCAAAATCATAGCAGAATAATTCCATACACATAACATAGCATCCATACATATGCTAATACTATCTAATGCACGCACGTCTATCAACATAACCACATACATATCTAAAAGTTAACACCCTTAATATCTAATCAGGTAATATCGCATATTTCAATCACTTCATATACCATGATATTATTACAAACATTAATACACCTATAATTACAATATTCCCCTAATAAATACAGTCATCGTATGGTCACATACATGTATCATATATTCATACCATATCCATCCATCTACAATTGGCACACCAATATACTTACTTCATTCATTAGTTAAGATATGCTGTAGTCGGGTATACCTCATGGTATACACGCATACGACATCTCATAAAAACAAGTAATACCAATCAAACATTATAATCCTACTATCATATGTATATCACACTTACACTCATGTAGCTAATACATAACTACCTACACACAATATACCAATACCAACCACAAACAACTTCTTATGCACCATGAAATTAAATACACTACGACGACACATCAAATCGCACTAATGGGCTCACTAAACTCAAATAAGGTTGACACGGGCAACGACAAGCTCTATTGGCTAGATAAAAGGTAAGAAACTGAAATCAAAAGCGTAACGAATAGAAGGATCGAAAAGCATGAAAACGGTTGTGCAATGATGTAATGATGCTCCATTAGGACACATGGAAAATAGTGTAAATAACATATTCTAAAATACGAAAAGTTTGAAAACCGTTATACTTCAAAGTTGGAGTTCCTTTCCGCATAAAATTATTTAGTGGTCGACAAAAAAAATTGTTTGAAACAAGTTTGAGTCGAATATACATAACAGGAGAAAACGGTTTATTGGCTCACGTAAGGTCATTAAAAAAAAGTAAATCATTCACACGAATTTTGAGGTCGTAGTTTAGAAAATATTATACGGCGGTGATTTAATAATGTTGGCAAAAGTTTTGAAACGAAATTAAATTAACGAAAGGATTTTAAACTCATGCCAAAGACTTTCAAAGTCTTTAAGCCAGGAAAAGCTCAAATAATCAATATTGAAACTACCTTTTAGTGTAACCAGGATTTGCCAAAAGAAATCGTTTTGCACAAAGCTCTTAACATACGGGCTAATGAGCCTAATGCGGATATATGAAAACATTCGAAATTCAATTTAGTTTAGAAATTATTCTAAAAGCATGCGTGGTGAACGGAAAACTTAGTAGTAGGTTTGTCCAAATTTGTAATAAGCTTTAAACCAAATTATGGAAAGTCTAGATTGTGAGAAAGTTAGGAAGACGTAATTTTTCCAAAAATTGTAATAGAGAAAATGTTGAACATATCCTTGGTTGGTTGAAAGCTGAAATCATGTGTGACTTGAAAAGTATATTAAAGGAAACGCGATTGGGTCAATTGTATGGCATAAGTAAGATAAGGAAAATTATAAATCGAATTGGGCAAAAATAAAGGTACGGTTCAGAATAAAATTTATATAAGAAGGGACAAGGTATTTTCATGGGTACGGAAGGTATAGACTGGCAAAATACAATGGGTTAGTATCCCAAATTTTCGACAAAAGTTTTAGAGATCTTTAAGTCAACGAATGAGCATGAAGTATAAATATATAAATATTAAAATTTCGAACGAATTTAAACTTAGGAAAAAGGAAGTCGAAGGGATACCTTCATAAAAGTCAAGATTTGCAACGGAGAAGTCCGAAAATATTTTACGGCAGTAGCTTAATATAATATTTCGGTAAAATTTTGAAATTCAAAGAATGAAATCCGATCAACTATAGTGTGAAAATTTAGGCCCATGTTAAATGCTTACAAGTTTTAAAACTGAAGAGAAATTTCCAAATAAATATCATTTAAAACACTTTTTGGAGGGACCCGGATTTGCCAAATAACTGATTTATACAAGACCTTAAAGTACGAGTTCAATGAACCTAGAACTGATATATGAAAATAATTGAAGTTCTACTTATCTTGGAAGATATTCTAAAGTAATCAAAATAGTAGTAAAGCTCTTAAAACCAAAATACGAGAAATATTGGTTTGCAAAGCTATGAGATTAAAAATTTCAACCAATAGACTTCAAAATCTACGAAGGGATTTTAACTCGATCGAATAGGAAGGAATTAAATATTTAAGAAAAAGGGGGGGTAGCCATCAAGAATTGCTTCTATACGAAGCACCAGGATGCAATGCACATCGATGCACCATAGTCAAGAGGACTCGTGCCAGAACGTGCAAACCCAAATCACACTTAACAACCAGCCCAGCAATCAACCTCCAGTCTAGCAAACATAACATATTCAAGCAACCAAACATATTCAAGCAAACAAGACTGTCAAAAGGAAGAAGGCAACTAGACTGAGGGTTACCTGCAATAACCCCATCCACAGTCTCAGCCTCAACTACAGCCATCGGGGAAGCCTGCCTCCTCAGCAGAAAAGCCTGCCGAAAAGCCTGCTTCTGTGGAACAAGGGCAGCCCCACGTCTAACAGCCACGGGTGCTTTTCGTAGTTGAGCTCCGACTGGCGCTTTCCCCAGACGCCTAGCCTCCGGACAGTCCTTTAAGATATGCGCTGCAGCACCACAAATCAAGCACTGGCCCAGCTTCCACCTGCACTGTTCATTCTTATGACCAATCTTGCCACAATGATGGCACACCTTCCGACTCGGCCCAGCTTCCGGTGCTTGCTGCTGCGGAACTCCATCCGACGCCTTCCGCAGCAGATTTGCATGCCGACAATCCTTCCCGAATGAGTAGCGCCACCACAAACCAAACACTGACCTATAAATCTTCTGCACGACCCCTTGAGTGCCCGGTCTTGCCGCAGAAATAGCAAGCCTTCAGAGCAGATCCACCACCAGCTCGGGTCTGACGTCTTCTAGCCATCTAGCGCCATAGAAACGGGCCAAAATTAGACTCAGAGCTTAATGACTCGGATGTCGAACTTAGTTCATTGGACATTCTAATATTATTATCGTTATTCCGATAATCGCAGTTACAGAAAAGGACCTGCATGGGCCACCAACAAAACCTGTCACGACCCGCTTCCCTAAAATGGAGGCGAGACGTGAGAAGGTCCGCACGAGAGTGGAGCTGTGAAGCCCCAAACCCGATAAGCGTCAATAAAACATAAGCAGGTCCCTGTAACCACAAACGGAGCAACAATAATAACACAAGGAGAGACAGAAATGAAATCTCATATCTCATAATTTGTCCAACATGAAAATTTAGTCCAACATCCAGAAAAGCCACCAGGCTAGGTGCTACGCACCAACAACAAAATAGCAGTCTAAACAAAAGGAAATGCACAACGAAGACACTAGGACTGGTCCCCCGTGTCCACGTACTCCTCGCCAAACACAGGCTCGGGCACGAACTCCACGAACTCGACGCCCTCAACAACAATCTCAGGCTCGGCAACTAACATGCGACACCCAAAGAGAAAGGGGCACATGTCAGCAAGTCTAAAAAGACTTGGGCAAGGAAACTGAAAGGGAAGGAAACTAGCAGTTCTAAAAGCATGCATGACATGGCAGTTTTAGTATGAGAGCACAAGTAAGATGTGGTGAAACAATAAGTACAAGAGAACAATTATCGGGACAAGACAAGAGTAGCCAAGCTACTAACAATCTCAATCATTTCACTAGTCGTGTTTCAAGTTGTTTGTAGATTTTACGCCTTACAGCTGAACGGTTTGGCATTCACGCTGAGTGGCCGCTTAACAACTACCCCAAAACCCAGAGTTTACGCCTTACAACTGCAGTTGCTGATCGGGCAGACTCCCAGTTGAATGACCGCTTAACTCTTACCCCATCCCACACGTAAACAAGCCAGGGTCCCTGTACATGAGCCCAGTAAATGAGCCTGGGTTGCCCCACACGGGAGCTTGTTTTCCTAGTTCACAATTCAATATCGAGCGTTGGGGTTAGCAACTCATTATGCTCGCTTCTGGTCACGAGCCAGGAAACACAAGTATTGTAGCGATGCTACGCAATCACGGGATCACTTAAAGAATGCAATGACATGACAACTAATTTGCGTACCGTTAATGGAATTTAAACATGACATGGTAATTGCGCAACATGATAAATGTCGGATCTAGCTTCGTTGTCAAGCTAGTTCCTAAATTTGCGCCTAGGCGAGTATCATTTCGTCGGCTAGCCTCTTTTACGCCTACAACAAGCAAATGGCCTAAAACATGTCCTAAACCCTAAGTGGCAAGTTTCACTTGCCTAGCACCGAGGATGACGATCAACGAGGGTTCGTCTCACGGACGCTAATCTACGGGAAAGTCGCTGTTATGGAGAAACAATCAATAAACAATATTCATTTCATTAGGGTTTCATAATAACACAAATGGGTCCTGCTTAAAACTAAAGAATCGAGTATTACCATGTAGGGAACGGGAGAATAACGTCGAGCAACCACGGCGACGGAAGAAACGCTCCTGGGAACCTAGGGTTCAGATCTGGAAATGATTGGAGAAGTTTGGAGAAATAGGGTTTTGGGGGATTTTGGGGATTTGGTGAGATTTTGGGGAAGATGAGAGGTAGAATGAGTTGAGGGATGGTTTGGATGATGGATCTTGGGCTTGGGATGAAGGAATAAGGGTTTGAGGAAGAAGGGGGCTCAATGGGGGAGAAACTAGGGTTTTAGGTCGAGAGGAGGAAGAAAAAAACGTTTGGGAGGGGTATAAATAGGAAGAGCTGGCGGCTGCCCAGAAATTAGGGTTTCGACACTGATTAGTCGGTCAAAGAAGAGTTACTGACCGACTAGTTTAGCAACTAGTCGGTCGGTCGACCAACTGTGACCGACTAGAATCAAACAGCGAAAGAAGGGGAAAATCTGGGAAGTGAATTAGTCGGTCTGTGAAGGCCCGTCGACCGACTAGTTTGTAATCTAGTCGGTCGGTGAGTGTTCATGAACCGACTAACGAGGAACAGTAGCTTAGGTAAAATTAATCAAAGGAACTAGTCGGTCTGAGAGCAAGTTCTGACCGACTAGTTTCACATCTAGTCGGTCGGTGGTTGTTCTTAGACCGACTAAGAGTAAACAGTAACTCATGTACAATAGATTTAAAGAACTAGTCGGTTGGAGAAGAGTTCCTGACCGAATAGATTGAATTCTAGTCGGTTGGTCCGCCTTCTCGAACCAAATAAGATGCACTAAAAGTGCCGATTCGAATCGCGGAGCTTCGGGAAGATTCCCATGGCTTCTAAGATCACTCTAACTCTAAGATATGAGCGATTTGTAGCTCGTCACGAATGACTTACTCCGAAATCGACGATCGAAGGAAGAAGCTAGGAAAATCATGACGAAACGATCGAAAGTGAAAGCTACGGCGACGAAAACCACACATCCAAGGAGAAAATCCACCAAGCATATATTTTAATATAGATAATCCAATTACACGAAAACCAGTCGTTACATCCTACCCACCTTAGAATAAAGTCCGTCCTCGGACTTTCTAACATATCTAGTCGCCCTATTAACTATCCCAAAACATTTCACGTCATACTTTAAACCAAAGGTAGTCGTAGCACGTGCTTATTTGTATATGCACTAGATAGTCAAACATTATTACTACTAACACGTATTTATTCACGCACATTATACTCCTATACCTATCATAGCCAGACAATTTCATACACGTATTTCAATCATTCATATAGTCACACCATCCTTATAGAATTATTAAATACTTATCACATACCATGGTGCACATACTCACTAAACAACCCAATAGTTCACGCCACCTTTAGATAACTACCTATGAACCAAATAATAAGGATACACTACTCCATATATCTCCTCGTATACATCCAATACCAAACACGTCAACACACGTAATCACACCACACCATCTAAACTCAAGTTATTATATTTAATATACTTCCACCATCATTATAATTTCACAATTTATAGCCATTCCAATACATGCAGATATTTCACTATAACTTCACATCACATACGGCCCTATAATTAAACCCACGGCACGCCACACATATTATAGTCACCAAAACTTATAACTAAGCACATACTTACCCGTGCATGGTGCACACCCATACACGCTAACATTTCATCCATGCATACCAATCATACAATTACAAACTCAGTACATTGACACGCTTAGTTTAGCTAGCACACATACGTTCACACGGGCACGTCCTTATTAAATATCTATACCACAAGACCCACACCTATAGCTATATACTGGTCAGTGACCCACAATCATGTGCGTAACACAACCGGAAACAAACAATCCAAACATTATACATACATCATCCATCACTATACACCAACCACATACAAATACACCAACGTACATAGAGTATACCCACTCAAGCTTGAGTGAGACTCAAAATCATAGCAGAATAATTCCATACACATAACATAGCATCCATACATATGCTAATACTATCTAATGCACGCACGTCTATCAACATAACCACATACATATCTAAAAGTTAACACCCTTAATATCTAATCAGGTAATATCGCATATTTCAATCACTTCATATACCATGATATTATTACAAACATTAGTACACCTATAATTACAATATCCCCTAATAAATACAGTCATCGTATGGTCACATACATGTATCATATATTCATACCATATCCATCCATCTACAATTGGCACACCAATATACTTACTTCATTCATTAGTTAAGATATGCTGTAGTCGGGTATACCTCATGGTATACACGCATACGACATCTCATAAAAACAAGTAATACCACTCAAACATTATAATCCTACTATCATATGTATATCACACTTACACTCATGTAGCTAATACATAACTACCTACACACAATATACCAATACCAACCACAAACAACTTCTTATGCACCATGAAATTAAATACACTACGACGACACATCAAATCGCACTAATGGGCTCACTAAACTCAAATAAGGTTGACACGGGCAACGACAAGCTCTATTGGCTAGACAAAAGGTAAGAAATTGAAATCAAAAGCGTAACGAATAGAAGGATCGAAAAGCATGAAAACGGTTGTGCAATGATGTAATGATGCTCCATTAGGACACATGGAAAATAGTGTAAATAACATATTCTAAAATACGAAAAGTTTGAAAACCGTTATACTTCAAAGTTGGAGTTCCTTTCCGCATAAAATTATTTAGTGGTCGACAAAACAAAATGTTTGAAACAAGTTTGAGTCGAATATACATAACAGGAGAAAACGGTTTATTGGCTCACGTAAGGTCATTAAAAGAAAGTAAATCATTCACACGAATTTTGAGGTCGTAGTTTAGAAAATATTATACGGTGGTGATTTAATAATGTTGGCAAAAGTTTTGAAACGAAATTAAATTAACGAAAGGATTTTAAACTCATGCCAAAGACTTTCAAAGTCTTTAAGCCAGGAAAAGCTCAAATAATCAATATTGAAACTACCTTTTAGTGTAACCAGGATTTGCCAAAAGAAATCGTTTTGCACAAAGCTCTTAACATACGAGATAATGAGCCAAATGCAGATATATGAAAACATTCGAAATTCAATTTAGTTTAGAAATTATTCTAAAAGCATGCGTGGTGAACGGAAAACTTAGTAGTAGGTTTGTCCAAATTTGTAATAAGCTTTAAACCAAATTATGGAAAGTCTAGATCATGAGAAAGTTAGGAAGACGTAATTTTTCCAAAAATTGTAATAGAGAAAATGTTGAACATATCCTTGGTTGGTTGAAAGCTGAAATCATGTGTGACTTGAAAAGTATATTAAAGGAAACGCGATTGGGTCAATTGTATGGCATAAGTAAGATAAGGAAAATTATAAATCGAATTGGGCAAAAATAAAGGTACGGTTCAGAATAAAATTTATATAAGAAGGGACAAGGTATTTTCAAGGGTACGGAAGGTATAGACTGGCAAAATACAATGGGTTAGTATCCCAAATTTTCGACAAAAGTTTTAGAGATCTTTAAGTCAACGAATGAGCATGAAGTATAAATATATAAATATTAAAATTTCGAACAAATTTAAACTTAGGAAAAAGGAAGTCGAAGGGATACCTTCATAAAAGTCAAGATTTGCAACGGAGAAGTCCGAAAATATTTTACGGCAGTAGCTTAATATAATATTTCGGTAAAATTTTGAAATTCAAAGAATGAAATCCGATCAACTATAGTGTGAAAATTTAGGCCCATGTTAAATGCTTACAAGTTTTAAAACTGAAGAGAAATTTCCAAATAAATATCATTTAAAACACTTTTTGGAGGGACCCGGATTTGCCAAATAACTGATTTATACAAGACCTTAAAGTACGAGTTCAATGAACCTAGAACTGATATATGAAAATAATTGAAGTTCTACTTATCTTGGAAGATATTCTAAAGTAATCAAAATAGTAGTAAAGCTCTTAAAACCAAAATACGAGAAATATTGGTTTGCAAAGCTATGAGATTAAAAATTTCAACCAATAGACTTCAAAATCTACGAAGGGATTTTAACTCGATCGAATAGGAAGGAATTAAATATTTAAGAAAAAGGGGGGGTAGCCATCAAGAATTTCTTCTATACGAAGCACCAGGATGCAATGCACATCGATGCACCATAGTCAAGAGGACTCGTGCCAGAACGTGCAAACCCAAATCACACTTAACAACCAGCCCAGCAATCAACCTCCAGTCTAGCAAACATAACATATTCAAGCAACCAAACATATTCAAGCAAACAAGACTGTCAAAAGGAAGAAGGCAACTAGACTGAGGGTTACCTGCAATAACCCCATCCACAGTCTCAGCCTCAACTACAGCCATCGGGGAAGCCTGCCTCCTCAGCGGAAAAGCCTGCCGAAAAGCCTGCTTCTGTGGAACAAGGGCAGCCCCACGTCTAACAGCCACGGGTGCTTTTCGTAGTTGAGCTCCGACTGGCGCTTTCCCCAGACGCCTAGCCTCCGGACAGTCTTTTAAGGTATGCGCTGCAGCGCCACAAATCAAGCACTGGCCCAGCTTCCGCCTGCACTGTTCCTTCTTATGACCAATCTTGCCACAATGATGGCACACCTTCCGACTCGGCCCAGCTTCCGGTGCTTGCTGCTGCGGAACTCCATCCGACGCCTTCCGCAGCAGATTTGCATGCCGACAATCCTTCGCCAAATGAGTAGCGCCACCACAAACCAAACACTGACCTAGAAAGCTTCTGCACGACCCCTTGAGGTGCCCGGTCTTGCCGCAGAAATAGCAAGCCTTCAGAGAAGATCCACCACCAGCTCGGGTCTGACGTCTTCTAGCCATCTAGCGCCATAGAAACGGGCCAAAATTAGACTCAGAGCTTAATGACTCGGATGTCGAACTTAGTTCATTGGACATTCTAATATTATTATCGTTATTCCGATAATCGCAGTTACAGAAAAGGACCTGCATAGGCCACCAACAAAACCTGTCACGACCCGCTTCCCTAAAATGGAGGCGAGACGTGAGAAGGTCCGCACGAGAGTGGAGCTGTGAAGCCCCAAACCCGATAAGCGTCAATAAAACATAAGCAGGTCCCTGTAACCACAAACGGAGCAACAATAATAACACAAGGAGAGACAGAAATGAAATCTCATATCTCATAATTTGTCCAACATGAAAATTTAGTCCAACATCCAGAAAAGCCACCAGGCTAAAAGAAGGAGTCTAAAAGGCCCAGAACAAGGCCAACCAAAGCAACAACGAACAAAGTATTGGTGCTACGCACCAACAACAAAACAGCAGTCTAAACAAAAGGAAAAGCACAACGAAGACACTAGGGCTGGTCCCCCGTGTCCACGTACTCCTCGCCAAACACAGGCTCGGGCACGAACTCCACGAACTCGACGCCCTCAACAACAATCTCAGGCTCGACAACTAACATGCGACACCCAAAGAGAAAGGGGCACATGTCAGCAAGTCTAAAAAGACTTGGGCAAGGAAACTGAAAGGGAAGGAAACTAGCAGTTCTAAAAGCATGCATGACATGGCAGTTTTAGTATGAGAGCACAAGTAAGACGTGGTGAAACAATAAGTACAAGAGAACAATTATCGGGACAAGACAAGAGTAGCCAAGCTACTAACAATCTCAATCATTTCACTAGTCGTGTTTCAAGTTGTTTGTAGATGTTTACACCTTACAGCTGAACGGTTTGGCATTCACGCTGAGTGGCCGCTTAACAACTACCCCAAAACCCAGAGTTTACGCCTTACAACTGCAGTTGCTGATCGGGCAGACTCCCAGTTGAATGACCGCTTAACTCTTACCCCATCCCACACGTAAACAAGCCAGGGTCCCTGTACATGAGCCCAGTAAATGAGCCAGGGTTGCCCCGCACGGGAGCTTGTTTTCCTAGTTCACAATTCAATATCGAGCGTTGGGGTTAGCAACTCATTATGCTCGCTTCTGGTCACGAGCCAGGAAACACAAGTATTGTAGCGATGCTACGCAATCACAGGATCACTTAAAGAATGCAATGACATGACAATTAATTTGCGTACCGTTAATGGAATTTAAACATGACATGGTAATTGCGCAACATGATAAATGTCGGATCTAGCTTCGTTGTCAAGCTAGTTCCTATAATTTGCGCCTAGGCGATTATCATTTCGTCGCCTAGCCTCTTTTACGCCTACAACAAGCAAATGGCCTAAAACATGTCCTAAACCCTAAGTGGCAAGTTTCACTTGCCTAGCACCGAGGATGACGATCAACGAGGGTTCGTCTCACGGACGCTAATCTACGGGAAAGTCGCTGTTATGGAGAAACAATCAACAAACAATATTCATTTCATTAGGGTTTCATAATAACACAAATGGGTCATGCTTAAAACTAAAGAATCGAGTATTACCGTGTAGGGAACGGGAGAATAACGCCGAGTAACCACGGCGACGGAAGAAACGCTCCGGGGAACCTAGGGTTCAGATCTGGAAATGATTGGAGAAGTTTGGAGAAATAGGGTTTTGGGGGATTTGGGGATTTGGTGAGATTTTGGGGAAGATGAGAGGTAGAATGAGTTGAGGGATGGTTTGGATGATGGATCTTGGGCTTGGGATGAAGGAATAAGGGTTTGAGGAAGAAGGGGGCTCAATGGGGGAGAAACTAGGGTTTTAGGTCGAGAGGAAGAAGAAGAAAACGTTTGGGAGGGGTATAAATAGGAAGAGCTGGCGGCTGCCCAGAAATTAGGGTTTTGACACTGATTAGTCGGTCAAAGAAGAGTTACTGACCGACTAGTTTAGCAACTAGTCGGTCGGTCGACCAACTGTGACCGACTAGAATCAAACAGCGAAAGAAGGGGAAAATCTGGGAAGTGAATTAGTCGGTCTGTGAAGGCCCGTCGACCGACTAGTTTGTAATCTAGTCGGTCGGTGAGTGTTCATGAACCGACTAACGAGGAACAGTAGCTTAGGTAAAATTAATCAAAGGAACTAGTCGGTCTGAGAGCAAGTTCTGACCGACTAGTTTCACATCTAGTCGGTCGGTGGTTGTTCTTAGACCGACTAAGAGTAAACAGTAACTCCTGTACAATAGATTTAAAGAACTAGTCGGTTGGAGAAGAGTTCCTGACCGACTAGATTGAATTCTAGTCGGTTGGTCCGCCTTCTCGAACCAACTAAGATGCACTAAAAGTGCCGATTCGAATCGCGGAGCTTCGGGAAGATTACCATGGCTTCTAAGCTCACTCTAACTCTAAGATATGAGCGATTTGAAGCTCGTCACGAATGACTTACTCCGAAATCGACGATCGAAGGAAGAAGCTTGGAAAATCACGACGAAACGATCGAAAGTGAAAGCTACGGTGACGAAAACCACACATCCAAGGAGAAAATCCACCAAGCATATATTTTAATATAGATATTCCTATTACACGAAAACCAGTCGTTACAGCATCCGAAACGCCCATATGCTTTTTGTATCACGGAGATCACTTCCGCTAGGGAAGCATCTGAAACGCCCATAGGCTTTTTGTATAACAGTCACGGGGATCACTCTCGCATGGAGAGCATCCGAAACGCCCGAAGGCTTTTTGTGTAACAGGGACATGACATGACAAGTGTAAGGAAAGTTATTCTAGGGTGTCCACACGCACGTCCTCACAAGATAATCCTACGGTGTCAAAAGTTGTTGTTTGTCGAGCTTAGACTTCGTCGTCAAGTCTAAGTCGTCAGGGCGACCCGGACGCTATCATTTCACGGCCGGTTCTATACACTCACAGTCTAACAGTTCTAACAAACTAAGACCAAGACGCGGTCAAAAATGCAAGTGGGTACACTTGCATGCGACGGTGAGTGCATCGTCTGTCCGGGGCGTCTCGTCCAGTCGTCGCGTCCGCGGCAGTCCGTCTGAAA
Organism: Scilla litardierei; assembly: GCA_030789695.1. NCBI lineage: Eukaryota > Viridiplantae > Streptophyta > Magnoliopsida > Asparagales > Asparagaceae > Scilla > Scilla litardierei. The sequence goes on along the minus strand of CM061134.1, from coordinate 78,375,994 downwards.
AAGGGGTCATGGCGACGGTATCAGGTCGCGTTTTTCAATAAATCCTATTTAGGTTCATTTCTAGGTTGGACGTGGCTACCCTAACAGTCACATGTCAAAATGTCCGTTCAGCCTATCCGACGATTCTATCCTATGTGCACAGTTAAAAAGTCCGATCGTCGATCTATGGTTCCACATCGTTTTAAGGGAGCAAAAAATAAATTTAGTTACAGTTGTCCGATTTTTAGTTAGGTTTTCAGTTTTGCTCCAGTGTGGGTTTCGCTACGAGTTAGAGGACTAACCTCTCCGGTGTCTGGAGTAGTGCAGACGTAGTGTCTGCACGGTAGAAGATCCGCATCGCCTATGACGTCTCGGCTACGGGTAGCATAGCCAGACACGTTCTGGTGGTGAATCGGAAGTGAGGGCAGCGAGCCAGGATGTCGGGTAGGCGACCTACGGCTCCGGAGGATAGCGGACAACGAACACGCGTCCGCAACAGTCTGTAGAAAGTTAGGGCGTCGAGAAGCTGCCAAAACAGCGAGCAACGGGACAACAGTGTCTACGGAGACGAAAACAGCGCGCAACGGGAGTTGTGCGTGCACTCGGGGGGGCTGCAGCGGCGGCGCTGCAGGCGACGCGTGCTCTACGGGAGTGCTGTGTGCGGCGCTGGGTCAGGAGGCAGCCGCAGTCGGAGAGCAGCACGCTGCGGCGCAAGAGGGGCGGTCGGTGGGGGCTCATCGACGCAGGCGAGGGGGCGGCGCGCTGAGATCGGTACATGGCGGTCGGGAGCGGGCGATAGACAGACGCAGCGATGATCGGGGTGGAGAGAGAGACCGCGCGGTGATGGGGTTGCACGCGGTGGGGGCTAAAGGCAGCGCAATCACCGGCCGCGGGCTGTGCATGAGGGCGGATCGCCGGTCGGCGGATCGGGGATGCGAGAGGGATGCGGGTGGCAGCCGAAGGCAGTGCGGATGGAGGCGCGGGCCACGGGGGAGAGAGACGACCACGGGGGCGGATGGCGGCCGGAGGCGGTGCTGGAAGGAGAGAGAAGGAGATAGGAGAGAGGGAGAGAGAAACGCGAGCAGGGAGAGGAGAAAAGTGGCGGCGCGGAGAAAGCCCTAGGGCTTAGCTGCGGGATTGGGAATTTAGATTTTTAGGTTTAGGGTTAAGTTAGGGTTAGGGTTATTAATAAAATAAAATTGCTAAACAGCTAGGAGTTTTGGGTTAAATGGGAGAGGGGTATAGGGATGGAGGGTGTACATGTTGGGGTAAGTCTAGGGGAGATTAGCGAAACAGTTTAGGGAAGATTTAAAACAGATTAATTAGTGATATAGCCAGATTTGGCTATCAAATTCGAAATTTGAATCTGATTGGGCTAATGAACGGTCGAGATTTCTCTGAGCGATATATCTTAAACCGGGCGTCAGAAAAATAATCCGAAAATACCGGGGCGATCATGGAGACGAGATGCACAGATCTACAGAGCCTGATCATGCGCTACGCCCACCAAAAATAAATGTAAAATTGGAAACGGCGTTTTGAGTCAAATGACTAAAACGTCACTATCATTCAAAGTCGTTTTGCGAGAAAACGAGCCGTGAAACGACGTTCCCAAAAATTACAATAAAATTCTACACTCCCAAACGATCACAACGGCATATCACATTGCACATTTCGGAGTCCAGAAAAAGCCAAATAAAATACGTGCACGATAAAAGCCAAATAAAATACGTGCACGATAAAGCACGTGCACGCAGAAAATCCATAATGTCGGGAAAGCGACCGTTACATTCTACCCTACTAAAATAAAGATTCCGTCCTCGGAATCAACAACACTAATCAGCAAACAAAAATGGGAAACGCTCCCTCATCACCTCCTCACGCTCCCAAGTGGACTCTCCAGGTGATCCGTGACGCCACATCACTCTCACCAGGTCGACTACCTTATTCCTCAATTGCTTATGTCGACGTTCCAAAATCTGAACTGGCTGCTGGTCATATGTCAGGTCCAGGCGGACCTTAATCTCTGAGAAATCCACAGTGTGTGATGGATCACTGACGTATCGATGTAACTGAGATACGTGGAATACGTCGTGAACTCCCTCCAAAGATGGTGGCAGAGCAAGGTGGTAGGCCACTGCTCCCACATGCTCCAGCACATCAAATAGTCCAATATACCTCGGACTCAGCTTTCCCTTCTTCCCGAAACGAATAACTCCGCGGTTCGGAGAAATCTTCAGGAAGACGTGATCTCCTATCTGGAACTCCAAAGGTCTCCTCTTGGCATCAGCCCAATGCTTGAAATGATCTTGTGCAACTCTGAGCTTCTCCCTGATGTCTCTCACGACATCCACAGCTTCCACTATCATCTCTGGACCAAACAGCTCCCGATCTCCAATGTCATCACAGCTCAGTGGCGATCGACATTTCCTTCCATATAAGGCAGCAAACGGCGCCATGCCAATGCTCGCCTGGTAGCTGTTGTTATATGAAAATTCCACCAAGTGAAGATGGTCCTCCCAAGATCCCTTCAAATCGAGCGTACAAGCTCGCAGCATATCCTCCAGTATCTGAATAGTCCGCTCGGACTGGCCATCGGTCTGCGGGTGGTACGCTATGCTGAAACTCAGACTCGTACCCAAATTCTCCTGTAAACTTCTCCAGAACTGAGATGTGAACCTCGAGTCTCTGTCAGACACAATGCTCACGGGGACTCCGTGTAAGCGTACAATCTCCTGCACGTACATGGTCTACGTCACAACTATTTCTCAGAGAAAAGAAATTTAAAAGCGGAGAAAAACGAAATTTTACCTCCAGATATTTCCTCGCCAAGACTTCTGTAGACTGACCCACTCGGAAGGGGATGAAATGCGCAGACTTAGTCAACCGATCAAGATTACCCAGACTGCGTCGTTCTGTTTCGGGGTCCGAGGCAAACCAGTCACGAAATCCATCGTAATATGTTGCCACTTCAACTCCGGAATAGGAAGTGGTTGTAGCAATCCAGCCGTACGATGGTGCTCAGCCTTCACATGTTGGCATATCAAACACTTGGCAACGCTCCGTGCCACACTCCTCTTCATGCCAATCTACCAGTAATTCAGACGGAGGTCATTATACATCTTAGTGCCACCAGGATGTATAGAATAAGGCGAGCTGTGAGCCTCGCTCAAAAGCTCCTCGTGAACATCACCTGCAGGTACGCAGAGTCTGCTGCCGTACCGCAGTGAACCATCCTCATGAATCATGAACTCCGTCCGTAGTCCAGCTTCAACATGCCTCCTGATCCTCTGTAGCTTCGGATCTCCTGCCTGTGCTGCCTTGATCCGATCCACGATCGTGGACTGAATCTGCAAATTCATGAATGAATGAACCACACCAGGTAGGACGACCTCTAAATTCATCTCTTTCAGCTCCTGCTGAATCCTCCAGTCGGCGGTATGCATCATCGCGGTGGGAAGCCAGCTCAAGGCATCCGGCACTACGTTCACCTTCCCCGGGTGATACTGCAAGTCTATCTCATAGTCAGCCATGAGCTCTAACCATCGTCTCTGACGCATGTTGAGCTCTTTCTGCGTAAAGATGTACTTCAAGCTTTTGTGATCGGTGAAAATCTTCACGCTCTCACTAAGCAAGAAGTGCCTCCAGATCTTCAGTGCAAATATCACCGCTGCCAACTCCAGATCGTGCGTCGGGTAATTCTTCTCATGTGTCCTCAACTGTCGAGAAGCGTACGCGACCACGTGGCCATGCTGATGCAAAACGCATCCTAGGCCCTTCCCTGATGCATCGCAATATACCTCGAAGCCTCCGCTCCTATCCGGTACTGCCAAAACCAGCGCTGTGGGCAATCTTACCTTCAAGATACTGAAGGCCTCCTCACAAGCATCTGACCAAAGGAACTCCACATCCTTCCTCGTCAGCTTCGTCATCGGCTCTGCAATCTTCGAGAAATCCTTGATGAATCACCGATAATAGCCTGCCAAGCCCAGAAAACTCCTGATATTCGACGCTGACTGCAGAGTCGGCCAATCTCTGACTGCTCTGACCTTCTCCGAATCTACAGATATGCCATCACCTGACACTACGTGTCCCAGAAACGCGACTCTGTCCAGCCAGAACTCGCACTTACTATACTTGGCATATAGCTTATGTCGCCTCAGCGTCCCCAGCACTGTCCTCAGATGACAGATGTGCTCCTCTTCAGACTTCGAGTAGATAAGAATGTCATCTATGAAGATAACAACAAACTTATCCAAGAAGTCGTAGAATATCAAATTCATCAAATTCATGAAGACAGCCGGAGCATTGGTCACACCGAAAGGCATAACCACGAACTCGTAATGTCCGTACTTCGTCCGAAAAGCTGTCTTTGGAATATCGTCCTTCTTCACCTTCAGCTGGTGATATCCGCTCCTCAAATCCAACTTCGAGAAAACTCTCGAACCTCCCAGCTGATCAAAAATTTCGTCGATGCGCGGCATCGGATACTTATTCTTCACTGTGGCAGCATTTAGCCCTCGATAGTCCACGCACATCCTGCGGGACCCATCCTTCTTCTTCACGAGTAATACGGGTGCACCCCACGGTGACACACTAGGGTGGATGAAACCCTTTTGCAGCAACTCATGTAACTGCTTCCGCAGTTCCTCAAGCTCAGCAGGAGCCATCTGATACGGCGCCTTTGATATCGGCTGCGCTCCCGGCATCAGGCCAATACCAAACTCTAGAGCTCTGTCGGGTGACAGACCCGAGATATCCTCCGGGAAGACGTCGTCGAAGTCTCTGACGACTGCTGGTCAGTCGATCTCCATCTGCATAGCTGCTACAATTGGCACCTCCGGCTTGGCCCGAAATCTGATGGGCCCAAGCGACTCCTCTCTCCTACGGAACTCGAACTCCGGATGGCCTGGAATCTGAAATACCACTCTCTTGCTGTGGCAGTCGATCGAGGCGTGGAAGTCTCCCAGCCAATCGATGCCAAGAACGACATCGAAATGCGGCAGGTTGTGGACGATGAAATCTGCAAATAATTCGTATCCACTGACCACCAAAGGAATCAATCGACAACCCATGTTCACAGTCACCACTCCGTTCCATGTGGTGATGTCGCAACACTTAGGAAGTGTGTGGGTGGGAATGGAGTGCTTTGTTATAAATCTCCGGGATAAGATGCACATGGATGCACCGGAGTCAAACAAAGCCAAGGCAGTGTGAGAGGCCACTAGAATGGTGCCTAGGTTACGAAAGAACTACGGTCAAACCAAGCTACTCTAACAAACAAGGCAAACACCCATAGCTAACATTAAGATCTACACTACGAAAAGTAGGACTAGATTCGAAGTATACCTGCAATAACTCCATCCAGCTCCTCAGTCTCAACAGCGGTCATGGTGTAAGCCGGCCTCTGGGGTTGCACTGCCTGCTGAAACATCTGCCTCTGTGGCACCAAGGGTGGTCCACGTACAGCAGCTCCTCTCTGAACCGGGGCATGTGCTCTACTCTGTAGCGGGGCTGGTGCTCCGACCATGGCATGACCCGCTCTCGGACAATACTTAGCTGCATGCGAAGCATCTCCACAAACCAAGCACAATCCCAGCTTCCTCCTACAATCCTTTTGAACGTTTCCTTTCTTCCCGTAGTAATGGCATGGTCCCTTACTCTGAGTATGCATAGGTGCTCCTGGCCGCTTGAAAGGTACTGTCTGGATTGGCCTCATCGCCGGCCTAGCAGGTGGCCGGTACTGCTCCATGGGACGCTTTCCCCTGTCAGCTGGAGGGTCAGGTAGACGCGATATGGTCTCGTGGTTCCTCACGGCATTCAGCACCGCTCCCATGGTCGTGAAATCTGCTGAAGACATCGAAGCCTGAATCTTCAGATGCAATCCCTGACGGAAACGATCAGCTCGTTTCTCCTCTTTCCTCGCCATATGTGGGGCAAACCGACTCAGCATCTCGAACTCCGCCTCATACTCGTCAACGATCATATCCCCCTGCTTCAGGTCTGATCGCTCCAAAATGCAACCCAAGAGCACAACCAAAAACTCGGTCGGCCCCGGATACACACCCGGAGAACGATTGTAGTTTTACCGCAAGCGCACGGTGTAGTGGCGAGCGGGTATCGAACACGAGGAGGTGGTGTTGGTTCCAATCTATCCTAGGTTGGTTTGACTACGAATGTTTTATTGGTGGAGATGGTTATGGAATGATATAATGGGAATGGTGGTGGATGTCGGTGTCGGTGATAAAGAAATCGGTCAAATATCGATTCAAATACAATATAATAAAAGAAGGAATTTGCCTTGCGGCGATCCTGTCACAATCATCGGGCAAAGTATGGGGATATAAAATCAAATAAAGACGTCTAGGGCTAGGGAATTCCCACTACGGATCGTCATACATCATCGTAAATAGTGAATCTCAATATTACTAGACTTGTGTTGAGGTGAACTAGTCGTAACTGAATAGAGAACCAAGCTCACGCTCTCGCGCTATTGTCGGTCTATAGCAACCTAGATTAGAGCCCAATCTCTTGCAAACCCTAACCTAAGCCACTAGCATGAAGATCGACGTCATCGTTCAATCGCTCCTCGAGCCCACTCTCGTGCAAACCCGAGTCACGATCTAGGTTGTGATAGTTCGTATTCGTCCAATCTCTTGCAAATGAATATTGGTATAGATTTACAATTAAAAATCCTAGCTTTGGTCCAATCTCTTGCAAACCAAGTCTAGAGAAACCCAATTGTAAACCTAAATCGAATATCTAGGCCTTCCCATCGATTAGAATCCAATCTCTTGCAAATCCCAAATCGATGGAAATCCCTAGCTATCCGTAGTAAATCAATCACAACCTAACCTCCTAGAAATTCTAGCAATTTAGAAATTCATTCATCACAAATATGAAATTAGATCCATAGGGTTCATCCCCAAACCCTAGAACAACAAATCTACTCAAGCATAGCAATAAGGATATAAGAATCAATAAAAATCATTGCTTGCAAATGAAAAGATAGAAAAACAAAGATTCAAATAAAAAGAAGAAAATACTTAGCTTGATGAAGATCTTCAATCCAAAATACAAGCTTTTAGATCCAAGAGGGGGCCTAGGGCATGGCCTAACCTCTAAAATAAATCCCTCCTAAAACATCTTTGGAACCCCCCTAATGGTGGCTACAAACCCCCTTAAATAGCCCCCAAAAAACCCTAGCAAAAAGCCCTAGAAATCCCCTCCAACTCATGCACGAAACGGAGTCCGCGTACAACTTCAATTCTGGGCAAGTTACGACTCGGCCGAGTGGGGAAAGCTCACTCGGCCGAGTGAGAATTCCAGCACTGCAGCGTCGACTTGCAGAAATTCTCCAGATTTCATCTGACCTCCGATTTGCGCGTTCTTGGCGGCGTTGGAATCGTCATGAAGTCTACTATCCATAAAAAATATGAGAAAAATAATTTGATGGCTGGAATGATAGCATATTTGAAAAGAGTAGGAGGATGTCTGAAAATCTGGGCGCCGTGTGTCCTCGGCATCACTCGGTCGAGTGGCAAATGTCACTCGGCCGAGGGGCATTTGGTACTCGGGCGGACGGCTTTCGTCACTCGGCCGAGTCAGGCTTCTGGGGCAGACTGACGGATTACAGTAAGTTGGACATTTTTGCTTGCCGTCGTCTGGGTGCCACTCGGGCGAACGGAGTATCCGAACTCGGCCGAGTCGGCGTGCGATGCTCGGCCGAGTGCACGCTGATACATCTCTGTTGCGTGTCCGATCTGGCCGGCCAAGCGGGGTCTCATTGCTCGGCCGAGTGACTCCTTCACTCGGCCGAGTGGCATGCTGAAAATGCCCAATCTTCATCTTTTCGCTCCCCCGTCGCTCCTACGACGTTCTTTCTTCTTCCACTCCTCTTCCATTGCAGAATAACCCTCAAAAGGGCCATGGTTGACACTCCGGAGTGGGTGCAAATCTCTAAAGCTTATTTTTGCTCACGATCGCTCCATATTTCCTGAAATCCGACAAAAACAAGAAATAGTGAAAAGTAACACAATATCATCGAATAATCGTGAAAATCGCAATATGAGCAACCGAAATGACATGCAAATATGTAGAAAAAAGGTGTAAAATATGGACCGATCAAAATCCCCCAAGCTTGCCTCTTACTCGTCCTCGAGGAAGAAAAGTAGAGAGACGAACTCGGGAGATGAAAACAAAGAAAATGAAATGGAAAAGAAAGAACACGAGGTGGAAGGGGTCGCTAGATTATTCTCTCAGATCTCAAGTCATAAGCTACACATCACGATAACTTGGAAAATACGAATCGCATGCTATAAGGATTTCATATCTTACATAAACATGGTACTTGCAATCTTTTAAGAACAACAAAAGGGATTCTCTAAATTCATACAATCAATTCATATCCACGTCACACATTTCATAGGATTTAATATACAAATGTTGGCAATGCACTTTTCAATCAAAAGTTATAAATGAAGCATATAAGGTACACACCAAGCATGCGATAAAGAATAGAATAAGAGTCATGGCATTCACATATTTATATCAAATCATGAAAAATCTCCATATCTAATATATTTTGCAAAGTATAAGTATTATCGAATATTCCCATTCATGCACGTCTCCACTCTAATGTCATACTCACTCATATGGTCAAATGAATTCACCCCCCCCCAAGCTTAGCTTGAGGCATCGCATCTAAAGGAATATGATAGTGGAAAATGGGATTTTTGCCTTGGTTTTCCCAAGTATTTTGTGGCTCCAATAATGAGATAGAGAAACAATTTTTTTTTTCTTCTTTTTTTTTCTTTTTTTTGAACTTTTTTGTTTCTCACTTTTCTTTTTGGATTTTTGTAGGAGCTATTTGATTTGTATTTTTTGGTTTTTGGCTCCTTTTTGGCTTTTTGGACTTTTTGGAGCTAACTTTTTCTTTTGTGGGGATTTTTGGGAAATAGATGCGATATAAGTAGCTTTAGGAGGTGAACTCAAGTGACATGTAGAGAATAAAAAGATATATGTGGAGAAAGAAACAATGTAGCACTCGGTTCACTCTAAGATGTGCACGAACGGTTCAATAAAATAATACTTCAACTAAAACTCATATGTAAGCATGGTTATTCTCAATCATCTCAATAAAAAGTGAAGTCAAGCGGTAAAGAGTACTTTCACATCAAGCATGCAACAGAAGGTGAATAAGACACTAAAACTGATGCTTCAGATATACTAATGATGCGTGAATCTTGGTGCATTTCCAACAAAAGCATACTAAACACTAATCCATGCATTCAGTTTCAATTAATATCATGCATTCATATAGAGGAATCATCAAAAGAAATAGATTTGCAAGAACATGTGAATAGCAAGACTATGGAATACTCTAAGTAGCATGGCAAGGAATAATAAGCATCATGATGGTTGCTAAAGCAATAAGAGATATCATCATAAGGAACAAATCTAGCAAAAGAAGGAAAAGAAGGAAAAGAAAATGAAGAAAATAAAATAAAAGAGAGGAAAGAAGAGAAAAATCAAGCACACAATATGATGCATGAACACACATAAAAGGAAAATAAGATGGAAAAATCAGAAAGATGATGCAAAAATTTGAAAAATTTAAAAGAAAACCTAAAATAAAGTAAAAATGCAACTAATGCATCTAAATGGCATGGAAATGCACTCCCCAAAGCTTAAACTTCACATTGTCCTCAATGTGATCATAGTGGAAGAATATGAGGAACAACGATAATAATAAGGGGGTGAATGAAAAATGATGAAATGAATGACCTGAAATCCTAATGCAACTACATGCACATACAATGATGCATGAGAGCGCTTTCCCCCAAGCTTATACCAAACAATCCTATTCAAGTGACTCAATCAAAAATGTCATGGCTTTGTAAAGCGTGATCAAGTCAAATGAATAAGAAAGTGAGTATTCACTTGAAAGAAATGCTCGATGGTGGTGAGCAAAAGGATGTGGCGTATCAAAATATGGAGAGGGGAATTAATATATATAATGGGTTTGGGGTGTAAAAGATTTTTGTTGCCATCATATGAGGTGATATTTATTCAAGCAAATCTATACGGTCCTATCGCTGTCGAGAGAATTCGTGTTTATTTAAAGCATAAAAATTTCTACACTACTGGATTGATATCACCTATAGCAAAAGGCGGATCCAGTATCTTTTCCGGTGCAGGCAACTGCTCCAACTGCTCCTTCCGTGGCTCTGCCAGGCGCACATGTCCACGGACACCAACGAACTCTAGCAATGCATCCTCCAGCATTCCCACAAGGACTCCACCTGTACCCTGCAGAGAATAGGATGCATCAGTTCGCTGCAAAAATTTCACCCTCATAATAAAAGTATTCCAAAGAGGATCGTCAATAGAAATATATGAAATAAATAGTGGTGGACGATACTTCCCTGGAAATAATCCAATATCCTCATGTGCCGTGATAGCTGTCTCCACGGTGTCTTCTCTATGCTGCTCAGGTAAATCTAGATCATAGGTGTGGACCCCATCAAGATGCTCCTCATCATCGTCGGACTCATCCCAGTGCACCCCTTGATCATATTCATATGTGTCCATGGGTGCTAACTCCTCGCTCTCCTCCACATATACGTCCCATCGTACCTCTTGATCGTATGTACATGAATCCTGCAAAAGGCACGATGAATCATAAAAAACATCATACACTGGAGGGAAATCAAAGATAAAGGGCGAGGGAGTAAAGAGATCTCCCTGAAGGGGAGCCATAAGCTCTGTGGGGTAGTCCTCTGCGTCAGTGGGAGGATGAGGTGGCTGCGGAAGCTCTAATGGAGGAGGATAGTGCTCGGGATCCTCATGAATGGCTGTGTCCTCGTTCCGATGCATGACCTCCTCGGTGATAAGCTCTGGCTCTGTGTGTAAGGCCTCCTCAAAAGCATGCTCTGGCTCGATAGTGTGCTCATTTGCCTTCTCATCAACTATCAATGTAGGCTCTCCCTGGGATGGTGATGCTGGCTGCTCATGTGTGTCAGCTTGTGGGGATGTATCATGTGGAGGGGAATGCCCGCAAGAAATCCGAAAATATAGTCTATCCCCCTCAAGTCTGACATGGATGTCCTCCTCAATTGTTCCTGCAGCTGAAACACGGTTCATAACAAAATCTGCAAATCGTAGCTCAAATGCATCACCTGCCGTAATGCTCTCTGAACCGGTGAACCTCACTGACTCCAAGAGACCCTCCAATAATCTCTGAAATGCGTCCTCCTCTGGCTGCGCATATGACTCAGTTTCTGCTTCCTTCACTGCCTCTTCGTCCATCCACTCTTCATATGCAATAGATGTATCGTAGGAAGTGGGATCGACGACGGCACATTCTGGCTCTGGTAGTAAGTCTGGCGATGCTTCTTGCCCATAAAATGAAGAAGCAGAACTGATATCTTTGGAAATCCCTTCAACCTTAAGCATGAGCATATTCATTTCAAGTTGCCTCTTCACCCGTTCCAATAGAAGGTTACCCTTTTCAAGCCCGGCTTGCACTTCAACCTGGTGTGCATGCATCTCATCAAAAAAGATCCTTTGTCTCTCATCAAGCTCGGGCCAGTGCATCTCCTCAAAAAGGTATTCGCCCATCTGAGCACTCTGATCAAAATAGTATTCTTCCATCTGAGCACTCTGATCATAATAGTATTCTCCCATCTGAGCACTCTGATCAAAATAGTAATCTCCCGTCTGAGCATTCTGATCAAAATCTGTGGTCCACGTAGTATAATCCATAGCACCTGATCAACAAAGATAAATACCTGGAGAAAAGATATCAGTGGCACAAAAGAATATAGAAATGATAATAATGGTGGCAGGGGTGAAAATTTCCTTTTTATTTATTTATTTTTTTTCGTAGTCTAATCAACCTAATTGTGACAAATTGGCACCAGCAGAAACACCTCCCCGGCAACGGCGCCAAAAACTTGATCGCTCCAAAATGCATCCCAAGAGCACAACCAAAAACTCGGTCGGCCCCGGATACACACCCGGAGAACGATTGTAGTTTTACCGCAAGCGCACGGTGTAGTGGCGAGCAGGTATCGAACACGAGGAGGTGGTGTTGGTTCCAATCTATCCTAGGTTGGTTTGACTACGAATGTTTTATTGGTGGAGATGGTTATGGAATGATATAATGGGAATGGTGGTGGATGTCGGTGTCGGTGATAAAGAAATCGGTCAAATATCGATTCAAATATAATATAATAAAAGAGGAAATTTGCCTTGCGGCGATCCTGTCACAATCGTCGGGCAAAGTATGGGGATATAAAATCAAATAAAGACGTCTAGGTCTAGGGAATTCCCACTACGGATCGTCATACATCATCGTAAATAGTGAATCTCAATATTACTAGACTTGTGTTGAGGTGAACTAGTTGTAACTGAATAAAGAACCAAGCTCACGCTCTCGCGCTATTGCCGGTCTATAGCAACCTAGATTAGAGCCCAATCTCTTGCAAACCCTAACCTAAGCCACTAGCATGAAGATCGACGTCATCGTTCAATCGCTCCTCGAGCCCACTCTCGTGCAAACCCGAGTCACGATCTAGGTTGTGATAGTTCGTATTCGTCCAATCTCTTGCAAACGAATATTGGTATAGATTTACAATTAAAAATCCTAGCTTTGGTCCAATCTCTTGCAAACCAAGTCTAGAGAAACCCAATTGTAAACCTAAATCGAATATCTAGGCCTTCCCATCGATTAGAATCCAATCTCTTGCAAATCCCAAATCGATGGAAATCCCTAGCTATCCGTAGTAAATCAATCACAACCTAACCTCCTAGCAATTCTAGCAATTTAGAAATTCATTCATCACAAATATGAAATTAGATCCATAGGGTTCATCCCCAAACCCTAGAACAACAAATCTACTCAAGCATAGCAATAAGGATATAAGAATCAATAAAAATCATTGCTTGCAAATGAAAAGATAGAAAAACAAAGATTCAAATAAAAAGAAGAAAATACTTAGCTTGATGAAGATCTTCAATCCAAAATACAAGCTTTTAGATCCAAGAGGGGGCCTAGGGCATGGCCTAACCTCTAAAATAAATCCCTCCTAAAACATCTTTGGAACCCCCCTAATGGTGGCTACAAACCCCCTTAAATAGCCCCCAAAAAACCCTAGCAAAAAGCCCTAGAAATCCCCTCCAACTCACGCACGAAACGGAGTCCGCGTACAACTTCAATTCTGGGCAAGTTACGACTCGGCCGAGTGGGGAAAGCTCACTCGGCCGAGTGAGAATTCCAGCACTGCAGTGTCGACTTGCAGAAATTCCCCAGATTTCATCCGACCTCCGATTTGCGCGTTCTTGGCGGCGTTGGAATCGTCATGAAGTATACTATCCATAAAAAATATGAGAAAAATAATTTGATGGCTGGAATGATAGCAGATTTGAAAAGAGTAGGAGGATGTCTGAAAATCTGGGCGCCGTGTGTCCTCGGCATCACTCGGTCGAGTGGCAAATGTCACTCGGCCGAGGGGCATTTGGTACTCGGGCGGACGGCTTTCGTCACTCGGCCGAGTCAGGCTTCTGGGGCAGACTGACGGATTACAGTAAGTTGGACATTTTTGCTTGCCGTCGTCTGGGTGCCACTCGGGCGGACGGAGTCTCCGAACTCGGCTGAGTCGGCGTGCGATGCTCGGCCGAGTGCACGCTGATACATCTCTGTTGCGTGTCCGATCTGGCCGGCCAAGCGGGGTCTCATTGCTCGGCCGAGTGACTCCTTCACTCGGCCGAGTGGCATGCTGAAAATGCCCAATCTTCATCTTTTCGCTCCCCCGTCGCTCCTACGACGTTCTTTCTTCTTCCACTCCTCTTCCATTGCAGAATAACCCTCAAAAGGGCCATGGTTGACACTCCGGAGTGGGTGCAAATCTCTAAAGCTTATTTTTGCTCACGATCGCTCCATATTTCCTGAAATCCGACAAAAACAAGAAATAGTGAAAAGTAACACAATATCATCGAATAATCGTGAAAATCGCAATATGAGCAACCGAAATGACATGCAAATATGTAGAAAAAAGGTGTAAAATATGGACCGATCAAGGTCCACAAATCTGCTCAACAGCTCCCTCCTAGCAGCTTTGGTGAAACACTTATCCTTGAACATCGAGCTGAAGGTCCTCCACTCCACTGGCTTCTGCAGGCGCCTCTCCTCAATGCGCCACCAGTTTCTAGCATTCTCTAACAGCTGCATCTTCGCTATTCTCAACCTAGGTATCATCGGGAATCTTCGCAGCAATCAGCTTCTCCTCAGTACTCAGAATCCACTCATCAGCGGCCAACGGTCCTTCCTTCTCGGAAAATGTCTTCGGCTGAAGCTCATTGAACTGCTTCACTCCCGGAGTAGCTCGAGGGGCAGGCGGTGGCGGTGGCAGTGCTACTGGAGGAGCATGGGCAGCACGGTGGGACTGCTGAACCAACTGGTGCTGCACGTCCAGCATCTCTTTCATCATGCCCAGAAACTGGCGAAACTCTCCGCCCTGGTCTTCCGAAACTCCATCGCCTGAGTTCCCGGATCGGGTGACGCGTCGTCCTGCCATCCTATTGTCAAGAAATACGAAGATTAGACTCGTACAATTACTGGATAACAATAAAATGAATATCAATACCCCTAGTGTTCCGTACTTACAGAAAGGATGGGACCTGCATGGGCCACCACTAAAACCTGTCACGCCCTGCTTCCCAAAACAACGGAGACGAAACATGACTAAGGCCCGCTTATGCCAGAGCTGAGAAGCCCAGACCCAATAAGCATATGTGGGTACTCCAATTCGAAGGTACAGGTCCCTGCATGTTAGTACAGAACAATAAAAGTACTGAAGGAGAAAGACAATCATTTTATTCCAAATTATTTATCCAAAGTACTAAGTCCAACAAAAGCCTTAGTCGGCTACAACGACAGAAAGAAAACTACTGGTGCAAGCACCCAACCTAAACAGAAGTAAACGGTGCTACGCACCCAACAACTAAGATGGAACCTCTGGATCAGCAACGGAGATCTCTAACTCTGGTCCTCCTCGGGCACGTACTCAGGATCGGCGTCCTTCGGCTCTACGTCCTCGGGTAGCTCTTCCTGGTCGTCGTACTCCGGCTCGACACCTGATGTACAGCACCAAAGAAAGAAACTGTTCGTCAGGTAAAGTCTACAAAAGAAGGTCAGACTCTACTGCAAGTGTATTGAACTATTAGACATCATTTTATTGGTTGATTAACATGCTGGGGTTATAACTGAGAAGTAAAAGAAGGAAGTAACGCAGTAGGAAAAGTAAAGCGTAGCAAGCAGTAGTCGTAGCGTGTGCTACCGACTACAGGACTATCCTAAAGGTGACAGGACAAGACAGAACTAGACAAGACAAGACGGACATGACATGTGAGACACGAAGGGTTCACGCCTTACGGTTTGAGGGGGATCAGACCCTCTCCCCGTGCACACGCTCAACCCTACCCCAAACCCAGGAACTCAGGACAAGAAGTACAGAGATCACTTCCGCTAGGGAAGCACCTGAAACTCCCGCATGCTTTTTGTATCACGGGGATCACTCTCGCATGGAGAGCATCTGAAACGCCCGTAGGCTTTTTGTTTCACGGAGATCACTTCCACTAGGGAAGCATCTGAAACGCCCATAGGCTTTTTGTATAACAGTCACGGGGATCACTATCGCATGGAGAGCATCCAAAACGTCCGAAAGCTTTTTGTGTAACAGGGACCTGACATGACAAGTGTAAGGGAAAGTTATTCAAGGGTGTCCACACGCACGCACACACAAGATAATCCTACGATGTCAAAAGTTGTTTGTCGAGCTTAGACTTCGTCGTCAAGTCTAAGTCGTCAGGGCGACCCGGACGCTATCATTTCACGTCCGGTTCTATACACTCACAGTCTAACAGTTCTAACAATTTAAGACAAAGACGCGGTCAAAAATGCAAGTGGGTACACTTGCCTGCGATGGCGAGTGCGTCGTCTGTCCGGGGCATCTTGTCCAGTCGTCGCGTCTGCGGCAGTCCATCTGAAAAATGGGTCACGGCGACGGTATCAGGTCGTGTTTTTCAATAAATCCTATTTAGGTTCATTTCTAGGTTGGACGTTGCTACCCTAACAGTCACATGTCAAAATGTCCGTTCAGCCTATCCGACGATTCTATCCTATGTGCACAGTCAAAAAGTCCGATCGTCGATCTATGGTTTCACATCATTTTAAGGAAGCAGAAAATAAATTTAGTTACAGTTGTCCGATTTTTAGTTAGGTTTTCAGTTTTGCTACGGTGTGGGTTTCGCTACGAGTTAGGGGACTAACCTCTCCAGTGTCTGGAGTAATGCGGATGTAGTGTCTGCACGGTAGAAGATCCGTGTCGCCTATGACATCTCGGCTACGGGTAGCGTAGCCAGACACGTTCTTGTGGTGAATCAGAAGTGAGGGCAGCGAGCCAGGATGTCGGGTAGGCATCCTACGGCTCCGGAGGATAGCAGACAACGAACACGCGTCCGCAACGGTCCGTAGAAATTTAGGGCATCGAGAAGCCGCCAAAACAGCGAGCAACGGGACAACAGTGTCTACGGAGATGAAAACATCGCACAACGGGAGTTGTGCACGCGCTCGGGGGGCTGCAGCGGCGGCGACGCAGGCGACGCGCGCTCTGTGAGAGTGCTGTGCACGGCGCTGGGTTAGGAGGCAGCCACAGTCGGAGAGCAGTACGCTGCGGCACAAGAGGGGCAGTCGACGGGGGCTCAGCGGTGCAGGCAAGGGGGTGGCGTGCTGAGATCGGTGCAGGGCGGTCGGGAGCGGGCGATGGACAGATGCAGCGGCGATCGGGGTGGAGAGAGAGACCGCGCGGCGACGGGGTTGCACGCGGTGAGGGGCTAAGGCGGTGCAATCGCCGGCCGCGGGCTGTGCATAAGGGCGGATCGCCGGGCGACGGATCGGGGATGTGAGAGGGATGCAGGTGGCAGCCGGAGGCAGTGCGGATGGCGGCGCGGGCTGCGGGGGAGAGAGATGGCTGCGGGGGCGGATGGCAGCCGGAGGCGGCGCTGGAAGGAGAGAGAAGGAGATAGGAGAGAGGGAGAGAGAAACGCGAGCGGGGAGAGGAGAAGAGTGGCGGCGCGGAGAAAGCCCTAGGGCTTAGCTGCGGGATTGGGAATTTAGATTTTTAGGGTTAGGGTTAAGTTAGGGTTAGGGTTATTAATAAAATAAAATTGCTAAACAGCTAGGAGTTTTGGGTTAAATGGGAGAGGGGTATAGGGATGGAGGGTGTACAGGTTGGGGTAAGTCTAGGGGAGATTAGCGAAACAGTTTAGGGAAGATTTAAAACAGATTAATTAGTGATATAGCCAGATTTGGCTATCAAATTTGAAATTTGAATCTGATTGGGCTAATGAACGGTCGAGATTTCTCCGAGCGATATCTCTTAAACCGGGCGTCAGAAAAATAATCCGAAAATACCGTGGCGATCGTGGAGACAAGACGCACAGTTCTACGGAGCCTGATCGTGTGCTACGCCCACCAAAAATAAATGTAAAATTGGAAACGGTGTTTTGAGTCAAATGACTAAAACGCTCTGATCATTCAAAGTCGTTTTGCGAGAAAACGAGCCGTGAAACGACGTTCCCAAAAATTACAATAAAATTTTACACTCCCAAACGATCACAACGGCATATCACATCGCACATTTTGGAGTCTAGAAAAATCCAAATAAAATACGTGCACGATAACAGCCAAATAAAATACGTGCACGATAAAGCACGTGCACGCAGAAAATCCATAATGTCGGGAAAGCGACCGTTACAGTTGGCATTCAGCATCAAAATCCAGAGAGTTGCGGTGTTTGAACCAGCCTCTGAACCGACCGGTTGACTTTCCGCCCGCTTCAGCTTGTGTCTGGGTGGTGCATGCGTGCATCACCCGATCGGTTGGAAGTGACCAACAGGTCGGGTGAGGGGCTAAAAGATGCGATCTTCGTCGTTTGACCCCCTGGATCACGCGTGACTCCTCCCGTTGCTCCGAGGACTCATGATATCATCGTTATATGTCTCCTACGCTGGTAAACTCCTGCAAAATACAAAAAACACGGAAAAGTGAAAGAAAACAAGAAAACACGAGAAAACGAATACAAGACGGCGGAAAACAACGGAAAAACACAAAAGAAAACGTGCGTGAATATATGAAATATAAACGCATGTCATCAACCTTGTTCCAAAGCTCTTACACCGGAAGGTTGATAACAATATCTGTGGGGCAAAAGCGCCCCAAATATTCTACACCTCCTATCTCCTTCTCGGAAGAAGATCTAGAGGGTGTGGAACTGTCGCATAATGATGTCGTCGTTATCATGACCACCATCAACGAGATCGTCATAAAGAGGTTACTTGTCGACACCGAAAGCTTGTGCAACGTACTCTGCTTCACCATGTTGGAGAGAATGAGATTGTCCTCTGCGGAGTTGACGCCTTGTTCAGGGCCCCTTGTGGGATTCACCGGACACTCTGTCACCTTACTGGTGACCCTCAGCACATATCTGTGACAAGTCACTTGCCTGCCTAGTTTCATGGTGGTGAAGATCAACTCGGCGTACAACGAGATCATCGAGAGACCACTACTGAACGCTATAGAAGCAGTGGTATCAACTTTTCATCAAATGATCAAATTCCAGACCCCCGAAGGATTCAGGAAAGCAAGAGAAAATCAGAAGCATGCACGGTCGTCGATAGGTCCATATTTTACACATTTTTCTGCATATTTTCATGCCATTTTGATTGCTCATATTGAGATTTTCACGATTATTCGACGATATTTCGTTACTTTCCACTATTTCTCGTTTTCGTCGGATTTCAGGAATATATGGAGCAATTGGGAGCAAAAAATGAGCTTAAGGGATTTGCATGCGCATCGGAGCATCGCCCATGGCTCTGTCAAGGAGCTAACGACGCTGGATGATGAGCGGGAGAAGAAGGAGATCTACAGAATCGACGAGGATGCACGGAAAAGAAGGAAAGATTCCAGAAACAGGCCACTCGGCCGAGTACACAGTCCACTCAACCGAGTGAAGCCACATACTTGGCCGAGTACGACTGATACAAAGACATCTGCATACCTGAGTGCCACAATGCACTCGGCCGAGTGGTGAATTCCACTCGGCCGAGTAGAGAGCTCCACTCGCCTGAGAGAGTCAGAATTTCTAAAGAAAATCAAGGCAAACTCTCTAGAATTTTGGGAGAACAGTAGAAGACCCTACTCGGTCGAGTAGAGAAGTCCACTCGCCCGAGTGAAGAATCCCACTCGGCCGAGTGACGCCGATGACAAGAGCGCCCTGATTTTCAGATAGTCTCCCACTCTTTTTAAACCTTCTATCATTCCAATGGTCAAAGTATTTTTCTCATATTTTTTATGGATAGTAGACTTCATGACGGTTCCAACGGCCCTAAGAACACACCAATCGGAGGTCGGATGATATCTGGAGAATTTCTGCAAGTTGATACTGCAGTGCTGGAATTCGCATATCAGTGTCACTCGGCCGAGTGACACTTTCACTCGCCCAAGTCTGACAGTTTTTGACAGAGTGTTGTTTTCTGGAGTTTTTGCAGGAATTCTCACTCGGCCGAGTGAGCTTTCCACTCGGCCGAGTCGCTGCTGGCCGAGAACTTAAGTTACGCGCAGATCTGATTTTAGGCGCGGGTTTCAGAGGGTTTTAGGGGTTTTTACTAGGGTTTTGAGTGGGCTATATAAGAGGTTTGTAGCCGTCATTAGAGGGGGGTTCCATTATGTTTTCTTAGAGTCTTTTTAGAGGCTAGGCCATGCCCTAGGCCCCCTCTTGGATCTAAAAGCTTGTAATTGGATTGAAGTTCTTCATCAAAGCTAAGTATCTTTGTTCTTGTTGTTTGAATCTTTGATTTGATATCTTTTTATATGCAAGCAATGTCTTTTATTGATTTCTATATCGTTATTGATATGCTTGAGTAGATTTGATGTTCTAGGGCACGGGGATGAACCCTATGGATCTAATTTCTGATTTGTGATGAATGAATTTCTAAGTTGCTAGAACTACTAGAGGTTAGGTTGTGATTGATTTATTACAGATAGCTAGGAATTTCTATCGATTTGGAGTTTGCAAAAGATTGGGCTCTGATCGATGGGAAGGCCTAGATATTCGATTTAAATTTATAATCAAGATTCTCTAGACTTGGTTTGCAAGAGATTGGACCAAAGCTAGCATTTTAATTATAAATCTATACCCATATTCGTTTGCAAGAGATTGGACAAATACAAACTATCATAACCTAGATCGTAACTTGAGTTTGCACGAGAGTATGCTTGAGGTGTGATTGGACGATGATGTCGATCTTCATGCTAGCGGCTTAGGTTAGGGTTTGTACGAGAGTGTGCCCTGATCTAGGTTGCTATAGACCAGAAATAGCGCGAGAGCGTGAGCTTGGTTCTCTATTCAGTTACGACTAGTTCACCTCAGCACAAGTCTTGCAATATTGCGATTCACTATTTACAAGGATGAATGACGATCCGTGGTGGGGATTCCCTAGCCCTAGACACTTTTATTATATTGAATTTGAATCGACATTTATCGAACTTCTCTATCACCGACACAGACATCCATCACCATTTCCATTACATCATCATAACCACATCCACCAATAAAACCTTCGTAGTTGAACCAACCTATGATAGGTTGGAGCCAACATCACCTCCTCGTGTTCGATACCCGCTTACAACTACACAGTGCGCTTGCGGTAAAACTACAATCGTGTTTTCTGGGTGTATATCCGGACACGTCAAGTTTTCGGCGCCGTTGCCGGGGAGGTGTTTCTTGTTGGGTGCCAATTTGTCACAATTAGGTTGATTAGATTACGTTAAAAACAAAAAAAACAAAAAAACAAAAAAAAACTGGAGAGAGAGAGAGAGAGAGATTTTTCCCCACCACCTGATATTATTATTCTTTTATCTCTCTTTGTACCACTGACGTCTTTTCCAGGCTGTCTACTTTGCTTGATCAGGTACAGTTGTTGCAGCGATGGTGCTTCCAAAGAAGATGCAACCAGGTTCTATACAATCCTACATATATCTCGCTACATTCTGTCAGGCAGATGGAGAATCCTTCAGGGAAGCCTTGTCCAGGTTTGAAAGAATGTTGGGAACGTTCTAGACGGAGTCAGACTATGTGTGGGATGGTTCCCAGCTATTCCGTATCTTTGCTAGAAGGCTAAAGGGACCCTCACGTGAGTTTTTTAAGAGGATGCAAGTGGGGAATTTCAGTGATCTATAGTTGGCAGCAGCCTTGGAGCAAATGATAGATGATGCTCGACCTACCGGTTCACTAACCGTTACGGTAAGTAAACCATCCGACCAAGTAATCATCGATTTTGTTATGGCTAATGTCTCTGGTGCAGGTACTATCATAGATGGAGTGTATGCTTCACTTGAAGGTGATCATATCCACCTTTACACCATCAACACTCCACTAATAGAGACATCTGAGCTGCCGAAGGAGGACACATATATGGACCTATTGAGAAACATTGTTGACGTAGTTCGAGAAACCGGTCCATTGACAATAACGGCAGGTGATCCTTTTGAGCTTGAATTTCCAAAATTTATTACTCATTGTATCTCTTCCAGAGGCACAATTGATGATGGAGTCTGTGCTCTAGTTGAGGGGCACAAGACCCATTTTTACACCACAGTCGAGATACATGAGCCCATAGAGCCACCTTGTGCCATCGTCGCCTCCCCTTGCCACCCACATGAGTCAGAGCAGCCTATACAATCAGAGGATATTATTGAGGAGGTCATGCTTACAGTAGAGGAGCAGACCATCGAGGAGGACCTGACTTGGGACGATGACATCTGTACACAGATGGAGCCCGAATCGTGCCCTCCTCCTTTTGAGCTACCGCAGCCACCACCACTTTCTACAGACGCTGAGCATCCCTCAGAGGACCATCCTTTCACTGATGCCGATGACTTTCCCACGGAGCTTATGGCTTCCCTTCAGGGAGATCTCTTTACTCCCTCATCTCCTACATTTGATTCCCCTCCCGTGTATGATGTTTTTTATGATTCAGATTTTGACGATTCATCGTGCCTTTTGCAGGATACACATACATATGAACAAAAGGTATAATGAGACATATACGAGGAGGAGAGCGAGGAGTTAGCACCCATGGACGCATATAAATATGATCAAGAGGTACACTGGGATGAGTCTGACGATGATGAGGAGCATCCTGACGAGACCCACACTATTATGCCAGAGTTACCTGAGAAACCAGAGGAGAACAACGAGGAGTTGATCGACGTGGTACACGAGAGTAGAGATTTATTTCCAGGAAAGTGTTGTCAACCATATTTAATTTTAAATACTTATGTTGATGACCCTCTTTGGAATACATTTATTTTGGGAAAGAATTGTCCACATCAGATTGATGTGGCTTATCTCTTGCGGGGTACAGGTGGAGTCCTTGAAGAGATGCTGGGAGCCGCATTGCTGGAATCTGATGGAATCTGTGGACACATGCACTTGGCAGAGCCACGAAAGGAGCAGTTGGAACAGTTGCTTGCACCGATAAAGATACTGGATCCGCCCTTTGCTATAGGTGATATCAATCCGGTAGTGTAGTATTTTATGCTTTAAATAAACACGAATCCTCTCGACAGCGAGAGGACCGTATAGATTTGCTTTAATAAATATCACCTCATATGACGGAAATAAAAAATTTTATACCTCAAACCCGTTATATGTATTAATTGCCCTCTTCATATTTTGATACGTCACATCCTTTTGCTCACCACCATCGAGCATTTCTTTCAAGTGATTACTCACTTTCTTACTCGTATGACTTGAGCTCGCTTAGCAAAGCCGTGACATTTTTGATCAAGTCATTTGAATAGGATTATTTGGTATAAGCTTGAGGGAAGGCGCTCGCATGCATCATTGTATGTGCAAGTAGTTGCATTAGGATTTCATGGCATTCATTTCATCATTTTTCATTCACCCCACATATTTATCGGTGTTCCTCATATTCTTCCATTATGATCACATTGAGGACAATGTGAAGTTTAAGCTTGGGGAGTGCTTTTCCATGCCATTTAGATGCATTAGTTGCATTTTTACTTTATTTTAGGATTTTTAGAATTTTTCAAAAATTCGGCTACATCTTTTTGATTTTTTTCCATCTTATTTTCCTTTTATGTGTGTTCATGCATTATATTGTGTGCTTGTTTTTCTTTTCTTTCCTATCTTTTATTTTTATTTCTTTATTTTCTTTTCCTTATTTTCCTCCTTTTGCTAGATATGTTCCTTATGATAATATCTCTTATTGCTTTAGTAGCCATCACAATGCTTACTATTCTTGTCATGCTATTTGGAGTATTTCAATATCATGCTATACATGTGCTTGCTTATATATTATTTTGATGACTCCTCTATATGAATGCATGATATTAATTGAAGCTGAATGTATTGATTAGTGTTTAGTATGCTTTTGTTGGAAGTGCACCAAGATTCATGCATCAATTGTATATCAGAAGCATCTGCCTTATTGTCTTATTCACCTTCTGTTGCATGCCTGATATGATTGTACTCTTACTGCTTGACTTCACTATTTATTGAAATGATTGAGAATATCCATGCTTACATATGAGTTTTAGTTGATGTATTATCTTATTGAACCGTTCGTGCACATCTTAAAGTGAACCGAGTGTTACGTTATTTCTTTCTCCACATATATCTTTTTATTCTCTACATGTCACTTGAGTTCACTTCCAAAAGCTACTTATATCGCATCTATTTCCCAAAGATCCCTACAAAGGAAAAGGTTAGCTCCAAAAAAGTCCAAAAAGCCAAAAAGGAGCCAAAAACCAAAAATACAAATCATATTGCTCCTACAAAAATCCAAAAAGAAAAATGAGAAACAAAAAGTTCAAAAATAAAAAGAAAGATATTTTTCTATCTCATTATTGGAGCCACAGAATACTTGGGAAACCCAAGGCAAAAATCTCATTTTCCACTATCATATTCCTTTAGATGTGATGCCTCAAGCTAAGCTTGGGGGGTGAATTCATTTGACCATATGAGTGAGTACGACATTAGAGTGGAGAGTTGCATGAATGGGAAAGTTTGATAATACTGAGACTTAGCGAATTACTTTAGCTATGGAGATTTCTTATGAACTGATATGAAAATGTGAATGACATGTCTCTTATTCCATTCTCTATTGCATGCTTGGTGTGATTTTTGTATGCTTCTGCTATAACTCTTGATTGAAAAGTGCATCGCCAAAACTTGTATATTAAATTCTATTAACTGCATGATGTGGACATGAATTGATTGTATGAATTTAGAGAGTCCCTTTTGTTGTTCTTAAAAGCTTGCAAGTACCATGTTTAAGTAAGATATGAAATCTTTGTAGCATGTGATTCGTATTTTCTAAGTTATCATGATGTATAGCTTATGGCTTGAGATCTAAAAGAATAATCTAGCGACCCCTTCCACCTCGTGTTCTTTCTTTTTCATGTCATTTTCTTTGTTTTCATCTCCCGAGTTCCTCTCTCTACTTATCTTCCTCGAGGACAAGTAAGAGGTAAGCTTGGGGGATTTTGATCGGTCCATATTTTACACATTTTTCTGCATATTTTCATGCCATTTTAATTGCTCATATTGAGATTTTCACGATTATTCGACGATATTTCGTTACTTTCCACTATTTCTCATTTTCGTCAGATTTCAGGAAATATGGAGCAATCGGGAGCAAAAATGAGCTTAAAGGATTTGCACGCGCATCAGAGCATCGCCCATGGCTCTGTCGAGGAGCGAACGGCGCTGGATGATGAGCGTGAGAAGAAGGAGAACGACAGAATCGACGAGGATGCAAGGAAAGGAAGGAAAGATTCCAGAAACAGGCCACTCGGCCGAGTACACATCCACTCGGCCGAGTGAAGCCGCATACTCGGCTGAGTACGACTGATACAAAGACATCTGCATACCTGAGTGCCACAATGCACTCGGCCGAGTGGTGAATTCCACTCGGCCGAGTAGAGAACTCCACTCGCCCAATAGACTCAGAATTTCTAAAGAAAATCAAGGCAAACTCTCTGGAATTTTGGGAGACAGTAGAAGACCCTACTCAACCGAGTAGAGAAGTCCACTCGCCCGAGAGAAGAATCCCACTCGGCCGAGTGATGCCGATGACAAGAGCGCCCTGATTTTCAGATAGTCTCCCACTCTTTTTAAACCTTCTATCATTCCAATGGTCAAAGTATGTTTCTCATATTTTTTATGGATAGTAGACTTCATGACGGTTCCAACGGCCCTATGAACACACCAATCGGAGGTCGGATGAAATCTGGAGAATTTCTGCAAGTTGATACTGCAGTGCTGGAATTCGCATATCAGTGTCACTCGGCCGAGTGACACTTTCACTCGCCCAAGTCTGACAGTTTTTGACAGAGTGCTGTTTTCTGGAGTTTTTGTAGGAATTCTCACTCGGTCGAGTGAGCTTTCCACTCGGCCGAGTCGCTGCTGGCCGAGAACTTAAGTTACGCGCAGATCTGATTTTGGGCGCGGGTTTCAGAGGGTTTTTAGGGGTTTTTACTAGGGTTTTGAGTGGGCTATATAAGAGGTTTGTAGCCGTCATTAGAGGGGGGTTCCATTATGTTTTCTTAGAGTCTTTTTAGAGGCTAGGCCATGCCCTAGGCCCCCTCTTGGATCTAAAAGCTTGTAATTGGATTGAAGTTCTTCATCAAAGCTAAGTATCTTTGTTCTTGTTGTTTGAATCTTTGATTTGATATCTTTTTATATGCAAGCAATGTCTTTTATTGATTTCTATATTGTTATTGATATGCTTGAATAGATTTGATGTTCTAGGGCATGGAGATGAACCCTATGGATCTAATTTCAGATTTGTGATGAATGAATTTCTAAGTTGCTAGAATTGCTAGGAGGTTAGGTTGTGATTGATTTATTACGGATAGCTAGGAATTTCTATCGATTTGGAGTTTGCAAGAGATTAGGCTCTGATCGATGGAAGGCCTAGATATTCGATTTAGATTTATAATCGAGATTCTTTAGACTTGGTTTGCAAGAGATTGGACCAAAGCTATCATTTTTATTATAAATCTATACCCATGTTCGTTTGTAAGAGATTGGATGAATACGAACTAGCATAACCTAGATCGTAATCGAGTTTGCACGAGAGTATGCTCAAGGTGCGATTGGACGATGATGTCGATCTTCATGCTAGCGGCTTAGGTTAGGATTTGTACGAGAGTGTGCCCTGATCTAGGTTGCTATAGACCGGCAATAGCGGGAGAGCATGAGCTTGGTTCTCTATTCAGTTACGACTAGTTCACCTCAGCACAAGTCTTGCAATATTGTGATTCACTATTTATAAGGATGAATGACGATCCGTAGTGGGGATTCTCTAGCCCTAGACACTTTTATTATATTGAATTTGAATCGACATTTATCGAACTTCTCTATCAACGACACCGACATCCATCACCATTTCCATTACATCACATCATAACCACATCCATCAATAAAACCTTCGTAGTCAAACCAACCTAGGATATATTGGAGCCAACACCACCTCCTCGTGTTCGATACCCGCTCGCCACTACACTGTGCGCTTGCGGTAAAACTACAATCGTATTTTTCGGGTGTATATCCGGGCGCGATCAGTCTTGCTATACACTGTCCACTGCTTTGAGAAGAATTGGGCAGGCAGACCCAGTCGATCCCAAAGGCGAAGATCGATGGCCCGCAGTAGTTGAAGAAATGGAGAACATCAGGATCTCTGGGAAGAAGGGAAAACTGTCTCTATTGGATCGATGCTCCCTTTCGACCTAAGGGAACAATTGATCGCTCTATTAAGAGAGCATGCAGACATTTTTGCCTGGTCCCCAAAGGATATGCCTGGCATCGACCCCGAGGTGATATCCCACAAGTTAGAGGTCGACCCGACTTCTAGGCCCATGAACCAAAAGAAGAGAAACATGGGAGGAGAAAAGATGAAGGTTGCAATCGAGGAAGTGGATCGACTTCTGGAAGCATGCTTCATTCGGGAAGTCAAATATCATGATTGTCTCTCGAATGTCGTGATGGTGAAGAAGGCGAACGACAAATGGTGGATGTGCGTCGACTTTACCGATCTCAACAAAGCGTGCCCGAAGGATAGTTACCCCTGCCCTGGATCGACCATCTGGTCGACAGCACTTCAGGCTACGAACTCCTCAGCTTCATGGACGCATTCTCAGGATATAACCAGATCCAGATGGCACCAGAGGATGAAGAGAAGACTTCTTTCATCACTAATCGAGGTATTTTCTACTATACCAAGATGCCATTTGGTTTGAATAATGCAGAGGCCCCGTACCAACGCATGATGAACGGAGTTTTCGAGGCTCAAATCGGGCAGAACCTAGAAGTCTATGTTGATGACATGCTGGTCAAGTCGAAGAAGCCGTCGGATCACATTGCGAATCTCCGAGAGATATTCGCACAGATCCGACAATACAACCTTTGACTGAACCCTGTCAAATGTACTTTTGGGGTCCGATTGGGGAAATTCCTCGGTTTCATGCTGACGAATCGAGGGATCGAGGCCAACCTCGACAAGATCACGACGATCGTAACGATGAAGGAGCCTTCGACCATCAAAGAACTCCAAAGGCTGAACGGAAGAATAGCTGCTTTGGGCCGATTCTTGTCTACGTCAACCGAGAGATCGTTGCATTTCTTCAAAGTGTTGAGAAAGGCGATAGCTTCCGCATCGAATGGTAAGAGGGTCATCGAGTGGGATGCCGACTGGAAGAAAGCATTCTCCGAGTTAAAGGAATACCTTCGTAGCCCACCACTCCTAACCAGCCAGACAGAGATGACCAACTCATCATTTATATGGCCGCTACTATGGAGGTCGTATGCTCGACGCTCGTCAAAGAAGAATCGGGAGTGCAACGGTCCATCTACTACGTCGGTCAAGTTCTTCGAGACACGGAGATAAACTATTCAAGGATAGAGACGATGACTTTCACACTGATCCAATCTACGAGGAGGTTGCGACCGTACTTCCAAGTGCACACCATCTTGGTCCTCACCGACACTCCCTTGTACCAAACCCTAAAGAGGCTTGATCGTTTAGGGAGAATGACAAGATGGGGAGTCGAGCTGAGCGAATTCGACATCTAGTTCAAGCCAAGGACCGTCATCAAAGGGCAGGCTCTTGCCGACTTCATTGTCGAACTCACTTACGACGACGGCCTAAAAAGAAGAGGTATGTGTTATTATCATACTACCCAAGGCTACATCTTCACCCTCGATAGGTATCAATTCGCCAACGGATGCAATTGAAGATGAGGGAACCTGGATCGTACAAAGGTTCGACCACTCAAACCAGGAGTGTTGCTAGAATAATTGTCCATACGTCAGCGAGCAACATATTTGAGTATGCTCTCCGCTTCGATTTTAAAACCACGAATAATGGTGCAGAGTACGAAGCTACCATCAATGAACTCCGGTTAGCTCGAGCTTTAAGAGCTAATGTGGCCCAACTACTCAGTGATTCTAACCTCGTCGTCTACCAACTAAATGGAAGCTTCGAGGCCCGCGAAGACACAATGCATAGTTACATGCAAGTTGCTAAAGCGGAGCTCTCCAAATTCAGACGAGCAAAAATCCATCATGTACCAAGGTCGAAGATGTAATGCCCTGATAGCTACTGCACAAGTACTAGAGGGGGGTGAATAGTACTTTAAAATAATCAAGAGTATAATTCCTAATTATCATGCAAACGCAACCAATAATGCGGAAATGAAAATAGACAACAATAAAAGACAAGCGCAAACAAGCGATGTAACGGGTTCGGATCCACCCAAATCTCCCCGACTTGTTCCCGGTGATCTTACGTCCCAAACACACGGATCCCCTCCGGCTACTTGAGTTAGAATCCTCTAACTTAAATTTTGCACTATGAAATTCTTGTAGGAAACCTCTACAAGATCAAATCATACACAAATGAAAATGTGACTCCCACAAACCGGGATCACACAATTCTCTCACAACCGAGAGAAAAACTTGCAATATCAAAGTAAATGAAACAATGAAATACTTACCAACAAAACCATATGCCTTGAGTAAACTTACGATTTTAGGGCAAGGAAGATTTTGAGGAAGAAGCAAGCACCAAACCCTAGCTCCACCAAGATGACCAGCAATAGGTGGCTAGGGAGAAGTTGGTGACTTGGATTCAAGCTCCTAGCTTGAGTAGCTCACAATCAATGAGAATCTCTCTTGAGGAATAAGAGTGAGGGAGAGATTCTTGTGAAGAGAGAGAGCTTGGAAATAGGAATTAAATGCTCTCTCTTTGATTCTCAACGTCTTAATAATATCAGCCTTGAATGCTATGAAGAAGCATCACAAGTATATATAGGATAGAGAGAAGAGAGAGGGAAAAATCGTGCATTTAATGCTCCAACGGATCTATTTCTGAAGCAGTTTAATCGGTCTAAGAAGGATCACTGACCGATTAGTTTTGCAACTAGTCGGTCGATGATTTTTCTTGGACCGACTAAGAGGTTGACAGCCAAGAAAGAAAGTTCAGGAAGTATAGAACTAGTCGGTCTAAGAAGACTTGCCAACCGACTAGTTTAATAACTAGTCGGTCGGTGAGTGTTCTTTGACCGACTAAGAGTTGAAACTCAATAGGCTGAATTCAAGGAGAACTAGTCGGTCTAAGAACAAATTCCAACCGACTAGTTTCACAACTAGTCGGTCGATAGTTGTTCTTGGACCGACTAACGAGTAAACAGTAGCTCAGGCTGTGAAAATGAATATATAACTAGTCGGTCTAAGAAGGATTCCAAACCGACTAGTTTGACAACTAGTCGGTCGGTGAACCTTCTTGGACCGACTAATTGGTCAACAGTGAAGATGCTGAATTGGGCAAGGCAATCTAGTCGGTTCAAGAAGAATTCTTAACTGACTAGATGACAATCTAGTCGGTTGGTTCTTCTTCTTGAACCAACTAACATGCACAAGAAGCCATGAAATGAAGCGTGAAGCTTCAGGAAAGTTTCTATGGGCTTCTAAGCTAATCCTAGCTCTAAGATATGAGCGTTATGAAGATAATAGTGTAAGACCTACTCAAGGCTTAACATTCTACAAAAAGAAGCTAGAAGACTATAAATTAAACTAGACGAACCGTCTTCAAAGCTTCAATCCGAAACTCTTGACTTCAATAATGCTCCTAGAGCTTCAACGAAGCTTCAGGCACACGATCACGCGCTTTGAGAAGTCTTGAGACGTCGCTATTGATGTACATAGAATTTTGGCGACGATCTCCATAACTGCGCTCACAAAGAGTTAGTTCACGATATTTATGTTTGTTCATCATCAAAACCAAATCTGGAGAATCAATACTTAACATTCTCCCCCTTTTTGGTGATGACAAACCAACATAAATAATAATCAATAATAATGATTCAAATAAAATTTACTTACTCCCCCTGCATTGATGACACGTGAATTCCATATTAAATAATAATCATACGCATCAAGCAGACGAGGAAAGTATAAAATATGAACCCAATTATTGAAATTTAGGATCTAAATCCATTTTTATATCTTAACTCCCCATGAATCTAACATATCAAATTAGATTCATGGTAAATTGCTTTAAATTATCATTTAGCACATCGTCATTATTAATTCTCTCCCCCTTTGGCATTAGCAAAAAGAGCGGGAGGAGATCAACGACAACAACAATGGCTAAAATAAAAGCACGAGAGTCGAAGAATGCGACCACGGTCCAAATGACACCAATGTAAAATAACGAAGAAAATCAAAGCGTGCCAATGAAACCATAGTCGAAAATCGAAAAAATGAAATCATCAAAACTCAAATCAATTTCATGTAATGAGTTATGGAACATACTCTCCAATATCAACATTCTTAGTGAATTTAGTGCATGGAAAACAATTCTATGTCTTCATAGAAAGAATTCTATTTAATCAATATAATCGTCGAGCGACGAAATCAACATCAGAGACATACATCATACAACACCAAATGTCATGACATCGATCGAAAAGGATCACAAAGGGTAAGCATACCAAATCTAAGTGAAGTGTGCGATGAGAGGTGACAAGGTGATTAAAACAATATGAATATCAACTATCAATATCATGCAAAAGTGTTATGCCAAAAAGAGATAGAAACATCATAAAACGTATGGCATACACAATTCTAGCACACTAGGATACTAATTGAAACAATGTTCAAAAGAACCATAGTACTAGCATGCATTCCAGAAGAGATACTCACTAAATGAGTAAAAAATAAACATGGAATGCCATGAGCATAAGAAAGATAAGTACTATATCATAAGATCACAACAAGCATCAAGCAAGAGCATGTAAAGATGATATCCAATATAGAAAATCATAAATACGACGTGCATGAATATTGATCGCACCCCGGATACACGTCCCGGAGCGGTGACACAGTAGTCTTACCACAAGCGCACGGTGTAGCGGCGAGCGGGTATCGAACACAGGGAGGCCTAATAACAGTGTCTTCTTCAGTCAACCTGGCTATAAGAAAAGTCGAGGAATGTTCGCAGTAATGCGATCACAGTCGTTCAAATGTATAAAAGAAATACCAAATTAATAAAGACGCCTAGGGATAGGAAATCCCTGCTACTTGCCGTATCTCATCATTGTGATTCGTAGGTTTCACAATTGCTAGACTTGAAATTCAGGTGAACTAGTTGCAACCAAATGTAGAACCAAGCTCACGCTCTCGCGCTATTGCCGGTCTATAGCAAACCTAGGGTAGGATCCAATCTCTTGCAAACCCTAACCTAGGCAAACTAGCGTGAAGAACAACATCATCGTTCAATCGTATCTCGAGCCCACTCTCGTGCAAACTCGAGCTACGACCTAGGTTGGGATAGTTCCTACCCGTCCAATCTCTTGCAAACGGGTATTGGTATAGAATTACAATCGAAAACCCTAGTTTCGGTCCAACCCCTTGCAAACCGATTCCGGAGAAACTCAATTGCAACCCGATTCAAATTTCTAGGGCTTCCTATCGAGTTGGGATCCAATCTCTTGCAAATCTCAATCGGTATGAATCCCTAGCTATTCGTATTAAATCAATCCCAAACTAACCCTAATCAATTCTAGCAATAATTTCACCAATTCATCACAAATTAGAAATAGGGTTCGTAGGGTTCATCTCTACGCCCTAAGACGAAAGAACTACTCACAATTCATAATAAAATGCAATAGAAATTCACAATAAGAATCAATAGAATTCATAGCAATATTCAAAATATCAATAAAAATGGAGTTTTTGATAGAGAGAGACAAACCAATGAAGAACAAGATAGCATCCAACAAATTATCACTTTTCTCTCATCCCTAAAAGCTAAATATAATCCCTAAAAAGTTAATCTAAAAAGGCTGTAAAAAGGTTCTGAAAAGATCTCTAAACTAGGTTAAAAACTGGGGTTAAATCCCCCCAAAATTGCCCAAAAAATCCTGACGAAAATGCCCCTGCGCAGCCTCAAAATCGCAGTTTACGCTACAGGCAGCGCGGCTCACTCGGCCGAGTGACAAATGACACTCAACCGAGTGACAAACCCTGTACAATTACAGAGAGTAGGGGGTCTTGGGGTTCGTCTCCTCGGGAGTCACTCGGCCGAGTGACTTTTCTTCACTCGGGCGGTGGGCGTTCTTCACTCGGGGGGACGGTCGTTTGTCACTCGGCCGAGTCGATCTTTGGGGCTGTACAAATGGATTCCAGAGAGTTCAGCATCTTCTGTTGCCGTCGTCTTGGCTCCACTCGGGCAAGGGATGACTTGGTGCTCGGCCGAGTGGTATGGCGATGCTCGGCCGAGTGCACGCTGATATTGGCTCTGTTGCGTGTCCGATCTGGCCGGCCGAGCGGGCTGTCTATGCTCGGTCGAGTGACTCCTTCACTCGGCCGAGTGGCATGCTGAAAATGCCCATTCTTCGTGTTTTTGCCTCCTCGTCGCTCCTACGACGTTCTTTCTTCTTCCACTCCTCTCCAATTGCAGAATACCCCCCAAGAGAGTCGTCGGTGACACTCCAGAGTGGGTGCATCTCAGAATCACTCCAAATCGCTCAAAATCTCCTGAAATATGACAAAACAACAAATCGTGAAAAGCATCGCAATATTGTCGAATAAACGTGAAAAAACACGATTTGAGCGATTTAAATGGCATGCAAACATGCAGAAAAAAGGTGTAAAACACGGAGTGATCAAAATCCTCCAAGCTTACCTCTTACTCGTCCTCGAGGAAGATGAGTAAAAAGCGAACCCGGTGGATAAAGATAAAGAAAACGACGGAAAGGCGGAAAACGGAAAACGAAAACCAAAATAGAAAACGAAGAGGG
Source organism: Scilla litardierei (assembly GCA_030789695.1). Classification (NCBI taxonomy): domain Eukaryota; kingdom Viridiplantae; phylum Streptophyta; class Magnoliopsida; order Asparagales; family Asparagaceae; genus Scilla; species Scilla litardierei. The sequence goes on along the minus strand of CM061134.1, from coordinate 78,342,558 downwards.
AAGTTGCTAGATCATTTTTCTCAGGACGTGGGTTTTGCTTACTCATATAGAATGCATCGAATATAAACCACATGTCAAAGACTTTTATTTTGATATCATAGTATAATGGTGCATTTAAAATAGAAAACCCAAGAATATCAATATAGCATGAAAAATGGAATAATTCTAAGATTAACATCGTCTGAAGCATCTAAAGCGGTATACAATATCGTAGATCACACACTTTTCAAATGAATGCTTTCTATAAGGAGTATAAGAGATATCACACGATAGAGTAGTAAGAATAGAAAAGGTGTGGTTTTCATAAAATGAATGCTAAGCGTAGATTTCTGGATTTCGTGAAACTTTAGCAATCTCACCGAGTATAAAATATTACTTAGCCTAGGTTGTCATGCACCGTCAGGTAGTCACTCTCTCACACATCATTGGATTCTCTCCCCCAAGCTTTTCTATAAGCGTGGTGGCATATACAAAACAATATTTACATCCCCCCGTTTCTTATGAAGCTCCAAAAGTCAAAGAAAACAAAAATAAAAGCAAAAGAAGGAAGAAAGAGAGAAAGGATATTAGATGGGATCGTTTTCGAACTACTTTTCTCTTTTCTTCACTTATTCTCAAATCTTTTTCTTTTTCTTTTTCTTTTTTTTCTCTTTTTTTCAATAGAATATTTACACAAATGATCCCAAATCAAAGAGAAGGATATACAAGTATTTTTTCTTTAGGTTTTGGGGAATTTGGAGCATGTGATTTAATAACGGGGGATGCCAATAATAGAATTGCTAAGGGGAGATTCACCAATGAATATAAAATAGAGAAATAATGTTCAAGATATGTGGAGAAAGAAATAAATGTATCTCTCAGTTCACTCTATAGGACGTGCATGACAACTTCAGCAGGGTAATATAATCTACTCAGTTTGATCTCAAAAAGTAAACTAATCCAAATTTATCTATGCTAGCAAACATTCAATCAACCTGAAGTGAAGCATACCAAGCATGCAATAAGAAGTGATATGAGAAAAGAAAGCAGTACTCCAGACATAAGCATCAATGCGTGAATCTTGGTGTGTTTTCTACGATAGCATACATATGAATCATCAGACATCAGCTAATAATAGAATTTCATCCATTTTCATACAGCAAAAGAGAGTGGGTTACTATTTCTAAATGCAAGCAGAACATAGCATATGATATCAGAAATAAAAAGCTATGACATGACAAATATAGCATGCATATAGAGAAAAGCTAACACCACGTCATCATCATCACAGAAAAGTCATCTCTAGCAGAAGATGAAAGAAATAAAGACAAAAGAAAAACAAAGATATTTACAATGCAGCACACAAGGAAAATAAGAAAAAGAACGTGATGCACGGTAAAAAAAGAAAAAACGTGATGAAAATGGGTGCAAAAGCGGAAAAACTTGAAAAAAACTAAAAATAAAGGTGATAAAAGCAAAAAGTGTGAGAACTCACTCCCCCAAGCTAAAGTGCACAGTGTCCTCAATGTGCGAAGTGTGGCACACCGAGAGACGTGTAATGGGTGGGGGGTGGGTATGCATGCATGATAAAAAGAAATAAAAATAACAAAATGAAAAATATGATGCGAATGTGATGCATGCATGGATAAGAGTGATGCAGATATGTGTGTGTCACCAAAAATACTCTCCCTCACTCCCGAAAAAGGATATAGAATGATATGATCAAAATGTGGACAAAAATAGTGATGGGAGGAGGGGGTGGGAAAAAATCATCAGGACCAAGCAGAGAATGGGCACCATAACGGCAAAAATATCAATGGCATCAAGGGTGTGCCTAAGCTGGTGGTGCTGCGTCATCTCCGTCCTGAGGCGGAGGTGGAGGTGGTGGTGGTGGTGGACGTGTCTACTGGGTGGGTGGTGGTGGTCGTGGAAGGCGCTCGAGAATATGGGTCAGGCAAAAGTGAATGCCAGGAAGTAACTCGAGGCGAAGCTGCATGGCGGTGACTGTGGAAGACAGAGCCCTAAAATCGCCCCTGAGTCCACTCATCGCCCCATCAAGAGCATGAACGCTCTGAACTAAGGCATCAGGGGGTGGTGGAGCGGAGGGACGGACAGGTCTAGGCTGAGCAGGGCGGGGCTGTCTGATACGGGCAGTGTAGGTGATCGGGACAGCAGGCATGTGTGGAAAGGGGGCTGTGCTCACTAGTGGATGCCCAGCCTCAGTGCGAGGCTGGGACGCAGGCTGGTGTGAGGTGGAAGCAGCAGCAGTGGAAGTGGAAGACAAAATCGGTGACGAGGCGGCAAGAGAAGTCAGTGACATAGACGTGGGAACAGACGTCACGACACTCTCAGATAGGACAGCTACGGTGGAGACAGAACGGTCGACCGCTGGGGAGGAAGTGTGGGGTCCAAAAGGTGAAACCCCAGCGGAGATCAAAGTGGATAGGGTCTCCACGACGGAAGCGAAGGAAGACTCGCCGCTCTCAAGTATGGTGGATGAACGCTCGGGTAGCAGAGAGGTGAGGGGCTCAACCGACAGGGGCACAGCAGTGGTAGGGGTGGTGGTAGACGTGGTGGAAGTGGAGGACGACTCAGCAAGTGTACTCCCGACACCGGCAGAAGTGTGGACAGAGGTGTCAGGAGCAGCAGAAAGTGCAGGCTCAGGCTGAGGGACCACAGGGTCAACAAGTGCAGGGTGTGCCTGCTCAGCCTCCTTGGCATCAAGCATGTAGGTGGTGGGGATCAGGAGATCCATCGCCGGAAGCCAGTCCTCGTGTGCTGGTCCTATGTGTGTCCGAGCGGGGCTCGGGAGGATCATGTAGTCAGCACCGAAGGGACCGTGCAACCATACCCAGTGCCACTGGCCGTGCGGACGAAGCATCTTCATCCGGGCCATGACGTCTATCGAAAGTGAAGTGGGGCCCGAAGGTCGACGCAGGTCGGCCGAAAGGTCCTCGCCGGTCATCAGGGCTAGCAGGGTGATCAGGCCGTCGTAACATATCGGGGAACGAGCGCCCACAGATACGATGATGCGGTCCAAAAACCAGCTAGCGACGTCAATCTCAACGGCGGGGACTATCGCAACACCATCCCTATCCAGAACTCTGGGGCGAGTCATCGCGTAGAGCATATAGAGCTCAGGCGTAGACATCGTCACAGGCTCGTACCTCACTAGAACGGTAGTCACCATAAGGCGCTGAGCTATGCAGAGGCAGGGGTGGACAATGGCTGAGGCCTTGGCCCTACTAGGGTCAAAGGCATGTGGTAAACCCGTGATCCTGGCACAAAAGGCGTGGGAATCGAAAGATGGGGGAGGGATGTGTGTGGGGGCATAGGCTCGATCGGGCGCGGGGACTGCGGACCACTGAAAGAATGCTCTAAGCATATCGAGAGTGATCTGACACTCTCGATCCATGAGTCTAAAGGAGCATCCCTCAGCGGTCCGGGTGATCGAGCTAAGTACCTCGAGTGTCGGACGGACGTAGGTGTCCGCCGACACAGACAGAAAATCTCGCCAACCCACGTTGTCGTACAACATGAGCATCTCCTCAAGTACCCCCAGGCGGTCTAGGTCAGCTAAATGGGTGAACCTGGAGGGTACTATCGGGCGCTGGGCGATACGCTCAAATCGGACGCATTGTGCGTCGTCTCTGAACGTAATCCCCAGCGGCCCGACAACGGGAGCTGGTGGTGGGACAGGATCGGCGGGGATGGGCTGTGCGTGTAGGGGGTCGGTGGGAAGCGGCTGTGTGGGGTGAGGTGGTGAAGGTGGAGGGGAGTCCTCCCTAGCATGGGAGGGGCCGGGCTCATCCGTCCGCTTCAGCTTAGCGGAAGCTCCCCGAGTGCGTGGCTGTGTACGGGGCGGTATGTGTGCCTCGAGTGCTCACCCAACTAATGAAAAATGCGGCGTGCTGAAAATAATAGAACGAAGGTACCTGAACACGCCGCGAGAGCAAAACAGTGGATAAGTGCGAAGACGACGCCTCCACGAAGCCAATAGTGCGTCCGAAAGCTCCCCTAAGCTCCCCCAAGATAGCCTACGCATCAAATAATGATATCAGCGTATAAAATTCAAAATACATGGGGAGATGGGGTATAACAGATAAATAAAGAAATCGATTTGAGTTAGGGGCTCAATGGGTACTCGGATTGTCAAAAATGGGGAGAAAATAGGATTTAACGCGAAATAGGGGATCACCGAAGCTTGGCCGGCGGCGAGGAGTGTAGCCAGCGGTGGGGGGTCGGTGGTCGGCGCTCGGCCGACGGCGGTCGGGCGAGCAGGGTGGAGGCGAAGTGAATCGGGCGAGGGAGTGGTGATCGTAGCGGGTGGGAGCTGAAGCGGCTCGGGCTTGGGCGAAAACTGAGATTTGGGCGTTTCGAAAGTCGTACCAAGCCCGTTCGCAATATATAAGTGAAGTTACGACTCGGCCGAGTGACTATGTCACTCGGCCGAGTGATCGTAACGAAAAAATTTTAAATTTTCTCCTCTTCGTGGGGTGCGCCGATGGAGTGGGGGATCGCCTCTTCAATGACCTCATCGAGGAGGTCCATGTAATCTAGCTCCTCATGATACGGCATGTGCTTCATTGCCTTCGGTATATGGAGTTCCACTTCGATGTTGCCAACGTTCAAGGTAAGAGTCCCATCACGCACATCGACGATGACATCAGCGGTGGCGAGGAATGGGCGTCCAAGTATGAGCGATGTATCGCCCTCCTCCTTGATGTCCATTATCATGAAATCGCATGGCAAACATATGCCCCCCGGAACTTGGAGTGGGTTGTCCTCTGTGATGCCAACCGGCCTTCTAATCCGCCCGTCCGCTAGTTGAATCCGCATGTCGGTAGGCTTTAAATCCGTGCCGGTATTCAACTTCCGGAACATGGAGAGAGGCATGAGGCTAACACTAGCCCCCAAATCTACCAATGCTTTTTGTAGGGGGACGCCGCCTAGAGTGCAAGGAATCCGGAAACTCCCTGGATCTTTAAATTTGGCGGGCTCCTTTTCCCTCTTTGAGAACCAAGTCCCTTCCTCCGCGAGCATGATCTTCTCCTTCCTCTTCCTTCCTGTAATCAAGTCCTTTAAGAACTTGGCGTAGGATGGGATTTCCACTATAGCGTCGAGGAAGGGGATATTGAGGCTTACCCCTCTCAAATACTCGAGAAACTTGGCTAGCCGTTTCTCCATCTTAGCTCTAGCTAGCCGTTGAGGGAAGGTCACCGGTGGCATAAATCGGCACTCATCAATAAGCTCCTCCATTCTAGATTTCACTTCTCCTTGCGGCTCCTTCTCTTTTTCAACTTCAATTGTCGGCTCGCTCTCTTGTAGATTCTCCACCACGGGTTCTTTGATTTAGGTCATGGGGGGAGTGGTATCCTTTCCTCCTCTTGTTGTAACCGCAACGACCGCATTGATATGGCCGGTGTTGCCCTGTGGATTCGGCTCGGGTTGAGCCGGCAACTGTTGATTGTTTCTATTGAGCAACGCAAGTTGCTCCTCAATTTGAGCGACGACAGTGGCGAGAGAATCTTGTCCCGCCTTCAACGTGACGTTAATCTTTCTTTGTTCCGCCATAAACTCCTCCACCTTAGCTTCAAAATCCGGACGTGGTTGAGCTTGCGGAGGGTTGGGATTTCTCCACCCTTGATTATACCCGGGTGGCCTATAAGGTCCCACTTGTTGCCTTTGTGGGAAGTTTTGTTTCAGTGGCCCCCTTGGTTGATAATTGGGTTGTTGTGGTGGAGCCCGAGCTTGAGGAGGTTGTTGAGGCGGGGGGTTCAATGCACCATCATTATTGGCATATGAGAAACCCAAATGGTTTCTAGCGGCCGGATTGGCCCAATATCCAGAATTCCCTGCAACATATTAAATTTGCTCCAAAGCTCCTTCTCCTTGTTCTCCTCCTACATACATTGCTTGGGATTGGTCTTGCCAATCGCTCATATGATTTGTCGGTGTGGATGTAGAGGGGGCTCCTTGAGGCTCCGTAATGAATTTCTCCAATCTCTCCACTACCTTGTGGAGAGAATCAAATTTGTTGGCTAGCTCCGCGACGGCCTTGGCCTCATAAATGCTAGACGGCTTCAAGGAGAACGAAGAGTGTCCTCGCTCGTCGCCCCACTATTGGTTGTTCGAGGCCATCTCCTCAAGCAAGGCTGTAGCTTCATCTGGAGTCTTCGACAAAATGGCTCCATTTGCGGTGGCATCAATAATCTGCTTCGTGCCCGGATGGAGTCCATTGTAGAAACTGTGGACAATCTCCCAATCTTCAATGCTATGATGGGGGCATTGATGTTGCAAGTCCTTGTAGCGCTCCCATGCTTCATAGAGAGTCTCTTGTGGTCCTTGCTTGAAGGACATGAGAGCACTTCTTATCTTCACCGTCTTGGAGGGCGGGTAAAATTTGTCGACGAAGGCACTCGCCAATTCATCCCAAGTGGTGAAGATTCCTTCAGCTTGCATCCTCAACCAATATAAGGCCTTGTCCTTAAGTGTGAAAGGGAAGAGGCGCAGTCTGATAGCATCTACGGAGACGCCCGGCATTTGGAAGGTGGCACACTTTGATAGGAAGATCTGGATGTGGTAATGAGGGTTTTCATGGGAGTTCCCGTGAAAAGGATCTTGTTGCATAAGAACCACCAATCCGGTCTTCAACTCGAAATTTTTGTCGGCCGCCAACTCCGGCATGGCTATGGACGAGGTCGTGGAAGAAGTCTTAGGCCGAAGCCTATCTCTAATGGAAATGATCCTCGCCATTCGCTCCGCCAATTCTTCAGGTGTCTCAGGATGGGTCATAAAATTTCCTTCCGTAACGGGTCTCCTCTCCGCTCGGATCCTCCTCAATGTACGCTCGATCTCCGGATCGTATAGTATCTCTTCGGGGTTCGCCGAGTATCTCGTGTACATGCAAGGGAAAACAGAGTTTCAAAGAAATAGTTAGCACAACGGAAGGGCGAAATAAAAATAGAAATAATAGAAAAAGAAAAATAGCTATGTAGGTAGAATCAAACACTATTGCCTCCCCGGCAACGGCACCAAAAACTTGATCGCGTCCCGGATACACGTCCCGGAGCGGCAACACTGTAGTCTTACCGTAAGCGCACGGTGTAGCGGCGAGCGGGTAACGAACACAGGGAGGCCTAATAACAGTGTCTTCTTCAGTCAACCTGGCTATAAGAAAAGTCGAGGAATGTTCGCAGTAATGCGGTCACAGTCGTTCAAATGTATAAAAGAAATAACAAATTAATAAAGACGCCTAGGGATAGGAAATCCCCGCTACTTGCCGTATCTCATCATTGTGATTCGTAGGTTTCACAATTGCTAGACTTGAAATTCGGGTGAACTAGTTGCAACCAAATGTAGAACCAAGATCACGCTCTCTCGCTATTGCCGGTCTATAGCAAACCTAGGGTAGGGTCCAATCTCTTGCAAACCCTAACCTAGGCAAACTAGCGTGAAGAACAACATCATCGTTCAATCGTATATCAAGCCCACTCTCGTGCAAACTCGAGCTACAACCTAGGTTGGGATAGTTCCTACCCGTCCAATCTCTTGCAAACGGGTATTGGTATAGAATTACAATCGAAAACCCTAGTTTCGGTCCAATCTCTTGCAAACCGATTCCGGAGAAACTCAATTGCAACCCGATTCGAATTTCTAGGGCTTCCTATCGAGTTGGGATCCAATCTCTTGCAAATCCCAATCGGTATGAATCCCTAGATATTCGTATTAAATCAATCCCAAACTAACACTAATCAATTCTAGCAAGAATTTCACCAATTCATCACAAATTAGAAATAGGGTTCGTAGGGTTCATCCCTATGCACTAAGACGAAAGAACTACTCACAATTCATAATAAAATGCAATAGAAATTCACAATCAAAATCAATAGAATTCATAGAAATATTCAAAATATCAATAAAAATGGAGTTTTTGTGTGTGTGTGAGAGAGAGAGAGACAAACCAATGAAGAACAAGATAGCATCCAACAAATTATCACTTTTCTCTCCTCCCTAAAAGCTAAATCTAATCCCTAAAAAGTTAATCTAAAAAGGCTGCAAAAAGGTTCTAAAAAGCTCTCTAAACTAGGTTAAAAACTGGGGTTAAATACCCCCAAAATCGCCCAAAAAATCCTGACGAAAATGCCCCTGCGCAGCCTCAAAATCGCAGTTTACGCTACAGGCAGCGCGGCTCACTCGGCCGAGTGACAAACCCTGTACAATTACAGAGAGTAGGGGGTCTTGGGGGTCATCTCCTCGGGAGTCACTCGGCCGAGTGACTTTTCTTCACTCGGGCGGTGGTCGTTCTTCACTCGGGCGGACGGTCGTTCGTCACTCGGCCGAGTCGATCTTTGGGGCTGTACAAACGGATTCCAGAGAGTTCAGCATCTTCTGTTGCTGTCGTCTTGGCTCCACTCGGGTGAGGGATGACTCGGTGCTCAGCCGAGTGGTATGGCGATGCTCGGTCGAGTGCACGCTGATATTGGCTCTGTTGCGTGTCCGATCTGGCCGACCGAGCGGGCTGTCTATGCTCGGCCGAGTGACTCCTTCACTCGGCCGAGTGGCATGCTGAAATGCCCATTCTTCGTGTTTTTGCCTCCTCGTCGTTCCTACGACGTTCTTTCTTCTTTCACTCCTCTCCAATTGCAGAATACCCCCCAAGAGAGTCGTCGGTGACACTCCGGAGTTGGTGCATCTCAAAATCACTCCAAATCGCTCCAAATCTCCTGAAATACGACAAAAACAACAAATCGTGAAAAGCATCGCAATATTGTCGAATAAACGTGAAAAAACACGATTTGAGCGATTTAAATGGCATGCAAACATGCAGAAAAAAGGTGTAAAACACGGAATGATCAAATATATCTAGCATAAAATCCGAAAACCCAATCATAAATCCAGAAAATCACAATGTAACGACCACTTTTCGTTGTACTTTGTTCGTGCACGTGCTTTTGGCCGTGCACGTGTTTATTTTAGACTTTATTTGTTTATGAACACTTTGTTGTGTTATGCCGTTGTGAACGTCTCTGAGAGTATTAAATAGTGGCACTATCTTGGAACGACATTTCTCGAGTCGTTTTCCCACAATTTAATCTTACTCGATGAGACGTGACGATTTTCACTTTTGACGGGAGACGCTTCTATTTTTAGTTTCGTCGTCCGACATCGAAATTGAAATCCGTCTTCTTAGTTAGCTCACTTTCGTCATCACGATCACCACGATATTTATTTTATAATTTTTAGAGTTCATTTGACCACTTTTATATTTTTAGCAAGGTTTAAAATATTTTTAAAAGTTAGGTTTTAAATTATTTTCGGCCCAACAAAATTTTATTACGTTTTGAATACTTCCAAATATTTTTGGGCCAAATCTCAGCTCATTTGGATCGCAGCAAATCCTTGTGTGAGTTGGAGGGGGTGAGATTTGAATTTTAAATTATTTTAAACTCCTAATCCCATTAGGATTAGCCCTAAACCTAGTCAACCCCTCTACACTATATAAACACCCTTTAGGAAGACCTATTTTCGCAAGAAAATAACCCTAGCCGCTTCCAAAACTCAAATTTGACGTTGCGACGAACCATCGCAACGTTGCGACGAAGCAACCCCACACCGACCGACGAAACAGGCCGATTTCCCCCGCTCTGACCGCTAGCCGCCCCCGCACCAAGCCCCGTCTGCATCGCAACACAGCCGCCCACTCCGTTCGCCCGCTCCGACCGAGAGGAGCTCTCGGTCAGACCGAGAGAATTCCCCGCTGTCGCCCGCATCCCCGCTCCGCACAGCGCCCGCTCTGTCGCCCCGCCTCCGCTAGCGTCTGACCGAGCGGATCGCCCGCACCGATCGACGTTGCAACGTTGCAACGTTGCAACGCTGCAACCCCCGCATCCAAGGCGCCCGACCGACCGATTCCTCCACACCGACCGACAAAACCCTCCGCACCAAGCCCCCGCCCGCACCACTGCAGCCCGCTGCGCTGCAAGCCTCGCACCAAGCGTGTCCGACCGAGAGAATCTCCGGCACCGAGGTTGTACGACCGAGAGCCATTCGTCGCAACCCCGCACCCGTCGCACCACTTGCCACCGTGGGCCCCCCAAGTTCTCCAGAGGTATTGTGGGTCCCCCATAGGTCCCTAGGACTACTGTGGGCCCCACCTAGGTGCTTGCTCTTCGAGGATTTGCCGCGTACGACGTTGCGACACGTCATAGCCCGTCGTCGCACGAGCTAGCTTTGGAATCTGGAACCGTTGCTCCGGTTGATGCTCTGAACTTTCCAGCGAGGAATCTATATTGGAATCAGGACTTGGAGCGCGATCTTTTATTCCAACCCCTGGCGTCGCTACCCGACGCCAGTGTAGCTTTCGCGTCGTGTTGAGGTAACGCTTTGCACCCCTAGGACCCCCAACCCAATTGCATGCTAACCAAGACTAAAATCAGTATTTTTAAAGTATTTTAAACGTTTTAGCAAACGCTAATCAAGATTAATAAAACGGATGTAGGCCGGTGGACTTGTGCACGTAGGAATTGTGACTTTGGACTCGTTGGACGGTGTTTCTCTGACGTGATACTTGCAGGCAAGTAAAACTTGCAAAATCTTGCTTAGGGCCATGTTTTTAGGCCACTTCCTTGCTTTTAGCGTAAAAGATACTAGTCAGTGAAATGATAGCTGGCTAGACGCCTACTTGATCTAGTTTGACAACGAAACTAGATCCGTCACCTAACTTGATCTAGCTTGACAACGAAGCTAGATCCAACCCTTAAACTTGTTCATGCATTGATATCTGCCACGTTTAAATTCTCTACCTGTATGCACTTTTAACTGCCATGCATTGCATCTTACATGTCATCCTAGTGATTGTTGCATTTGTAGCACACGCTACACTACTTGTTCTTCCTTGTCCGGATAGGTGCACCCCTACGCCATACTTGTTTAAAACACTTCCTGGCTCGTGATCCAGAATCGGGCCTCATGTGTTGGTTGAAAACCAATGCCCGATACACGTGGAGGGGTAGGGATAAACGGTCACTTGAGCTTAGGAGTTGGCCCGCGCAGCCACTCTAGCCAAAAGGTGGAATCTCTGTGCACGAGGTGCTTACTTTACTTGTCTTGTACTAGTGAGTGTTACTTGTAAAACTTGACATCCATGCTATGCTCGTTGCACTCTTTACTTTTACTGCCATGTCATTGCATCATGCTAGAACTGCTAGGTTGCTTTACTTTTACCTACTTTCAGTTTCCTTGCACAAGTCTTCCAGACTTGCTGACATGTGCCCCTTGCTCTTTTGGGTGTCACATGTTAGACCCTGAGCCAAAGACAGTTGTTGAGGACGAGGTGTTTGCTGATGCTGAGCCTGAGCCTACGTTCGTCGAGGAGTTCGAGGACACCGGAGACCAGTCTTAGAGACTGTTGAGTTACTTTTGCTTTAGGTTGCTGTTAGTTGTCGGTGCTTGCACCATTACTTTGTTTATGTACTTTGTACTTTTGTTGGCCATGTTGCGGCCTCTTTTAGACTCTTTTATTTTAGCCTGGTGGCTTTTCTGCGATGTTGAAATTTATTATTATGGATATTCTGAGATTTATTCTTTGTCTCATTTCCTTATTATTATCTTTGTTTCGTTTCGCGTTGCAAGGACCTGCAGGTTAAAGTGATTGACGCTTATCAGACTTGCGGCTTTGTTGCTTCAAGTCTGAGCGGACCTTCTCACGCTTCGCCTCCACGTTTTTGGGAAGCGGGGCGTGACAGGTTTTGTTGGTGGCCCATGGAGGTCCTCTTCTTGCAATTGCGAACTAACGGAACAACGATAATAACGGAATGTCCATTAAATAAATTGCAACATCCAAGTCATTAAGCTTTGAGTCTAATTTGTTTCTTCGTTTTCTATGTCATTAGATGGCTGGACGACGACAGACCCCATCTGGCAGTGGGCCCAATCGTGCTGAGGAGCCGGATAGAGAGCCCACCAATGCTGAGATCATGAGGATGATGCATCAGATGATGCAGGTGCAGCAGGGCATGCTCCAGAACACTCAGAGTGCTCCTCGCCACGAGCCAGGAGCGAAGCAGTTTCGGGAGCTGGGCCCGACTTACTTTGATGGATCTGAAGGACCGTTGACTGCAGAGGATTGGATCAGAAACACCGAGGATAATCTGAAGATGTCGAAGGTCAACCCGGCTGGATGGGTTGATCTGGCGAAGAAGCAGCTTAAGGATAATGCCCGAAATTGGTGGGATGCAGAGGAGGAGTTGTTGGTGAGCCCTATACCTTGGGCTACTTTCAAGTCTAGGTTCGATGAGGAGTACTTTCCGAAGGCTACCAGGAGGGAGATGTTACAGCGCCTCATTGAGCTGAAGCAGGAGAATCTGACGGTGGACCAGTACCACCAGGAGTTTACTAGGCTGAGTCGCTTCGCGCCGAAGATGGTAGAGGATGCTGAGGAGAAGGCTCAGAGGTTTCTGCAGGGTCTTTCTCTAGACTTGCAGAGCCTGATGTCTACGACGGATATGGAGTCATATCAGAAGTTGCTGGTAGCTGCTCGGAGACAGGAGAGGATTGCGAAGCAGAAGAAAGGACTGATTTCTGGAGCTGGGAAGAGGCCTATGGAGCAGGTCAGAGGAGTGGTTAGGCCTGGGACTAGGCCTAATCAGCCAGTGCAGTTCAAGAGGCCAGGTGTGCCTCCTCAGAAGTCTTGCCATTTCTGTGGCAAGACCGGGCATATCAAGGATCAGTGTAGGAAGATGTTGGGACAGTGCCTGATTTATGGAGACCCTACACATGCTATGAAGGAGTGCCCGAAGTCTAAGCTACCTTGGAAGGAACCAGTCGCAGCACAGCCGTTGCAGCAGAGAGCACTTGTACCTGCAGGTCGTGGAGCATCTCTCGCTCCTCAGAGGCAGGCTTTTCAGCAGGCCATGCAGCCGAGGAGGCAGGCTTATCTGATGACGGCAGTGGAGAGCGAGGCTGTGGATGAGGTTATCGCAGGTAACCCTCAAACTAGTTGTTTCCTTCCTTAGATAGTTTTGATTGTTAGCTTATGTTTGTTTGATCGTATATGATTGTTTGTTAGAATAGGGTTTGATTGTTAGATTGTTTGATAGGTGTGATTTTAGTTTGCACATTTCCTGCACGAGTCCTCTTTGACTCTGGTGCATCGATGTGCATTATTTCTCGGAGCTTCGTGGAGAAGCATTCCTTGATGACTTCCCCTCTTCCCAAGAGTTGGAATATCGTTACAGGAAATGGCATGATCTCGGTGCATCCTGGGTGCAATTCTTGCCCTTTGGTGGTCTGTGGACATGAGCTTTACGCGGACTTTATTGTCCACGACATTATCAACTATGATGCAGTGCTTGGAATGGATTGGCTTGTGAGCTTCTATGCTACGATCGATTGTCGGAGGAAGAAGGTGGTGTTCGAGATCCCCGGACATCCAGTGTTCGAGTTCAGTCGTGGTAGCAGTTCGCTTGGTCCTGTCAGGTTTCGAGCCAAGCCGGTGGAGATTGTTGCTATGCAGATGGAGCAGGATAGACCAGCTGTGGTACGTGAATACGACGACGTCTTCCCCGAGGAGATGTCTGGACTGCCACCCGATCGAGCTCTCGAGTTTTCGATCGATCTTATGCCGGGAGCGCAGCCTATTTCGAAGGCGCCGTATCAGATGGCTCCAGCAGAGTTGGAGGAGTTGCGTAGGCAGCTGGATGAGCTTTTGCAGAAAGGATACATCAATCCTAGCGTGTCTCCGTGGGGAGCACCGGTGTTGCTAGTAAAGAAGAAGGATGGTTCGCGTCGCATGTGTGTTGATTACCGGGAGCTGAATGTTGTGACAATCAAGAATAAATATCCCTTGCCTCGGATAGATGACATCTTTGATTAGCTCGAAGGATCGAGGGTGTTCTCTAAGTTGGATTTGAGGAGTGGTTACCATCAGCTTAAGGTGAAGAAGGACGACATCCCGAAGACAGCGTTCAGGACGAAGTATGGTCACTACGAGTTCGTGGTTATGCCATTTGGTGTAACCAATGCGCCCGCAGTCTTTATGAACCTGATGAATCTGGTCTTCTACGACTTTCTAGACAAGTTTGTCGTTATCTTTATTGACGACATCCTGATCTATTCAAAGTCGGAGGAAGAGCATGCCTCGCACTTGAGGACAGTGTTGGAGATCTTGAGGAAGCATCGCTTGTATGCTAAGTATTTCAAGTGCGAGTTTTGGCTGGATAGAGTTGCCTTTCTCGGGCATGTGGTGTCTGGTGATGGAATTTCTATGGATCCCGAGAAGATTGTAGCTATTAGAGAGTTGCCGGTTCCGCAGTCGGCGTCTGAGATCCGGAGCTTCCTTGGACTTGCAGGATATTATCAACGTTTCATTAAGGACTTTTCCCGGATTGCTGAGCCGATGACCAGACTGACGCGGAAGGATGTACCATATGTTGGTCTGATGATTGCAAGAAGGCTTTTGGTATTCTGAAGGAGAGATTGACGACTGCCCCTGTACTTGCTGTGCCTGATCGGAGTGGAGGATTCGAGATCTTTTGCGATGCTTCTGGCAAAGGTCTTGGATGTGTGTTGCATCAGCATGGGCATGTGGTTGCGTATGCTTCTCGTCAGCTTAAGGCTCATGAGAAGAATTACCCGACACATGATTTGGAGTTGGCTGCAGTCGTGTTTGCGCTGAAAATTTGGAGGCACTTCCTGCTGAGTGAGAAGGTGAAGATCTTCACCGATCACAAAAGCTTGAAGTATATCTTTACGCAGAAGGATCTCAACATGTGACAGCGTCGATGGTTGGAGCTCTTGGCAAACTATGAGATCGATTTGTAGTATCACCCTGGCAAGGTGAATGTGGTTCCGGATGCGCTGAGCAGACTTCCAGCGGTGATGATGTTGACTTCGCAGTGGAGATTGCAGTAGGATTTTTACGGGACTGGTATCGAGATTATTCTTCCTGGAGAGACTTCTTTGATGATGAGTATGCAGATACAGTCGACGATCGTGGATAGGATCAAGGCTGGACAGGCTGGAGATGCTAAGCTTGTGAAGATTCGGGAGCAGGTGGAAACCGGTCTGCGGACTGACTTTTTGATTCACGAGGATGGTTCGTTGAGATTTGGAGCCAGGTTGTGTGTACCAGCTGGAGATATCAGAGAGGAATTATTGGTGGAGGCACACAGTTCGCCGTATTCTGTGCATCCTGGGGGCACCAAGATGTACAAGGATCTTCGCCTGAACTTTTGGTGGCATGGTATGAAGAGGAGTGTGGCTCGGAGTGTTGCCAAGTGTTTTGTTTGCCAACAAGTAAAGGCGGAGCATCAGCGTATGGCAGGGTTGCTACAACCGCTACCGATTCCGGAGTGGAAGTGGCAACACATCACTATGGATTTCGTGACTGGACTACCTCGGAGTCCGAAGCAGAATGACGCGATTTGGGTGATCGTAGACCGATTGACCAAATCCGCGCACTTTATTCCCTTCCGAGTAGGACAGTCTACTGAGACGCTAGCAAGGAGATATATGGAGGTAAATTCTTTTACTCTCCGTTTCTATTTCCTTTTCCTAGTTTAGATAGTGATGTAACGTGAATCGTGCAGGAGATCGTACGACTTCACGGAGTCCCTGTGAGTATCGTGTCGGACAGAGACACGAGATTCACATCTCATTTTTGACAGAGTCTGCAGAAGAGCTTGGGTACGAGTCTGAGTTTCAGCACGGCGTACCACCCGCAGACGGACGGCCAGTCCGAGAGGACGATTCAGATTTTGGAGGACATGTTGAGAGCGTGCATGTTGGACTTTAAGGGATCTTGGGAGGATCATCTCCATCACGTTGAGTTTGCTTACAATAACAGCTACCAGGCGAGTATTGGAATGGCGCCTTTCGCCGCGCTATATGGAAAGAAATGTCGATCGCCACTGAGCTGGGATGACATTGGAGATCGGGAGATGTTAGGACCGGAGATGATCGTGGAGGCCGTGGATGTTGTGAGAAACATCCAGGAGAAGCTGAGGATTGCGCAGGACCGTTTCAAGCATTGGGCCGATGCTAAACGGAGACCTTTGGAGTTTCAGCCTGGCGACCATGTCTTCCTGAAGATTTCTCCGAACCACGGAGTTATTCGATTTGGGAAGAGAGGCAAGCTAAGTCCGAGGTTCATTGGACCGTTCGATGTCCTGGAGAGAGTTGGAGCTGTGGCTTATCGCTTAGCGTTTCCACCGTCGCTTGTGGGGGTTCACGACGTATTTCACGTATCTCAGTTACGTCAATACGTTAGTGATCCATCCCACGCTGTGGATTTCTCGGAGATTACGGTACGTCCGGATCTGTCTTATGATCAGCAGCCAGTTGAGATTCTGGATCATCGACAGAAGCAGCTGAGGAATAAGACCGTCGACTTGGTTCGAGTGCAGTGGCGTCACGGTTCCCCTGGTGAATCCACCTGGGAGCGTGAAGATGAGATGAGAGAGCGCTTACCGCACCTTTTCCTGAGCAGTGCTTGATGTTGATTCTGAGGACGGAATCATTTCTAAGGTGGGGAGGATGCAACGACCACTTTTCGTTGTACTTTGTTCGTGCACGTGCTTTTGGCCGTGCACGTGTTTATTTTAGACTTTATTTGTTTGTGAACACTTTGTTGTGTTATGCCGTTGTGAACGTCTCTGAGAGTATTAAATAGTGGCACTATCTTGGAACGACATTTCTCGAGTCGTTTTCCCACAATTTAATCTTACTCGATGAGACGTGACGATTTTCACTTTTGACGGGAGACGCTTCTATTTTTAGTTTCGTCGTCCGACATCGAAATTGAAATCCGTCTTCTTAGTTAGCTCACTTTCGTCATCACGATCACCACGATATTTATTTTATAATTTTTAGAGTTCATTTGACCACTTTTATATTTTTAGCAAGGTTTAAAATATTTTTAAAAGTTAGGTTTTAAATTATTTTCGGCCCAACAAAATTTTATTACGTTTTAAATACTTCCAAATATTTTTGAGCCAAATCTCAGCTCATTTGGATCGCAGCAAATCCTTGTGTGAGTTGGAGATGGTGAGATTTGAATTTTAAATTATTTTAAACTCCTAATCCCATTAGGATTAGCCCTAGACCTAGTCAACCCCTCTACACTATATAAACACCCTTTAGGAAGACCTATTTTCGCAAGAAAATAACCCTAGCCGCTTCCAAAACTCAAATTTGACGTTGCGACGAACCGTCGCAACGTTGCGACGAAGCAACCCCACACCGACCGACGAAACAGGCCGATTTGCCCCGCTCCGACAGCTAGCCGCCCCGCACCAAGCCCCATCCGCATCGCAGCACAGCCGCCCGCTCCGTTCGCCCGCTCCGACCAAGAGGAGCTCTCGGTCAGACCGAGAGAATTCCCCGCTGTCGCCCGCATCCCCGCTCCGCACAGCGCCCGCTCTGTCGCCACGCCTCCGCTAGCGTCTGACCGAGCGGATCGCCCGCATCGACCGACGTTGCAACGTTGCAACGTTGCAACGCTGCAACCCCCGCATCCAAGGCGCCCGACCGACCGATTCCTCCGCACCGACCGACAAAACCCTCCGCGCCAAGCCCCCGCCCGCACCACTGCAGCCCGCTGCGCTGCAAGCCTCGTACCAAGCGTGTCCGACCGAGAGAATCTCCCGCACCGAGGTTGTACGACCGAGAGCCATTCGTCGCAACCCCGCACCCGTCGCACCACTTGCCACCGTGGGGCCCCCAAGTTCTCCAGAGGTATTGTGGGTCCCCCATAGGTCCCTAGGACTACTGTGGGCCCCATCTAGGTGCTTGCTCTTCGAGGATTTACCGCGTACGACGTTGCGACACGTCGTAGCCCGTCGTCGCACGTGCTAGCTTTGGAATCTGGAACCGTTGCTCCGGTTGATGCTCTAAACTTTCCAGCGACGAATCTATATTGGAATCAGGACTTGGAGCGCGATCTTTTATTCCAACCCCTGGCGTCGCTACCCGACGCCAGTGTAGCTTTCGCGTCGTGTTGAGGTAACGTTTTGCACCCCTAGGACCCCCAACCCAATTGCAGGCTAACCAAGACTAAAATCAGTATTTTTAAAGTATTTTAAATGTTTTAGCAATCGCTAATCAAGATTAATAAAACGGATGTAGGCCGGTAGACTTGTGCACGTATGAATTGTGACTTTGGACTCGTTGGACGGTGTTTCTCTGACGTGATACTTGCAGGCAAGTGAAACTTGCCAAATCTTGCTTAGGTCCATGTTTTTAGGCCACTTCCTTACTTTTAGCGTAAAAGAGACTAGTCAGTGAAATGATAGCTGGCTAGACGCCTACTTGATCTAGTTTGACAACGAAACTAGATCCGTCACCTAACTTGATCTAGCTTGACAACGAAGCTAGATCCAACCCTTAAACTTGTTCATGCATTGATATCTGCCACGTTTAAATTCTCTACCTGTATGCACTTTTAACTGCCATGCATTGCATCTTACATGTCATCCTAGTGATTGTTGCATTCGTAGCACACGCTACACTACTTGTTCTTCCTTGTCCGGCTAGGTGCACCCCTACGCCATACTTGTTTAAAACATTTCCTGGCTCGTGATCCAGAAGCGGGCCTCATGTGTTTGTTGAAAACCAATGCCCGATACACGTGGAGGGGTAGGGATAAACGGTCACTTGAGCTTAGGAGTTGGCCCGCGCAGCCACTCTAGCCAAAAGGCGGAATCTCTGTGCACGAGGTGCTTACTTTACTTGTCTTGTACTAGTGAGTGTTACTTGTAAAACTTGACATCCATGCCATGCTCGTTGCACTCATTACTTTTACTGACATGTCATTGCATCATGCTAGAACTGCTAGGTTGCTTTACTTTTACCTACTTTCAGTTTCCTTGCACAAGTCTTCTAGACTTGCTGACATGTGCCTCTTGCTCTTTTGGGTGTCACATGTTAGACCCTGAGCCAGAGACAGTTGTTGAGGACGAGGTGTTTGCTGACGCTGAGCCTGAGCCTACGTTCATCGAGGAGTTCGAGGACACCGGAGACCAGTCTTAGAGACTGTTGAGTTACTTTTGCTTTAGGTTGCTGTTAGTTGTCGGTGCTTGCACCATTACTTTGTTTTCGTACTTTGTACTTTTGTTGGCCATGCTGGGGCCTCTTTTAGACTCTTTTATTTTAGCCTGGTGGCTTTTCTGCGATGTTGAAATTTATTATTATGGATATTCTGAGATTTATTCTTTGTCTCATTTTCTTATTATTATCTTTGTTTCGTTTCGCGTTGCAAGGACCTGCAGCTTAAAGTGATTGACGCTTATCGGACTTGCGGCTTTGTAGCTTCAAGTCTGAGCGGACCTTCTCACGCTTCGCCTCCACGTTTTTGGGAAGCGGGGCGTGACACACAACAAATCTAGCATGAACATATAAGAATAACATTATCATGCAGGATTAACGAAAATTTGAATCCTAAATCTCGGATTCACCCATAATCCCCAATTCTCGATGTAACCGCACAAAGGAGACTTCCTTGAGTGGTTTCGTGAAATTATCGGTGATTTGCTTCTGGGTTTCAACGTACACTAAAATGATGTCCTTTTTAGCAACATGATCATCTAGGAAATGGTGACGGATATCTATGTGTTTAGAACAGGAATGGTGTACCGGATTCTTAGAGAGACATATTGCACTTTGGTTGTCCACCATGATAGGGCAAGTATCACAGTTTATACCAAAGTCTTTAAGAGTGTGTCTCATCCAAAGAACCTGAGCACACGCAGCACCGGCGGCAATATATTCCGCCTCGGTGGTTGAAAGTGATACGGAATTCTGCTTCTTGGAAAACCAAGAGACAAGAGAATTTCCTATAAAATGGCAAGTGCCACTAATACTTTTCATGTCGGATTTGCATCCAGCATAATCTGCGTCACTATATGAGATTAACTCATATGTGCTAGACTTTGGATAATATAATCCGTAGTCGAGGGTGTAACTTAAATAACGGAAAATACGTTTTACCACTACTAAGTGAGATTCCTTAGGTTGAGATTGATAACGAGCACATACACATACAGCAAACATAATATCGGGCCGACTGGCAGTAAGGTATAATAAACTACCTATCATACCTAGATATAGACGAATGTCTACATCTTTGCCGCACATATCTTTATCAAGATGTGTAGTAGTGCTCATTGGAGTCTTCTTGCCAGAAGCATTCTCCATTCCAAATCGCTTTAGCAACTCCACCGTGTACTTGGTTTGGTGGATGAAGATTCCATCGTGCATTTGGTGAATTGGGAGACCTAAGAAATATTTGAGCTCACCCATGTGGCTCATCTCAAATTGGTCCTTCGTGACATTAGAAAACTCTTCGCAAAGAGTGAAGTTAGTAGCACCGAAAATGATATCATCAACATAAATTTGAACTAAAATAATATCATGATTCGAATACTTAACAAATAGTGTAGAATCAACTTCACCCATTTTAAAACCCAAATCCAAAAGAAAGTTCTTTAGGCGGTCATACCAAGCTCGAGGAGCTTGTCTCAAACCATAAAGTGCTTTCTTAAGTTTGAAAACATGATTTGGAAATTTTTCATTTATAAAACCCGGAGTTTGAGAAACATAAACTTCCTCAACGACATCTCCGTTTAAAACCGCACTTTTTACATCCATTTGAAAGAGTTTAAAATCTTTATGGCATGCAAAAGATAACAACAACCTAATAGATTCTAATCTAGCTACATGAGCAAAGGATTCTTCGAAGTCTATACCTTCCTCTTGCCTGTAGCCTTGAGCTACTAACCGAGCTTTGTTCCAGACGACGTTTTGGTTCTCGTCGGTCTTATTCTTGAAGATCCACTTCGTTCCTATAACGGTGTGGTTCTTCGAAGGCAATGGAACTAGCTCCCAAACCTCATTCCTCTCAAATTGAAGAGTTCCTCCTCCATGGCTAGGATCCAAGCACTGTCTTCACACGCTTCGTTAATATTCTTTGGCTCTATAGAGGAGGCAAAGGCACAATGAGCGAAGTAGTTGACTTGAGATCTCGTCTTGACACTATCAAGTATGTTGCCAATGACTTGCTCATGGGGATGGTCACGAACTGTATGAAGCCGTTTGGGAACTCCCTGATCACTAGGAACATTCTCAAAAGAATCATCAGTAGGGTTAGTAAAATTAGAATCAATAGAATTAGAATTACCAATAGAATCACATAAAACATCCATGGAGTCATCATCATTGGTAATTCTAGAAGGGACAAAATTTTCATTGAATGAAACATGAAGTGATTCCTCGATCGTTAAGGTTCTTTTGTTGTATATCCGGTAGGCTTTGCTACGTGAGGAATATCCAACAAATATCCCATCATCGGATCTTGGATCAAATTTTTCCAAACTTCCATACGTGTTTTTAATAAAACATTTTGCACCGAAAACTCGAAAATGTTTAACTTGAGGCAATCTACCAAACAACAATTCATAACAAGTGTGTTTGGTGCCGGGCCTCAAGAGTATCTTATTAAACACATAGCAAGCGGTATGTACCGCTTCCGCCCAAAATTGATGGCCAAGTTGGCTATCATCAAGCATTGTGCGAGCACATTCCACTAGCGTCCTATTCTTTCTCTCAACAACACCATTTTGAGGGGGTGCGCGAGGGAAAGAAAAGGTGTGTGTAATGTCAACTTCATTACAAAAATTTGAGAAAGGCTCATTCTCAAATTCCCCTCCATGATCACTACGAATAGTGACAATGGTGGTTCCAATGAGATTTTGTACTTTCTTCACAAATATTGTGAAGTTTTCAAAAGCATCATTTTTATTACTTAAAGAAAATACCCAAGTAAATCTAGAAAAGTCATCAACGATGACAAGTCCATATCGAGCATTCCCTAATGAAGCAACTCTAATTGGCCCAAAAAAATCTAGATGTAAAAGCTCTAGAGGCCGTTTAGATGAAATGCTTTTCTTAGGTTTGCATGACGACTTTGGAAGCTTGCCTCGTTGACACGAGTCACAAAAGCTTTTCTTTTGGAAATAAAGCTTAGGAAATCCTTTAATAGAATTTAACTTAGATAGCTTAAAAAGTGTTCCAAAGTTCACATGACCAAAACGTCGATGCCATAAGTGTTGTTCACGTGTGTTGGCAATGAGACATTGTTCATGTGATTTTGGAAGAACTAGGATATAGATATCCTTATGGCGTATGCCAGAAAATAACAAATTATTATTATCTTTACTAAAAATATGGCACATTCCTTTCGCAAAGCTAACTTTGTAACCCTTGTCACAAAGTTGGCTTATTGAAATAAGATTGTGATTTAAACCTTTAACAAGGTAAACATCACTTATAAGAGGTTTAGATGGGTTACCAACTTTACCAACACCAATGATGGTTCCGCTCTCGTTGCCTCCAAAGACTACACGGTTCCCATTCGCAATGGGCACCACTCCGGAGAGCAATTGAGCTTCACCCGTCATGTGTTTTGAACACCCGCTATCGAGTATCCACCCATCCTTGGAGCTAAATTTGGATTTGTTGCTCCTTTTCTTTTTCTTGAGTACCTAAAGATAGAAATATCATTCCATGGTACCCAAGGTCATTGGGTCCTAAAAGATTAGACCTTTGGAAGCCAAGTCCAATTGGACTTAGACTTCCCAATGTAATCATCATTATGCACGACATTCATAAAATAAGAATTAATATATGCTTGTTTTTCATGCATGCTTGTGTCCTTCGGGCCCCAAATAGTGAATGTCTTGGGAGCCCTATTCCTATTTGGAGCATGCATACGTTGTTGATGTCTACGTGATGCATGTGGCCTATGAGGAGGTGGCCTAGGAAATGCATGTCGTGGATATGCATATGGCACATGATGAAATGGTGGTGGCATCATATGATATGGTGCATAATGGTAGTTGTTCATATGATAGTGATGTGAATGAACATATGCATGTGGAGGAACATGTGCGTGAGGGTGTCTCACTTGGTGTGCACGTGCTCGTGGACGTGGAGCATAAAATTCATCATAATTGTGAACCGGTGGAGTAGGATGTGTGTTCCTACGTGGCATAGTATTGGTGTACATAAATGCATGACCCTTCTTTGGAGGTCCACCCAAAGTGGGTTTCTTTCCAAACGAGGGTGTGTACGAAGTGGAAGCACCATTGGTAGAAGAACTACCAATGGTGTGTTTGCTCCCACTCGTTGAGGCTTCGAAAGTTGGCCTTACAAAGGTGGTGGAAGATTTGGATGAATTTCCCTTTTGATACCCCAAGCCAATGCGATGATTGGCCGGAAGTAAGTCATTTAGGATATTATCCAAATGGTCCTTACCTTTATTGAATTTATTAATTCGGCCTAATGTGGACTCATACTTCTCGGTGAGAGAAAGTATAGAAGCATCCAAAGTGGACACTTGAGTAGTGAGTACACAAACACGAGACTTGAGATTCTCATTCTCAATACTCAAAGTTGAGTTTCGAGAAATCCAATCCTCTATTTCGTGTTCCTCCGAATCCTCAATATGAACATGCTCAAGTTGAGATTTGAGATTTACAATCTCATTTCTCAAGCCTTCAACAACGGTGTCGTTGTTGATGATGATAGGCTTAGGTGAGGTTTGGAGACTAGTTAGCTCATCTTTAGTCTTAATATATCTATTTGCCAATTTAGAAAACTTAGACCAAAGTTGTTTGTTAGCAACTCTAAGTTCATCCATAGTTACCTCTTCGCCTTCATCCTCGCTTTCATCCTCGCTTTCATCGGAGGAGGACTCTTGATCATGTTCCTCTCTAGCCATGAAGCACATGTGTGCTCTCTCCACTTGTTCATCATCTGACTCTCCACTTGAGGAGTCATCTTCCGAGTCGGTGAAAGTACCGACAAGCCCTTTCTTGTACCCTTTCTTGTACTTTTGTGACTTGTCGAACTTTGGTGCCTTCCACTTCTCCTTGTGTTTGTAGAGAGGACAATCTGCCTTGATGTGTCCTAGCTTGTTGCATTTAAAACACAAAGAAGCGGAGGCATTAGTTGAACTAAATTTTGATTTGTTCTTAAGGTTACCTTTTCGGTAGAACTGACTGAAATTCTTTGCCATGATGGCCAAAGATTTCAAGTCCAATTCGCCTTCTGATCCTTCACTATTGGTAGGTGTAGAAGGAGCGGCCTTGAAAGCAATTGCCTTTTTCTTTGGCTCTTCTTGCTTCAAGTATGACTTCATCCTGTCCTGCATCTTTATCTTACTGTCCTTCCGTACCTCATGCGACATTAAGGCACCCATTAGTTGTACGACAGTATACTTATTCATATCGTTACCTTCCTCGATGGAGAAGGTACGCTTTTCCCAACAAGAAGGAAGTCCGTCAATAATCTTCGCGACTTTCTCCTTTTGGGTATAGTTCTTCCCAAGAGCTTCCAACTCGTTGGATATGTCCACGAAGCGAGCATAGTACTCCTTCATACTTTCACCATGTTCCATGTGAAATAACTCGAACTCTTTGTTAGTAACAATAAGTTTAGAATCTTTTACCCTACTCGTTCCTTCGTGCAAGATGAGGAGTTGGTTCCAAATTTGATATGCACTCTTACATGTGCATATCTAGTTGAAGTCTTCGGGCTCCAACGCACATTGCAAGGCATTCATTGCCTTGGCATTGTTTACCTCCGCGGCGACCTCCGCGGTAGTCCACTTGGCGAAGTCTTGTTCGGTGGGCTCGACATACTTCGTCATCGTAGCTCTCCATAGTGAAGTGCTCCGGAGGAAGGTTTCCATCCGACATTTCCAGTACCCATAGTTGGCACCGTTGAAGTGAGGAGGCCTAGTTGAGGAGAGTCCTTCCGACACCGAAGAAGCTCCTTCATGATTCTTGAAGGTGCTATAGTCTGAAGGTGGACGAACATTCTTGTTGTCGTTGGTAGACATAGCTATGAACTTGGCTCTGATACCAAATGTAATACCCTGATAGCTACTGCACAAGTACTAGAGGGGGGTGAATAGTACTTTAAAATAATCAAGAGTATAATTCCTAATTATCTTGCAAACTCAACCAACAATGCGGAAATGAAAATAGACAACAATAAAAGACAAGCGCAAACAAGCGATGTAACGGGTTCGGATCCACCCAAATCTCCCCGACTTGTTCCCGGTGATCTTACGTCCCAAACACACGGATTCCCTCCGGCTACTTGAGTTAGAATCCTCTAACTTAAATTTTGCACTATGAAATTCTTGTAGGAAACCTCTACAAGATCAAATCATACACAAATGAAAATGTGACTCCCACAAACCGGGATCACACAATTCTCTCACAACCGAGAGAAAAACTTGCAATATCAAAGTAAATGAAACAATGAAATACTTACCAACAAAACCCTATGCCTTGAGTAAACTTATGATTTTAGGGCAAGGAAGATTTTGAGGAAGAAGCAAGCACCAAACCCTAGCTCCACCAAGATGACCAGCAATAGGTGGCTAGGGAGAAGTTGGTGACTTGGATTCAAGCTCCTAGCTTGAGTAGCTCACAATCAATGAGAATCTCTCTTGAGGAATAAGAGTGAGGGAGAGATTCTTGTGAAGAGAGAGAGCTTGGAAATAGGAATTAAATGCTCTCTCTTTGATTCTCAAAGTCTTAATAATATCAGCCTTGAATGCTATGAAGAAGCATCACAAGTATATATAGGATAGAGAGAAGAGAGAGGGAAAAATCGTGCATTTAATGCTACAACGGATCTATTTCTGAAGCAGTTTAATCGGTCTAAGAAGGATCACTGACCGATTAGTTTTGCAACTAGTCGGTCGGTGATTCTTCTTGGACCGACTAAGAGGTTGACAGCCAAGAAAGAAAGTTCAGGAAGTATAGAACTAGTCGGTCTAAGAAGACTTGCCAACCGACTAGTTTAACAACTAGTCGGTCGGTGAGTGTTCTTTGACCGACTAAGAGTTGAAACTCAATAGGCTGAATTCAAGGAAAACTAGTCGGTCTAAGAACAAATTCCAACCGACTAGTTTCACAACTATTCGGTCGATAGTTGTTCTTGGACCGACTAACGAGTAAATAGTAGCTCAGGCTGTGAAAATGAATATATAACTAGTCGGTCTAAGAAGGATTCCAAACCGACTAGTTTGACAATTAGTCGGTCGGTGAACCTTCTTGGACCGACTAATTGGTCAACAGTGAAGATGCTGAATTGAGCAAGGCAATCTAGTCGGTTCAAGAAGAATTCTTAACCGACTAGATTACAATCTAGTCGGTTGGTTCTTCTTCTTGAACCAACTAACATGCACAAGAAGCCGCGAAATGAAGCGTGAAGCTTCAGGAAAGTTTCTATGGGCTTCTAAGATAATCCTAGCTCTAAGATATGAGCGTTATGAAGATAATAGTGTAAGACCTACTCAAGGCTTAACATTCTACGAAAAGAAGCTAGAAGACTATAAATTAAACTAGACGAACCGTCTTCAAAGCTTCAATCCGAAACTCTTGACTTCAATAATGCTCCTAGAGCTTCAACAAAGCTTCAGGCACACGATCACGCGCTTTGAGAAGTCTTGAGACGTCGCTATTGATGTACATAGAATTTTGACGACGATCTCCATAACTGCGCTTACAAAGAGTTAGTTCACGATATTTATGTTTGTTCATCATCAAAACCAAATCCGGGAAATCAATACTCAACAGAAGAATCATCGAGTCGACACCCTATCGAAGCTCGTGTCATCCTCCCCTGCTGGACTCAGTCGAACAGTGTATGTACAACGTCTACCACACCCCAGCATGCTGGAGCAGGAACTGCTAAGCCTCGATCGAGAAATCACTTGGATGGATTCCATAATCCATTACCTAAATACGAGGGAAAAGCCGACCGACCCGATGAAGGCACGAAAGCTAGAACAGAAGGCGTACCAATTCATTCTGCTAGATGGTTCATTGTACAAAAGGCGATGGACCAGGTTTGATGTTTTCCCATGCCTCAAATGTTTAGCCCCACAGGAAGTGCTCTATGTGATCCAAGAAATCCATTAGGGCGATTGTGGGAACCATTACAGAGGAAAAGCAATAGCTTTGAAGGCCGTAAGACAAGGCTACTTCTGACCAACGATGTTCAAGGATGCTGTTGAGTACGTGTGGAAGTGCCCGATTTGCCAAAAATTCTCAAGGATCAGCTCAGCCCCTCTAACTGATCTGATCCCCATCGTTAGTCTGTTCAAACAAGCGAGCGAGCAACGGAAATTCCTAATAGTGGCGATCAACTACTTCATAAAGTGGATCGAGGCAGATCCCCTTTCCCGAATCACCTGGAACGAAGCTCTGAGCTTCTTTTGGAAATCCATTTTCTGTCGTTTTGGCATCCCACAATCCATTGTGACGGACAATGGGACACAATTCGATAGTGTCGGCTTCAAAGATTTCTACTCCAAGCTGAAGATCAAGCTGCATTTCACCTCTGTCACCCATCCCCAGTCTAATGGGTTGGCATAAGCTGCTAACAAATGCATCCTTGGACCCCTTCGGAAGAGAATAACCGGGCTCGAGGGAACCTGGCCAGAAGAAATCCCTGACATACTGTGGTCGTACAGAACGACCCACAAAACATCAACTGGAGAAACACCATTCATGATGGCTTATGGATGTGAAGCTGTGGTCCCAGTGGAAGTTAATGAACGACCACTTCATCTCCAATACTATGACGAAGAAAGAAACTTGGAAGGACTCGAACTCAACCTACAACTGGTTCACGAGGTCCGCAAACAGGCTTTGGCGACCCTCATTGAACAAAAAGGACGCATGGCTCGATATTTCAACTTAAGGGTTCGCGGACGTAACTTCTGTGTAGGCAACTTGGTGTTGCGTAAGGTTTCTTTCACTCCCGAGATTCTCAAGCAAGGAAAGCTTGTTGTGAAGTGGGAAGGGCCTTACACAGTGATCGATGTGCTTTGTCCTGCCACCTACCGGCTTGCTACATTGGATGATAGGGAACTACCTCATCCTTGGAACACTGAGCATTTCCAGAAGTACTATCAGTGATTGTACCAGCAAGGGTAAATGCACTAAATGATCGAAACTCATCTTTGTCTTTTTATCTAATGCTACTTCATGGTAAACACAAAGTCAATCATTTTTCGATATTTGTCTGATGATTTCTAACCCTAGTCATCAGCCGTAAGCCGAGGGATCACCCCTCGCCACTGAACGACCCACGACAGTGGTCGGTCGTAAGTCGAAGGGGCCATGCCCCTAGCCACCGAACGACCCTAGTCTTCAGCTGTAAGCCGAGGGATCGCCCCTTGCCACTAAACGACCCATGACAGTCGTCGGTCGTAAGTCGAAGGGGCGTTGCCCCTCGCCACTGAACAACCCTAGTCATCAACCGTAAGCCGAGGAATCATCCATTGCCACTGAATGACCCACGACAGTTGTCGGTCGTAAGTCGAAGGGGCCTCACCCCTCGCTATCGAACAACCCTAGTCGACAGTCGTAAGCCGAGAGATCACCCCTCGCCACTGAACAACCCACGACAGTCGTCGGCATAAGTCGAAGGGGCTTCGCACCTCACCACCGAACGATCCTAGTCATCAGCCGTAAGTCGAGGGATCACCCCTCGCAACTGAACGATCCTCGACAGTCGTCGGCCATAAGCCGAAGGGGCCTCGCCCCTCACCACCAAATGATCCCCGGCTTTCGTTAGCTCTAAGTCGAAGGGGCCTTGCCGCTCGCTACCAAACAAAGCGTGGTTTATGGTTTAAAAGATTGTATTCATCGATTGAATGCGCCTAACTTATCAACGACCAAACTTATCATCAATTTCTATGAAATTGGAAGTTGAGTCGTCAAGGGGCCATACACGCGCAGATGTTCAAATAGATGAAAGCGTATAAGTTGAAACAACTTTCATTATTTTCATTTCAAAAGAAAAAGGAGTGAAAACAGAAAGATTGCAAAAAGCCTAAGCTAAATTCTGCCAGCCTAGGAAGGAGGAGGAGCGCCTCTGGGTACAAAGACATTCTGGAAAGCTTCCATCGCCTTTGTGAACCTTGCCATGAGCTTAGCCTTCTCCCTCACAGCGGCCTCCTCGAGTTCAACGACTTTGGCTTGAAACTCAGCAGCCTCCGCCTTGCTAGCCTCCGCCTTACAAGCCTCCGCCCATCTGTCAGAGTCGAAAGCCTTGGCTCGGAGCTTAACCGCTTCCCTCTCAAAAGCATCGAGGTCCTCTCGAGCTGAGCCTTCTCCATCCTCCACTGAAGCACAGCAGACTTGCGG
The DNA here is from genome assembly GCA_030789695.1 of Scilla litardierei. Lineage (NCBI taxonomy): Eukaryota > Viridiplantae > Streptophyta > Magnoliopsida > Asparagales > Asparagaceae > Scilla > Scilla litardierei. Next base: position 78,313,348 of record CM061134.1, on the reverse strand, counting down.
AGGTCCGACATGGATGATAGGCTATTCTTAGCCTCTACATCTACCCACTCGGCCTCCACCTTAGCTACGAGGGCTTTCTTCAAGTCCTCCTATGGCTTCCTCATCAGAGCCTCGAGCCCGAATGCCTTGTGCTCAGCGTCTGCCACCTGCCGACCTCCTTCGATCAAGTCGACGGCCTGACGACACAACACGGCACCAAGAACGGACGTCTGCAGAAAAGATTAGTCAGGGACGGCTAAATCGCGCGTCAATAGATGGAAGGAAGATGATGTACCTGATATCCGCTCCACACAAATAAGTTGGCCACCCCTTCGAGGTCCAACCTCTAAAAGAACTCCAGGTCCCTAGGGAGGATCAAGTTCTCCATTAATCGAGCAGTCGTCCCAAAATCCAACATGGCCGACTCTTCCCTTCCGATGATGAAAGGAGGCTGGTAAGGATCACCCTGTACCGACCCTGAAGAACGAGACGAAAGTTGATTGAGTATCAAAACTCGATCAAACTCCGTAAGGATCGGGCAGACCAAAGGGACATGTGACTTAATACTGCCCCGTGGCCATTGGTTCAAAAGGGGCATCGCGGGAGCCTGAGACACCGAGGAAGACTCGATTGCCCCTGTTACGCTCTGCTTCCCAAAAGATGACGGGAGCGAGGACTTTACTAAGGTCCGCATGAACTAGAGCGGTGAAACTCGAGTTCAATAAGCGTCTGTGGTAAAAACGCAGGGGATGTCCTTTGCATGCTTTTCAAAACAATGAGAATTATGTTGAATATTGGACTCCCCGGATTTGGTTTTGATGATGAGCAAACATAAATAATCCATGAACTAACAATTTGTGAGCGCAGTATTGGAGATCGTCGCAAAAATCACGAGAACATTCAAAGCGACATCTCAACACTTCTCAAAGCACGTATTCATGCCTAAAGCTTCGTTGAAGCTCTTGCGCCGTTTTGGAAGTTATGAAGAATCAATCGAAGCTCTCGAAGACCGTTTATTAAGTTTTTATTTATAGTCTTTTAGCTTCGATATATAGAATGTTAAGCCTTGAGTATATCTTACGATTCTAACTTCATAACGCTCATATCGTAGCTCTAGGATCTTAGTACAAGTTCATTCTAACTTCCTCGAAGCGTCGCGCTTCGATTCGGACTTGTTTGTGCATGTTAGTTGGTACAAGAAGAAGTACTGACCGACTAGATGGTGATCTAGTCGGTCAGCAACTCTTCTTGGACCGACTAGTTTGATTCCTTAATTTCTTGGACTTTACTGTTTACAGTTAGTCGGTCTACGTTGACTCACCGACCGACTAGTTTGTGAACTAGTCGGTCAGTGATGCTTCTTTGACCGACTAGTTGTGACTTACTGTTCATACTAAATTTCTCCTAAGCTACTGTTTATCGTTAGTCGGTCTAAGAACGTTTGGTGACCGACTAAGTCAATTTGTATTCAGACTATTTCATTTTGCCTCTTAGTCGGTCTACGTTCACTGACTGACCGACTAGTTGTGAAACTAGTCGGTCAGAAAGTCTTCTTGGACCGACTAGATTTCTAGGTCTGAAATTCTATCTCTTCTCAGTTCCTCACTTAGTCGGTCCATGTTGTTTGACTGACCGACTAGTTGATGAACTAGTCGGTCAGTGATTGTTCTTTGACCGACTAACTGCCCCAGATTTCTATCCGTTGGAGAATGACCTAACTTGTTTTTATGGGACCCTATAAATACGAACCTAGGTCATTTCTCTAGGGGTAAGAGCTTCCATTCAGAGATTCATTGAGTTCAAAAGAGATAGCCATTCTCACTCATTTATAAAGCTCTCTTCCTCACAAGAAACCCATTCTCTCACATTCTATATCTAGAATCCATCTTGAGAGAAGTTTGTTCTTGGTGAGCCCTTCAAGCTCTAGCTTGAATCAAGTCTCCAAATCTCTCCTAGGCACCTATTGCTGGTCATTCCCTTGGTGCTAGGACTTGGTGACTTCATCTTCCTCAAATCCTTCCTTTCACCTATTTTGGTAAGAAAAACTCAAGGTATAGGATTTTGTGGTAAGTTTGCTTATTTCAATATAAACTCTTTTATATTGCTTGTTGATTCTCTCGGTTGTGAGAGAAGGTTGTGATCCCGGGTTGTGGGATTCACTATTGCCATTGTTGTATGATTTGATCTTGTGAAGGTTTTTCACAAGATATTCATAGTGGAAATCTTGGGTTAGGGTTTCTAACCTAAGTATCCGGAGGGGATCCGGGTGGTTGGGACGTAGGATCACCGGGAACAAGTCGGGGAGACTTGGGTGGATCCGAACCCATTAACATCATTTGTTTGCATTGTTAATTTTGTTGTTGTCATTCAATTTAAGCTTCCGCAAATTGATTTGGTAGTTGTTTGCACAATAATTTGGAATTATACTCCTTGTTATTTTTAAAGTACTATTCACCCCCCCCCCCCCCCTCTAGTACTTGTGCAGTAGCTTGTAGGGCATTACATTTGGTATCAGAGCCAGATACTTAGCTATGTCTGCCAACGACAACAAGACCGTGCGTCCACCTTCCAACTATGACACCTTCAGGAACCGAGAAGGAGCATCTTCGGTGATGGAAGGACATTCCTCTACGAGGCCTCCATTCTTCAACGGTACCAACTACGGGTACTGGAAATGCCGGATGGAAACCTTCCTCCGGAGTGCATCCTTATGGAGGACTACAATGAAGGAATACATCGAGCCCGAAGAAGAAGACTTTGAGAAATGGACTACCGCGGAGGTCGCCGCGGAGGTAAGTAATGCCAAGGCAATGAACGCCTTGCAATGCGCGTTGGAACCCGAGGACTTCAATAAGATATGCACATGTAAGAGTGCATATCAAATTTGGAACTCCCTCCTCATTCTTCATGAAGGGACGAGTAGGGTAAGAGACACTAAACTCGTAGTGGTAAACAAAGATTACGAAATGTTTCATATGCAACAGGGCGAGAAGATGAAAGAATATTACGCTCGCTTCGTTGACATAATAAACGAGTTAGAGGCCCTCGGCAAGTCCTACACTCAAAAGGAGAAGTGCTCAAAGCTTATCGAATGACTTCCTTCTTCTTGGGAGAAACGTACCTTCGCCATCGAGGAAGGTAATGACATGAATAAATATACCGTAGTTCAATTGATGGGTACTTTGATGTCATACGAGGTACGCAAAGATAGCAAGGTGAAGTTACAAGAAAAGATGAAGTCCTATTTGAACCAAGACGCGCCTAAGAAAAAGGCGATTGCATTCAAGGCGGCTTCATCCACCTCTACCGATGATGAGGACTCGGAAGAAGAAATGGACATGGAATCCATTGCACTCATGGCAAAGAAGTTCAATCGCTTCTTCCAAAAGGGTAACTTCAAACAAAAATCTAAATTTCCTTCTACTAACGCCTCTCCACCTTTGTGCTTTAAATGCAATAAGCCAGGACACATCCAAGCGGATTGTCCTCAAAACAAGCAAAAGGAGAAGTGGAAGGCACCGAAGTTCGACAAGTCAAAGAAGTACAAAAAGGGGTACAAAAAGGGACTTGTCGGAGCAACATTCACCGACTCCGAGGATTCCTCAAGCGGAGAGTCGGACGATGAGAAAGTGGAGCAAGCGTACATGTGCTTCATGGCAAGAGAGGAGCATGATCAAGGATCTTCCTCCTCCGATGATAGTGATGACGAAGGCGATGAGGTAACTATGGATGATCTTAGGGATGCTAACTCTCATTTATGGTCTAAATACACTAAATTAGTAAATAGATATACTAAAGTAAAAGATGACCTAGCTAGCATTCAAACTTCGCCTAAGACTATCATCACCAACAACGACACCGTTGTTGAATAGTTGAGAAATGAGATTATTAATCTCAAATCTAAACTTGAACATGTTAGCATTGATGATCCGGAAGAACATAGGATAGCGGATTTAACTTCTCAAAACTCGACTTTGAGTATTGAGAACGAGAATCTTAAATCTCGTGTTTATGTGCTCACATCGCAAGTATCTACTTTGGATACTTCTATGCGTTCTCTCAAAGAGAAATATGAGAACACATTAGGCCGAATTAATAAATTCAATAAGGGTAAGGACCATTTGGATAAAATCCTAAGTGACTTACTTCCGGCCAATCACCACATTGGTTTGGGGTATACGATGGGATGTCCATCTAAAGCGGCCACTACTTTTGTTAGGCCAACTTCCGGTGACTCTACGAGTGGTAGCAAACACTCTATTGGTAGTTCATCTACCAATGGTGCTTCCACCTCGTCCACACCCTCTTTTGGAAAGAAACCCACTTTGGGTGGACCTCCAAAGAAGGGGCATGCTTATATGTACACAAATACCATGCCACGTAGGAACACACGTCCTACTCCACCGTCTCACACATATGATGATTTCTATGCTACACGTTCACGGGCACGTGCACACCATGTGAAACACCCTCACGCACGTGTTCCCACACATGCATATGTTCACCCACCTCATCATATGAATAATTCTCGTCGTGCACCATTCCATCATGTTCCTTATGCCTATCCACAACATGCACCACGTAGAAATCAACGTCGCATGCATGCACCCAATAGGATGATGGCTCCCAAAATTTTCACTATTTGGAGCCCAAAGGACACAAGCATGGATGAAAAACAAGTATATATGAATGCTTATTTTTCGGACGTTGTGCATAGTAGAAATTATGTGGGGAAGTCAAAGTCCAATTGGACTTGGCTTCCAAAGGTCTAACTTGTGAGGACCCAATGACCTTGGGTACCATGATATGAATGTTTCTATCTTTAGGTACTCGAGGAAAAGAAAAAGAAAAGGAGCAACAAATTTAAATTTAGCTCCAAAGGGAATTGGATACTCGATAGCGGGTGTTCAAAACACATGACGGGTGACGCTCAATTGCTCTCCGGAGTGGTTCCCATTGCAAATGGAAATCGCGTCGTATTTGGAGGCAACGAGAGCGGAACCATCGTCGGTGTTGGTAAAGTGGGTAACCCGTCTAAACCCTTAATTAGTGATGTTTATCTAGTTAATGGTTTAAATCATAATCTTATTTCAATAAGCCAACTTTGTGATAAGGTTACAAAGTTAGCTTTGCGAAAGGATTGTGTCATATTTCAAATGATAATAGTAAATTATTATTTTCCTGCACACGCCATAAAGATATTTATATTTTGGATCTTCCTAAGTCATATGAACAATGTCTCGTTGCCAACACAAGTGAACAACACTTATGGCATCGATGCTTTGGACATGTGAACTTTGGAACACTTTATAAGCTTTCAAAATTAAATTCCATTAAAGGTTTTCCGAAACTTGTTTTTGAAAAAGAAAAGTTTCTGTGATTCTTGTCAACGTGGCAAGCTTCCTAAATCTTCATTTAAACCTAAGAAAAGCATTTCTACGAAACGGCCACTAGAGCTATTACATCTAGATTTATTTGGACCAACTAGAGTTGCTTCCTTAGGAAATGCAAGATATGGACTAGTCATCGTTGATGATTATTCAAGATTTACATGGGTATTTTTCTTATGTAATAAAAATGAAGCTTTTGAAAACTTCACAATATTTGTGAAGAAAGTACAAAATCTCATCGGAACCACCATTGTCACTATTCGTAGTGATCATGGGGGTGTATTTGAGAATGAGTCTTTCTCAAATTTTTGTGATGATCTTGGAATTACTCACACGTTTTCTTTCCCTCGCGCACCTCCTCAAAATGGTGTTGTTGAGAGGAAGAATAGAACGCTTGTGGAGTGTGCTCGCACTATGCTCGAAGATAGTCAACTTGGTTATCAATTTTGGGAGGAAGCGGTACACACCGCTTGTTATGTGTTTAATATAATACTTTTGAGGCCCGGCACCAAACAAACTTGCTATGAATTGTTGTTTGGTAGATTGCCTCAAGTTAAACATTTTCGTGTTTTCGGCGCAAAATGTTTTATTAAAAACACATATGATAATTTGGACAAGTTTGATCCGAGATCGGATGAGGGAATATTTGTTGGGTATTCCTCACGTAGCAAAGCCTACCGGATATACAACAAAAGATCCTCTACGATCGAGGAATCACTTCATGTCTCTTTTAATGACAATTTTACTACTTCTAGAATTTCAAATGATAATGATTCTATGGATGTTTTATGTGATTCGTTTGAAAATTCTAAGTCTATTGATTCAATTGATTCTATTGAGACTAACCCGACTAATGAAGTTGTTGAGAATGTGCCTAGTGATCAAGGTATTCCCAAGCGGCTTCATACCGTTCGCGACCATCCCCATGAGCAAGTCATTGGCAATATTAATGATAGTGTCAAGACGAGATCTCAAGTCCACCACTTCGCCAATTGTGCCTTTGCCTCATCAATAGAGCCAAAGAATATAGTTGAAGCGTGCGAAGATAGTGCTTGGATCCTTGCCATGGAGGAGGAACTCATTCAATTCGAGAGGAATGAGGTATGGGAGCTTGTTCCTTTGCCATCGAAGAACCACACCGTCATAGGGACAAAGTGGATCTTCAAGAACAAAACCGACGAAAATCAAGTCGTCGTCCGGAACAAAGCTCGGTTAGTTGCTCAAGGCTATCGCCAAGAGGAAGGTATCGATTTCGAAGAATCCTTCGCTCCGGTAGCTAGATTAGAATCAATTAGACTGTTATTGTCTTATGCATGCCATAAAAATTTTAAGTTATTTCAAATGGATGTTAAAAGTGCATTTTTAAACGGAGATGTTGTTGAGGAAGTTTACGTTTCTCAACCTCCGGGCTTCATAAATGAAAAATTTCCAAATCATGTTTTTAAACTAAAGAAAGCTCTTTATGGTTTGAGACAAGCTCCTCGAGCTTGGTATGATCGCCTAAAGAATTTTCTTTTGGATTTGAATTTTAAAATGGGCGAAGCCGATTCTACACTTTTTGTTAAGCATGCGAATAATGATATTTTATTAGTTCAAATTTATGTTGATGATATCATTTTCAGTGCTACTAACTTCACTCTTTGCGAAGAGTTTTCTAATGTTATGAAGGAACAATTTGAGATGAGCCACATGGGCGAACTCAAATATTTCTTAGGTCTCCAAATTCGCCAATTGAATGATGCAATCTTCATCCACCAAACGAAGTATACGGTGGAGTTGCTTAAGCGATTTGGAATGGAGAGTGCTTCCGGGAAAAAGACTCTAATGAGCACGACTACGCATCTTGACAAGGATACGGGCGGTAAGGATGTAGACATTCGTCTATATCGAGGTATGATAGGTAGTTTACTTTATCTTACCGCAAGTAGGCCCGATATTATGTTTGTCGTATGCATATGTGCTCGTTATCAGTCTCAACCTAAGGAGTCTCACTTAGTAGCGGTAAAACGTATTTTCCGTTATCTAAGTTATACACTTGATTTTGGATTACTTTATCCAAAATCTAGCACGTATGAGTTAGTCTCATACAGTGATGCCGATTATGAGGGATGCAAATCCGACAGGAAAAGTACTAGTGGCACTTGCCATTTTCTAGGAAATTCTCTTATCTCTTGGTTTTCCAAGAAGCAAAATTCCGTATCACTTTCAACCACCGAGGCGGAATATATTGCCGCCGGTGCCGCTTGTGCCCAGGTTCTTTGGATGAGACACACACTGAAGGATTTTGGTATTCATTGTGATACTAGCCCTATCATGGTGGATAACCAAAGTGCTATCTGTCTTTCAAAGAATCCGGTGCACCATTCCCGATCAAAACACATAGATGTCCGATACCACTTTTTAGATGATCATGTTGCTAAAAAGGACATCATTTTAGTGTACGTTGAAACCCAAAAGCAAATCGCCGATATTTTCACGAAACCCCTAAAGGAGGACTCCTTTGTGCAGTTACGTCGAGAATTGGGATTATGGGTGAATCCGAGATATAGGATTCATACTTCATTCAATTATCTTGCATGCTATTCGATTTCGCGATATTTCGTTCATGCTAGATTTATTGAATTTTTAGGAATTTTATGTGATATGTTTGAATTTATGATCGAATTCTGATTTGAAAGTCGTATTTAAGATTTCGATGTTTTATGGGGTAATTTAGATGACTAATGAGAGTGTTAAGATGTTTCATCCAAGTGGTTTGTGAAGAGAAATCAATTATCAATTTTTGGACTCTTCTAGTCGGTTTCAGTTCATTTGTCAACCGACTAGATGCTCATCTAGTCGGTCAGCAAGTGAACTCAGACCGACTAGTTCAAGCTTTCATCCATCTCTTATCATTTTCTTTCCTTAGTCGGTCACAGTACACTTACCGACCGACTAGAATGAAAACTAGTCGGTCAGTGAGTATACTGCGACCGACTAAATCTAGCCCTAAAAATTCATGTTTGCCTCTGTTTCGACTTAGTCGGTTCAAGCTCATTGACCGACCGACTAGATCGTAATCTAGTCGGTCAGTACTTGAACTGTGACCGACTAAGTGTGTTAGGGCATTTGTGTCTTTTCGCTTCCAGACCGACTTAACTCCATCTTCATCCGACTAAAACGTGTTTTAGTCGGTATTCCTCTCAGCTCAAGCCCGCAAAAACCCTATCCCCTCTCGAGACCCTTCGTCTTCCGGCCAGTTCTCCGGCCATCCCCGCCGTCCGTCGCCGTCGACTCCTCCTCCTAGGTAAAACCCCCTATCCTAGATCTCTTTTTCCTACTCTAGGGTTTGATTTAGATCTTATCTAGCTCCTAGGGTTTTGAATTTCTTCTAGGGCTTGTTTATTTCGAGTTTGTTGTAGGATTCTAGGATTTCTGCTAGGGTATTTGATCTTCCGTCATCATTTGCTTGTTCTCGTCGTGCCACGACCATGGCAAAGACGCGGATCCCTATCACCTCTTCTGGGGCTTCTCCCATGTTTATAGAGCCTTCCAACCCTAGGAATCCGTCTAAGCCCAAGCGTCGTGCTAAATCTACCCAAGCTTCTCCCTCTTCGCCTCCTCTGAAGAAGCAGAGGATGGCGACGGTCAAACCACGTAAATCTAAGTCTAAAAAGCCCATACTCCACTCACCCTCTACTCCTCCTGATTCTGATACTGAGTTTATCCCTGAGGATGAGTCTGGCCATAGGGAACCTACTCCTCCACTTCGTCCTAGGACTCGCCAGCCTAAGGGAAAGGGCCCAATGCCAGCGGGTGGTGTTGACATATCGTTGTGTCACGACGACCCTATGTGTCTCGCGGCCTACAACCGTATTGAACACTGCCCGATGCTATTGGAGCATTATGTTCAGTTTTCAGATTTCCTTGGCTTAGCTGACCTCCTCTCCTATAGTGGCCTACTTGATTATCTTCGCTATGACCCCAAGGCGAATCCCAGACCATATCCTCGCCTGGTCAAATTATTCTACGCCAATCGTGTTCGGGGCCTGTACGATGAGAGTCACTCCATCGAGACTACTGTCTTGGGAACTCCTATAGTTCTCACGGCAGAAATCTTGGGGGAGATTCTTGGTTGTTCATCGTCCGGTCTCCTTCCTTCGGATATCTCTGTTGATGATATCGCCTCCTTGGATCAGTCCGTTCTTGCTGATATTTTCCATGTGATCCCTCCTGCCCTCATTGGCGTTCCTTCGAAGTCGTTCAAACCAAATGCATGGGTATTGAATCTTATTCTGAAGTCGTGCTTGCTTCCCAAGTACGGATCATCTTCACTTCCTTCCCAGCCATTTTTGAAGCTTATTTACGCTCTTTTCTTGGGTTGCGAGATTAATTGGGCTCGCGTTATACTCGATAAGATGGACTCTTTCGAGTGTATACGCAAGACCAATAAATCTGCGCATATCCCTTATCCGTGTTTGTTGACCCTGGTTTTCCGTCATTTTCGAGTCCCTCTCCCTCCTGACGATGAGCGTCCCTTGGGTCCCCCTCTGAACGCGACGGCCGTTAAGAAATCTCTAGCGGCGCTTCGTCACGTGCAGAGGTCGACCACATCTGCTTCCCAGGCTACTCCCTCAGCTGCTACAGCCTCCACTCCTCCTGCTACATTAGATGATGTCGTACGCCTTCTTCGTCGGCACGAGTCGCGTTTGGCTCGTACCGAGGAGGTCGTCTGCCGTATGGCTCAGATGATGGGGATTGATCTTCCTCCTTCTGTGTCTGAGGCCGAGGAGATGGACGATGAGGAGATTGACGAGCTTGTCACTTCCTTGGCTCGTGGCGATGAGGCCACTGCCACTGCTGCTGCTGCTGCTACCACTTCAGCTCCTGGAGTTGGCACCACTTCCGGTGCTCCAGAGACTTCTGCTTCAGTAGTTCAGACTTCTGCGGCTGCTGCTGTCCCTGTTGACGAGCCTGCTCCTATCTCACCTGCTGCTGTTGAGACCCCTGCTGTTACTCCTGTTGTGACCCCAGCTGTTGAGCCCGTCGTTTCCACACCTGCCCCGACGATCCCGTCTGTTGAGACGCCTCTCCTCCCTGCAGAGCCTGAGTCCACTCCGTCGACTGGACCCACGGAGACTGCAGATCCAGCCACTTCCTCGTGATCGTCTGTTCCGAGGACTCTCCACTACTCTTTGGATGATATATCTTATTGAGAGTATTTTGGGTTAGGATGGAGATTGAGGGGTGTTTTGATGTATTTTTTTAGTTTTCTGGATGTCGGTGTTGGATATTTTGATGTACTTTGGATGATGTTGATGTTGGTGTTATATTTTAATGTGGATGATGATGTTGTACTTTTTGATGTTTATATAGATGATGTGTCGTACTTGATATGATGTACTTCTTGTATTTGATATCTTTTTGGATGTACTCATGATGTTTCTATCTATATATACATCGATGTTCATGTTGTGATATTTACTTCGTCGTGCACATTAATTCTCATTCAATGTCCATACTATGTAAAATCGTCGCTCGACGATTGAAAAACTTGGTTAAATAGATTGAAATTCTATAATTGTATAGAATTGTTTTCCATGCACAAATTTAACCAAGAATATTGAATATTGAAGAGTATGTTTCTTTATTCAAGAAATGAACAAATATTTGGTATTTTTGATGATTTTGATTATCGCTTTTTGATAATGGACAATTTGGCACACCTTGATTTGATTTCATCATTTTTCCCTTGGTGTCAATTAGGTCCATCGTCATTGTCTACGACTCCCGATGTTGGATTTTCCATTTCCTAGTTGTTGTCGTTGTATGCCCCCCATTTTTGGGATAATGCCAAAGGGGGAGAGATAATGATAATAAATAGGGCAAATGAAAATTTAACTCAATTTCCAAGAATCTAGTTTGATATGTTAGATTCAGGGGGAGTTAAGATATATATAAGGATTTTCAAAATCCGATATTTCGAAAATCGATTCTCTTTATTTATCTTACTCGTCTGATTGATGCAATTCATATATATTCATTTTGGAATTAACGTGTCATCAATGCAGGGGGAGTAAGTATTTTACATTTGAATCATTATTTTTGATTATTATTTATGTTGGTTTGTCATCACCAAAAAGGGGGAGAATGTTGAATATTGGACTCCCCGGATTTGGTTTTGATGATGAGCAAACATAAATAATCCATGAACTAACAATTTGTGAGCGCAGTATTGGAGATCGTCGCAAAAATCACGAGAACATTCAAAGCGACATCTCAACACTTCTCAAAGCACGTATTCATGCCTAAAGCTTCGTTGAAGCTCTTGCGCCGTTTTGGAAGTTATGAAGAATCAATCGAAGCTCTCGAAGACCGTTTATTAAGTTTTTATTTATAGTCTTTTAGCTTCGATATATAGAATGTTAAGCCTTGAGTATATCTTACGATTCTAACTTCATAACGCTCATATCGTAGCTCTAGGATCTTAGTACAAGTTCATTCTAACTTCCTCGAAGCGTCGCGCTTCGATTCGGACTTGTTTGTGCATGTTAGTTGGTACAAGAAGAAGTACTGACCGACTAGATGGTGATCTAGTCGGTCAGCAACTCTTCTTGGACCGACTAGTTTGATTCCTTAATTTCTTGGACTTTACTGTTTACAGTTAGTCGGTCTACGTTGACTCACCGACCGACTAGTTTGTGAACTAGTCGGTCAGTGATGCTTCTTTGACCGACTAGTTGTGACTTACTGTTCATACTAAATTTCTCCTAAGCTACTGTTTATCGTTAGTCGGTCTAAGAACGTTTGGTGACCGACTAAGTCAATTTGTATTCAGACTATTTCATTTTGCCTCTTAGTCGGTCTACGTTCACTGACTGACCGACTAGTTGTGAAACTAGTCGGTCAGAAAGTCTTCTTGGACCGACTAGATTTCTAGGTCTGAAATTCTATCTCTTCTCAGTTCCTCACTTAGTCGGTCCATGTTGTTTGACTGACCGACTAGTTGATGAACTAGTCGGTCAGTGATTGTTCTTTGACCGACTAACTGCCCCAGATTTCTATCCGTTGGAGAATGACCTAACTTGTTTTTATGGGACCCTATAAATACGAACCTAGGTCATTTCTCTAGGGGTAAGAGCTTCCATTCAGAGATTCATTGAGTTCAAAAGAGATAGCCATTCTCACTCATTTATAAAGCTCTCTTCCTCACAAGAAACCCATTCTCTCACATTCTATATCTAGAATCCATCTTGAGAGAAGTTTGTTCTTGGTGAGCCCTTCAAGCTCTAGCTTGAATCAAGTCTCCAAATCTCTCCTAGGCACCTATTGCTGGTCATTCCCTTGGTGCTAGGACTTGGTGACTTCATCTTCCTCAAATCCTTCCTTTCACCTATTTTGGTAAGAAAAACTCAAGGTATAGGATTTTGTGGTAAGTTTGCTTATTTCAATATAAACTCTTTTATATTGCTTGTTGATTCTCTCGGTTGTGAGAGAAGGTTGTGATCCCGGGTTGTGGGATTCACTATTGCCATTGTTGTATGATTTGATCTTGTGAATGTTTTTCACAAGATATTCATAGTGGAAATCTTGGGTTAGGGTTTCTAACCTAAGTATCCGGAGGGGATCCGGGTGGTTGGGACGTAGGATCACCGGGAACAAGTCGGGGAGACTTGGGTGGATCCGAACCCATTAACATCATTTGTTTGCATTGTTAATTTTGTTGTTGTCATTCAATTTAAGCTTCCGCAAATTGATTTGGTAGTTGTTTGCACAATAATTTGGAATTATACTCCTTGTTATTTTTAAAGTACTATTCACCCCCCCTCTAGTACTTGTGCAGTAGCTTGTAGGGCATTACAAATTATTCATACATTAAAGCCACATCCAGAATAATAAATGTCCGTACATGAAATAAAACAACAAGCCACATCTGGGCCAAAATACAACAAGTAGGAACGTACACTCAACAACAACTGAAAGTAAACTAAAACAAAGCAGCAACGGAATAGTCAACTAGTCCTCCGCAAGGAGAGACTCGGTGTCTACGGCGAACTCCTGACTCTCCGAGTCAGGTGTCTCGTAAGGACCTCCTGTTACTCAAGCTCGGGATCTGACATACATCCAAAAGCATGAAGGTACATCAGCAAGGGTCTGCAAGAAGATGCTAGAACCCAAGGCAATATATACAAATTTATACTGGATTTAAGAGGCATTAATAAATTAAACGAGAAAACAACAAAAGTTTAAACATGCTGATTATAAAATGAAATAAAGTAAAATACATCCTATCATGCAGTTCTAAGCAATTTAACAAGTAAAGTAAATATTTTCTTTGGTTCATTAGCATGTCAATTTAACTGAGATAACAATTTCAAGTTTCATTTCAGAATTTCACGTCTATCATAGGGTTCACACCTTTAGGTCATGATGAGTGAGTCGTTCTTCTCACGGGAGCTTACCATGATTGGCGCTAACCCACCGCATGCGGGTGGTGCCCTTGAAGAGAGTACCCTTTCATATGCCTAGTGGCCGCTCAACCCTAACCCAACCCAAATTTGTGCTGGAATACGAGCCAGCCTAGTCAACTAACATGAAATCACCAAAGTCACGATGTCGCCTTCGAGGCGCACGATTTCACAATGTCACACACTTTTAGTTATTTCAAGACATGTAGCAATTAAATAATATAATCATTTATTTTTTATACAGCATTTTCCAAGATTACAAGAGTGTCGAACATCATTCACAATAATTTAACAAAAGGGTTGAACATGAGAGTTTAACGATTATGTCATGGAAAGCTAACTTTCCTTGCTATTGTTCTAAACTAAGGTATATCAAGTTATATGCCGCTGGATCACATTTTTAGTCACGTATGTCATAGTAGTAATATCACGCGTCATTTCACGTGTAGATTTTGAGTTATACAACTTTACATGCAAAAGACTAAATGAGCATCCAACTTCAAAAATTCACTATAAATTGTACACTTGCCTGATTTCAGCGATTTTGGTGTCGTTGGGTTCGTCTTGACAGGTACTACATAATGGTATGTCTGATTCTCTGTTTCGGTTAAACATATCACTGAATTAGATTCTTCGTGAGATAAGCACAATATTAAAATAACCCCTGAATTGGGTTCGTCTGGTTTTATTTGGTTCTCTGGCTAGGGTGATGTTTATATTGTGTTATACTACGCCTCATTTTATTTAATATTATTAACCTAACATTATTTAACCATGTAATAACATGTTGAAATTAAGTAATACTTAACAAATCATCATTTAAATTTATACTAACACTAACACTAACAACCTACTAATTAACTTTACTAAACTAATTACAAGGGTAAAATGTCATTAAATGGGTCTCTACTCTACCTATAACAATAATATAATAATATACCCCTTTATCTCTAACTCTCTCTCTCTCTTCTACTCTTTAATTTCTCCTTACTCTCTTTCTCTCTCCTGTCTCCTGTCTCTTCTCTTCTTCATTGTTTTTTTATTTATTCAATGTTTGCAGGCAGCCATGGGAGCATCTCACGCAAAACAAAAGGGGAGAGGGGCTTACGACACACGGTGGTAGAGGATGACCGGCGGTAGCTGCACGGCGGTCAGACACGGCCGTGGGCGGTTTCCGGCGATCTGCAGGCGCACGCACGCAGGCGGGAGCTCGGGTTGGCCGGCGGCAGCTAGGGCGGCACAGCAGCGGCTCCCGGCAATGGCTGCGCAGGAGGGTACTGGGGTGGCCGGCGGATGTGGCGGCGCTCCGACAGGGCGGCAACGCGTGGGGAGAGGGCTGGTCGGGAAGAGGAGGAAGGAAGGGAAGGATGATTTGAAATCTGAGGTTTTGATCTTGTTTTTAGATCTGAAGTTCTATTTCAGATATGAATTTTATCCCTCTAGCTTCATTTTCAGATTTGAGGAATTGGTTTGGGTTGATTTAAGGAATTGTTTTGCTTGATGAAATTTTGTGGGTTGTGATTTTGGGGCTGATTTTGATGAATCTGAAGTTGATTCAGATTCCTGAAAGTTGTTTGATTGTAGCTGATTTGTTGATCAGGGAGTGTTTGATTTTGGGAAATATGTTTGCAGAAGATTTTCCAGGGAGAAGACGTCTTAAGAAGATTAGCAAGGAACACCATTTTCATTTTGTCAAACCAATCTTAATTAGATTAGGATGGGAAATTAATGTTAACTTTAGACTAATTTTGAGGGGGGAATCCGATTTCATATAAACGTGTGTGTTGTCCTTAGTGTTTAGGTAAGGGGTTAAAGTAATTACATAATTAAGTAGATTTAAATGTAACTATTAAAATAACAAAAAGTAATTAGTAAAATAATAAAGTGGTGAAAAAATAAAGTAATTAGTAAAATAATGTAAGGGATTAGCAAGTTGTAATTAGTAAGATAATTTAGTTAAAGTATTTAGTTAAACTTGATGGTAAATTAATATTGACACTGTAAAAACGAAAACAGAGACGCGCTCGTGTCGACTCGTAGCAAAGAATGCACGGATGAAAGATTATCCGGACGACAGAAAAAAATACAGGTACGCACGATCTAAAACATGTCTAAAAATACGGGTCGTTACACCCCCTGAGACTCGAGAGGGGTGACCCCCATACCTTTCGCCATGGGCGAAGGAAGAGGACTTCCCTTATCCATTCGCATCCTTTTTCCTGGCTGCTCCTCCCCTTGGGAGGACATCTTCCGTTTCTGGCCAACAGCTTCGGTAGGCTCAGCGACATCGGCAGCTTCGAAGTCGACCACCACCAGTAGCTCCGAGACAAGGACAGAGGCAAGGGGTGCAACAGTTTGAACGGGGGCCTGATTCAAAGCCTCCCTTATGGGGGCACGAGAAGAAGGCCTCGAGGTCCGCCTGACCTCACCCCCTTAGAAGAAGAGCTTTGGTTGACAGGAGGGGAGACCGAGCGCTCGACCCTTTAGCACGAGCGCTCGACCTTTCGACGCTCCTCTTCTTCTTCTTCTGCTCCCTCTAGACCCGATCAATTCCAGAGTCACCACTCTGGCGGGTTTCGTTCGTCATATCTACAAACAATGGATACAATTATCGTGAGTGGCTGTAATAAAGACACGGAGTCGATATGCATAACCTGGACTCCACAAAAGGGTCTTCAGTTGATAACCATCCAACAAATATGGAGTCGACCTCTCTCGCCTTGGTCGACCTAGAAGGAGATTTGCCGCCTCAACCTCGCCTGGCAACAGCTTGGCCATAGCCTCTTTCGATGACAACCGGGACTCTTCAACAAGCTCAGAATTTGGAGAAATCCAACCATTAAGCATTGGTCCCAAATCAGGAAGGACGACAAACACGAAAGTATCTTTCCATCCAGGATCAGAAAGCAGGAGGTCGTGTATGAGTCTCACTGCCGAGTGTGCGGAGATATAGTACCACACCTGGCGGGGATCAAGTATTATCCGAATGAAGTACTTGAACAGCCCGAGGGATGGACAGACCCCACAGAGCTCACAAAGCACAATGAAGCCAACTAAGGGAGGAAGAGCTTGGGCGTGAGTTGACACAGGGAAAGCCCAGAAGAGCATATGACTTCTACGATGAAAGGGTGAAAAGGAAATCGAAGTCCTAGGCAAAAAGCTTTAAGATACACCCCAACCTCATTCTTCCGTGGAAAACACACTCTCTCATCTGAATTGGACACCCTAACCCTAAAAGGATGACAGAGACAACCTTGCCAGACCTCTGCGGTCAGATTAAGGGAAAACTCAGATGACATCTCTAAGATAACTCTGGGAACCTTTGAGCTCGGATCCCTCGGAAGAATGGGAGGATCGGGTTCAGTGCGAACCTCTTTCCTCTTTCCAGGAACTTCCTCGCATTGAGAGGGTCGAAGGCGCGCCATGAGCTCCTTGTAGGATGGCTCCTGCATCCTAACTGTCGCGAACATAACTAGGAGATCTAAAGAAGAGTCAAGGTCAATCGATAAAAGGTACCTTAGAAAGAGTCAAGGTCAATTGATAAAAGGTACCTTAGAAAGAACAAGCGATCTCCGAGGAAGGCGACGACGAAATCAAGCTTTCGAAACGAAGAAGAAGGCAGAACAAAAAAATCTTTTCTCTTCCCACATACCTCTTTTATATGGAGGAGTTCAACCGACTGATGGTCGATGAACGACACGTGTCCGAAGCCGGCTACAAGAAGCAGCGGAGATCGATTCAAAGACGAAAGGGTTTTGGCAGCTCGAATCAAATCAGATGTTTTGAAAACCATGTGCATTTAAGGAGATTACACATCATGCGGTCTCAATCAATGCAGTTTCTGAGGCACAAATGATGGGGGCCATTGTTAGTGCATGGATACGGATCCGGGTGAAATATCCTCATACCCGACCTATTTGATGCCAACAACCCGAAACATGTCGCTCAAAGCGGAGTATTACCTAGTCAAGCGAACGGCCCACTTGACCGTTAGGCTCCCGCTGATATTCAGGGGGAGGTTAATGGAGCCGAGAAAATGGGTAGCCATTATCTCGAATCCCAGAGAAGATCGTGCCCAAATCATTGAGGGACTGTAACATACAATCAATGTGGGATAACCTATAAATAGGCAAAAGGACAAAGGTACAGGGGTCCAATTCTCAAGGTATGAGATCTAAGACATAGACTCTACTCCTTTAGCCGATATTTCTTACATAATAGAGCTTGCGACGTCAAATCTCCGTGGATCGATCTCAGCTACTCCAAGCTCCCTCTTGTCCTTAAGTTCCCATACTAACTTAAGCATCGGAGGGGATTTGGGTCGGGACCCAGATCCGACCCCCCTAACGTGTCTTTGTGGTGTAGATCGACGAGTCTCCAACTTCCATGAGGGTCGCTTCCTAGCTTCCCAACCTCGAACAATCGACGTACAAGGTATCTGAGGGTCGATCGAGCACTGCATCCCAACCAACATCTATCATCTGACCCTGGTTCCACCAACCAAGGGTCATACTTCACTCGCTGACGAGACTCTGACTCATCACGAAGGGTCTACGTCAGCTTGGCAACTGTTTCGGTCATTTTTGACCTTAACACCTTCCAATCATGAACCTTGCATGGAAGATCAAGGATAAGGTTCATATTCCTCCTTGCGGTGATGTAATACCTCACGCCATGAAGAGCAATCTTCGCTCGGAAGAAAAAAAAGGGAAAAGCAGTAAGGTCTGCTCACTTCATTTAACAAGGAAAGCATAACAAAGCTGACCAATGTGGAAAGAGAATCCGACATTAATTGACAAAGGGACAGTTCAAGAAAATTTAATACTTCAAGAATAATTGGATGAAGCGGGAGGCAAAGTCCATGGTGGAAGGCCTTCAAGTATATCTCGACCTCTTGCTTCTTAGAGAAACAAATCCTCTCATTTTCAAGAGGGACCTGAACTCCATAAGGAGGAGACGTATATTCGGTTCTGATCTTGTTGAGCCTGGGATAAGAGATTTTAGGGGTCATATATAAGATCTCCCGGGGCACAGAGGAAATTTCATCATCAGCTCGTAAGATTGAGGCCCTCAAGTCAAGGGGCTCGATGAGTAAGCCCTTTCCTTTATCTTTAGCTTCATTGGGCTCTGAGGGCCGAGCAACCTCTTCAGTGATGTCAGTGGCACAAACGTCTCTGATTTTCGCCATCTTAAACTACAGAAGAAAGAGACCAACAAGAAGGGGAACTACCTTAATTAGGGTGATAACGAAATCAAGCAAAGAAGACAAGAACAAAAAATGAGAAAGGTCACAATTTCTTCAGAAAGCAATGGAAGGGTTTTCTTCAGCCATCGGTCCCTATTTATACAAGAATGCTCTCCCTTTAAGGCATCTCAGCTGTTCGATCTCGAATACGTGTCGACATCTCAAAACAGTGATCCTCCAAATTCTGTGCTCCATTGACGGGAGAATTTTAGGGTCGCAAGCTCAGACAGCCAATATTAAATGTGTTGTCTTGACTGTCATGCCCGTCCAGTCCCAATGTGTCACATCACCCGATCTCAACCACCACATCGGTTGGGAGATGGGGGCCATTGATACAGTCTTGGGCCGGCCTAGAGACCGCCCAGTTATTTACTTTAAATAACGAGCCCACAACATCGGCCCAACAAACCGAAAAGCACAAACAGGAGGTCAACCGCTTCTCCAGTCAAGGCAACAGATCACTAACCATTGGGCTCCTGCATCTAGAATGTCGGTTCATAATGGCAGACATCAACAGCTGACCGTTAGGCTCATCATAAATACCGATAGCTTAGGCCAAAGGCAATAAAACGTCATCAATACTCAGGTGTTACATAGGAATGCCATCCCCAAGACCATCAACTTAAATAATCTCTCAAACGACGAGAGATGGGATGACTCTGAGGTAACCCACACTCAAGTACTTTTGCACTCGAGATCTGTTCCACCTAAACTTCATTTCCTCTGTATCTTGGCCTGAAAACTAGCGAACGACCTACCAACATATTAAACATAGTTTCACCAAGCCTCTTTAAGTCATCTACTGACTCCAGCATATGAGGGGATAGGTCGGACCCCAGATCCGACCCCATGACGAGCTTCCTGTGTTGCAAATAGATTGAAAATAGCTCAGACCAGACTCAGATAGCTCGGATCAGAACCCGTTCAGCTTGTGGTTAGCTCGCCTATTGTCATACAGATGTCCATGTCATCCCACGTCAGCAGCTACATCTTGACCATATTCCAACAACTTCAGTGATGAGAAAACACCCTGAAACAGAGCAGATTTTTTTGGGGCTGAGGGGTTCGTTGAGTGGAGCGACTAAGGGGCTGTTTTTTGTTGAGGGTAGAGTGGCTAATGCACTTTTAGGGTTAAGGGATTGACCCGTCACTTACTCGACCAAATCAGTGCCTAGTTACCTCCCTGTCACTTGTGTGACCAAAAGTAGATCGGTTTCTGCAATTATTTTTAAATATGATCGGTTTTTTTAATTATTTATATTTTTTTTTTTTAATAAAGAATTTGTCCCTAAATTTATTTTGTGTGCATTGGACATCGTACATCCCTTCGGTTTCCAAAAAAATAAAATAATCAGGTCTGCACGGGTTTATTTTGGCCAGTTATATATGCTCATCTACCCACCCAAATTTTAATTTCGGACAGCCAAGGCATGTCCTAATTTTTTTCCCTTTACAAATATTTCGAATGTGTTTGGAGAAAGAGCAACCATGGAAATATCCCATGGTATCCTTTTATTCATTCATAGTATATGAGGTTACACCTAGTAGTCCAAGGATTCACCCCACTACATGGTAGTGGGGTGTTATGGTGGATAATGAGGGAGGGGAGACCATAAGTCTTCCTCACTCATAATACTCCCCATTATCCATCCATTACCTTGGACTTAGCATATGAATACTTCAGGACTCATGATGCTAATGGGGTGGATACTTCTGGATCCAGAGAAAAGGTGTTTTGTCTCGTTAAAACCTTAGCTGTGGAAAACCCGGTGGAAAAAACCAATAGTCTTAAGGAAAAAGAGTACAACTCACAGGTTACTCCCCTTGATCCATATAAGCTTCAGGCTTGTGGGTCTCTCAGCTGTCTCATCCTGATTCCTGTTACAAGCTTTACAAAAGTACATCTAGGCAGAGCCTTAGTGAACAAATCAGCTAAATTATTACAAGACTGAATATGATGTACTTCGACTTGATTCTCCTCTTGTAGGTCGTGCATCCAGAAGAACTTAGGAGATATGGGTTTTGTCTTGTCACCCTTGATGAAACTAGTCTGTAGTTGAGCTATGCAGGCTGCATTGTCCTCAAATAACGTGGTTGGCTCAAGGTCACCAGTCTTTAGGCCGGTAGTCACTAAGATGTGATGAATGACTGAACGAAGCCATTCACATTCTTTTCTTGCTTCATGGATCGCGAGGAGCTCGAAATGGATGGAAGAGATTGTTGTACTGTTTTGCTTCATAGATTTTCAGGAGATGGCTGTACAACCATAGGTGAACACAAAACCAGTTTGTGATTTCTCGATGTGAGGATTAGACTTGTAACCTGCATCTGCATAACCAATTAAAGTGGGAGATCCACCTTTAGGGAAATATAATCGCAGGTCAGTTGACCCTTGGAGGTAGCACAGAAGCTGCTTAACTTCATTCCAGTGGCGCTTTGTAGGTGATGCACTACATCTGGCTAGAAGAATCACTGAGAACGCTATATCGTGACGTGTACAGTTAGCCAGATATAGAAGTGCTCCAATAGAACTAATGTAAGGTACTTCAGGACCTAACATTTCCTCCACCTCTTCCATCAGACGGGAGAGGTCCTTATGTACATACAAGGATCTAACAACCATTGGTGTACTTAGAGGATAACATTTATCAATTAGGAAATTTTTCAGTAATTTCCTTGTATATGTGGAATGGTGTAACAGGATACCATCACGTAGGTGTTCGATTTGCAAGCCAAGGCAATACTTTGTTTTGCCTAGGTCTTTCATTTCAAAAGTATTCTTTAGGCTTGCAGATATCTCAGCGATCTCTGCAGGAGATCCAATGAGATTTATCTCATCCACATAAACAGCGACTATAACAA
Source organism: Scilla litardierei (assembly GCA_030789695.1). Taxonomy (NCBI): domain Eukaryota; kingdom Viridiplantae; phylum Streptophyta; class Magnoliopsida; order Asparagales; family Asparagaceae; genus Scilla; species Scilla litardierei. Next base: position 78,291,425 of record CM061134.1, on the reverse strand, counting down.
ATCATGTTCCCGATCTTTTAATAAAGATACATGAGCAGACTTCATTATTGGTGAAATCTTGTTGTGCAAGGAAATCACTCTGTCTGTTATACCACATTTTACCCGATTGCCTAAGACCATATAATGATCTTTGAAGCCTTACAGAGTAGACGTCTTGAGGTCTCTCTGCTATCTCTGGAGGTAATTTATATCCATCAGGGAGTTTCATATAGATGTATTTATCTATATTGACATATAAATATGCAGTTGCAACGTCCATAAGCTGCATTTCTTGGCTTTCCAGAGATGATAGGCTTAATAAAAATCGGAACGTGATCGCATCCATAAGAGGGGAATATATTTGTTCATAATCTATCCCCGGTCGTTGGGAAATTCCCTGTGCTACAAGCTGTGCTGTGTAGCGTACGATCTCGTTATTTTCATTTCTTTTTCTGATGAAAACCCATTTATAACCCACAGGTTTTACACCTTCAGATGTGTGGACTACTGGTCTAAAAACTTCGCGTTTCAAGAGTGAGTCCAGCTCTACTCCTATTTACTCGTTCCACTTTAGCCAATCATCTCTGCGTTTACATTCCGCAAGAGATCGTGGTTCGATGTCATCGTCATATTCAGCTACGTGCACGACAATATTGAACATAAAGTCATCGTCAACGACAGTACTTTTTCTGTCCAGTACCTCCCCAGTACGTACAAAATTTAATGATGTTTCTCCTATAGTTTCCTCTTCAGGGGAATGTAGGAGGGTAGAGGTAGCTGTTCTGAGCTCAGTATCCTGTGTAGGGTTCATCTTTATTTCTCCAGGATTTTTTCTTTTTTGAGAAGCTTTGTCCTTCGAACCTGGTGGGTGTCCTCTCTTCAATTGAGGTACAGCTGATTCTGCTGCCGGTGGATTGCATCTATCTTTGGGGATGTCAATCCTAGCTGGCATATTGGCAGCAGGGACGTGTGATCTGACAATATTTTGGTTGTCAGTAAAATAATCCGGTAGTAAAAGTATTGTATTCTGAAGATGAAGGATCTTTAGGATCTAATCTTCACATTAACTAGTACGCAGATCATAATGAGACAAAGTCTTTGTGTCCTAAGAAATGGTCTCAGAAGCTTCTGGCTTCTTAGACTGTGTGCGTTGTTTTGGAAAAACATTTTCATCAAACTCACAGTCATCAAGACGTGCCTTAAATGCGTCACCTGTCAGGGGTTCAAGATATCTAATTATAGAGGGTAAATCAAATCCTATATAGATACCTAAACGACGATATGGACCCAATTTGGTCCTTTGAGGTGGTGCAATGGGGATGAGGACTGCATAACCAAACACTCTCAAATGAGAGATATTCGGAGGTGCACCATACGCTAGCAGCATCGGCGATAAAATATGGCCACCAGAGGGCCGAATTCTGATAAGCAATGCAGCATGCAAAATGGCATGTCCCCAAGCATTAACAGGCAACTATGATTGTATCAGCAATGGACGTGCAATCCATTGCAGTCTCTTTATCAGAGATTCTGTTAACCCATTCTGGGTGTGAACATGTGCTACTGGATATTCAACTTCGATACCAGTTGCTCGGCAATAGTCTTGAAAGACTTGAGAAGTGAATTCTTCTGCATTATCAAGACTTAGTTTCTTGATATGGTTATTTGAAAAATGAGCCCGCAACTTAATTATTTGTGCCAATATCTTTAAAAAAGCTAAGTTGCGGGTGGACAAGAGGCACACATAAGACCATTTTGATTATGCATCTATTAGTACCATAAAGTACCGAAATGGGCCACTTACAGAGTGAATGTGCCCTCAAATATCCCCATGTATTCTCTCCAAGAAGCTAAGAGACTCTACTCCCACTTTCAGTAGGAATGGTCTCGTTATTAGTTTACCCTTGAAACAAGGTAGACATGGAAAATCACCCTTCTGAAGAATCTTCATGTTCTTCAAATTATGTCCAAAAGATTGGGTGATGATGCGGTGCATCATTGTCGATCCAGGGTGACCAAGTCTGTTATGCCAGAGTTTGAATCCTGGTGATTAAAGGCACTTCTGGTGCACAGTCAAATTATCTTCTACATGTTGAATATGAATATGATAGAGACCCGACGGGAGTCCCTTAAATCGTTCTAAGACAGTTTTTAAACCGTCTTTTTGACGAGTAACATACATAAATTCATCCTCATTTATATCTGTAGTTTCTAAGTGATATCTATTTAAACGAATATCCTTGAAACTTAACAGTTTCCTATTTGATTTAGGAGAGAAAAGTGCATCTTTTATTATTAGTCTTGTGTTATTTGGGAGAAAAATCATTACATCACCAGATCCTTCAATTATGTTTGACAGTCCTGAAATAGTAATGACATGACCGTCATAATCATTTAAGCTAATAAAATAGCTTTTTCGCAAAGGATTGTGTGCGTCGAGGCACTGTCCACTAGGCACTCACACTTCATCTATAGAACATGAATTCAATACTTTAATAAAACGAAATACATTCATTATTGAAAAGGAAAGATATAACATGATTAAGCAAACTACAGATGAAGTATTGATAACAGATAAAGTAAATGCATAACAGATAAATATGACATCAGTCTAGGAGGTCATCATTCTCGAAGTTGTCGCTTGTGTACTTGGTTGACGGCTAGTTTTCCACCATATTTGTTTCAACGGAAGACTTCAGGCTCGCCGGATATAGATCTTGGAGGTGTCATGGAGTACGACAGTTTCTGGACGTCATGCTTCATTTGTGGCATTTGTCCTCCCAATTTTTCTTGGGAATAAACGTATGTCAAGTGTTCTTTTTCTTCCACTGGAGCTTCTTCTTTCCCTCATTGTTGCTCTGGGGAGGGTTGTTGTTCTGGGGAGGACCTCTGGCCTGCCTCTTAGGGGCTTTCTCTTTGTTGAATTTTCCCTTCTGTTTGTTCTTCTACTTCTAGGAAGAAACTTTATGAGCCTCAGGGAGAGAAACTGGGCCTACAGGGCGTAGGTTATATGTGGCCAGTAGCCAGTCTCTGTTCTGCTCTGCCATGAGAAGGCAATGTCAGAGTACTTGGTGAACTTGCGTTCACGGTACTGTTGCATGAGGATTGCATCCTTCTCATGGAAGGACGTGTAAGTCTTTTCCAGCATGCATCCTTCTGTGACTTCTTCACCACACAACTTCAAGCGTGAGGTGATATTTCGAAGTGCTGAGTTATACTCAGCAACGGACTTGAAGTCCTAAAGTCAGAGATTTTCCCACTCATAACATGCATGTGGGAGTATCACATATTTTTGATTCTTCTACACGTTCTTCAGTGCAGTCCACAACTCTAGTTGATCTTCTACAATGAGATATTCGGCCTTCAGGGTCCGATCAATATGTTGCCTGATATAGATTATGACTTTTGCCTTATGTACATCAGAGACTATTGGTGTAGAAGCTGCCTCAGCAGTGCCCGTTGTCGTGGCCGTAGCCGTAGGCACTAGAGTAGAGATTGTGGCCATAAGGCCATGTGCGTGCAAGTGGAACTTCAGGTCCATATTCTAGCTCATATAATTCTTTCCAGCCGCATCGAGAACTTCAAAGTCGACGCTCACTATTTTTGCCATATTATCTATGCAGTTAAAATTAACATGAATTAATAATAAAGCATATTAAAAATTCATGTAAAATTAATAAATTAGTTGCGTGTATCGACCAGTCACCACATAATAAAGTCTAAAGTCCATAAGATATACAGTCCAGAGAATACAAAAGACAAAAATGGAAAACTACAACTTGGAAACCCACTGGGGTCCCAGCAAATTTCCAATTTTGCCTCCGTCTTCAAGGAAAGATACTCCGGTCTTTGGTTTATACAAATATATCCTCACTACAATTCAATTTCTCTCAAAAAAGAAAATAAAATAAGAGGAATATAAAATGGTGACAAACTGGCCGATCTAACAATGTAATTTATTAAACATCCACGCAATTTACAAATTATACAACAAACACAGGCATAAATCATTGCGCAACATCACATGCAAGTAATTATATGGACAAATTAAAATATTTAATAATTACTTAGGCCACGAGGAGACATATCATGCACCGTTATTTTAGATAACGGCAGAGCGATATATGACCTTTCATAATTATTAAACATAAAAATACTAATTAATCCAGTGTAATAATTACACAAATAGTGATGTTATTAATATTATATGGACCAAAATTTGAGTATTGATTCCCCGGATTTGGTTTTGGATGATGAGCAAACATAAATATCTCGTACTAACTCTTTGTGAGCGCAGTTATGGAGATCATCGCCAAAAGAATACGTACATCAAAAGCGACGTCTCAAGACTTCTCAATACGCGTGATCGTGTGCCTGAAGCTTCGTTGAAGCTCATGGAGTTTTATTGAAGTCAAGAACGAAGATTGAAGCTAGCTTTGAAGACGGTTCGTCAAGTTTTATTTAATGTCTTCTAGCTTCATAGAATAGAATGTTAAGCCTTGAGTAGGACTTACATTATAATCTTCATTTCGCTCATATCTTAGAGCTAGGATTATCATAGAAGCCATTAGAAACTTTTTCGAAGCCTATCGTTTCTTCCCTCGGCTTCTAGTGCATCTTAGTTGATTCAAGTAGAAGAACCAACCGACTAGATGACGATCTAGTCGGTCGACAACTCTTCTTGAACCGACTAGATGTCGTTGCTCATTTCAGCCTGGCTATGTCGATCAATTAGTCGGTCAAAGAAGGTTCACCGACCGACTAGATGACGATCTAGTCGGTTAGAAATCCTTCTCAGACCGACTAGTTATCATTGCCTCTGTATAGCCTAAGTTACTGTTTACAGTTAGTCGGTCAAAGCACATCGACTGACCGACTAGTTAAGAAACTAGTCGGTTGGAAGTTGTTCTTAAACCAACTAGCTGTACTTGTATCCAGCCTTTCCTATTTCACCTGTTAGTCGGTCAAAGAACACTCACCGACCGACTAGTTGTGAAACTAGTCGGTTGGCAAGTATTCTTGGACCGACTAGCTCATATTGCCTGGAACTTTTTCGTTTGGCTGTGAGCCAGTTAGTCGGTTCATGAAGAATCACCGACCGACTACTTGCCAATCTAGTCGGTCAGCGATCCTTCATAGACCGACTAACTACTTCAGAAATATGACCGTTGGGAATCTTTTGAGCACGATTTTTCTTGCCTCTATAAATACAAACCTGATTCGTTTGAGGCAAGGTTATAGGTCCATTATCAAAGTTATTTCAGACCTAAGAGAGGAGTTTTCTCAAGCTATTTTTAAGCTCTCTCTTCCTCACTAGAATCTCTCCCTCACTCTTTGAGCCAATATCCTCAAGAGAGATTCTCTCCATTGTGAGCCTCTCAAGCTAAGAGCTTGATCCAAGGTCACCAACTCCACCCTAGGCTTCCATTGCTGGTCAACTTCTTGGAGCTAGGGTTTGGTGACATCTTCTTCCTCAAAATCCCTCTTTGCCCTAATTTGGTAAGTATACTCAAGACATAGGATTTTGTGGTAAGTGTTTCATTATTTCATCGCATTTGATATTTGAATTGTTCTCTCGGTTGTGAGAGAAGTGTGTGATCCCGGGTTGTGGGAGTCACATTTATATTGTGTATGATTTGGTCTTGTGAAGGTTTTTCACAAGAATTTCATTGTGCTAAATCTTGGGTTAGTGGTTTCTAACTCAAGTATCCGGAGGGGATCCGGGTGGTTGGGACGTAAGATCACCGGGAACAAGTCGGGGAGACTTGGGTGGATCCAAACCCGTTACATGCTTTGTTTGCGCTTGTCTATTCTTGTTGTTTGTAGTCTATTCCGCATTGTTGTTTGTGTGTTTGCACAATAATTAGGAATTATCTTCTTGATTATTTTAAAGTACTATTCACCCCCCCCCCCCCCCTCTAGTACATGTGCAGTAGCTTCACAGGGTATTACAATTGGTATCAAAGCCAGAGTTCAAAGTTATGACAAACAACGACTACAACGTCTTCAAAGATCGTCAAGGATCTTCTTCAGTTATGGAAGGACAATCCTCAGTCAGGCCTCCTCACTTCAACGGTACTAACTATGGGTACTGGAAATGCCGGATGGAAACCTTCCTCCGGAGCGCTTCACTTTGGAGAGCCACGATGACGGAGTATGTCGAGCCCGTCGAAGAAGATTTCGCGAAGTGGACTACCGCGGAGGTCGCCGCGGAGGTAAACAATGCCAAGGCCATGGATGCCTTGAAATGTGCATTGGAGCCCGAAGACTTCAACAAGATATGCACATGTAAGAGTGCATATCAAGTATGGAACCAACTCCTTATCTTGCACGAAGGAACGAGTACGGTAAAAGATTCTAAACTCGTTATCGCTAACAAAGAATTCGAGTTGTTTCACATGGAACAAGGTGAAACTATGAAGGACTATTATGCTCGCTTCGTGGACATATCCAATGAATTGGAAGCTCTTGGGAAGACCTACACCCAAAAGGAGAAAGTCGCGAAGATTATTGACGGACTTCCTTCTTGTTGGGAAAAGCATACCTTCGCCATCGAGGAAGGTAACGATATGAATAATTACACTGTTGTACCACTAATGGGTACCTTGTTGTCTTACGAGGTACGCAAGAAAAGTAAGATCAGGATGAAGGAGAAGATGAAGGCGTACTTGAAGCAAGACGAGCCAAAGAAAAAGGCGATTGCGTACAAGACCGCTCCATCTACCGATGATAAAGAATCAGAAGACGAGTTGGACATAGAAGCTTTGGCCGAGATGGCAAAGAAGTTCGACCGATTCTTTCGAAAAGGTAACTTTAGAAATAAATCTAAAGTTAGTTCGACTAATGCTTCTACTCACGTGTGTTATAAATGCAACAAGCCAGGACATATCAAGCCGGATTGTCCTCTCAACAAACACAAGGAGAAGTGGAAGGCATCCAAGTACGACACGTCAAGAAAGCACAAGAAAGGACTTGTCGGCACATTCACCGACTCCGAAGAGGACTCCTCAAGTGGAGAGTCGGATGATGAACGAGTGGAGAAAGCACACACATGCTTCATGGGAAAAGAGGAACGTGATCAAGAGACTTCCTCCGATGAAAGCGAGGAAAGCGAGGATGAAGGCGAAGAGGTAACTATGGATGAACTTAGGTTAGCCAACGAACAACTTTGGAATAAGTTTTCTAATTTGGCTACTAGATTTATTAAGACTAAAAATGAGTTAACTAGTCTTCAAACCTCGCCTAAGCATATCATCGTCAACAACGACACCGTTGTTGAAGGGTTGAGAAATGAGATTGTAAATCTCAAATCTCAACTTGAGCATGTTCATATCGAGGATTCGGATGAACATGTGATAGCGGATTTGACGTCTCAAAACTCAACTTTGAGTATTGAGAATAAAAATCTCAAATCACGTGTTTGTGCACTCACATCGCAAGTGTCCACCTTGGATGCTTCGATGCATTCTCTCACCGAGAAGTATGAGTGCACATTAGGCCGAATTCATGAATTCAATAAAGGTAAGGGCCATTTAGATAATATCCTAAATGACTTACTTCCGGCCAATCACCACATTGGCTTGGGGTGTAAGATGTGAGACTCATCCAAATCGGCCACGACCTTTGTTAGGCCATCTTTCGAAGCCTCTACTAGTGGGAGTAAACACTTCATGGGTAGTTCTTCTACCAATGGTGCTTCCGCTAGGAACACACCCCCAATTGGAAAGAAACCCACTTTGGGTGGACCTCCAAAGAAGGGTCATGCTTTCATGTATACCATGCCACGTAGGAACACACATCCTACCCCACATGTTCGCACGTATGATGATTTCTATACTCCGCATCCACGAGCACGTGCACACCATGTGAGACACACGCATGCATGTGTTCCACCACATGCATATGTTCATCCTCATGACTATGTGAATGATTATCATCATGCACCATTTCATCATGCATCTTATGCCTATCCACGACATGCATCACATAGACATCAACAACGTATGCATGCTCCCAATAGGATTAGGACTACCAAGACATACACTATTTGGGGTCCGAAGAACACAAGCATGCATGCTAAGGATATGTATGTGCAATCGTATATTAATGATATTATTTTGAATGATGATTAGGTTGGGAAATCACGGTCCTCGTGGACTTGGTTTCCGAAGGGTTAGTTTCCTTTGACCCTTCATTGCTCGGTACCATAAGTTTAATTTCATTTTATGGGTACCAAAGCAATTATGGTAAGAATTGGTTTATTTTTTTATTTGCATATTGGTCTTGGATGTGCATATTTGTTTGAAACTTAAATTCATATTGAATTTGAATTTAGTTGAGCTATGGGTTACGTTAATTTGAATTTAGTTTGTTAAAATTATTGCCTAACCCATAGGATCCAAAAGGGTTTTTGGATACCAAGAATTCTGTCTTCTAGATTCAATCCACCATGGGATACCAACCCTACCAACTCCTTGATTTGCAAGGATTTTCATTCAAATGGAGTTGATGGTGCTTAAGTGATGCACCAAAGTAGGGGGAGCCTAATGTTGTAAGTATATTCTTACATTTGATATACATTTGGTATCCATGTGTGTTGATTGCATACAATTACAATAGAGTATTTACATTGGTATCATTTTGTTTCATTTAGTATGCTAGAATTGTGTATGCCATAGTTTTATGATGTTCCATCTATTTTTGGCATAACATTTTTGCATATTACTTTTGGTATCAATTCGCTACATTTGGTATTCTCATTGGATTTATGTCTCTGATATTGATTTCTTCGCTCGACGATTTTATTGGATTTAATAGAATTCTTTCTATGGAAACATAGAATTGTTTTCCATGCACTCTGTTTAACTAAGAATGTTGATATTGGAGAGTATGTTCCATAACTCAATAAGTGAAATTGATTTGAGTTTTGATGATTTCGTTTTTCGATTTTCACCTATGGTTTGATGATTTCGTTTTTCGATCTTCGCATATGGTTTGATGATTTCGTTTTTCGATTTTCGCCTATGGTTTGATGATTTCGTTTTTCGATTTTTGCCTATGGTTTGATGATTTCGTTTTTCAATTTTCGCCTATGGTTTGATGATTTCGTTTTTCGATTTTTGACTATGGTCACGTTGGCATGCTTTGAGTTTCTTCGGTATTTTGCATTGGTGTCATTTGGACCGTGGTCGTATTCTTCGACTCCCATGTTTTTACTTTTAGCCATTGTAATCTTGTCGTTGATCTCCTCCCGCTCTTTTTGCTAATGCCAAAGGGGGAGAGAATTAATAATGACAATATGCTAATTGATAATTCAAAGCAATTTACCATGAATCTAATTTGATATGTTAGATTCAAGGGGAGTGAAGATATAAAAATGGATTTAGATCCTATATGTCAATAATTGGTTCATATTTCATATCTTCCTCATCTGCTTGATGCGTATGATTAATATTTAATACAAGACTAACGTGTCATCAATGCAGGGGGAGTAAGTAAATTTCAATTGAATCATTATTATTGATTATTATTTATGTTGGTTTGTCATCACCAAAAAGGGGGAGAATGTTGAGTATTGATTCCCCGGATTTGGTTTTGGATGATGAGCAAACATAAATATCTCGTACTAACTCTTTGTGAGCGCAGTTATGGAGATCGTCACCAAAAGAATACGTACATCAAAAGCGACGTATCAAAACTTCTTAATACGCGTGATCGTGTGCCTGGAGCTTCGTTGAAGCTCATGGAGTTTTATTGAAGTCAAGAACGAAGATTGAAGCTAGCTTTGAAGACGGTTCGTCAAGTTTTATTTAATGTCTTCTAGCTTCATAGAATAGAATGTTAAGCCTTGAGTAGGACTTACATTATAATCTTCATTTCGCTCATATCTTAGAGCTAGGATTATCATAGAAGCCATTAGAAACGTTCTCGAAGCCTATCGCTTCTTCCCTCGGCTTCTAGTGCATCTTAGTTGGTTCAAGTAGAAGAACCAACCGACTAGATGACGATCTAGTCTGTCGGTAACTCTTCTTGAACCGACTAGATGTCGTTGCTCATTTCAGCCTGGCTATGTTGATCAATTAGTCAGTCAAAGAAGGTTCACCGACCGACTAGATGACGATCTAGTCGGTTAGGAATCCTTCTCAGACCGACTAGTTATCATTGCCTCTGTACAGCCTAAGTTACTGTTTACAGTTAGTCGGTCAAAGCACATCGACCGATCGACTAGTTGAGAAACTAGTCGGTTGGAAGTTGTTCTTAAACCGACTAGCTGTACTTGTATCCAGCCTTTCCTATTTCACCTGTTAGTCGATCAAAGAACACTCACCGACCGACTAGTTGTGAAACTAGTTGGTTGGCAAGTATTCTTGGACCGACTAGTTCATTTTGCCTGGAACTTTTTCGTTTGGCTGTGAGCCGGTTAGTCGGTTCATGAAGAATCACCGACCGACTAGTTGCCAATCTAGTCGGTCAGTGATCCTTCTTAAACCGACTAACTGCTTCAGAAATATGACAGTTGGGAATCTTTTGAGCACGATTTTTCTTGCCTCTATAAATACAAACCTGATTCGTTTGAGGCAAGGTTAGAGGTCCATTATCAAAGTTATTTCAAACCTAAGAGAGGATTTTTCTCAAGCTATTTCTAAGCTCTCTCTTCCTCACTAGAGTCTCTCCCTCACTCTTTGAGCCAATATCCTCAAGAGAGATTCTCTCCATTGTGAGCCTCTCAAGCTAAGAGCTTGATCCAAGGTCACCAACTCCACCCTAGGCTTCCATTGCTGGTCAACTTCTTGGAGCTAGGGTTTGGTGACATCTTCTTCCTCAAAATCCATCTTTGCCCTAATTTGGTAAGTATACTCAAGGCATAGGATTTTGTGGTAAGTGTTTCATTATTTCATCGCATTTGATATTTGAATTGTTCTCTCGGTTGTGAGAGAAGTGTGTGATCCCGGGTTGTGGGAGTCACATTTATATTGTGTATGATTTGGTCTTGTGAAGGTTTTTCACAAGAATTTCATAGTGCTAAATCTTGGGTTAGTGGTTTCTAACTCAAGTATCCGGAGGGGATCCGGTTGGTTGGGACGTAGGATCACCGGGAACAAGTCGGGGAGACTTGGGTGGATCCGAACCCGTTACATGCTTTGTTTGCGCTTGTCTATTCTTGTTGTTTGTAGTCTATTCTGCATTGTTGTTTGTGTGTTTGCACAATAATTAGGAATTATCTTCTTGATTATTTTAAAGTACTATTCACCCCCCTACTACATGTGCAGTAGCTTCACAGGGCATTACACAAAAAACATTATTTTATTAACAAAAATTCTCCAAAAATTAAAATTTATTGTCGATAAATGATTTATGATTTATCCTTATTTTTCAGAATATTTCTGGATTTTTCTAATTATTTTAAGGATTTTTAATAGAAAATCTAATTTAGAAACAGATTTTACTATTTAGAAAGGCCCTTTATATGTAATAAGAGACATTTTGGGCCAGCTAAGGGCATCATGCCTAATAGCCAGATATAAATTTATTTATTAAAACAGGTTGGGCTTCTGGCCCAAGTAAACCCAAGATTAAACCCAAAAACCCAATAACATTAGGTTAAACCCCTTTATCTCTAAATTAGTTTAGAGAATATCAACATTCAATCCAAAATAAAATTTGGGGCGGCTGTTAGGTATTTCACAATCGATATCATCGGCAAGGGGTGAGGGGCCGGACAGCGCCCACTATAACGGCCAGTATTTCTAGGCGTGTTGTTTATAGTGTGCACGTACCTTGTTTTGATCGTCCAGATGTTTTCGTGCGTGAGTTCTATTTTTACGCGTCGACACGAGCACGTCTCTGATTTTTATTTTTTTCCATGGCATGATTAATTAACTATTAAACCTAATTAATTACCTCTAACTAATTATTTATTAACCTAACCTGCCAGATTGAATCCCGCCGAATGTATATGTGAGATCCAACCGTGCTTTCAATCTCCTCTCGCCCACATCGAGCTCTCTCCCTTCAATTTTCCCCCTTCACTGTTGGTATTATAACCACAGTAGTAAGCAACAACAACCAGGAACAACATCAGAATTCCATCTCCCTGCAAATTTTCCCCTACTCTATTCATCATCTACATCAACCCATTTCCCCTACAATTTCAATTTCAGAGACAATTCAACCCAATCAAACATTCAGCCAGAAATCCACAACCACATTCAACCCCAAAATTGAAATTCAAATCCAAATCAATCCCCAAATTGAAACCAAAATCAGAAATTAGAGAGACTGAGAAACTCAAATCTGAAATCAATTTCAGATTCAATCAACCCCAAAAACAAATACAAATCCATTACAAACCAACCCTCTCTTTCACGTGCCTCTCCTCCCTTGCCACAGGCTGCACCTCCCCTTTGCCCTAGCCGCCGCTGCCCTAACAGGCCGCCGCCGTCGCCCCCCTTACAAGCTACCGCCGCCGACCCCTTACCTCAAGTCGTCGCCCCCTTGCCCAGCTGTTGTACCGCCCTCGCCCCTTGCCATGAGCAGTTGCCCCTTGCCGTGAGCCGTCGTCGTCCCCTCTACAAGCCACTGTCGCCCTAGCCCAGGCCCCCTTTGCTGCCGAGCCCCATTGCCGTTAGTCACCTGCAGGAAGAAATAAACGAAGAGAAAGAAAAGTTAGGAACGACAGTTTAAAAAAGAGAAGTTAGAAGAGAGAAGGAAGAGAATAAGAAGAAGACAGCTGAAGGACTAAAAAGAAAACAGATCAGAAAGAATAAAAGAGAAGTTAAAAAGAGAGAAGGGAAAGGTAATTTCTTATTGGGTTTAAATATATCTTAATGGGTTTAAGTTGCTATTGGGTTTGGGTAATCATCTTGTTGGGTTTATGTTTTGATATTGGGTAATGGGTATATGCCTATTGGGTTTTTAAGTTATTGGGTTGGGTACTATACTTGTTGGGTTTTTGGGTTTAAATTGTTGTTTATTGAGTATGGTTCAAATGATACTAGCTTAATGGGTTTTGGGTTCAAAGGGATTTAAATTGAGTATTGGGTTTGATTGGGTAAGTTGTTACTTATTGGGTTTTTGGGTTAGGTTTATTAAAGCTAGTAAGTTAATTTTATAAACCTAGGTTGTTATTAATGTTAGTATTATAGGTTGTTAGTTTAATCAATTGTGTTCGACTAGCCAAATATCGTATAATTAATGACGCAGATACGTCGCGTCCTCCCATACAACAGCTAAGACACCCAAAACCGTCCCAGTCAGGCAAGTGTGCGAATTATTGCAGTTTATCACATTCTAAATTGCACATCGATTTATAAATGAAAAACACAAACATGCAACCTGTTAATCAAATAACCGATTAATTTTCTCGTTATGTAATGCCTGAAATTGCTTGTACACATATATCATGCTTCACACTACACTTGTGTAAGGATCGCCTTACCCTTGCAATACTAACAACAACACACTAGAGGGGGGGTGAATAGTGTAATGGCACAAACTGCGTATTTAAAAATTAAACTTGCAAATTCGGAATTATAAATGCAAGAGGAATTTAAACACCATAAGAATCCAAATGCAAACACAAAATGTTACCCTGGTTCCCCAAACTTGGATACGTCCAGCCACACCAATATCCACTATAATTCTCACACAAAGAAGTGACTATAATCTCACATAGAGATACCTCGCACAGAGGATTTGGATTCTCGCACAGAGAAATCCTTACTCTCACACAGAGAGACCTCACATAGAGGATTTAGGATTCTCACACAGAGAAATCCTTACTTTCACACAGGAAGACTTAAACTCTCACACAGCGAGATCTCAACCAACCCTCACACAAAAGGTTATACTCTCACACACAGAGTAACTAGCTCTCTCACAGAAAGCTAAGGTTTCAATGAAATAACAAAGTAAAACAAATACTCTTACCTATGTCTTAAGATGAACTTACTCATTAATGAATGCAAGGCATGAAAGAGGATCTCCAAGTGATGAGATTAGCATGAAAGCACTTGGATGATTTCCCTTGAGCTTGACTTTAATGCATGAAGGAGATTTAAAGCTCTAACAGGGAAATGAGAGAGTTTGAGAGTGGCTTATGATCACTCCATATTTTACACCTTTTTCCCATGGATTTGCATGCCATTTAGATCGCCCAAATCACGTTTTTCACGATATATCGACGATATTGCGATGCTTTTCACGATTTGTTGTTTTTGTCGCATTTCAGGTGATTTGGCGCGATTAGGAGTGATCTCGAGATGCGCGTAATCTAGACGGCCACCGACGACCTCCCCGAGGGGTATTTTGTTGTTGGAGAGGAGCGGAAGAAGAATGGACGTCGCAGGAGCGACGAGGAGGCCAAAACAATCAGATTGGGCATTTTTTGTGTCCCACTCGGCCGAGTGGAGGAGCCACTCGGCCGACCAGCGAGACACTGCTCGGCCGACCCGTTCAGACACGTTTTCCATGTGTACTCGGCCGAGCGACGGAGACCACATCGGCCGAGTGACGATACCACGTCCGCCCGAGTGGCGCCCAGACGAAGGCCCTCAAAAAGATCGAAGTTACTGTTTTTCGGCCACCTGAGCTTCAGAAGACCCACTCGGCCGAGTGGTAAACCGCGTCCGCCCGAGTGCGGTGAAGCCATCGGCCGAGTGACGACAACTCACTCGGCCGAGCCGCCCCCGAACTGAAGACCCCTGAAGCCCACGACTTACTGGAAAATGACAGGGTTTTCACTCGGCCGAGCGACTTTTGTCACTCGGCCGAGTGCGATGCGCTGCCTGTAGCGAAATTTGCGGAAAACAGGCTGTGCAGGGGCGTTTTGGTCAGGATTTTTAGACGATTTTTGGGGCTATTTAAGCTCTGTTTTTTACCCTAGTTTTGGGGGCGATCTCTCAGATTTTTTGCAGCTTTTTGAGTCTACTTTTTAGCTTTATTAATTGTGATTGGAGAAGAGAAAAACTTGGATTTTTGTTGGGTTAATTGAAGATCTACATTGGTTTGCATTTCTCTTCCCCAAAAACTCTATTTTTATTTTTTATATCATTGTTGTGATGAATTCCATTGCCTATTTTATTGATTATTTTTGTGCTATTGCTATGATTTGTGAGTAGTCTCCACGTCTCGGGGCGTGGGGATGAACCCTACAAGCCCTATTTCCTATTTGTGTTGAATTGGTAGAAATTGAGCTAGGATTGTTATTAGGGATTAGATTGGGATCGAATTACTACGGATAGCTAGGTATTCATATCAATTGGGATTTGCAAGAGATTGGATCCCAATTTGATAGGAAGCCCTAGAAATCCGAATTGGGTTGGAGTCGGATTTTCGAAGTATCGGTTTGCAAGAGATTGGACCGATACTAGGACCTCCGGTTGCAATTCCGTGCCGATACCCGTTTGCAAGAGATTGGACGGGTAGGAACTATCCTAATCTAGATTGTGGACCGAGTTTGCAAGAGATTGGGCTCGGTGCGCAATTGGACGATGATGTTGATCCTAATGCTAGCTTCCCTAGGCTAGGGTTTGCAAGAGATTGGACCCAAACCTAGGATAGCTATAGACCGGCAACAGCGCGAGAGCGTGAGCTTGGTTCCACATTTAGTTGCAACTAGTTCATCCAAATTCTCATTCTAGCGATTTTCGATACCGGTGAACCACATTTATGAAATACGGTGAGTAGTGGGGATTCCCCTTTCCCTAGACGTTCTTTATTTGATTTGATATTTCGCAAATTTGTCTGACGATTGTGACAGGATCGCCCAAGGCAATTATCTCTGTTCCTAAATAGCCAGGTTGATCAGGAGCAAGCACGGTCTTTCGTCCTCCCTGTGTTCGATACACGCTCGCCACCATACCGTGCGCTTGCGGTAAAACTACAGCCGTCGCCTCGGGACGTGTATCTCGGGGTGCGATCAAGTTTTTGGCGCCGTTGCCGGGGAGGCGATTGTGTTTGATTCATTTTCACCCTAGCTATTCTTTTTCCCTTTTTTTTTATTTTCATTATTTCTATTTCTTATTTCTTGTCTAACCCTTCCACGGTACTAATCATTTCTTTGAAACTCTGTTTCCTCTGTGCATGAACACGAGATCTACGGCGGACCCGGAAGACTTACTATTTGATCCCGAGATCGAACGTACCGCGCGGAGACTTAGAGCGGAAAAGAGACAAGATCCGGAAGGGCGATATATGACCAACCCGGAAACTCCTGAAGAATTGGCGGCAAGGATGGCGAGGATAATCTCTATTCGCGATAGGCTTCGGCCTAAGACTTCTTCTACCACCTCCTCCATTGCCATGCCGGGGTTGGCGGCTGACAAGAACTTCGAGCTAAAGACTGGATTGGTGGTTTTGATGCAACAAGACCCATTTCATGGGAACGCACATGAGAACCCCCACTACCACATCCAACTGTTCTTGTCAAAGTGCGCCACATTCCAGATGCCGGGGGTCTCCAATGATGCTATCAGACTGCGTCTCTTCCCCTTCACGCTTAAGGACAAGGCACTCTATT
This sequence comes from Scilla litardierei, assembly GCA_030789695.1. Lineage (NCBI taxonomy): Eukaryota > Viridiplantae > Streptophyta > Magnoliopsida > Asparagales > Asparagaceae > Scilla > Scilla litardierei. Next base: position 78,274,927 of record CM061134.1, on the reverse strand, counting down.
GGTTGAGGACGCAGGCTGACGGAGTCTTCACTACTTGGGACGAGTTGGCGAGCGCATTTATTGACAAATTCTATCCGCCATCCAAGACGGTGAAGATCCGGAGCGCTCTCATGTCCTTCAAGCAAGGACCACAGGAGACGCTCTATGAAGCTTGGGAGCGATTTAAGGATTTGCAGCACCAATGCCCGCACCACAGTATAGAGGACTGGGAGCTAGTTCATAGCTTCTACAACGGTCTCCAACCGGGGACCAAACAAATTATTGATGCCGCGGCGAATGGTGCAATCTTGTCAAAGACTCCCGAGGAAGCTACGGCCCTAATTGAGGAGATGGCCTCAAATAATCAACAATGGGGCGATGAGCGAGGACACTCCACGTCCTCCTTAAAGCCAACCAGCATCTACGAGGCAAAGGCCGTAGCGGAGCTCACGAGCAAATTTGATTCTCTCCACAAGGTGGTGGAGAGATTGGAGAAGTTCATCACGGAGCCCCAGGGAGCACCTTCCACCTCCGCGCCGACCAACCAAATGTGTGATTGGCAAGATCAATCTCAAGTCATGTACTCGGGAGGAGAGCAAGGAGAAGGATCCATGGAGCAAATACAGTATGTTGCGGGGAACCAAGGCTATTGGTCCAATCCGGCCGCAAGAAATCACCCGGGATTCTCCTACGCCAACAATGAAGGAGCTTTGAACCCGCCACCACCACCACCTCAACAAGCTCGACCACCACCACCCCAACAACAATACTATCCGCCGAGGGGGCCTCCACAACAAAACTTTCAACCGAAGCAACAAGTTCCACCATATAGGCCTCCCGGATACAACCAAGGGTGGAGGAATCAAAATCAAAACCCTCCACAAGCTCCACAACGATCCGACTTCGAAACTAGAGTGGAGGCGTTCATGGTTGAGCAAAATAAGGTGAATGCTACTTTGAAGGCGGGGCAAGACTCCCTTAACACCGTAGTGGCTCAAATATCGGAGCAATTGGCGTTGCTCAATCGGAACACTCAAAGATTACCGGCACAACCGGAGCAAAACCCACGGGGCAACACGGGCCACATCAATGCCGTGGTTGCCGTCACTACTAGAGGCGGGAAGGACACCACCCCCGCCATGATTCCTATTGAGGAGGCCGTGGAGGAAAGCTTGGAGCCGGTTGAGCCGATAGTCGAGGTTGAAAAGGAGAAGAAGCCACAAGACAAGGAGAAATCTAGGGCGGAGCAATTAATTGAGGAGAGGCGCTTCATGCCACCGGTCCCTTTCCCCCAAAGGCTCGCTAGAGCGAAAATGGAAAAGAGGCTAGCAAAATTTCTCGAGTACCTAAGAGGAGTTAGCCTTAACATCCCCTTCCTTGACGCCATCGTCGAGATCCCCACGTACGCTAAATTTTTGAAGGACTTGATCTCGGGGAGGAAAAGGAAGGAGAAGATCATGCTAGCCGAGAAGGGCTCTTGGTTCACCAAGAGAGAGAAGGAGCCGGCAAAATTCAAAGATCCGGGGAGATTTCGGATTCCTTGCACCTTGGGCGGCGTGCCTCTTCAAAAGGCGTTGGTCGATCTTGGGGCTAGTGTGAGTCTCATGCCCCTCTCCATGTTCTTAAAGCTTAACACCGGGACAAAGTTGAAACCCACCGACATGCGCATCCAATTAGCCGATGGACGGATAACAAGGCCGGTGGGGATTGCCGAAGACATCCCACTTCAAGTCCCGGGTGGAATATGCTTGCCATGTGACTTCGTCATCATGGACGTTAAGGAGGAGGGAGACACCTCATTGATACTTGGACGCCCATTCCTCGCCACCGCCGGAGTCATCGTCGACGTGCGCGAAGGTACCTTAACCTTGAACGTCGGAAACATTGAGGTGGAGCTCCACATTCCTAAGGCTATGAAGCATATGCCTTATCACGAGGAACTCGACTACATGGACCTCCTTGATGAGGTGATAGAGGAGGCGATTCCTCACTCAATTGGTGCCCTTTTTGATGAAGAATTTGATGAAGGCCCGGATTTAGGCCAAGATGAAAAGATTGAAGAGGATTCCCCCGACTTCTCCGCTGATGAAGATGAAGGCGACGCTGATGTCGCGAGGATTCGAGAGCTCTGCAAGCTCTCGAAATTAAAGTCTCCAAAGAAAGCTCCGCCGGCACGGAAATCGGCATCGCCGGTTAAGCCGTTGACCGGGGCAAATGCTAGCTTGGGGGAACCTCCCCCAATACTATTCGAGATAGGAGACCACCGCGGGAGAACGCTACGCCGCCACGTTCGAATCCAAGCGCGCTCCCCGGCAAGTTTGACGGGTGCATCTCATATGCACCAAACATCCCGCATTGATTGAAAATTATAGGGGGTCGAGCTCACGACCTAAAACGAGCGCTTGTCGGGAGGCAACCCGACGGTTTTTGCTTCATTTTTACTTTTTCTTTATTTTCGTTTTTGAGACTTTTAGTGTTTTGAGTCATCCGACCAAAAATTTTGTGATAACGGGTCCTATTTTTCTTGACAGGAGAGAAGATAGGTAGATCATCATAAGGAGGATGAACGAGACGATGAGGAGCGCCCCAAGAAGGCGTTCGACGCTTAGGAGGAGCATGAAATCGACTGGAGAAAGAAAGACGGAGTTTAGAGCCCAAACGAAGACAAACAGCAGAATACAAGGCTCACTCGGCCGAGTATACTAGTCACTCGGCCGAGTCCAGAAGTTCGTCCGGTCGAGCCGCTCACGAACGAGGGAAGTCTGATGTACCCAACTCTCTGTCTATTTTCCTCATTTCATTATAACTGCTACTCGGCCGAGTATATATATTCACTCGGCTGAGTGAAACGGATACCCTCCCTGGGCGAGTCATGCCGAGTAGCTTGAGTCACTCGGCCGAATGGACTTACTCCACTCGGCCGAGGCTGGCAAAGCCACTTGGCCGATGCGATATCGGGGAGAAAAGTTCTATTGCCTCGCTCAGCCGAGTGACCACGTCACTCGGTCGAGTCGTAACTTCTATTATATAAGGACCGAGGGGGGGGCGCGTTTTTTGAAACGGCAAAATTCCCAAATCGCCCGACCCCTCGGATTCCCCTCGCCCGATACCGCTCGTTCTCACCCCCACTCGCCCGACCAAGCCCGCGCGCGCCGCCGCTCGGCCTGCCACCGCCGGCCGACCGTCGCCGCACCCCGCCCGAGTCGCCGCCGGCAGCCCCGTCTCCGATCACCTCCGGTTCGCTTATTTTCACCATTTTCTTCTCTTTTTGCGTAGTTTTTGAGGATCCGCATATTAATCGAACCCCTAACCCGAATCAATTCCCATATCTATCTGTTATACCCCTATTGCTCCATACATTTTGATTATTACTTGCTGATATCGCTTTTCCATGCGCAGGTTGCTTTTTGGAGCTTAGGGGAGCTCAGGGGAGCTTCTACGGGCTGCTCAGGACTTCGTGGAGGCGCGGATTTCGCATGCTTCCACTACTTAGCACTCGCGACGTGTTTGGGTAAACTCTTTCCACTCTTTGTGCACACGCCGCACTTTTCACTTTTCGGCACGCGCTCGGGGCCGATATGCCGCCCCGGACACGGCCGCGGTCGAAGAGAGCTTCCGCCAAGCGGAAGCGGTCGGATGATGCCGGCCCCTCCCACGAGTTGGAGGACTCTCCTCCACCGTCCCCCACACACCCCGCACACCCAGCACAGCCTGCAGGCCCCACACACCCCGCACAGCCTGCAGTGCACCCACAGCCCGCACAGCCTCTCCCTGCCGATCCACAGCCGCCACCACCGGCTCCACTGGTCGGGCCGCTCGGGATTACGTTCCGAGACGACGTACACCGCGCCGTCTTCGAGCGTATCTCCCAGCGCTCGATCGTACCCTCCAGGTTTGCACACCTCGCTGACCTAGGACGCCTGGGGGTACTTGAGGGGATACTCACGTTGTACGATAACGTGGGTTGGCGTGACTTCCTTCAGGTGTCGGCGGATACTTTTACCCGCCCGACACTTGAGGTTTTGAGTTCGATCGCCCGGACCGATGAGGGATGCTCATTTAGGTTCATGGATCGAGAGTGCCAGGTCACTCTCGATATGATGAGAGCATTCTTCTCATGGCCCGCAGTCCCCGGTGCCGATCGCGGTTACGGCCCTACCCACATCCCCCCACCTTCTTTCGACGCCGGTGCCTTCTGGGCCCGGATTACAGGCCACCACGCCGCCTTTGACCCTAGTAGGGCCAAGGCCTCGGCCATTGTCCACCCCTGCCTACGTATTGCCCAGCGCCTTATGGCGACCACCTTTCTGGCCAGATATGAGCCGGGCACGATGTCTACGCCAGAGCTCTACATGCTCTATGCGATGACACGTCCCAGAGCTCTGTCTAGGGATGGAGATGAGCTTGTTCCCGCCATCATGATCGACATTGCGGCTTGGTTTCTAGACCGTATCATTGTGTCGGTGGGCGCTCGCTCACCGATATGCTGCGGTGGTCTGATCACCTTGCTTACCATGATGACCGGCGAGGACCTACCCGACGACCTGCGGCGAGTATCGGGCCCCACTTCCTTGTCGATAGACGTTATGGCCCGGATGAAGATGCTTCGTCCGCATGGTGAGCGTCACTGGGTCTGGTTGCACGGCCCCTATGGGGCCGATTACATGATTCTCCCGAGCCCTGCTCGGACTCTGATTGCACCAGCCCACGTTGACTGGCTCCCAGCGATGGATGTCATCATCCCCGCTGCGTACGTCCTTGAGGCCGAGGAGGCCGAGCAGGCCCACGCTGCCCACGCTGCCCAGGCTGCCCCCGCAGACCCTGCTGCACACCCTGCCGAGCCTGCTGCAGGCCCTGTCGACCCTGTGGCCCCTCAGCCTGTTCCTGACGTTTCTGCTGCTCCTGACACTTCTGTCCCCACCTCTGCCATTGTCGAGAGTACTTTTGCTGAGCCCACTTCCACCACTGTCACCACTTCCGAGGCTGTCACCACCACTCCCACTTCCGCCTCCGGCCCTTTGTCCGTGGAGCCTCTTTCCTCAGCACTCCCCGAGCGCCCACCGACCTTTGTCGAGAGTGGAGAGCCCTCGTTTGCCGCGGTCGTGGAGACCATGGCTAGCATGATCTCTGCTGGGATTGCGCCTTTTGGTCCACACACTTCCACCCCAGCGGGAGATTCCTCTGTCTCCACAGCCGTCGTATTCTCCGAGAGCGTCGTGGCGTCTGTCCACACTTCTGGGCCACTGACCTCTCTTGCCACCTCGTTGCCACCTTTGCACGCTTCTTTTGCTGCCGCTGCCTCCACTTCTCACCAGCCGGCGTCCCGACCTCACACTGAGGCCAGGCCCACATTTGCTGGCGCGGCACCTTTTGTCCCCTTCCCTGCTGAGCCCGTTACATACTCCACTCGCGTACGCCAGCCTCGCCCTGCGCAGCCTAGACCGGTGCGTCCCTCTGCACCACCCCCGCCCGACACTGTACTGCAGAGCATACGTGCTCTTGAGTTGGCGGTGAGTGGTCTTAGAGGAGACCTTAGGACCCTGTCCTCCACCGTCTCTACGATGGCTAGACGCTTCGAGCTGATCCCCCAGATCCACTACTGCCTTACACAGGTTCTGGAGCGTCTCCCACGCGTACCCCCGCCCACCCAGCAGGTTCCCACACACACTTCCACACACACTAGACCTGCTTCCACTTACACCCTCACCCCAGCTCAGCAGCCCACACCACCACCACCACCTCCTCCGCCTCAGGACGGAGACGGCGTAGCACCACCTTCCTAGGCACCCTTGATGCCAGCGATTCCTTTTGCCGTTGTGCTGCCCGTTTCTGCTGGGTCCTGATGTCTTTTTGTCCACCCCCCTCCCCTCACTTATTTTGGGTTTCTCATTTTGCCGTATCTCTATATATCTTTTTTGGGAGAGAGGGAGAGCTTTTCGGTGACACATATATACTCGTATCACTCATATCTGTGCATGCATCATATCCGCATCATATTTTCACTTCTTTATTTTTCCTTTTATTATCTTTTTTTTTCTTTCCATCATGCATGCATCCTCACTTGCACCTCTCATTACTTGTCTCTCTGTGTGCCACACTTTGCACATTGAGGACACTGTGCCGTTTAGCTTGGGGGAGTGAGTCCTCACTTTCTTTTTCGTTTATCCACCTTTATTTTCAGTTTTTCACACCGTTTTTCACTTTTGCACTTATTTTTCATTATTTTTCCTTTATCTTGCCATGCATCACGTTTTTCTTATTTTCCTGTGTGCCGCATTGCATAGTTCTATTTTCCTTTTATCTTTACTTCTTTCCTTTTTCATCTCATGCTAGAGATGAATTTTCTATGATGATGTCTACGTGGAGTTAGCTTATTCTATATGCATGCTATATTTGTCATGTCTTAGGTTTTATATCTGATATCATATGCTATGACTTGCTTTGCATTTAGAAATAGGCATTGCATAGTTCTATTTTCCTTTTATCTTTACTTCTTTCCTTTTTCATCTCATGCTAGAGATGAATTTTCTGTGATGATGTCTACGTGGAGTTAGCTTATTCTATATGCATGCTATATTTGTCATGTCTTAGGTTTTATATCTGATATCATATGCTATGACTTGCTTTGCATTTAGAAATAGTAACCCACACTTTTCCCACATGAAAATGGATGAAGTTTTATTATTAGCTGAGCCTGAATATTTATATGTATGCTATCACAGAAAACACACCAAGATTCACGCATTGAATGCCTATATCTGGAGTACTGATTTCTTTTCCTATATCACTTCTATATGCATGAATTGTACACTTCACTTCAGGATGATTGAATGATGTTAGCTATGATATATCTGGATTAATTAGCTTTTTTGTGATCGAAACTGAGTAGATTAGATTACCCTGCTGTAGTTGTCGTGCATGTCTTATAGAGTGAACTGAGAGTTACATTTATTTCTTTCTCCACAAATCTTGAACATCATTTCTCTACTTTTAAAATCATTGGTGAATCCCCCCCTTAGTGATTCTATTTTTATGGCATTTCCCCCACTATTAATTCCTAGCTCCAAGTTTCTTATTCAAAAAAAAGAGAATAAAAGAGAGAAAAACATTCTTGTATATCATTACCTCTCTCTGAGTTGGGATCATTGTGTATATATTGCTTATTGCAAAGAAAAAAAAAGAAAAAAAAAGAGAGAGAAAAGAAATGGAGGAAAAATCCTCAATAAAATATCCCATCCCACTTTCTCTCTTCTTTCTCTTCTTTGCTTTTTGGAGCTATATGTATGAAAAATGGGGATTTAAATATTTTTTTTTTTGTGCCACCACGCTTATAGATAAGCTTGGGGGAGGGGATCCATTGATGTGTGAGAGAGTGACTACTTGACATTGCACGACAACCTAGGCTAAGTAATATTCTATACTCGGTGAGATTGTTTCTAGCTTCACGAAATCCAGAAATCTAAGCCTAGCGTTCATTTCATGAAATCCAAACTTTTCCATTCTCTCTATTCTATAGTGTGATACTCTTATACCCCAGATAGAAAGCGTTCAATTGAAAAGTGTGTGATCTGTGATTTGTATACCGCTTTAAATGATTCAGACGATGTTGATTTTAAAATCATTCCGTTTTTCATGATTATATCGTTGTTCGTGGGTTTTCTATTTCTATTTGCACTATTATACTATGATATCAAAATAAGATTCTTTGACATGTATTTCTCATTCGATGCATGCTATAAGAGTAAGTGAAACCCACGTCCTGAGAAAATGATCTAGCACCCTACCCCTTCGCTTCTTTCTTTCGTCTTTATTTTCATTTGGTTTTCATTCTTCTTCGTTTTTTCATTTTTTTTTTCGTTTTTTCGCCGTTTTCGTTTTCCGAATCCACCGGGTTCGCCTTTTACTTATCTTCCTCGAGGACGAGTAAGAGGCAAGCTTGGGGGATTTTGATCACTCCATATTTTACACCTTTTTCCCATGGATTTGCATGCCATTTAGATCGCCCAAATCACGTTTTTCACGATATATCGACGATATTGCGATGCTTTTCACGATTTGTTGGTTTTGTCGCATTTCAGGTGATTTGGCGCGATTAGGAGTGATCTCGAGATGCGCGTAATCTAGACGGCCACCGACGACCTCCCCGAGGGGTATTTTGCTGTTGGAGAGGAGCGGAAGAAGAATGGACGTCGCAGGAGCGACGAGGAGGCCAAAACAATCAGATTGGGCATTTTTTGTGTCCCACTCGGCCGAGTGGAGGAGCCACTCGGCCGACCAGCGAGACACTGCTCGGCCGACCCGTTCAGACACGTTTTCCATGTGTACTCGGCCGAGCGACGGAGACCACATCGGCCGAGTGACGATACCACGTCCGCCCGAGTGGCGCCCAGACGAAGGCCCTCAAAAAGATCGAAGTTACTGTTTTTCGGCCACCTGAGCTTCAGAAGACCCACTCGGCCGAGTGGTAAACCGCGTCCGCCCGAGTGCGGTGAAGCCATCGGCCGAGTGACGACAATTCACTCGGCCGAGCCGCCCCCGAACTGAAGACCCCTGAAGCCCACGACTTACTGGAAAATGACAGGGTTTTCACTCGGCCGAGCGACTTTTGTCACTCGGCCGAGTGCGATGCGCTGCCTGTAGCGAAATTTGCGGAAAACAGGCTGTGCAGGGGCGTTTTGGTCAGGATTTTTAGACGATTTTTGGGGCTATTTAAGCTCTGTTTTTACCCTAGTTTTGGGGGCGATCTCTCAGATTTTTTGCAGCTTTTTGAGTCTACTTTTTAGCTTTATTAATTGTGATTGGAGAAGAGAAAAACTTGGATTTTTGTTGGGTTAATTGAAGATCTACATTGGTTTGCATTTCTCTTCCCCAAAAACTCTATTTTTATTTTTTATATCATTGTTGTGATGAATTCCATTGCCTATTTCATTGATTATTTTTGTGCTATTGCTATGATTTGTGAGTAGTCTCCACGTCTCGGGGCGTGGGGATGAACCCTACAAGCCCTATTTCCTATTTGTGTTGAATTGGTAGAAATTGAGCTAGGATTGTTATTAGGGATTAGATTGGGATCGAATTACTACGGATAGCTAGGTATTCATATCAATTGGGATTTGCAAGAGATTGGATCCCAATTTGATAGGAAGCCCTAGAAATCCGAATTGGGTTGGAGTCGGATTTTCGAAGTATCGGTTTGCAAGAGATTGGACCGATACTAGGACCTCCGGTTGCAATTCCATGCCGATACCCGTTTGCAAGAGATTGGACGGGTAGGAACTATCCTAATCTAGATTGTGGACCGAGTTTGCAAGAGATTGGGCTCGGTGCGCAATTGGACGATGATGTTGATCCTAATGCTAGCTTCCCTAGGCTAGGGTTTGCAAGAGATTGGACCCAAACCTAGGATAGCTATAGACCGGCAACAGCGCGAGAGCGTGAGCTTGGTTCCACATTTAGTTGCAACTAGTTCATCCAAATTCTCATTCTAGCGATTTCGATACCGGTGAACCACATTTATGAAATACGGTGAGTAGTGGGGATTCCCCTTTCCCTAGACGTTCTTTATTTGATTTGATATTTCGTAAATTTGTCTGACGATTGTGACAGGATCGCCCAAGGCAATTATCTCTGTTCCTAAATAGCCAGGTTGATCAGGAGCAAGCACGGTCTTTCGTCCTCCCTGTGTTCGATACCCGCTCGCCACCATACCGTGCGCTTGCGGTAAAACTACAACCGTCGCCTCGGGACGTGTATCTCGGGGTGCGATCAGCTTATATAATCACAAAATATTTTCAATTACATCAAGAAATTCTAATGAACTCAGCCCTCTCATATTTATAGGAACCCTATAGGAACTCTCCAAAGCCAAGAAAACAGCCAAAAACAAAAAGCTACAACGGCTAGATTTTGGGCTGAAACATCACAGACAGTCGACTGAAAACAGTCGAATGTTCAACGGCTAGAAAAATCCCAACGGCTATAATCTGAGCCAGTACAGTCGACTGTAAAACAGACAGTCGACTGTATATCCTTCTTCAGGCGACTGTTGCAGAAGATGGAATAAAACAAAGAGTTGCACTCTTTCCCACAGTATGCATACAGGTGACCGATGAACAGATGACAGGCGACTGTAAAGTAGACAGGCGACTGTTTATCCTTCATCAGTCAACTGCTGCAGGAGATGGAGAAAAACAGAGAGATGCAATATTCGCACTTATGCCTTTCAGACGACTGTTGACCATTTCACAGGCGACTGTAAATATACAGATGACTGTAATATGAACATCAGTCGACTGATGCGAAAAGCTCAAGTAGAGTCAATAAAAGGTTGACTTGAGCAGTGCACCACAGTTGACTGTAGAAGGCTCGACGGGCGACTGGAAATCACCCATTCGACTGTAAAACCTTCAGCAGACGACTGTAGGAGAGCCAGAGACTCCAAATGAGTCTTTGGACACGATGAGCCTATTGGGTTGGATTCTATGATAATCCTAAGGCTCACTAAGGTGATTAAATGCATATGCATGAATGGGTAGACCATCTATCAAGGCATTACATTAAACCTAGACACAAAAAGAGAGAAAGCAGTAAATGAAATATTACATGGATTACAATGATTTTCTTAGAGTCTATGGCTTCAATCTTGATGCCTTGATACTCTCCATCATCTCCAAGCTTTGGCACCCCTTGAGTCCAAGCTTTGGCCCTTCTCCACTTGATGTCCATCCTTGCACCAAGTGTTTAGTCTCCCAAAAATGATATTTGTGGAATGTAAACTAAGTGACTAACACAAGAGAGTCATTAGCAACAACATAATGTTGTGATCATCATCAAAATAACATTGGTATGAAACACCAATACTTAACAACTTGTACACACATTGTTAGATTGGACATTAGCTGAACATCCTGAAAATATTTGAGTTCGTCGCTTCAAAAGCGAAAATCTTGAATTCGTGAACTCATGCAACTTGATTAGGCTGGCTCGTGTTCCAGCACTATACTTGGGTTGGGTTAGGGTTAAGCGGTCACTAAGCGTATGAAAGGATCCTCTCTTCAAGAGCACCACCTATACAGTGGGTTAGTGCCAATCACGATTAAACCCCCATGAGAAGAATGATTCACTCATCACGTCTTAAAGGCGAGAACCCTATGCATGATAGAAAACATTAGCATGGAACTTGAAATAAGTATTGTTACCTTACTCGCACATAGAATTGTCATTTTATAGTGCCTACTTTAATTCTTTAGAAATATCATGCTCATAAATGCTTTTACTTTAACTGTTTAGAACTGCCAGGTTCATAATTGCATGTGAATAAATGTATAATTATGACTTCAGAACTATTATCATCGTTTAATCTATTTAATAATTCATACACCTCGATTTGGGTCTTCTCACCTTTTTCTTGCAGACCCTTGCTGACATACATTCGTGTTTTTGGAATATATGTCAGATCCCGAGCCTGAGTACCAGGAGGACCTGTTCGAGACACCTGACCTGGAGAGTCAGGAATTTGCTGTTGACGCCGAGTCACTCCCCGTGCAGGACTAGAGACCCAAGCTGTTGTTGTTTCCCTTTGGATTTGCTATTAGTACCTTGTATTAGTGTATGTCACTTTTGTAGTTCTTTGGGCCCCGCTGAGGCCTTGTCTTTTTTATTTTTGCTTGCTGACTTCTGGGTTGTGGCTTGTAATTTAATAATGTTTTTATTGTTCTGTCACGGTCGCTTTTCAATCGTGTGTTTTTCGTGCGCGTACTTTCTTGTTCGTACGCATTTTTTTTGTGACCTCCTCTTGTGTCCCGAACGCACGAAGTTATATGTCGTTGTGACCCTCTGAGAGAGTACTTATTTGTGGAATTTTTCGTGAACGTCATTTCACGGCTCATTCTTCCACAAAAAAGCTTTGTTTGAAGGGGTGTCGTAACTTTAGACTTCGACGCTTGATCTTTTTATTTTTATTCCATTTTCTGTTAACCTAGCTCATGACCGATCATATTAGTCTCGACCCACTCATCGAAACGGTCATCTCGATATTTTTCTTATAATTATCGGACACCATTAGACCGACCTTTCACCCTAATTACATTCAACCTATAATTAGCCTAATTAATTCGGAATTCAATCTCTAATTAAATCAAATCTGATCTAATTCCCTAGAAATCCTACGTATCATCAAATATCTCCCTTAGCTAACTGCCACACTAGTTGTACCCTCTCCCCCTCTCACACTCTCTATCCAATCAACCTTAAGTGCACTCCTATTCTACCCCATATAGCAACTCTCCTATTAACTTACGCACCCTAGGTTTTCACTCCCAAAACTCACGCACAGCAGCACCGCCATCACAAAGCTCATGCATCTCCTCTACGGCGACCTCTTGCCGGTCATCTCCTCCACGCGGCCAACCCAACCTCCGGCCAAGCTCCTCCAAACGAACCACCTGCTCCTCCACCTCCCGCACAACCGCGCACAGCCGGCCTCCACCCCAAACTGCCGTTCACCATAGGCCCATGGTCATTCACTCTATCGCCAGCCAGCCCCACTTCCAGGCGACCCCCTCTCCCATCTCCGCCTGGCCACGGCCACCTATCGTAACCCCCATACACTCTACACCCACGCACACCACAGGCCTTCCCAAACAGTTCCGCCATCTCCCCTAGATCTGAACTCCTCCCTTCTCCCCTCCATAGCAGCGGTGCCCTTCCCGAACTGTCGCTTCCTCTTTCCGCTGCCGACCCTCCTTCACCCGAACAACAGCACTTTTTCCTCTAGGCCAGCACCCCTCAAAAACAGCCCTCTCCCTACCCTAACCGCACCAAAAACTGCCCTCCTCCACACAAAAATCTGTCGCACTCCCCCTCTAACAGCAGGCCGAACATCACCCCAGACCGAACATCACTTATCCCTTATCCACTGCCGAACTCCCCTTCCTCCCTTGCACAACGAGCCCACGGCAGCCCCCTGCCAATCATCTTCCTCCCATGGCCACCTTCGCCGCTGTCCATTGCCTCTAGTTGTCACCGTCGTCGCCGTAGTCCACCCTACCTTGCTCGCTACCGGATCCAACCCCTGACGTCGCTACCTGACGTCAGTGTAGCTCTCGCGTCGTGTTAAGGTAAAACCTTCGATCCGTAGGAACCCAAACACCATGTTTAAACAAGATAAAAATCGTAATTTCCTTTGCTTTGGATAAATAACTAATGAGATTAATAATACGGGACTGTAGGTTGGTGATTGGTGATTGGTGATTGAGCACATAGAAAGATTCTTGACCACTGTTGAACTGAGGATTACGGACATCATTTCAGGCAAGTGAAACTTGCTCAGATTATTGTTAAAGCCATGTTTAGACTATTTTTTGAATTTGTGTAAAAGAGACTAGGCAGTGAAATAATAGTCGCCTAGACACCATGCTAGATCTAGCTTGACAATGAAGCTAGATCCGACACCATACTTGATCAAGCTTGACAACGAAGCTAGATCTGACACCCTTGCCATGCCATGTTCATGCATATCACATGTTACGTTTAATTTGATATAACTATACGCAATTCAATATCTGCTATCATACTATCATGTTGCATATCGCATGTCATTTCATGCATTGAATGTTTTGTCGTGAATGTGTAGCACACGCTACTATTGAAATGTAAGCTACAGCGAGTAGGATTTTGACTCCTACACCATGAATGAGGCTAGGTTCTCCTCTATGCCAAATAAAGAACAATTCTTGTCTCATGTTCCAGAAGCATGAAATGTATAAACACTTCCTGGCTCGTGATCCAGAAGATGGGCGCCAGTCCATACACACGTGGAGGGGTAGGTTTACGTGGTCACTCAGCGTAGAAGTGTGCCCGTACATCAACTTCAGCTGAAAGGCGTAAACCCTGTGCACATCGTGAATACAAGTTAATCGTGAAATCGTGAATATTGTTTAGTAGCTCTTGCTATGACGTGCCATGCAATGCAAAATACCATGTTCATGTTTATACTGCTGCATTCATTAAAATATCATGCCATGTCGTCATCATTTTAAACTGATAAGTTTGCATTCATCTTAACTGCTATACTTTACGTTTCCTTGCACAAAAGTCTCCTTTTTTCCATTGGAGATTTTTGTTGACATGTGCCCTTTTCTCTTTGGGTGTCACATGTCAGGATTTGAGTCTGAGGTAGTTGCTGAGGACTACCAGGCTGTTGCCGTCATGCTTGAGACTTTTGCTGACGTCCAGTTCGAGGATACCAGAGACCTGTCTTAGTCTCAGCTGAAGGCTTTTCTTAGTTGCTGTTGTTAGTTTCGATGCATAGCACCATTTCTTGTTTTAGTTTCGGCCATTCTTGGGCCTTCTTTTTAGACTCTCTTTTGTACTTTATTTTATGACTGTATCTCTGGATGTTTAGAATAATAAAATGGATGTTGTTGAATGTTGGTTAATCTTTAACTGTTTTCAATTATTATTATTGTTGTTGTTTCATTGCAATATAAGAATATGTGAATGAATGAACACACAGACGCTTATCAGACTGAAGCTTTACAGCTTCAAGTCTGAGCGGACCTCTTCATGTCTCGCCTCCCATACTTGGGAGGCGGGGCGTGATAGGTTCTTGTGGTGGCCTATGCAGGTCGTTGCACCTGTGAAATATCGAAACAAAGATAATAATAAAACATCCATTGAAACGTTCGAAACATTCAAGTCATGAAATTTGAGTCTAATGTGAATGTTTTCTCTTGTCTTAGATGGTAGGAAGACTTAGATAGACATCCAAGTTTGATAGTCAGGCACCTTCATTAAAAATTAGTCGTACTCATCTTAGAATACCTTAGTATCCTCTCACCCAGCCCTGACCATATTAGATTTCTAGAGTTTTTCTAGCTGTTCGCTTGGGTCCATCAAAATTTCGGGCCCAGCAAAACGTAAATCTTAATCCTCTAAGGACCCTTTTCCTGAGATCTCTATTACAGTCTAGTTCGTTAGAAAGTCTTAGTGCTAAGTTTCTCCTAATCTTTAGTCGGTCCGGTAATTAAAACCCCTGATTTCTATCATTTTCCTATTCATTACACTTTTGAGCTAATGACCATAGAATCCCATCGTAGCAGATTCACTAAGTTATTTCTCTTCCAGTTTAAAATATTTGAAAATATTTAGCATGAGCTTAGCCTTCCTACCCTTCAGTAGACTTAAATTCATTCTTTGAATTTCGAAACTTTTTCGCCGAAATCTTTAAATTACTACCTTATAATATTTTCTAACATATATCTTTCATACTCATGTGAATTTCTTGCTACCTTCATATAATGACTTTTCGATTATCCAATATACCATTTCTTCTCTTACTATATATATATACTACTCAAACTTATTTCAAACAACTTGTTGTACCGACCTCTAAATATTTTCTAAGCAAAAGAGAACTTCAACTTTCCAAGAATGTCCGTTTTTATATTCTTCGTTGTTTTCCTGCTCCAAAGTTTTTAGTACAAACCTAGTTCCAATTGCAGAACAGTCACTTCATCTCTATACTAATTATTTTTTGTCTAATCTCTACTTCGTATTTTAACTTATATCATCTACACACTATTCTCCTGGATTTTATAATGGTATTATTATATCTCTCTTTCCCTTACTAAATATTCACAGTTTTATCTCTGTTTCACCGAACCAAGCTTTCCCTTATCCACGCCTTATCTGAACCCGTTCATCCCGATCTCATTTTGTTACGCTACTTGATTTCGATTCCCTTACCATTGCTTAGTCATCCTACTAGTGCTTGACATTGCCTATGTCAACCTTAGTATAGTATGGTGACCCATTAGCATTATTGTGATGTCGTCGTGGTGCATGTATATAGGTAGAGTTTGTGGACCCGTGTGTGTGAACCCCTGTGTACCGCTCATGTATGAGTGTGCTACCCTTAGTATATTAATGATTGTCTCTTGTGGGATATATGCATACTCGGTGTTATTCATGATATATATGAAGTTGTATGAATGATAGTATTTATAAATATATGTGTGGATAGCTATACCACTTTAGGGATGTCTGTGTATATTAGGACTAGTGTTAGAATATCTACTAGTGGTGTATATAGTTTGAAGGTACTTGTAAATGCTTGAAATAGTATGCTAGTAAAGTCATGTACATGTTAGGTGTATTGATAACAAGTGTACTTATAGTTAAGTGTGCATGCCTATTATATGATCTATATATTAGTACATATGAGTGTGTGCTCGTATGTAGATATGTATGTGATTACTCATATGTGGATATATATATACATACTATATGAATATGTGTGCTATACGTGTGGTAATAGGGTTATAATTTTGTATAGTATTGCTTGCCTTTACGGGATGTTGTGTGTGTACGTGTATACCATGAGGTATACACGATTATTGTATTTCGTAACTAAGTATGAATAGGTATATGTAGTATATGAAAATTGCTATGGTGTAAATATATTATATTATGTAAAGTGATTGCATTATGGGGGTGTTACTTAACTAAATGTAAAGTGTGATTGATATTATTATGTGTATATGATAGCATGCGTTTTTACCTATTTAGTGTGACGAGTAATATGATTACGTTGGTATATCTATATTATAAAATAGGGATGTTATCATGGGTTATTGGATAAGAGTTTTTGGACAAGAGAAATTGGTTATGTTTAGATTTGTATTTGTATATGGGGTATTGTTGTATAAGAGATTTTGGTTAAGAGATAATGGATAAGAGATATTGGTTAAGAGATATTGGTTATGTATAATTGGGTGTGTTGTTTATATGTATTTGGGTATATGGGGTATGAGAAATTGAGATAAGAGAAATTGAAATCAGTTTAAATTTGAAAGCAAAATTTCAAAATTCCTTTTACATTGCACTCAATGGGAGGGGGAAAAAATTTGATCCCATCAATTTTGTGGGGGAAAAAATTTGATCACATCACATTTAATCCATATTTGATTTTTTCTCCTTCTTACCCTTGCGCGCCAAGAGCAAGCAGCTCAACTGAGAGCTCCCTTCTCACCATCATCCCATCAACTTTGAGAGCTCCCTCCTCCAGCACCCTCTTCTACCTCCAGCTCCCTTCTCGCCATCATCCCCATCATCTTCTACCTCCTCCAGCACCCTCTTCTACCTCCAGCACCCTCTTCTACCTCAGATCAACGGAGGGCAATCAGATCAACGAAGAACATCAAGCAAGCACAGCTGTTTGAGCTTCATCACGGGAGAGCTCAAGCACCCTCTTCTACCTCCAGCACCCTCTTCTACCTCAGATCAACGGAGAGCAAGGAGATCAAGGAAGAACATCACGGCAAGCACATCAAGAACTCATCTTTTCTTTTAATTTATTTCGCACTCACATTTTCTTCTTTTAATTTACCCTCACCTTGCAGCTGTTTGAGCTTCATCACGGGAGAGCTCAAGCCCCCTCAAGCACCCTCAATCACCCTCTTTGTGGCTTCATTGTGTAAGAATGTGCTTGCTGCAAAATGAGATAATTGCAATGTTCTGAATCATTTATCATTTTTGCAAAATGTGTACAGCTTGACAGGAGTGCTGAATCATTTATCATTTTTACTATCTAATTCATATGAAGAGTTTGCAAAAAAACTTTGCCTTTTTCAGTCCATTGAAAATCATTTTTTTCCTTTTCCAACCTCTTACTCCAAGTTTGTTTTGGTCCATGCTTATGAGATGTGCACTTCTGAATTGACTTCCTATTTTCATTGCTAGAAGATTGGAAACTTAAATTTTATAGCTAGAAGAAATTTGATTTAAGAGTATGAGTATGTATTTGAATATTAGACTTCTGTTTTTTTAGAGTTCTGTTTTTTTATTTCATATTCAGTTTGGCATAAAAATTTGTATGGACATTTGGCATGATGTGTAAAACTGTTTTACATAATGCAAAAATTTGACTATTCAAATGAGCTTGAGAATGTTTGAGCTTGGATGAAACCTTTTTGCATTATGCCAAATGCCATTGAGTGCAATGTAAAAGGAAGCTTGGATGAAGCAAATAGGGATTACATTTTGTTTTACATTGGGCATTATGTAAAACAGTATTCATTATTTGGCTTATGTATTCTCAAGCTTATGGCATAATTACATTGGGCATAATTTGTATGCCCAATGTAATTTTTGCAAACTGTTTTACATTATTTGAATATTGTTTACATAATGCCATAAGCCAAATGTCCATACAAATAGGGATTACATTTTGCAAATGTCCATTGAAACATCATGCCAAATGCCCAATGTAAAACTGTTTTGCATTATGTATTCTGTTGTTATAATTCACAAATTCTCTCAATTCACAATGTTCTTGGATGAAGCTTGGATGAAGCTTGAGAATATTCTGTTGCAGAATGTAAAGCTTGAGAATGGATGAGCTTGGATGAAGCTTTTGATGAACATTTTGAAGAATACATCATTTTGAATTCAGTGTTGATAAACTTAACAGTTTCATTGAATTTTCAACTGTTGCTATAACAAATATATTTGGAACTATATTTTGATGATCACTGAATTCATCATTTTGATGAACACATCATTTTGATGAACACTGAATTCAGTTGCTTGATGTTTTGATGTATTGTGTGTAATTCATTTGCATTTTGTACCCTAAATTCAAATGAACAAGCAAATCCTAAAATGCTTGATGTTATAATGTGTTCAGTTGCTTGAAATTACATCAAAACAACAAGCAAATCCTAAAATGCTTGAGTGCTCATTCAGTGTAATTCAGTTGCATTCAGTTGGCATAAACATTAAGTTGCTTGATGTTTTGATGTTGCAAATGAACACTGAAATCCTAAAATGCTTGATGCAACTCCAATCCTGAATGTAAATATATTTCATAGTTTCAAATACAATTTGATAAATACATCATTTTGATGAACACTGAATTCAATTGCTCGATGTTTTGATGTATTGTGTGTAATTCAGTTGCACTTCACTTGGTTTCTCTTCTTCAACCTCGCACGCAGCCAAGAAATAGGTGAGAGCTTGAACTTTTGTACCCCTGTTTTTTGTGTTCTTCAAGAGCTAAATTCAACTTTTGTACCCCTGTTTTTTTGTGTTCTTCATTATGAAATTTGAACTTAAATTAGAACTTTTGTCAACCTGTTTTTTTGGTGTTCTTCATTTTTATGTTTTTGAACTTAATTCATTATGAAATTTTGAATTCAACTTAATTCATGATGAATTCAAATTTTGACTGATTGGTGTTTTTATTGGTTTTCAAGATAGATGAGAATATTTTAGAATGCTCAATGCTCAAGATTGGTGAGAATATTTAGAATTTCAGAGATTAAGTTGAATTCATTAGGTTTGGTGAGAATATCCTAATGCCTATTCAAGATTGGTGAGAATATCCACTAAAGCCTATTAAGTCAGAAGTGGAATGCCAAGATATTAGCAACAGTTTATGAATTTCAAGTGGAAGTGGAATAACAGAATATATAGGGCTTAAAAGGATATCCTGAATGATGGATATATTATAGGATATCCTGATATGACATGGGAAGGTAGGCCAAATGACATTATTCACTTGGCAATGTTTTAGTTGAGCAGTGAATATTTCTGCTCAACAAATATAACAAAGTATCAAATCATTAAGCAAAGTTCCAGTTTATTGTTTATTGTTGAGCATATATCTTTGTTATTGGAGTTTTAGTTGAGCATATATCTTTCTTATTGTAGTTTTAGTTGAGCATATATCCATTCATGCTCAATGTTTCAGCTTCATCATGGATTTGAGTTATTGATATGGAAAACAGGGATCATTTGATAATTTGATAATTTGATAATTTGAATGCCCATGAGTTCATTTGCACTTGAAATGATAATTTGATAATTTGAGATTTTCAGATTTTTGCCAATGATTTGAATACTCAAGTCAGAAATTTCTCATGAGTTGATGTGATAATTTGAGAAATCAAGTAGGCATGATTATCAAAATTTGAGAAATCAACTTTGAGAGTTCAATTTGACTGCCAATGATTTTTGCCAAATTATCACAAGTTGAGGGTTCAAAATTTGAATGCCTATGATTTTTGCCAATGGGAGTCTGATAATCATGAGAAATTTGATAATTTGAATACTCAAGTCTGAAAATGCCAATGATTGAGAAATTTAATTTGACTGCCATTCTTTCCATTAGCCCAAATGTGATGTTTATATTTTTGTCCAAATTAGTTCAAATTAGTCAGGGTTCAACTTAGTTCAATTTTTGTCCATGTGATGTTTATATTTTTGAGTTTATATTTTTGAATATTTTTAAATTGAACCATGCCTGTTGATGTTTATATTTCAGTCAGGCTGCATGAAGTGATATTGGAATCATTATTAACCTGAAGTGGAATTGTTTAACAGTATTTTTGAATATTTCATATGCTTCAATTTTAGTCCATGTGATGTTTATATTTTTGAGTTTTCAAACTATAATTTAACTGTTGGGTGTAATTTTCAGAGTAGTTGGGTGTAATTTTCATTAAGCTTTCATGTTTAATATTTTGCATGTTTTGTTTTGAATTTTTTTCATGAAGTTGATAACAGTCATATAACTTTCAATATGGCATGAAAACCAACATTCATATAACATTCATATAATTGTCTATTAGTTTTATGAATTGGTGGTTATGAATGATTTTGGTGGTTATTTTGCGTATCCTGTGAATTGCTCCTCATACTTTTGTCCCCTCTACCTCCATCTTTTAAGAAATGAGATGTTTGCAAAATATGAATGGTTATATGACTGTTAATCAACAACTTCATATTTTAAGAAATGGTTATGTGAATACACCCAATACACCCAATATAAACTGATTGTCAATTTGTGAATACACCCATATGAGCAAGCATGGAAACAGTGCAGTATTCAACTTGGTTATGTGAATACACCCATATCTTGCAGTCAACTTTCATTATGAGGAACATGTTAGTCAATTTGTGAATTTGTAACATGGAAACAATATATAGAATTGGTTATATGTGCAACAATTCTATATGTCCTGATAACAAGGATATATGTCCTGATAACAATGAGCAGCAGTTTATTTGATAATTTGGCCATGTTTAGCAAAAGGATATATGTCCTGATAGCAAATGAATTGAGCAACAATGAATTAAATGAAATTGTTGGCCATGTTTTTTATAACATTCCTGTTGCTCATATTCAGAATGTTGGTTTGCAAAAAAAACATGGCCACCAATTTCTTTTTATATAAACAGATATGCTCATTTCCAAAAAAAACATGGCCAAAAATATTAACATGACATATATTAATTGATGAAATTGAGTGATAATAGTTGCAAGTTTTCAGTCAATTCAGTATTCATTTCTCTCAATTCTCAATGTTCAATTATGTATTATGTGAATTATGTATCAGTATTCAATTCTCCTCATACTTCATTCGCATTCATTCACTGAGTTTTGCATTATGTATTTAAACTATTCTCTTACTTCTCTCAATTTGATGCAAGACTTTAATTTGATGCATAGGAGAAGACTTTAATTTGATGCATGCTATATAAAGGCAGATTTTTAGTTTCCAAGTGGGAGATTTAAATAGTTTCAGCTTTTTTAAATGACCTAAATCTTTAACCCATAAATAGTTTCAGCTTTTTTATCCTGTTAACAAGTTTTTTGGGTATGTCAATTAGAAACTCTAATCTTTAATTTTTGTTCTTGGGTATGTTCATGTTCTAAATTTTCTAATTGCAATGTTTGTACCAGCAGTTAGCCTGTGATTGTTGGTATTCATTTTGAATAATTGTTGGTACAATAGGATAAGTGCTGGTATTCATGTTTGTACCCATGAACAAATTCAAATTGCTAATAGAAGCAATTGTTTGGATAACTGCAAAATAGGATAATTGTTCATGAAGCAATTGTTTGGATAACTGCAAACATGTTTGTATCCATGTTTGTACCATTTAAATTGTTGGTATCCAAATTGCTTCATTTTGAATAGGATAATTGTTTGGTATCCAAAATGATAACTGCTTCAAATTTGAATTGCTTCATTTTGGTATCCAAATTGTTTGGTATCAGCATAATAGGATAAGTGCTGGTACAAACAATTGTTTGGTATCCAAATTGTTTGGTATCCAATTTGAATTCATTTTGAATAGGATAATTGCTTCATTTTAAATTGTTGGTATCCAAAATGAAGCAATTTGATAGGATAATTGTTTGGATAACTGCAAACATGAATAACTGCAAACATGAATAACTGCAAACATGAAGCAATTGTTTGGATAACTGCAAAATAGGATTTTGAATAGGATAATTGTTTGGTATCCAAAATGATAACTGCTTCAAATTTGAATTGCTTCATTTTGGTATCCAAATTGTTTGGTATCAGCAGAATAGGATAAGTGCTGGTACAAACAATTGTTTGGTATCCAAATTGTTTGGTATCCAATTTGAATTCATTTTGAATAGGATAATTGCTTCATTTTAAATTGTTGGTATCCAAAATGAAGCAATTTGATAGGATAATTGTTTGGATAACTGCAAACATGAATAACTGCAAACATAAATAACTGCAAACATGAAGCAATTGTTTGGATAACTGCAAAATAGGATAATTATTGAAACATGTTTGTATCCTATTGTACCGGCACTTATCCTATTCAAACTGCTGATAGAAGCAATTATTCTAAAAAATAGGATAAGTGATGGTACATAATGAAGCAATACCAACAATGTTTGTACCAACAGTTGCCTTCAAGCAGTTAGCAATTTGTTCATGGGTATGTTCATGTCCTATTCATATCTTTTTTTTCACTTTTTATGTCCCAAAAATTTCTGCCAAAATTTTAATTTTAAGTACTCTTATGTATCAAAAAATCCAATTCTGTTTTACTTATAATCAACATGTGTTTATATTATTGTTTATCCAATTCTGTTTTGCTCCCAGAAGGAATTAAATGAATTTAGATTTATAGAAGAAGAAGGTGGAGTGTGTGTGTTTTGATCAACCTGCGTATTTTGATCAATCTATATTATTGTGTCTATATTACATGTTTTATGTTCTCTCTTTTTTCAACCTGTGTATTTTGATCTTTGCCAGAAGTGGAGTGTGTGTGAAAATATTGAGGGAGTAGCTACGTGGCGTTTACCTAATTTATTCAACCCATGGTCTCCCATCTTTTTTGTTTGATGTACTTCATCTTTTGAGATATATTTTGAGATATAGTCAACCATCTATCTGCACTCATTTATACCTAAACCTTTGACATGTATCACAACCATTGGCATTACTTTTATGCACCGTTA
Organism: Scilla litardierei; assembly: GCA_030789695.1. NCBI lineage: Eukaryota > Viridiplantae > Streptophyta > Magnoliopsida > Asparagales > Asparagaceae > Scilla > Scilla litardierei. Next base: position 78,251,652 of record CM061134.1, on the reverse strand, counting down.
TAATATAGTGTAGCCTTTAATGAGCATATTTATGTTAGTTATTAGACTTTACTTAATTACAGCATTAAGATTGTATGCTAAGGATTCTTAAAATGACATCGCATGTCACTAACTCATTATTTCCTTTCATGATGTTATCACATTTACCTTTCTATTACACTCACAATACTGCTGACAACTGATGTCCATCGATCCTTCAGATACCCCTCAACAGGCTTCCATGTAGAGGAGGATCTCATGATTTCCCACATAGAAGACCGCTCACTGAAGTGCAATGTTTTTGGAACAAAGGAGACAAGTTACAGAGACAAATGAGGATGGGGAGTCAGATGTGACTGACACTAAAGCTACAGAGACAAACTCAAGGCCTTAAGTGGTTCAATCTCAGCTTGGGCCTCAAGTAGTTCAAGTTCAGACATTGACCATGCAGACGTATAAAGGAGTGGATTTTATAATTCTGGAGTGATGACCCTGACTGTATCTTTATTCTGAGGCATGAGAATGAAAACTATTTCTCTTTTGGTTTATTATGTAATAATTCTGGCTGATACATTTTGAAACGAGTAGTTCCCCTGTGTGGATCTTATTTTTTCAGTTGTTTGAGAGTTTCTTTTCTTCGTCCCTCTTTGTCTTCTTGAGCATTGAAATGAAATGTTTTCTTGAGTATTCAAAATGTTGATCAATAAAATGTTGAGCCATACTGAGTTGAGCTCAATCTTGACCACATTATCATAATCCATTACATTTTCTCTGTTAAAAAAGAACCTCAAGTTCATCTACGGCATCAGTTGTCAACATTTTCCCAACCATTAGAAGGCAGATTGCGTAGAATCACAAGCCAAGTCAAATAATCTGCACCGAAGGCGTCCGCGCCGAATTTGTTGTTCCGCGCTGAAGGTGCATGCGCCGATTTCGTTGTTCCACGCCGAATGCGTCTGGGTCGCTAAATATTTTTACGCTAATTTGTTGTTCCGCGCAATTTTGACCGTGGAAATAATTTTTTGGGGAACAAAGATTTTGCGGGGGAAAATCTTAATTGAACCGTGCCCGTGGGCACGGGGTATGACTAGTATATATATAAGAGTGGTGTGTTGGTATAGGTATAGATATCGTGTTATGTATATAAGTATACTTGTTCTTGTATGGGTCTTTGAATCTCACTCATACTTGAGTGGGTATACTCCAAGTATATTGTTATATTTGTCTGTGGTTGGTGTATAGTGCTATGAACATAGTAATGTATGATGTGTGTATAGTGATAGGTTTGGTTGTGCATGGTTACGTTACACACATGGTTGTGTGTGTGGCTATACCATTATATAGATATAGGTGTTGGTTTAGTAGTATAGTTCTTTACGAAGGAATTACATGTTTAAATGTATATATGCTAGCTAAACTAGGTGTGTAGATGTGCTAAGTATATATTAGTATGAGTGGCATGTATGAATAGTATATTAGCGTGTGTGAGCATGCACCATGCACGGGTAAATATGTGCTTAGCTATAGGTGTTTGCGACTACGGTATGTGTGTTGTGTCTTGAATATAGTTATAGGATTGTATGTGGTGTGTATATATGATGAAGTATCTGCGTGTATTTGGATAACTATATATTTGTGTATTTATAGTTGAGGTGAAGGTATATTAGATATAGCAAACATGATTTAAAATTGTATGTGCGATTACATGTGTTGATATGTTTGGTGTTGAATGTACACTAGGAGATATAAAAGGGTAGTATATCCATGTTTGTTTTGTACATAGGTAGTTATTTATACGTGAAGTACTACGATTGTATTTGCTAGTGTAAACTATTTCTTTATGTAGGTATGTGTACCATGGTTATGTGTTAAGTGAGTGATAGTTATATAAGGGATGTACGTGACTATATGAATGATTGAAGTACGAGTATGAATTTGATTGTCTACGATGGGTATAAGTATAGAATGTGCATATATATTTTTTTTGACAGGTAAACTTCTTTATTGAACTCAGAAAAATGTACAAATATACAAACCAGAACGCACTCAAAGGATAGTATGGAGAGAGGGGATAGGGCACAAGCGTCGTCACCCTCTACAGCCTACAATCCATTAAGAAGTATCTAGTCCCAAACATAAACATAGACAAAACAGTAATATACATATTAACCATTATCAAGGAATCCCCAATTAGTAAACGGATTATCAGACGAAGGGAAATCTCTTTCAACATTGCGAAGAATGATCCGAACATCTGATGCTATCTCCTCGAAAAGATCTACTTTCCCTACCTCTTTACCTTCAAATACCCTCATATTGCGTTGCTTCCATAGGTGCCACACCATAGCTGCGAGTGCCGTTTTCGCTAGTACCCCCACGCAATCATGTTTTTGATATAATGATAGAATCAAATCACCAACCTCTTCAATAGAATCCGGGACCGGTCCAGAATACCCAAGTTTGAGCAAGCTTCTAGTAAGAATATATTTGCTATAGCTACACTCAAAAAACAGATGTTTGGAGCTTTCTGGGGCCGCCAAATTACATAAAACACAGCTACCATCCATCGACTGATTACATTTCAACATAAGATCTTTGGTTGGCAGCTTATTACGAAAGGCCCTTAGCAAAGTCAAGGCCATTTTCGGAACTTGCTGGCCATGCCAAATTAACCTGTAATAGGGAAATGTAACACCAGGAGTACGGGTACCTTCCCAGGCTGTGCGCAAACTAAACCTTGGACCATCAGCCCAACACCATACATCAGACCCTGCAGTAAGTTTAATTGACGCAAGAATGGGCATAAGAGGCAAAATATCACGGCTATTACTCCACCCGTCATGTGTCCAGTAATCCTGGACTAATGCATGTTCCGAACCCAAAGGAGGATCATAGTGATTGAATAGGGGTCCTATAGGTTGCCAGTTGTCATACCAAAACGAAGTCGTTGCGCCATCCATGACCACTCGTTTGATTAGCTTCTGAGATATAGGTCTATGTCGAAGTAGAAATTTCCATGTGCCAGATTGAGTAGGTCTTGATACAGCAGAATAGAAACCAGTCACCGCTCCATGATTTTTACGCATGAATTTAGACCATAATCCATTAGTGGATAGGTAACGCCAGATTAGACGGACACCAGAAGCTGCGTTAAGATCTTTAAGCATTCGAAGGCCTACTCCGCCTTCATTCTTTGGAACACAAAGATCCTTCCAGGCCCAACTATGAACTTTTCCCCAAATAAATCTCCTACATGCTGAATTAATAGCCCGAATAACAGTGTTAGGTAGACAGTATGCTTGCATCCAGAAACTCACCATTCCAAAGATAACAGTACGGACTAATTCAATCCTGCCTGAAATGGACAATAGAGAGGAAGACCAGCCCTGCAGTCTTTTTTTGCACTTATCAATCAACCGCCCAAACATAGAAGCTTTTGGATACTTTGAGGATAGGGGAAGCCCCAAATAGGTAGCAAGAGTAGTAACAATTTTGATTCCAAGCATATCCGCTAAGCCCCTGGGATTCCTTGTTCCTTTGCTAAAAATCGCTGAGCTCTTATCAAGATTAACCTGAAGTCCAGTGTACTGATTGAAAGTGTGGAGAAGGTCCAGAATTCCCCTGAAAGACTTAGCATTTGCTCGACAAAACACCAAAAGGTCATCAGCAAACAGGAGATGGGAAATAGCACCTGATCGCCTCATCGGCTGAATAGATTGAAGAGATTCCGCTTTAGCCATTAGTAAAGAAAAAGCTTCCATAACCAGCACAAATAGGTAGGGAGATAGCGGATCCCCTTGCCGTAAGCCCCTTGTAGAATTGAAATACCCTTCTGGTGACCCTTCAATTAAAACAGAAAAAGTCGGGGTGTTAATGCAACTAGAGATCCAATTAATAAATCTTGATCTGAACCCCATTTGTCGAAGAATGTACACGACAAAATTTTTATTGACAGTATCAAAAGCCTTTCGGATGTCCAATTTAATGCAAGCCCTTGCCCCCATGGGGTTACTAAAATCTCTGATTTGTTCATGTGCAATGAGAGTACAGTCAGCAAGTAATCTATCTTTCAAGAAAGCTGCCTGATTAGGAGAGATTAATTCACTGATCGCCATCTTCAGCCTGTTACATAGTACTTTGCTGATAATTTTGTAGATAACATTACAACAAGAGATAGGCCTGTAATCTCCCAACTCCGTTGCCTTAGCATTTTTGGGGATAAGTGTAAGAAAAGTATGATTTATTTGATTAAGCATATGACCAGTTTGGAAAAAGGATGATATAGCTGCAATTACCTCCTCACCAATAGTACCCCAACAATTCTGATAAAAGAAAGCATTGAATCCGTCTGGTCCCGGGGCCTTATCCTTTCCCAACTGGAAAGTAGCACATTTAATCTCCTCAGCAGTAATATTTCTGTCCATCCAAAAAGAGGCTTCCAAAGAAAGTTTTCTTTTAGGAATTAGAGGGGGAAAGCTCACATTATAATTACTTTGATTGTACAAAGATTGGAAGAATTCAGGCGCTTTTTTCCTTAAAGCATTAATTTCAACATTCCCACTTCCATCAGGCGCAACAAGATGACTAAGGCTATTGTAATTGAGCCGGGTTTTCATAGCATTGTAAAAGAATTTCGAGTTCCTGTCCCCCAGTGAAATCCAACTTTGTCTGCTTTTCTGCCTCAAATCGGATTCCTCCAAATCCAAAGCAAGAGCCAGATTGTTTGCCGCAATTTTCTCTAAAGATTGGATACAGATGTCAGTATTCAACCTTGGGTCATTATGAATATCCTCTAGCCTTTTTCGACACACATTAACATTGACTCCAGCCCTCTGTACAATAGACCATCTTCTTAGTTCAATCTTCAGCAATTTCAACTTAACCACCAGCCTCTTCATTGGTGATCCAACAGTATAGACCTTCCACTTTTCATTGATTAAATCATTAAACCCAGGAAGACACGCCCACGAGTTAAAAAATCGGAATGGTTTCGGTGCTTGAATAATTTGTGGGAGAAGATATACTGTCATCGGATTGTGATCACTTGTGCCCGAATCATAGTATTCACAGTAAGAATTTGGGAGTAATTGGAGATAGGCAGGATTACCAAGAGAACGATCTAAACTGGCCACAATCCGATCAGCTCCAGAGCGTCTGTTATTCCAGGAAAATAAACTCCCTTTACTCTTCAAATCAGTTAAACTGCATCTGCAAATAGCATCATTAAAAGCATCCATAGTAGATGAATCCACCAACCGTCCTCCAACTTTCTCATTTGAACTTCGAACACAGTTGAAGTCGCCTCCAACTAACCACGGCAGTGACTGAACAACAGTAGAATCTTCTACCAACTGATCCCAAAGAGCTAATCTAGAGTTTGCCGCATTGTACCCGTAAATTGCTGAAAGTACCATGATGAATCCCCCATAATTAGTAATGGTACAAGAGATATGTTGTTCAGACACAGAAAGAGGAGCAAATTTCCAACACTTGCTATTGTAGAAAATGATAATTCGGCCACCCTTGCAAGTAGCCCTGTTATCCACACTTAGCCAATCATTCCCAAAACATTTAGAGATTCTGTCTGCATTCTGCATCTCCACTTTAGTTTCAAACAAGCACACAATTGTAGGCTTAATTTTACGCAATCTCAACCGTAAATCAGCACGACGAATGGGGTTGTTTAGACCCCTACTGTTCCATAAGAATATAGACATATAATTTAGAGGGGAAAGGGGCAAGCACTACCTGCAATACGAGTGCTTCGCCTAGCAGACTTCGGGGAGCTTGGAACCGATTTATTCTTCCGTTTAGCAGCTGTTGCTTTCAGGGCCTCCTGTTCTGACGCCCATTCCGGGACAGGAATTGTCCAAGTTGAAGGAAGTTCAAGTTGAGGACCTTGCATGGATGTAGTAGCGCCTGGACGTTCAGGTGGAATTTGTGCAGAACATGGGACCGTGGCCTCCAAATAACCTTCAGGATGCACTAGCGGCACAGTGATTTGGTCCATACCCTCAATGCTTAAAGAATTATTAGTGGAGCCGGTCACCACATTCTGCTCAGCACAAATGTTGCAAGTACCCTCAGCCATATTACCTCCCAACTTTACTACTTCATCCCCATGAACCACCTCAGCACTAGCATTATTACTCTTGCTGGAAGGACCCTCAGCCATGTTAACTCCCTTCCTTACGACTTCATCCACATGAACCACCTCATTAGGGGCATTCTGAATGGTACTAGTACCCGAGCTCTCCCCTGTTATCTTTGCAACAATAGGAGCAGCAGGAGGTAATTGGAATTCAGGAACTGATTTTTGGATTGAAGAGTGCTCTTTCTCCTTTGCTTTAATTGAACAATGAGAGTTCAAATGACCAAAGCTTGAGCATGATGTACAACGGGGAGGTTCGCCTTCATATTTGACCGTGACCAAAACAGTTGATCCATCATCCAATTCCACCAATACATTTCTAGCCAATGGTTTATTTGCCTCTACCTCAACCAAACACCTTGCATACATTATTCTACTCAAGTTAGCAGTGCTACGATCTAGGCAAATTGGTTTGCCAACTCCACTCGCCACCCTATTTAAAATGTCCTTAGACCACATGTGAAGTGGGACATTATGAAGTTGTATCCATACCGGGACTGCAGTGAGGAAGTCACGGTCATGTTTAACTAACGGGCTCCAACGCTGAAGCACAACAAGGCGCCCATCAAACAACCATGGGCCCCCATGCAGAATACCTTCGCAATCTTCCTCCTTTTCAAAACAGAAGTAGAAAAAACCATTCTCTTTGCTATAAATTTGAAGGCCGCCCTTTATCTTCCATAGCCGATCAGTCCACGCCTTAATTTGTCCATAGTACGGGATATCCCCTAAGACATATCCCACTAGTGAGTTCTTCCAACGAGCTATCCCCCCTTCCAATTGAGAATTAGTGATCTTCACCTTAGCTACACCATTCTCAACACCCGCAGGAGGGATCAGCGACATTACAAGAGGATCATCATATTTTCGCCTTTGGGAGCACACATCTAACCATGATTTTCCCCCCCTCAGGGTTAATACTAAAAGTAGACATCTGCCTTTCAGGAATTTTACCAAACACTTTATGGGCTTGAGCAACAGTTTGTTGATTCCTTTGATCCGGAGCTTTGCTACTTCCTGTTACAATTCTGTGGTTATTGTGCACGTTAGGGCCCACGTAACCTGGAGTAAGACGTCCTGATCTTCTTCCCCCTCCAGTTGCATCACCAAGATGAGCATTAGACCTGGCCGCTCTCCTCTTCGCATTCACAGTTTGCCAACCCGCGTCAATACTCTTACCTTTATCATTGATAGATTGATTTACATTGGCACACATCTCTGAGACTGGATTCTCCTCGCCACTAGAATTGATCCTAGGTAATCCTCCCCCACATGAAGACTTGATGCTGCCGCAATCACCCATTGAACCGTTGATGCCGCCGCCAGATCCTCCTTGATCGCCATGAACGCCGAGTCCCGAACCCTTGCTCCCGCCGCCAGAACCACCTTGATAGCCGATAGCGTCGGGATCTGAACCCTTGCTGCCGCCGCCAGATCCACCTTGATCGCCTTGAACGCCCGGACCCAAAACATTGCAGACGCCAGATCCACTTTGATCGCCATAAACCGCCGGACCCGACTCCTTGCTGCCGCCGCCAGATCCATCTTGATCGCTGACGGGGTTACCACCACCTTTTCCGGAATCCAACATTTTATAACTTTACTATGAATGTGCATATATATATATATATATATATATATATATATATATATATATATATATATATATATATATATATATATATATATATATATATTGAAAAGTAAGAAATCTATATTAATAACCAAATATGTTACAAAAGGACATCAGATCATAGGCACTACTAGAGGGAGGATAGGGTACAAGCGCCGTCACTCTCTACTAGTGGTTCCTATGTCCAGCAATAATTTACAAGTCCAACTCCTCAATAGATCCTAGAATGTAATTTTAACCATTGTCCCGAAACTCCCAATTGGACATTGCCTCAGCAGCCCCATCATCTGATCTATCCAGCTCATGTAAGGCAATCCTGAGCTCTGCCGCAATATCTTCAAATAGTATTGTCTTACATTTCCTAGCCTTGTCAAAGATTCGTTTGTTTCTTTCTCTCCAAATATGCCAGACCAGGCCACCCAGAGCCGCTTTAGTCAGTATGCTCAAACTCTTCTTGTTTCCAAAATGATTTAAGTAGTAGGACCCAACATCCAATAATCTAGGGCCAATTACTGTTGTTACCCCCCAATTTTAGCATGCATCTGCGCAGGAGGTAGTTTGAATACTAACATTCAAAAAAGATGTGTTCAGCACTCTCCTCCTCCTTCCCATCACAAAGAACACATTCCTTTTGAGTTAACAGCCCCCACTTGGCAAGGATATCCTTTGTCAGTAATTTCCTTCTAAGAGCTCGTAATAGGGCTATAGACCACTTGGGGATATAGTGTTTGTACCAGACCAGACTATAAAGATCAAATTTACTCCCGTGCTCTCTGCAGCCATCCCAAGCCTCACGAAAATTATATTCCATGCGGCTTGAGTGGGAAGCAGTAGTATTCCCATCTCCGCCCACTGTAGCTACATGCACCTACCCATTGCCTTGGCCAGCATGAGCTCCAGGATGCCGCACCCCTCCATGACCTGACAGACTACGATGATACCGCCCAGAACTGCAAGCATGAGCCCTCGGAACACCATCACTTCCAAGACCTGGCGGTCCAGTTTGATTCCCAGAAGAAAGCCCGCCAGAATGAGGTCTCAGCCCAGAATGAGGCGGTAGCCCTCCCACACTATTACCCGAGGGTCCGGCATGATTTCCAGGCGTGGGATTCCAGGTCCATTGGCCAACCCCAGGCTTCAATTTATATTGCTGTAAGATCGCCCGAAGCTGAGCATTGATGTTCATGATGTCAAACAGCCAGTTGGTCCCATCCCAATAGTCGGCAATAACCTTATTACTCTCACCATTTGGAATTTGCTGGTAGTATTTGATTGGCCCCCCTGCAACCAGTGATCGTGCCAGAATAAAGTTGTTTTCCCATCCCTAACTTCCTTCTTGATCAGCCCACAACCCTCTACCTGATAGGTAACGCCAAGTTAACCTGACTCCGTATGCAAGATTAAGATCAGATAATATGTGTAGGCCTACACCTCCTTCTGATTTAGGCGTGCATATATCACGCCAAGACCACAGACCAGAGGATCCCCAGATAAACCATCTGCAAGCGGATGAGATGGTGCAAATTATAGAAACTGGAATGCGAAATGCTTGCATCCAGAAAGAGACCATACCGTAGATTACCGTTCTCACCAATTCAATCCGACCAGAAATAGATAGAGATGAGGAAGTCCAACCTAGTAGCCTTTTCTTGCACTTGTCTACCAACCTGCTGAACATTGGTGCCTTGGGATATTTTGATGACAGTGGAAGTCCCAAATAAGTGGTAATAGTCGTTGCCAGCCTAATCCCAAGAGAACCTGCTAATCCTGCAGGATTCTTTGTCCCCTTACTGAAGATGCATGCGCTCTTATCCCAGTTAATATGGAGGCCAGTGTGGAGGCTAAAATCATCCAAAAGATTCTTGAGACCATGAAGCAAGTGGATATTAGCTCTACAAAAAACAAGTAGATCATCATCAAACAAAAGGTGAGATATTGCACCAGACCGTCTCATAGGCAAGATGGTACGTGTCGCAACAGCCTTGGCCAACATGATGGAAAACGCATCCATCACAATAACAAATAGATATGGGGATAAAGGGTATCCAGTCTTAATCCTCTATTCCCGCCAAAGTAGCCAGTAGGGGAGCCGTTAATCATGACAGAAAAAGTCGGGGTGGAGATGCATTCTCTAATCCAATTGATGAAAGTGTAGTTGATTCCCAGTTGGTGAAGCATGAAGTAGACAAATTCCCTATTCACTCTATCAAATGCCTTACGCAAATCCAACTTTATACAGTTCTTGCTCCCATCGGATTGCTATAATCTCTTATCTGTTCATGGGCAAGAAGGGAACAATCAGATAGGAGCCGACCCTTTAAGAAAGCTGCCTGGTTTGGAGAGATAAGCTCGTGGATAACTTCTTTCAGTCTGTTACAGAGGATCTTGCTAATGATTTTGTAAAGCACGTTGCAGCATGCTATCGGTCGATAGTCATCTAATCCAGATGCATTAGAGTTCTTGGGCACGAGGGTTAAGAAAGTATGATTTACCTGGCGGGCAAGAACCCCTTTGCTGAAGAAATAAAGAACTACATCAGTAGCCTCCTGGCCAATCAAGGCCCAGTTATTTTGAAAGAAAAAACCATTGTACCCGTCAGGCCCAGGTGATTTGTCAACCCCTATCTGGAATACAGCCATTTTCACCTCCTCCTTAGAAACCCTTCTACCAAGCCACCTACTTGCCTCAGGGGAGACCTGTTTCCGAGTTACCAATTTTGGGAAAATCTGCCAGTAGGAATCTTGGTTGTATAACTCTGCATTGAACAAAGGAGCCTCAGCTTTTAAATCTGCATAAGTCTTGCATTTATTCCCGCTTGCATCAATGAGGTGGTTTAAGCTAGTATGGGCTTGTCTAGCTTTAGAGTCAGCATAAAAGAACTTTGTATTTCTATCACCTAGACACAACCAGTCCTGCCTGCTTTTTTGCCGATACATCTCTTCCTCCAATCCCAAAAGAATAGAGAACTCCCTTGCCAAATTCTGTTCTTTGATCTGCAGGTCATAAGAGGAATGAACATCACTCTTCCTGATCAATTCTAGCTCCCTGCGGCACTTAGATAGGTTGGATGTCTCAGATTGGGACTTGGACCATCTGCGAAGATCTTGATTTAATATATATAACTTTTGGGTGAAACAGAACATAGGATTGCCATGCACCGGGGAGCTCCAGCTTGACTCTAATAACTCCCTCTATCCATCAAGCCGTATCCAATAATTGAAGAATTTAAAAGGTTTTGGATCAGAGGATACCTTGGAGTGCAGATAAATCACCATAGCTGAATGGTCACTAGTATTGGGGTCTAAGTATTCCAGATAAGAATCTGAAAGTTTCGAGGTCCATTCAATATTGCAAAAAACACGGTCAATCTGGGTAGAAATACGGCCATTACCCAGTCGCCTATTGCACCAACTCAACTGAGGGCCAGTACATTTGAGCTCCTTGAGCGCACAGTCAGTAATGCAATTCTGGTACTCCTCCATCATATTGGCCAGAAGCTTGCGACCTCCCACTTTATCTTTAGCATACATTACATAGTTAAAATCACCTCCTACTACCCACGCATCAGAATTTAATCTCCCAGCATCCTGTTTCAATTCATACCAGAGGTTACATCTCTCGGTTTTTGAATTAAAACCATAGACCGCAGTCAGAACCATAGTAAATCCTCCAGGGTTCCTACACCTAACAGTGAGGTGTTGAGGAGAGACTGAGACAATAGCCACTTGCCAGACCCGAGGGTCATAACCTAACAAAATTCGGCCCCCTTAATGGTTGCAAAATTATCAACAAAGTTCCAAAGTTTAGGAAGACACTTATGTTTATTTGGGGAGTCTGTCTTCAATTTGGTTTCCAAGAGAACAGCGATAGTTGGTTTTAACTTACGCAATCTTTCCTTCAAATCTCTGCGCCTCACCGAGTTGTTGAGGCCCAGTATATTCCATAGGAACACATTCATTGAGACGGCTTATGGTGACGGCCAAGACTGGCTTCCTTCAGTCTTAGGCTTTTCCGAGTTGCAGAATCCGTAATTAGAGTAGGAGCAGCATCTTTTTTCCGCACTCCCAGCTCATCAGTATTAGCATTGCTCACCCAGGATTCTTCTTCAGCAACCCAGTCCAGATTTTCAATAGTTAATCTACCCGGGATCCTATCACAATCAGCCTCAACCTGTGAATTCGGTGGAGCAGCTGTACTTGGAGATTGAGCATCACTCTTACTGCATTGGCCATCAGCAGGAGGAAAATGGGTCTTAGTAGACTTCGACAGAGAATCAGCATTAGGCTCCCCTCCTCCCGGGCGATCAGCAGATACAAGATGATGATGCTCCTCTTCAGTGATTCTCTTCTCCCCGTTCACCAGTTCTTCTACCTGGGAGTGCACAAGCCCTGTAGCAGCGGCCCCAAGCACCTCAAGCACAATAGGATATAGTTGAAGACATGTATCAGGTTCACTCCCTCCCCCTGAGCCCTGTGCTGAAGATCCCCTAATAGTATCATCCGTGTCTGTACCCACAGGTACCTCAATTTTGTTATCATTTGTGGTATCCTGAGAGGTTAAACATGTCCTTTTTCATAAGTAGACGTGATTCCCACTTCCGATTCCTCAACAACCAACTCATTGAGCAATTCTTCCTTCCCCTTAGCTTGGCTAGCACAATTTGCCACTTCCTTCTCTTGGATTGAAGGAAGCTCTCCAGAATTCTGGCACTGTGAATCAGAATGCCCGAAGCATATGCATTTGGTGCATCTTGGTGGCTCCCCCTCAATTTTAACGTCAATAGAGACTTTAGAACCATCCTCCAGCTCAACAAGGACAGATTTTGGGATTGGTTTTTTTGCGTCAACTTCTACAAGACACCTAGCATACGATATCCTTTCTAATTTAGCCATCAACCTGTCCAGGCATAGTGGTTTCCCAATCCCAGAAGCAATAGCATTAAGAATCTCTAGAGTCCACATCCACAGTGGAACCCCGTGGAGTTGGACCCACATAGGCACCGAGGATAGGAGGTCTCGTTCATGCTTGAGCGAAATGCTCCATCTCTGTAATACCACAAGCCTGCCATCGAACATCCACGGACCCCCATGTAGGATGCATTCACATTCAACTCCATCCTCAAACTTGAAATAAAAAAACCCATTATCCCGACTATATATCTGAATTCTCTTCTTTAGATTCCACATCCTGTCCACCCAAGCCCGAATCTGTCCGTAGAACGGGACATCCCCCAATACATAGCCCACAAGCGTATTTTGCCATTGACTAGCTCCCCTAGCCACCTGATCATTAGCAATACGTACCACCTCAGTCCCATCTTCCTTAACAAGAGGAGGAACATAAGACATCGACATACCAATACTATAGCTCCTTTTATTGGCACAAACATTCGACCAAGCATGCCTCTTTCCATTTACAGGCATCATTGTTTGAACATCAGGCCTAAGAGGCTTTTTCTCAAACACCTGATGGGTCCTTCCAAGGTAACCTGATGGCTTTTGGTTACGCATCAGATTAAGGCCTCCTCTGGAAGAAGAAGATCCCCTGTTGCCGCCAATTTGCATCCCGACACCACCCATTCCCCCAACATTCTTCCGTCGCATGACAGTTTTCCAACCCCCAGATGAATCAGCCGAGATACCATGTCCCCTGTTGCCTGCAAACAACTTACCCCCGAGATCCGTCGAGGTTGTCTTCGCAGCGCCCTTGCCCAAACTCCCGCTGCCAACAATTCCAGTGGCCTCTCCATCTGAAGAGAACTTCACCCTCCCGCTGATAACGTTAAGAGGGGGTGCCCTAGCAATCTCCTAGAGATCAGTAGGAGGGCAAGTTTCGCCCAAGTCGCCGATCCCAGCAATTCCGTTGCCCGCTCCATCAAAAGAGATGTCCACCCTCCCGTTGCCAACGTCAGGCGGAGGTGCCCTAGCAATCGCCCGGAGATCGCCAGGACCGCAAGTTTCGCTCATCTCTTGTGTGTGTGTGTGTGTGTGTGTGTGTGTGTGTGTGTGTGTGTGTGTGTGTGTGTGTGGAGAATATGCTTTGCGTCTTTATTGATCTAACGAAAAAGTACAAGACTCTCACGGATGAAAGAAGGATGTTAGTAAAGCGGGATAATTGCACAGGCGCCATCACCCCCACCAATATATACTTAACACCTTCCGCTATCCGTAGAGCCAAAAGAGAAAACAAAAGACATGTACATATCGGTCTAGTCTACAAGCCCCCAATTTGAGGGGGGAGCACCAGCATCGTCATGGTCCCAATCCACATGCCGCAGCGCAATCCTGATGTCATCAGCAATGTTCTCAAAAAGCTGAGTCTGCATCTGACTAGTGCCTTCGAAGATTCTCTTGTTTCTCTCTTTCCATATGTGCCAAGTCATGGCATCTAGCACCATCCTGACCAGTCTCCCTATATTGTTCGTCCTATGGAATTGGGCAAGGATCAAGTCGCCTATTCCTGCCAGCGAAGATGGCAGAATAGAGGTGACTCCAAGTTTAAGAAAGCTCCTGCAAAGAATGTATTTAGTATAGTTGTATTCAAAAAAAATATGATCCCTATCTTCATGAATATTATCAGAGCATAAAACACAGAAGGGTGAAGTATGCACTCCCCATTTCACGAGTTTGTCACGGGTAAGGAGTTTCCCATGAAAAGCTCGCAGTAAAGTGATAGCCATCTTGGGGATATGCCCCTGAAACCAGACCACCTTGTAATAAGGAAAGAGAGGTTTAATAACTCGAGAGCCATCCCAAGCACTACGAAGAGTTGGAGATTTGGAAACCCAGGACCAAGAGTCACTGCCTGTGGACAAGACCACCGTACTGATGATGTGGCAGACGGGCATAAGAGAATTGCTCTCCACCCATTTACCCTCGCTCCAGTAATCACTGACCGTATACCTCTCCTTCCCATTTGGAACCTCATAAGAGTCACCAAGAGGACCACAAGGAAACCAGTTGTCATACCAAAAAAGTGTGGCAGTACCATCTCTGATGTTGCATTTAGTGAGCTTTTTAGTAAACTCCCGACAATGAAGAATGAATTTACAGGTTCCAGATTGCATAGGATGTGCCTTAGCCAGAAATAAACCCATATTCCTCATGTACTAATTCCTCATGTAAAAAGCCCAAATACCACCGTGCGTAAGCATGCGCCAGGTCAGTTTAATACCATGTGCATTATTAAGCTCATTGAAACTTCTAATTCCCACACCCCCTTCTTGCTTGGGAGCGCACATATCATTCCAAGCCCAGAGATAGTTATTCCCCCAGATAAACTTCCTACACATGGAAGTAAGAGAGCGGAGAATAGATTTAGGAATTCGGAAGGCCTGCATCCAAAATCCCACCATGCCATAGATGACCGATTTGACAAGTTCTACACGCCCAGCAATGGATAATAAAGATGAAGACCACCCCTGAAGCCTACTTTTGCATCTGTCAATCAGGCGACCATACATTGCGGCGTTGGGATACTTGGGGGACAGAGGGAGCCCCAAATACGTGGATAGAGATTGCACACGGCGAATACCCAAGATATCAGCTAGACTGCCAGGCCCCCTGGTGCCTTTGCTAAAAATACCAGCACTTTTATTCCAGTTGACCTTAAGACCGGTGAAAGATTTGAATGTAGAAAGGAGGTCTCTAAGACCCTCAAAGGATTTGACGTTGCCTCTACAAAAAACCAATAAATCATCTGCAAAGAGAAGATGTGTAACCGCTCCAACTCTATTCATAGGCATAATGTTGCGAGTAGCATTAGCCTTAGCCATGAGCAAGGAGAAGGCTTCCATAACGATCACAAAGAGATAAGGGGAAAGAGGGTCTCCCTACCTCAGCCCCCTATTAGACTGGAACATACCATAAGGGGAGCCATTAATCATGACAGAGAAGGAAGGAGTAGAGATGCATTCACAGATCCAACTGATGAATTTGTGCTTAAACCACATCCTATGCAACATATAATAGACGAATTCTCTGTTAACACTGTCAAAAGCTTTGCGTAAGTCCAATTTAAGACAAGCCCGAGCACCCATAGGATTATTAAAGCTCCTTGTATGCTCATGAGCAAGCAAAGCACAATCAGCAAGCAAACAGTCCTGGAGGAAGGCAGCTTGATTTGGGGAAATAAGCTCAATAACAGTTCTACTCAATCGGTTGTAAAGAATTTTGCTTATAATCTTGTACAGCACATTGCAACAAGATATCGGTCTGTAGTCTCCAAGCCCAGAAGCATTGGCACTTTTGGGAATGAGCGTAAGAAATGTGTGATTAATCTGTCGATAAATCTTCCCAGATTTGAAAAATTAAGGACCGCAATGGTAACATCTTCGCCTATGATGTCCCACGAATTTTGATAAAAGAAGCCATTAAACCCATCAGGACCAGGGGCTTTATCAGCCCCAATCTGAAAAACGGCTTTTTTAACCTCCTCAGCAGTAACCGGTTTTTCAACCCAATTAGCAGCATCATCAATAAGCACTCTTTTAGTAATGAGACGAGGGAAGACCCTCCAGTAATCATTCTGATTATATAAGCCAGAGTAAAACTCGGGAGCCTCAACTTTAAGGAGATCAATTGAACTATTGCATGAGCCATTACTGGAAATAAGATGCCCAAGATTGTTGTGGCTTTGCCTAGCCCTCATAGCAATATAGAAGAACCGAGAATTATGATCCCCGAGACTCAGCCAATCTTGTCTACTTTTCTGCTTAAGATTAGACTCTTCCACATCAATAGCCTCAGCCAATTGTTTTATAAGGATGTGCTCTTTCTTTTGCAACTCAGCACATAAACCCAATCTAGGATTATTTTGAATAATGGCAAGCTCAGCACAAATTCTAGCCACGTTATTTGCTTCACTATAAGTCGCTTCAAAACTTTTAATCCCCATTTTAAGATTTTTGAGTTTAGCAACCAGGCGAATCATAGGGCAACCATTAACCCTGATGCGCCACTGCTCCTTAAGCACGTTGAGGTAATCAGGGCTGCCGTGCCAGGAATTAAAAAAATTGAACGGTTTGGGATCAGAACCCTCAATATTATGAGTGTGTATAATAAGCATGGAGTGATCACTAGTACCACCAGCAATATATTCACAGTAAGAAGATGTGAGGACATCCATCCAAGTGCTATTACAGAAAGACCGGTCCAGTGTAGCAGTAATACGCTTTTGCCCAATACTACGATTGGTCCAGCGCAAAGTATTGCCGACTGTTTTAAGTTCCATGAGGGCGCTAGAATTAATGCAATCATTAAATTCATCAACCATAGGACCATCAATCACTCTACCGCCCACTTTGTCCATAGCATATCTGACACAATTGAAGTCTCCCCCAATGATCCAAGGAATATTTTTATAGTTGCTGGTATTGTGCACAATGTCTCTCCAAAGATCTCTGCGCTCCTGATAGGAGTTAGAAGCATAGACGATGGTAACCATCATAGCAAACCCCACAGCGTTCACACATTTCATGGAGATATGCTGAGTAGATAACCAATCAACGACACATGTCCATGTATTAGGATTATATACAATAACAATACGTCCATTATAATGAACACTACGATTGTCGATGGACATCCAATTTCTCGGAAAGCACTTGAGAATTCTGTGAGCGTTATTCTCGATAACTTTGGTTTCAAGAAGGCCAACCAAGGACGGCGTATGTTTACGTAAACAGCCTTTAAGCTCACTCTAGTAACGTTGTTAAGCCCTCTAGTGTTCCAGATGAGCACAGTCATTTAATAGAGGAGGGGCGAGGATGTTCAACATCCCTATTTATCCTAGAGCTTTTGTGTGTGCCCTTAGAAGAGGCCGCACCCGCTTTGCTCTTATGTTTCTTCCGGTCTCTACTAATTTGTTTCAACTCCTCTTGCTCCTCATACCAAGCATCATTATCAATAGTTAAGTCATGAGGATCGTTGTCGGAATCAACGGAATCATAGTGATCATCAAGCAGAGAGGCTCCCGAACGTGATGTGTTCCCCGTACTAAGAACATTGAACGGATTATCGTCGCTTGGTATGGGCTTGCCATAGGATTGGGTGACCGACGCCTTAGTGTTTTTGCTGAGTGAGGGGGTTTGGTGTTAGCCGTGTGCCCCGATTCCACCAGGATCCCCGACCCCTCCCCCCATTTCATTATCATTATGGTACGCCTTCATACACGAGAAGCCAACCTCCCCCATTCTGCTAGTCGCAGCTAGCCCACATACATTAACATACATCCTTTCGCCAAAATTTTCAATAACGTCATTCTCTATCTCCTTGCTAGTCCCCGTTTGATCTCGCTTGGCCCCACTTGCCTCAGCATCCATGCGGACAGTACTCAGCAAATTCCCTTCAGCTCGAACAGACTCCTTGCTTTGCCCCGCTCCACCTGTCTCCTTATCTCCACAGCGCCCAGCCCTGTCTCTAATACAAGGAGCCTTCGACTGAGCCTCTCTATTACAGTCTTTGTACATATTGGATGCAGCTAGTTTATTAACATCCATCCCCCTAGAGATAACATCTACCGCTTTGACATTGGCCTCTCCGCCATTCCCATCTTTACATGTATTAGTTGTGAAGCTCGCCCCGCCTTGCTTCTTTACCTGCACCCCTTCGCCATTTTCAAACCGCTGCCTAACATTGCTACATTCCTCCGTCACCTCCAGGCTAGTAGAAGCCTGGGTAACATCCTTTCCCTTAGCAACACTATCATCATCCTCCAGGCTACAAGGCGCCTGGGTAACACCCCTACTTTTAACAATTTCTTCAGCAATACAAACATCCCCCTCCGGCCTACATGGCGCCTGAGTAACACCCCCGTCTCTAACAGTATTTCCAGCAGGACATTGCTCACAAGTGTGACCAAAGCACACACAATTGGTACAACGGGGAGGCACACACTCGTATCTCACTCCTACCTCAATCGATGCTTTGTCCCCGAGCTGCACTGAGACAGACTGCAGCAGCACTTCTTCAGCTTTGACTTCGATCAAACACCTTGCATAAGAAAGCCGCTCCAGTCTCACCGTCGCCCGGTCCAAGCAGATGGGAACTCCGATGACGCTAGGAATGGCGTTAAGAATGCTTAGCGTCTATAGATTTGTTGGCAAGTTCGGGAACTGGACCCACACCGGCACCGCCGTGAGAAGATCCCGATCAAAACCAGCCTCTTCGCTCCACCGCTGCAACACGACCAACCTTCCGTCGAAGAGCCATGGGCCGCCGTGCAGCACCGCATCCCTATCCTCCTTTGTCTCAAAGCGAAAAAAGAAAAATCCATTCTCCCTTGAGAAGATGTTGAGCTCACCTTTGATCTTCCACATCCTCGTCGCCCAGGCTCTGATTTGCCCGTAGTATGGGATATCCCCCACTACGTATCCGACGATGGTGTTCTCCCAGTGCTCCACCCCTTCAGCCAGCATCTCCTCCGTAAGCACGACGACCGCTACACCTTCTTCGTCAATCTCTGGAGCAATGTAAGACATACTCAAGGAGCTGGACAGACTCCTGCTACTAGCACACACCTCAGGCCAGGACCTCTTCTCAGTATTGACGCTGATCTTCAACGGAAGTTTCGGCCTCATCGCTCTTCTCTCGAGTACCTTGAGTGGATCAACTTTCTTTCTCGTCGTCACATCCAGATTCATCTCCTTAGAACCATGAGCAGAAGGCTTAGCATTCCTCTTCGTCACCACTTTCCAGCCTCTTGTTGCATCGACGTTCTCCATATTCTCCCCGTGCCACCAACCACCAGATAATAGCAGTAGTCAGCAAGAACAAGAAAGTAAAGAAGGATCGACCGATACAAGCATGGATCCTGAAAGGCTCACCCCCGGGATCAAGATCGGAAATAAGATCTTGATCCAAAACAAGAAGACACGCAGATTTCAAGAATTCCGAAGGAGCTCCAAAATCGCTTCGAAGCACGCTCCGATAGGCAATCAACGTCACAAGCAGCGAACTCAGCAGCGCCGATCGTCGATCATACACCGAACAGCAGGGATTAGTAATCACAACCTCAAACAAACCTTACACAAGAACAAAAGGAAAACCGAAGAAGCTTACCGCCGGATCTAGATCTCAAAACAAGATCTCGATCCGTCCATGAGTTTCTACTGAATCAAAACTACACTTAGACTCTTCGATTTCCTCAGCAAGGATCCACAAGATCTCCAGTCGCCAACGGCCAAGCCTCAAGAAGATGTTGAAGATCTCAGAAAGGAAAGCACGGATCGACTGGAGAGTCTTCGAATGCCTTCACAGATCTGAGGGGATGAATACCAATCGTCTCTGACTTCGATCGGCCACCGTGCCAGCCGCGAGGGCGGCCGGCGATGAACGCCCAAATCGAATCTCCCCGGGAGCTTCTCTCTCTAGAAACAGATGAGAGAGAGAGAAAGAAAACGATCTTTATATATATATATATATATATATGGAAAGTCAATGAGAATCTTTATTTAAAATGGCAAAGATGTACAAAGAATACAATAGACAGATTTGTTGGTGGCGATGTTGAAAGAGAGAGGATAAGGCACAAGAGCCGTCACTTTCTACAAACAAACCTCCACCTCCTCATCCATCGAAAAATGTACAATATGCGTGGGACACTAAATCAAATATCATCATGTATCTCTAAACTCCCAGTTTTCCATAGCTTTCCTAGCATCCAACGATGTGGGATCCTGGTCTCTGAGAATAATCCTGATGTCAGCTACTATCTCCTCAAAGAGAAGAGTTTTTGTCTTTTTAGTGCCTTCAAATATCCTTCTGTTCCTCTCCTTCCAGACATGCCAAACAATGGTTGATAGGGCTGTTTTGGCAAGCATGCTAATAGTATCCTTCTTGGCGAAATGAGATAGATAGTTGTCCCCCAACTCAGAAAGGATGGGCTCTATGGGGTCCGATACACCCAACTTGAGCAGGCTCCTGCCAAGAATATACTTTGTGTAGTCACATTCAAAATAAAGATGATTTACATTTTCATCAACCCCTTCTTCACATAACACACAATGAGTATCGGATTGAGTACTCCAAATCTTTAACTTGTCCCTAGTTTGCAATTTTCCATGGAAAGCTCACAACAGAGTAAGGGACATTTTAGGGACATGATTTTTATACCAGACCAGTTTGTAGTAAGGAAAAACTGTACCCCTGTGTCTCGTGCCTTCCCATGCATCCTTGAAGTGAAACTTTGGTCCATGAACCCATACCCACTCATCAGGTCTCGAAGATAGGGTGATGTTATGAAGTAAATGTCGTACCTGGCCAAGTGACGCATCTGCAGACCACCCCAATGCAGTCCAATAGTCTCTGACCATCATAGTGCTCAATTCAGTGGGTATATCATATAATTCATGTAAGGGTCCACAAGGCAACCAGTTGTCATGCCAAAATAGTGTCGTGCGCCCATCTCGAACTTGCCGTTTAATAAGATACTTTGAGTAATCTCTACATTGTAACATGAACTTCCAAGTTCTAGAGTATGTAGATTTACTTTTAGCTGTATAGAAATTTCATGTATCCCTGTAAGTATTCCTCATGTAGGTAGCCCATAGCCCTTCAGAAGTTAGCATCCGCCATGTTAGTCCCACTCTTGCAGCTGAGTTGAGATCAAAAAGCAATCTCATGCCAATACCCCATCCCCCTTGGAGGTACACATATCCTTCCAGGACCATATGCGGGATTCTCCCCATATAAATTTCCTACATGAAGTAGTAATAACTCGCAAAATGGATTTTGGGATACGGTAGACTTGAAGCCAAAAATTTACCATGCCATATATGACCGATCTAACCAACTCTATATGACCAGAGATGGATAACAAGGATGATGTCCAGCCAGCAAGCCTCTTCTTACACTTGTCTATTAACCTGTCGTACATAGAAGGTTTAGGATATCTGGTAGAGAGTGGCAGACCTACATATGTGGTGATAGTGGAGCCAAGCTTAATCCCCAGAAAATTTGCTAAATCCATAGGATGCTTTGTTCCCTTGCTGAAAATGGAGGTACTCTTCTCCCAATTAACTTCCAGGCCTGTGAAGTTAGAGAACTCTTCAAGAAGAGATTTGAGCCCCTTGAAAGAATGCATATTTGCCCTGCAAAATAAGAGTAAATCATCTGCAAAAAGGAGGTGGGATATAGAGCATGATCGTCGCATAGGATGAATGCTTCCTGAGAAAATAGCTTTATCCATTAATAAAGAGAATGCTTCCATAGTGAGCACAAAAAGGTAAGGGGACAGTGGATCTCCTTGTCTAATGCCTCTATTGCCTTCAAAGTACCCAACGGGGGGGCATTTACCATAACAGAGAAGGTAGGAGTTGATAAACATTCTCTAATCCAAGAAATAATTTTTCTACCGAATCCCATACGGTGGAGAATGTAATAAATAAATTCCATGTTTACACTGTCAAATGCCTTCCTCAGATCAAGTTTAAGACAGGCCCGTGCTCCCATGGGATTGCTAAAATCCCGAATCTATTCATGTGACAGCAATGCACAATCAGATAAGAGTCTACCTTTAAGAAAGGCAGACTGGTTTGGCGAAATGAGCTCATGGATGACCACCTTCAGCCTATTACAAATTATTTTGCTTATCACCTTATAAAGAACATTACAGTAAGCTATATGTCTATAATCACCTAATCCGGTGGCATTTGAACCTTTAGGCACCAATGTGAGATTTGTATGATTTATTGGGTGCATAAGAGAGCTAGAGCAAAAAAAAGAATGGATGGCATCAGAGACATCTTTACCTATAATGCTCCAGCTATGCTGGTAGAAGAAGCCATTGAAACCGGACCAGGGGATTTATCCACCCCTATTTAGAAAACAGCCTCCCTTATTTCCTCACTTGTAATTCTTCTTTCCACTCAGCTAGCAGCAGCTGGAGTCAAAATCTGCTTTGTTACCGGCTTAGGAAAAACATTCCAGTAGTTTGTTTGATTGTATAACGCTGAATAAAACAGCGGAGCACTAGTCCTGAGGTCCTCATAAGTGTTGCTTTGCCTACCATCAGCATCCACCAAATGGCTCAGATTATTATGACTTTGTCTAGCATTCATGACTGTATAAAAGAATTTGGAGTTCTTATCACCCAAACTTAGCCAATTCTGTCTGCTTTTTGCCGCAACATCTCTTCTTCAATACCCAGGATTTTGGCAAGGTTGATTGAAAAATCCCTTTCTTGTTGTTGCAAGGAGTGATCAGAATTGAGATTACTTTGTAAACGCACATGCTCAAGATTATTGCGACATGTAACAATGTCATTAGCAGATCTTTGCTTTTGAGCCCATGCTCTAAGCCCATTTATAAGATTCCTCAATTTAATGAAAATTATGTGCATATAAGAACCCGCACATGCTGATCCCAAATATTGCCAAGCAATTCATTTTAGCCCTCCCATTTCAGCCAAGCATTAAAAAATTTAAATGGTTTAGGATATGATTTCACCTTAGATTGAAGTCGGATTACCATGGGGGAATGGTCACTGGTGTGTGGATCCAGATACTCAACGAACGATTCAGGCAGAAGGCCAAGCCAATGAGAATTACAAAGTGCCCTGTCAAGCGTTGCCGCGATCCTCCCATTACCAAGCCGCCTATTGCTCCAACTCATGGTCTGGCCAATACATTTTAGATCAAGAAGATTACAGTTGTTTAGGCAATTGTTAAATTCGGCAAGCACATTGGGATTGCACCGTCTACCTCCCAATTTCTCCTTCATAAATCTAATACAGTTAAAATCCCCTCTAATGAGCCACGCATCTCCTCCAATTATGGCAATGTCTGCTTCAAGTTGGCCCCAAAGCACACTCCGCTCAGCTCTCATATTTGAGCCATATACACCGGTAATTACCGCTGAGAAACCACCTTCATTCAAGCAACGGAGCGAAATGTGTTGGCTGGACATGGAAATCACAGTCGCCCGCCAAATAGAGCATTCCAATCCTATTAGAATACACCCCCCAGAGTGAGGAGAAAAGTTATGGAAACACTCCAATTTTTAGGGAAACAAGATTTCCACCTATCTCTTGTTTCCTTGAGCTTAGTTTCAAGCAAGATAACCATAGTAGGCCTAATACTTTGTAACCTATCGCATAGGTCCCTTCTTCTAATAGGGTTATTAAGACCACGCGTATTCCAGATGAATATACTCATTTAATAAGAGGTTGGGTAGGCTTCCCTGAAGCCCCATCCTTCAATCACGAGCTCTTCCTTAGTCCTCCCCCACAGAAATTTGAGACGAGGCCCTCCTTGATGATGTCCCCTTCGTATCCTCCTTCCTACATATATATAAGCACTTGTAGTAACTATACATGGTTTGAATTATAATGTGATATGATTGGGGTAGATACTAGAATGGCTAGATATATATTTTTTAGTTAGAAAGTCCGAGGACGTACTTTGCTCTAAGGTGGGTAGGATGTCAAGGTCGCTTTTCGATCGTGTGTTTTTCGTGCGCGTACTTTCTTGTTCGTATGCGTATGTTTATGATCTCCTCGTGTGTCCCGAACACGCGAAGTTATATGTCGTTGTGACCTTCTGAGAGAGTATTTATTTGTGGAATTTTTCATGAACGTCATTTCACGGCTCATTCTTCCACAAAACAGCTTTATTTGAAGGGGTGTCGTAACTTTAGACTTCGACGTTTGATCTTTTTATTTTTAGTTCTGTTTTGCGTTAACCTATCTCATGACCAATCATCTTAGTCTCGACCCTCTCGTTGACACGGTCGTCCCGATATTTTTCTTATAATTATCGGACACCGTTAGACCGACCTTTCGCCCTAATTACATTCAACCTATAATTATCCTAATTAATTCAGAATTCAATCTCTAATTAAATCAAATCTGATCTAATTCCCTATGAATTTTACGTATCATCAAATATCTCCCTTAGCTATTTATCACACTAGTTGTACCCTCTCCCCCTCTCACGCTCTCTCTCCAATCAACCTAAAGTGCACTCCTATTCTACCCCATATAGCAACTCTCCTATTAACTTCGCACCCTAGGTTTTCTCTCCCAAAACTCACGCACAACAGCCGACGCCATCACAAAGCTCACGCATCTCCTCCACGCTACCTCTTACTGGTCATCTCCTCCACGCGGCCAACCCAACCTCCGGCCAAGCTCCTCCACGCGAACCACCTGTCCCTCCACATCCCGCACAACCGCGCACAGCCGGCCTCCACCCCAAACCGTCGTTCACCCTAACCCCACAGCCATTTACTCTACCGCCGGCCAGCCCCACTTCCCGGTGACCCCCTCTGCCCTCTCCACCTGGCCACGGCCACCTGCCGCAACCCCCGTACACTCTACACCCACACACACCACAGGCCTTCCCAAACAGTTCGGCCATCTCCCCTAGATCCGAACTCCTCCCTTCTCCCCTCCATAGCAGCCGTGCCCTTCCCGAACTGTCGCTTCCTCTTGCCGCTGCCGGCCCTCCTTCACCCAAACAGCAGCACTTTTTCCCCTAGGCCAGCACCCCTCAAAAACAACCCTCTCCCTACCCCTAGCCACACCAAAAAACTGCCCTCCTCCACACAAAAATCTGTCGCATTCCCCCTCTAACAACAGGCTGAACATCACCCCTGACCGAACATCACTTCTCCCTTATCCACTGCCGAACTCCCCTTCCTCCCTAGCGTAACGAGCCCATGGCAGCCCCCTGCCGATCATCTTCCTCCGCAGCCACCTTCACCACTGTCCGTTACCTCTAGTTGTCGCCGCCGTCGCCGTAGTCCATCGTACCTCGCTCGCTACCGGATCCAACCCCTGACGTCGCTACACGACGTCAGTGTAGCTCTCGCGTCGTGTTAAGGTAAAACACCCGATCCATAAGAACCCAAACACCGCATGTTTAAACAAGATAAAAATCGTAATTTCCTTTGCTTTGGATAAATAACTAATTGAGATTAATAATACGGGACTGTAGGTTGGTGATTGATGATTGGTGATTGAGCACATTGGTGATTGAGCACATAGGAAGATTATGGACCACTGTTGAACTGAGGATTACAGACATCGTTTCAGACAAGTGAAACTTGCTCAGATTATTGTTAAAGCCATGTTTAGACTATTTTGTGAATTTGTGTAAAAGAGACTAGGCGGTGAAATGATAGTCGCCTAGACACCATGCTAGATCTAGCTTGACAACGAAGCTAGATCCGACACCATACTTGATCAAGCTTGACAACGAAGCTAGATCCGACACCCTTGCCATGCCATGTGCCTCGTCTCAAATGATGTGAGCACAACTCCCAAGCGCAGGAGATCGAACAAGTAATATCCTGGTGAGTCCAGGTATCGAATCCACGGGACAACTGACCTGCAAAACCACGAATTTCAGTATGTAAAGAGTAATAATACGGTAATAACTAACCACCTATCACGTATAAGAATATGGTATCGAGAGTTTAAAAGAATACAAGAAAATCCTAAGATAACTACGGGGAAGGCAATATTGGGGTATCAATATGAAGAGAATGTGTTGGTTGTGATTTCGTTAGTATCAATGCAATCAATGATTATAAATATCTTTTCTATAACTCAACGTTTCGTCCGGTCAGGGCACGAGAACGTCGGAAAATATAACAATAAACGAGCATCGAAAAAGTGCCTTAAGTATGCATACAATAGTAGTTTCATGAGGAAAATAAACTAATGTGTCCGCAAGGATCACCACGAGTACGTCCGCAAAGATCGTATTCGTTCCAAGTACACCAACAACGAATATACTTGAGTAATACATGTAGAAACTAGCAAAATACGCGATTTAACGTGCAAATTAGGGCGAAAAGATATTCAAATCATAGATTTCAGAGATCTAACAACATCACAACCAGCACAAGAGGGTATTAACCACGCATGGAGGGTAGAGAATCAATATTCATAGCCAAAAACATCATCAATACATCGAAATACGGGCTAAATATGCCAAATACAAGGTAAAGTTTAGAATTTTATCACCAATTCTCTCCAATTGAACCCCAAACTCCTTCAGATACTAGATCTAGCCTCTGTCCCTAGGGCCCCCAAGTTTGGTGGCGAAATACGGCTTCTAGAGCCTCCAATACGCCAGAATACGCCACAAAACCCTAGAAATACCTTAAATATAAAACATTGCGGGTTTAATGAGTCTTAACGGGTTCAAAACCCGCACCAATAGTCGCTGGAAGATCGCAGCCGCACGATTCGTGCGGGATTGAACGTGGTCGCGCCACGTGGCACGCCAAAACTCGCGCCCCGCCCACTTCGCTGCGCTCTCCGAATCCGAATCGGGGTTTGATTCATTGCCGTTGGATCTGAGATCTGCGGTCCAGATAAAGCCACGTAGTCGCTCGACGAACGCTCCGCCTCGCGATTTCGCATTCGAAGCGGCTTCGTTGACAGCCGTTGGATCTCGATCTTACGCTCCACAATGCGCCACGTTGCCAGAGGAATTCGCCGCTCGTTTCAAACGCGGGACTAAATTGGACCGTTGGATCTTAATCCAACGGTCCGATCGCGTGCTCTTCGTCTCTGCTGCAGGGCTAAGCTCGAGCGTCGGATCTCCATCCGACGGTAAACACACGCCCACGTCGCCGCCTCTCCGCTACCGTCGGATTTAAGCGGGAGTGCGTGGATGAGCACCACGTGTCCCGTATAATGTATTTTCGAGCGTATTTCTCTATTTAAATGGTATTCTGCATTCAATAAATCACAGTAATTAGCACAGATCTCAGAAAAATACAAATAAATAGTCGTTGGAATCGTGAGACCGAGATCTTACCATGAAAAATATAAAAAGGCAGAAATACTCAATAAAATTCATGTTTTGTGCACAACTTAAGTAATTTCTCTAATAAATGATGATATAGAAAATACGAGCGTATTAGAGACCAATTAGGCATCATATGAACACAAAATAGGAATAAATGGGGGGTTAAATATGCAATATTCAACCCGAATCACCATGTTCATACATATCACATGTCACGTTTATTTTGATATAACTGTACGCAATTCAATATCTGCTATCATACTATCATGTTGCATATCGCATGTCATTTCATGCATTGAATGTTTTGTCGTGAATGTGTAGCACACGCTACTATTGAAATGTAAGCTGCAGCGAGTAGGATTTTGACTCCTACATCATGAATGAGGCTAGGTGCTCCCCTATGCCAAATAAAGAACAATTCCTGGCTCGTGTTCCAGAAGCATGAAATGTATAAACACTTTCTGGCTCGTGATCCAGAAAATGGGCGCCAGTCTATACACCCGTGAAGGGATAGGTTTAAGCGGTCACTTAGCGTAGAAGTGTGCCCGTACATCAACTTCAGCCAAAAGGCGTAAACCCTGTGCACATCGTGAATACAAGTTAATCGTGAAATCGTGAATATTGTTTAGTAGCTCTTGCTACGACGTGCCATGCAATGCAAAATACCATGTTCATGTTTAAACTGCCGCATTCATTAAAATATCATGCCATGTCATCATCATTTTAAACTGCTAAGTTTGCATTCATCTTAACTCCTATACTTTACGTTTCTGTGCATAAAAGTCTCAGTTTTCCTTTGGAGATTTTTGCTGATATGTGCTCTTTTCTCTTTGGGTGTCACATGTGAGGATTTGAGTCTGAGGTAGTTGCTGAGGACTACCAGGTTGCTGACGTCATGCTTGAGGCTTTTGCTGACGTCCGGTTCGAGGATACCAGAGACCGGTCTTAGTCTTGGCTGGAGGCTTTTCTTAGTTGCTGCTGTTAGTTTCGGTGCGTAGCACCATTTCTTGTTTTAGTTTCGCCCATGCTTGGGCCTTCTTTTTAGACTCTCTCTTGTACTTTATTTTATGACTGTATCTCTGGATGTTTGGAATTATAAAATGGATGTTGTTGAATGTTGGTTAATATTTAACTGCTTTCAATTATTATTATTGTTGTTGTTTCATGCAATGCAAGAATCTGTGAATGGATGAACACACAGACGCTTATCAGACTGAAGCTTCATATCTTCAAGTATGAGCGGACCTCCTCACGTCTCGCCTCCCATACTTGGGAAGCGGGACGTGACATGTTCTGAAATGCAAGCAAGAATCCTGCAAGGTTATTATCACAGATGCTTAGTGAACTCGAGCTTCACCGCTCCAGTTCATGCGGACCTTTGTAATGCTCTCGCTCCCACCGCTTTTGGGAAGTGGGGCGTTACACCCACCCCCTCCCTAGGGTCGCGGCCTGTAGAGAGGGCAGAATAGCGCCTATGGGTGGCAAACGGGTCGAGTGGGTTCAGGTCGGGTCGGGTTTGACCCGACCCGAATTGGGGTAAACCTTAACCTGTCACGCCCCGCTTCCCAAAAAGGTCGGAGTCGAAGCGTGACTGAGGCCCGCTTAGGCCGGGGCTGAGAGCCCAGACCCAATAAGCGTCTGTGGTATTCCAAACGAAGGAAACAGGTCCCTGCAAGTTAGAACGGAAACAACAAAAGTACTGAAAAGAGATATCATTTCATTTTATTCCAAATAAAACATCCAAAAGTACTGAGAGTCTAAAACGCCCGAAGGGCTACAACTGCAGAAAAAGAAACTACCGGTGCAAGCACCCAACCTAGACAAGAAAAACAACAGGTGCTACGCACCCAAACTAAACTGGAACAGAACTCTGGATCAGCAACTGGAGGCCTCTAACTCTGGTCCTCCTCCGGGTCGTACTCCGGATCAACGTCCTCCGGCTCTCCGTCAGCTGGCAAGTCCGCCTCGTCGACGTACTCTGGCTCAACACCTGACGTACAGCACCAAAAGAAGGAACTGTACGTCAGGTCAGGTCTACAAAAAGGGTTAGACCAAACTACAAGTGTATCAACTTTTAGACAACGTTTTACTGGTTGATTAGCATGCTGGGGTTATAACTGAGTAACAAACAGAAGTAACGCAGCAGGAAAGTAAAGCGCAACAAGTAGTAGTCGTAGCGTGTACTACTAACTACGGGACTAACCTACAGGTGTCATGACAAGTCGGGACGTGACGGAAACAAGGCAAGATAAAACAAGTGAGACACGAAAGGGTTCACGCCTTACGGTTCGAGGGGGATCAGACCCTCTTGACGTGCGCACGCTCAACCCAACCCCAAACCCCAAGACAAGACAAGACAAGACAAGATATCCGTACAAGGGATCACTCGCTCTAGCTTGGCGAGTGCCCTATTGCCCGCAGGCTGTGTATCCGTACAAGGGATCACTCTCTCTAGCTTGGAGAGTGCCCGATTGCCCGCAGGCTGTGAATCTGTACAAGGGATCACTCGAAGAGTGCCCTATTGCCCAGCGGGCTGTGCAAGACGGGACAGGACGTGACAAGACAGGAAGGGTTATTCTAGGGTGTCCACACACACGCACACACATGATAGCCCTACAATATCAAAAGTTGTTGTTGTCAGGCTCAGACTTCGTCGTCAAGTCTGAGCCGTCAGGAGTCGTCCCGGACGCTATCATTTCACGTCCGGTTCTATTTTTTCACAGTTAACATTTCTAACCAACTAGGGCCTAAGCACGGCCAAAAGTGCAAGTGGATACACTTGCCTGTGATGGTGAGTGTGTCGTCCTCTCGAAGCGTCTCGTCCGCAGAAGTCCGTTTGAAATATCGCCACGGCGACGATGTCAGGTCTCAAATTCATCAAATCCTATTAGGGTTTGTTTCTAGGTTATCGGGACTATCCTATTGGTCAAAAGTCACTTTTTCGATGTTTCAACCTAATCGACGATATATCCTATGTGCACAGTCAACAAAGTCCATTCGTCGATTTTCTAGATTTGTACAACGTTTTACTGGTGCTGGAAATAACTTTTAGTTCAAGTTGACGATTTTTAGTTTAGGGTTCAGTCAGCTATTGTGGGGGTTTCTACGAGTTTCGGGGAACCAACCTGAACCGAAGTTTGTCGTAGATGGATGTCGTGTCTGATCGGAGAACTCCTCAGCTTCAGATTTGGTCCTCGCACGATTCTCCAAAATTTGAAACTTGCGACGAAATCCTACGACGTGTCGCAACGTCGTAGACGGCAAATCCGCGAAGTAGCACACCCAAGTGGGGCCCACAGCAGTGCTAGGGGTCAATGGGGGACCCACAACACCTCTGGAGAACTTGGGGGGCCCACCACAGGAGTTGGTGTGGAAGAAACCAAGTTGCGACGAACGGCCGTCGGTCGTGCACTACCGGTGCGGGGGTTCCTCTCGGTCAGACCGAGAGGGGCTCTCGGTCGTGCGTGTTGCAGCGCAGCGGGGGCGGGGGCGTGGTGCGGTGCCAGGGATTCCCTCGGTCAGACCGAGCGGATCTCTCGGTCGGACGCTTGCGGCTGCGGGCGTGCAGCGCTAGGGAGCCGTGCGGAGCGGCTCTCGGTCGGTGCGGGGAGCGGCTTCGGTCAGGCACTGAGGCGGGGGTTGCAACGGTGCGGGGTGCGGAGCAGAGCGGGGTGCGGAGCGGGCGCTCGTATGACCGAGCGATGCTCTCGGTCGGAGCGGGCGACAGCGGGGGGCTTGCAGCGGATGCGCTGCAAGCGGGCGATGCGGGGAGCGGCTCCGGTCGAGCACGGGGATTTGCGGGGGCGGCCGTCGATCGTGCACTGGGTGGCTGTCGCAACGTTGCGACGAACGTTGGGAAGGTGTTTTTGACGGCTAGGGTTTGTGTAATGCGGAAATAACCTAGCCTAGGGCTAATATAAATAGGTTAGAGCTAGGGTTAGGGTTAGGGTTTAGGAAAACGTAATTAAAACAATTAAAATAATTAATATAGTTTAAAATTACTCTTCTCTCCCTCACGCAAGATGGGTGCGGCCAAAAATTCTGAAATTTGGTCAAAAAATTCTTTAATATGTTTTTATAATATAGGAATTTTATTGTAATTAAAACACTTATAAAAAATAGGTTTTAAAATTATTTAAAACTTTCAAAAAAATGGAAAATAGGTCAAATTAAGTCCAAAAATTGTAAAATATGTATAGGGTGTTTGGAACGACGAAAGAAAGAGAGTAGAGAAGACGGATCTAAATTTCGACGTCGAGAGACGAAACTAAAAATCGAAACGTCTCGTGTCAAAACAGAAAGTCGCGACGTCACGTCAAATAAGATAGTATCGCTGAAGAACGACTCGAGATATGTCGTTCCAAAGTTTTTCCACAATCAAATACTTTCAGAGACGATCACGTCAACATATCACACAATAATGTTCAAAATCAAATAGAGTCAAAAATAAACACGTGCACGATCAAGAGCACGTGCACAAAGAAAGTACGATCGGAAACCGACCGTTACATCATCCCCAACTTAGAAATGACTCCGTCCTCGGAATCAACATCAAGCATCGCTGGGAAAAAGATGCGGGAAGCGCTCTCTCATATCATCCTCATGCTCCCAGGTGGACTCTCCAGGTGATCCGTGACGCCACATCACTCTCACCAGGTCAACTATCTTATTCCTCAACTGTTTCTGTCGACGGTCTAAGATCTGCACAGGCTGCTGATCATATATCAGGTCCGGGTGAACCGTAATCTCTGAGAAATCAACTGTGTGCGACGGATCACTGACGTACCGACGTAGCTGAGACACGTGGAATACGTCGTGAACACCCTCCAAAGATGGTGGCAGAGCAAGGCGGTAGGCCACTGCTCCCACACGCTCTAGCACATCAAATGGCCCAATATACCTCGGACTCAGCTTTCCCTTCTTCCCAAAACGAATAACTCCGCGGTTCGGAGAAATCTTCAGGAAGACGTGATCTCCAGGCTGAAACTCCAAAGGTCTCCTCTTGGCATCTGCCCAATGCTTGAAGCGATCATGTGCAACTCTAAGCGTCTCCCTGATGTCCCTCACGACATCCACAGCTTCCACTATCATCTCTGGACCCAACAGCTCCCGATCTCCGATGTCATCCCAGCTCAGTGGCGATCGACATTTCCTTCCATATAAGGCAGCAAACAGCGCCATGCCAATGCTCGCCTGGTAGCTGTTGTTATATGAGAACTCCACCAAGTGAAGATGGTCTTCCCATGATCCCTTCAAATCGAGCGTACAAGCTCGCAGCATATCCTCCAGAATCTGAATAGTCCTCTCGGACTGGCCATCAGTCTGCGGGTGGTACGCCGTGCTGAAACTCAGACTCGTACCCAAATGCTCCTGCAGACTTCTCCAGAACTGAGATGTGAATCTCGTGTCTCGGTCAGACACAATGCTCACGGGGACTCCATGTAAGCGTACAATCTCCTGCACGTACACGGTCTACGTTACAACCAACTCAAGAGGAAATTAAAAGAGAAGTAAAAAGAAATTTACCTCCAGATTTTTCCTCGCCAAAGCTTCCGTAGACTGGCCCACTCGAAATGGGATAAAGTGCGCAGACTTGGTCAACCGATCTACGATCACCCAAACTGCGTTGTTCTGCCTCGGGGTCCGAGGTAAACCAGTCACGAAGTCCATCGTAATATGTTGCCACTTCCACTCCGGAATAGGAAGCGGTTGCAGTAACCCAGCAGTACGATGGTACTCAGCCTTCACCTGTTGGCATATCAAACACTTGGCAACGCTCCGTGCCACACTCCTCTTCATGCCAATCCACCAATAATTCAGACGGAGGTCCTTATACATCTTGGTGCCTCCAGGATGTGTAGAATATGGCGAGCTATGAGCCTCGCTCAACAGCTCCTCACGAACATCACCTGCATGTACACAGAGCCTACTGTCGTACCGCAGCGAACCATCCTCATGAATCACGAACTCCGTCCGTAGTCCAGCTTCAACCTGCCTCCTGATCCTCTGCAGTTTTGGATCTCCTGCATGTGCTGCCTTGATCCGATCCACGGTCATGGACTGAATCTGCAAATTCATGAATGAATGAACTACACCAGGTAGGACAACCTCCAAATCCATCTCTCTCAGCTCCTGCTGAATCCTCCAGTCGGCAGTATGCATCATCGCAATAGGAAGTCTACTCAGGGCATCGGGCACTACATTCACCTTCCCCGGATGATACTGCAAATCAATCTCGTAGTCAGCCATGAGCTCTAACCATCGCCTCTGACGCATGTTGAGCTCCTTCTACGTAAAGATGTATTTCAAGATCTTGTGATCGATGAAAATCTTCACACTCTCACCTAGCAAGAAGTGCCTCCAAATCTTCAGTGCAAAAATCATTGCTGCCAACTCCAGATCGTGCGTCGGGTAATTCTTCTCATGAGTCCTCAACTGACGAGAAACGTACGCGACCACGTGGCCATGCTGATGCAAGACGCATCCTAGGCCCTTCCCTAATGCATCACAATAAACTTCGAAGCCTCCGCTTCGATCCGGTACTGCCAACACCGGTGCCGTGGTCAATCTCGCCTTCAAGATACTGAAGGCCTCCTCACAAGCATCTGACCAAAGAAACTCCACGTCCTTCCTCGTCAGTTTCGTCATCGGCTCTGCAATCTTCGAGAAATCTTTGATGAACCGCCGATATTTCAATCCGGATCGGGTTCGGGTGACCCGGAAAGTTTTCGGGTCGGATTCGGGTTAACCCGTTGGGTTAAGATTTGACTTATACACAACTGCTCCTTTTCGATATCTAGAAATTTATTAAGAGCCACCAGCAATTTATTAAGTGTTGCATAATTCACAGCAGCTCGTGGCTTAAACCGCACTGATCACAGCAAGGAAGTATAATTAATGTTACCATTTTATTAACGAAAGTAATAAAATTAACTAAAAAGTTGTACGTAAAGAGAATTGAATTCAAGACCTCTTAAAGAAGAAGACAACAATTCAAATCGTATAAGCACAACTTCCCTTGCAACTGTGTATTGAAGTTATCATATAAATTTTATATATATAAAGAAAGTAAACTAGGTCGAATTCGGGTCATCCGAGTTGACATGCCAAACCATGGGTTGATCCGGGTCGGGTTGGGTCAACCCGGATCCTACTTGACCCGGATTGGCCCCTACCCATACTCGATTAAGGATGCCGGGTTCGGGTCGGGTCGGGCTCATTTTGCCACCCATAACGGCGCCCCCCCCTTTATCGCAGTCGGGGGGGGGGGGGGACAACGCCCCCTCCCCTTTGGTCAGAAAAGGGGAGGGAGCCCCCCTTCTGTCGGAAAACGGCAAGGGGGAGAGGGGAGGTTCACCCTTCAGCCGAGGCCGGGGGACTCACCCCTCGGTCGACACGTCCAGAGAAGATCCAGCCGATCTGGAAGCCGATCCGGCCTTCGGGGCCTTTGGCGGTGAATGTCCGTGACCGATATGACCGTTGGGGCCGACGACATGGTTGATCCGTACGCCGATCCGGCCTTTGGGGCCTTTGGCATCAACAACGAGAGTATGAGATCAATCTGGTGGTTCATTCCGATCAAGCGATTGCTTCGGGCGATGTCGCCGGAAAATCATTTGGCATGCCGCTGCAGGCGGGTTGGTCGTCAACAGATATGAAGACAATAATGGAGATATTGTTTTTGTTATAAAATAGTTTTTATTT
Source organism: Scilla litardierei (assembly GCA_030789695.1). Taxonomy (NCBI): domain Eukaryota; kingdom Viridiplantae; phylum Streptophyta; class Magnoliopsida; order Asparagales; family Asparagaceae; genus Scilla; species Scilla litardierei. The sequence continues at coordinate 78,216,423 of CM061134.1, read as the reverse complement.
GTATTTTGATTTGATTATTATAAGCAACATGCAAATGTAATAAAAAATTTTATGTTCCATAATTTTATGTCTACGGAAAAAGAAGTATACCTCTATATCAATGATCTAGGGAAGAACCAAAAAATCCGTAAATAGAAAAAATCCCCGCTCCCGCAATGCCTTGCAAGTAATCGATCGCTCGTCGTCGCAAAAACTTTGCCACAACAACTAGATTCCTTCGCAAGAGGGAAAAATGTGTGGGGAAGATGAAATAAAATTTTGTGGCTCAAATTTTTTTCTTTAGAGTTTCATGCTAATAACGTGTTTGGAGAAAGAGCAATCATGGAAATAGCCCATGGTATTCTTTTATTTATTCATAGTCTAGGTTACACCTAGTAGCCCAAGGGTTCATCCAACTACCATGTAGTGGGGGTGTTATGGTGGATAATGAGGGTAAGTCTCCTTCACACATAATAGAACGAAATTATTAAAAAAATAAAGAAATATGGACAAAATTCACGTCGAGCTGGAAACTTCCGTCCTGCTTATCGGGTTAAAACAATGGGTTTTTAGCATATGTGTCCCTTAAATCTTGCGTATTTTGATATCCGTCCCTCAAATCTTCATATTTGCCCGCAAGTCCCTCAAAAGTTAGTATTTAACCTTAATAGTCCCTCTCACTAACTATCTGTTAAAATCTTAACGGAAATGGGAATATTCCGTTAGTATTTAATCTTAATTTGCCCTCAAGTCCCTCAAAAGTTAGTATTTAACCTTAATAGTCCCTTAAATTTTGAACGTTAACCTTAATAGTCCCTTAATTTAACGGAATATTCCCATTTCCGTTAAGATTTTAACAGATAGTTAGTGAGAGGGACTATTAAGGTTAAATACTAACTTTTGAGGGACTTGAGGGCAAATATGAAGGTTTGAGGGACGGATATCAAAATACGCAAGATTTAAGGGACGAATATGCTAAAAACCCTAAAATGTTATAAGGTAATTGGATTCAAGAGATAGAGAGAGAAGCTTTCATAGCCAAAGGAATGAGTAACCATGACCATAGGCCATGGTTCTCTATATATTGATATAGGGGATGAGATGAAAGGCCTCAAGGAGACCAAGAGTCTCCATTACTCATAGTAATGGGACTAATGATAGTGGGTAATGAAGGAGGGGAGGCCAAAGGCCTCCCTCATTCATAACACTCCCCCTTACCCATTCATCACTTTGGTCTCAGCATTTGAGGCAAAGAGGGGTGGATACTTCTGGATCCAGAGTAAGAGTGTTTGCCTCGTTAAAACCTTAGCCGTGGAAAACCCAGTGGGAAAAACCCAACAGCTTAAGGGAAAAGAGTGCAACCCACATGTTACTCCCCCTGATCCGTACAAGCTTCAGGCTTGCAGGTCTTTCAGTTGTCGCATGCCAATGTTCTTTACAAGTTTTACAAAAAGACATTTGGGCAAAGACTTAGTAAAAAGATCAGCTAAGTTATTGCAGGATTGTATCTGCTGAACTTCGATCTGCTTGTCCTCCTTTAGCTCATGTGTCCAGAAAAACTTGGGAGATGTGTGCTTCGTCCTGTCGCCCTTGATGTAGCCTTTTTGAAGTTGAGCAATGCATGCAGCGTTATCTTCAAACAGAACGGTAGGCTCCAAATCACCGGTCTTCAGGCCAGTAGATTGAAGAATGTGTTGGACGACGGATCGTAGCCAATAACACTATCTGCTTGCTTCGTGGATCGCAATGAGCTCTGAATGGTTGGATGATGTAGCTGTTGTGGTTTTCTTCACCGATCTCCAGGAGATAGCAGTACCTCCGTAGGAAAAAACAAAACCAGTTTGGGATTTTGCCGTGTGCGGATCAGAGAGATAACCTGCATCAGCATAACCAAACAATTTGGGGGAGGCACCTCTCTGGTAGTAAAGTCCAAGATCAATGGAACCCTGAAGGTATCGTAGAAGATGCTTTACTCCGTTCCAGTGGCGCTTTGCACTGTGTCTGGCTAGAAGATTAACTGTAAATGCTATATCGGGACGCGTACAGTTAGCCAGATATAGAAGTGCTCCAATGGCACTGAGGTAGGGTACTTCAGGACCCAGTATCTCCTCCCCCTCTTCCACTGGCCGGAAGGGGTCCTTTTGTACATCTAGTGATCTTACGACCATAGGAGTACCTAAAGGATGACATTTATCCATATGAAACTTGTGTAGAAGTTTCTTTGTGTAATTAGATTGGTGTAATAGGATTCCACCTCTTAGGTGTTCTACATGTAAGCCAAGACAATACTTTGTTTTGCCTAGGTCTTTCATTTCAAAAGTATATTTAAGGCTTTCAGATATCTCTTTGATCTCTGCAGGAGATCCTATGAGATTTAAGTCATCAACATATACAGCTATGATGACGAATCCTATTCCCGTTCTTTTGATAAAGATACACGGGCAGACTTCGTTATTCGTGAACCCTTGCTGTGCAAGGAAATCACTAAGTCTATTATACCACATCTTTCCCGATTGTTTTAGACCATATAATGATCTATGTAGCCTTACAGAGAATACGTCCCGAGGTATCTCTTTCATCTCTGGGGGTAGATTAAACCCATCAGGAAGTCTCATATAGATATTTTTATCTATATCGCCATATAGATATGCAGTCACAACATCCATGATCTGCATTTCTAGGCTTTCCAGAGAAGGTAGGCTGATTAAAAATCGGAAGGTGATCGAATCCATGACCGGGGAATAAGTATCTTCGTAATCAATCCCCGGTCTTTGAGAAAATCCCTGGGCTACAAGGCGTGCCTTATAGCGAACGATCACATTATTTTCATCTCTTTTTCTTATGAAAACCCACTTATATCCCACAGGTTTTACACCTACTGTTGTTTGGACTACTGGTCCAAAGACTTTGCGTTTCAAGAGTGAGTCCAGCTCTACTCTTATTACCTCGTCCCACTTTGGCTAATCATCTCTGTGTTTACATTCCGCTAGAGATCGTGGTTCAACGTCATCGTCATATTCAGTGACGTGAATGGCAATATCGAACGCAAAATCGTCGACGACGACTATGCTATTTCTGTCCAGTACTTCTCCAGTACGTACAAAATTTAATGACGTTTCTCCTATTGTTTACTCTGCTGGGGAAATCAGGAGGGGAGAAGTAGCTGGTCTGAGCTCAGCATCCTGTGGAGGGATAATCTTAGTATCACCAGGAGTCTTCCTCTTTCGAGGAACTTTATCTTTTGAACCTGGTGGGCGTCCTCTTTTCATTTGAGGTACAACCAATTCTGCTGCCGGTGGGTTGCATCCATCTATGGGGATGTCAATCCTAGATGGCGTATTGGCAGCAGGGACGTGTGAACGGACAATCTTCTGGTTGTCCGTGAATTTATCCGGTAAAAGATGTACTGTATTCTGGATGTGAAGGATCTTCAGGATCTCATCTTCACACAGATTAGTACGCGGATCATATAGGGACAAAGACTTCTGGTCCCAACTAATGGTCTCAGAAGCTTCTGGCTTCTTAGACTGTGTGCCCAGTTTTGGAAAAATTTTCTCATTAAATTCACAGTCTGCAAAACGTGCCTTGAATGCGTCACCCATCAGGGGTTCAAGGTATCTGATAATAGAGGGTGAATCAACCCAATATATATACCTAGACGACGCTGAGGACCTATTTTGGTCCTTTGAGGTGGTGCTATTGGGACATATACCGCACAACCAAACACTCTCAAATGAGAGATATCCGGAGGTGCGCTGTATGCTAGTTGCATCGGGGATAAAGTGTGACCTCCAGAGGGTCTTATCCTAATAAGTGATGTGGCATGTAAAATAGCATGCCCCCAAGCATCCACAGGCAACTGGGATTGCATAAGCAATGGACGTGCAATCCATCGGAGTCTCTTTATAAGAGACTCAGCTAATCCGTTTTGGGTGTGAACATGTGCTACCGGATGTTCAACTTCAATACCTGTTGCCCGGCAATAGTCTTCAAAGACTTGTGAAGTAAATTCTCCCGCATTATCAAGACGTAGTTTCTTGATATGGTTATCGGGGAAATGAGCACGCAACCTTATTATTTGTGCCAATAGCTTTGGAAAAGCTAGGTTGCAGGTGTACAAGAGGCACACATAAGACCATTTGGTTGATGCATCAATCAGTACCATGAAGTACCGAAATGGGCCACTTGCGGGGTGAATAGGCCCGCAAATGTCGCCATGTATTCTCTCAAGGAAACCCGGAGACTCTAATCCCACTTTCAGGAGGGATGGTCTCGTTATTAGTTTTCCCTTGAAACAAGGGAGACATGGAAAGTCACCCCTTTGAAGAATCTTCAGGTTCTTCAATTTGTGTCCACAAGATTCAGTGATGATGCGGCGCATCATTGCTGTTCCAGGGTGACCAAGTCTATTGTGCCAGAGTTGGAACTCTGGCAGTGATTGGCACGTCTGGTGCTCAATCATATTGGCTTCTACTGGTTGAATGTATGTTTGGTAGAGACCCGACGGGAGTCCCTTGAATCGCTCGCAGATGATCTTCTGGTCATCTTTTTGGCGAGTTACAATTAGATATTCAACCTTATTTTCATCTCTGGTCTCTAAGTGATATCCGTTTAAACGGAAATCCTTGAAACTTACGAGATTCCTATTTGATTTAGGAGAGAATAATGCATTATTTATTTGAAGTCTTGTGTTATTTGGGAGCAATATAATAGCTTCACCAGTTCCTTAGATTATTTGGGACAGTCCTGAAATTGTGATAACAGGACCGTCATATTTGTTTACGCTATTAAAATAGCAATGATCGCGAAGGATTGTGTGCGTCGAGGCACTGTCCACTAGGCACTCAGACATCATCTATATAAGCAAACACGAAATTTTATTTGAGCGAAAAATGTAGATAACATTCGAAAATAAAAGATCGTACTAAAGCAAAATAAAGATGAAGATACATCGAATTCTAAATGCATAGATAAAAGATAGTGCTCAATCGAGCAGGTCGTCGTTCTCGAAGTCTTTAGCAGTAAAGACAGTTGGCGGCAGTACACCAGCCAAGTTTGTCTCAGGTCGAGACTTCTGGCTCGCCTGGTATAAATCCTGTAGGTGGCGAGGAGTGCGGCAGTTTCTGGACCAATGGCCAGTCATGCCGCATCTATGGCATTTGTCCTCCCAGGTCTTCTTTGGAAGTGAAACGTGCTCGGTGTTCTTTCGCTTCCAAGTGAAGTTTCGTTTCCCTTTATTGTTTTTGTTTGTCTGGGGAGCTGCACCTCTTGGTTGCTTCATTACCGCTTTCCCTTTAGTGTTTTTAGGCTTCCTCTTGTTTTTCCACTTCTGGGGAGAAACATGGTGGGCTTCAGGGATTGGGGCAGTGCCAGCTGGACGCAAGTTATGAGTTGCAAGCAGTAAATCTCGATTTTGCTCTGCCCTAAGTAGGCATGAGATCAGATCAGAGAATTTCGTGAAGTTGCGTTCACGATACTGTTGCATGAGGATTGCATCTTTTTCGTGAAACGAGGTAAATGTTTTTTCCAACATGCGTTGTTCTGTCACTTCTTCACCGCACAACTTCAGGCGTGAGGTGATGTTATGAAGTGCAGAATTATACTCAGCGACGGACTTATAGTCCTGATGTCTGAGGTTTTCCCACTCATAACTGGCACGGAGTAATATAACATCAATTTGATGTTTATACCGTGCTTCCAGCGCTGTCCATAGGTCCTTTGGGTCCTCAACCGTTAAGTATTCGGCCTTCAAGGTCCGATTTATATGTTTCCTAATGTAGATTATGGCTTTCGCCTTATCTACATCGGATACAGTGGTTGTAGGGCTGCTGCTAGATGTAGCAGAAGCTTCGGCCGCTGCTGGGGCCGAGGAAGGAGCCAAAATGGTCCCAAGGAGGGCCATCGAACGCAAGTGGAACTTCAGGTCCACTCGCCAACTCAGGTAATTTGTCCCTGCAGAGTCAAGGACTTCGAAATCGACGCTTGCCAATTTTGCCATTTTATATACGCAATTTAAAATGAGCATGAATTAATTAAAATTTAAATATTCATGCACAAAGAAATTAACAAGTAAAAATGCGGGGATCGGCCAGATACCCAAAATAGTACACAGTCCAAAGTTCGTTTACAGTCCATACGAGAAAAAGAAAAATACAACTTTGGAAACCCAAACTGGGTCCTTATATCTCCGTCTTCATATGATGTTGCACCGAGCTTTGGCTTTTAATACAAATTTCCTCACTTACAAATTCTCTCAAAAGAAAAATAAAAGTGCAGGAATGTAAATAGGTATACAATGGCCGATCCCGAAAAACACATTTTTACTTATTTAAACATCCACGCAGTTATAAATATGTTACTGGCATAAAAATGAACAACCACGCATATATCTCAAGCAAAACATATTTGTAAAGGAAACTAGAAAATATAATTATCTCGTAGACCACGTGGAAACGTCATACACCGTTAGGTTAGTTGACTAACGGCAGAGCGGTCTCAGGATCTTTGAGATAGTTATATTTTGAAAAATAGAGTCCTAGTAAAACATAGATTATAATATGCAAGAGGGATGTATAAAATAATTGGTCAACAAGGAATATAGAGATTATTTTGGATTTTACTCAGGGGAGAGTCCCGTTAAAGAATTGGCTTCAGGCAATTATTTAGTAGGCTAAATATAATTTTTACCGTTAAAATATTTGTGTAATAGGGGCTAAATATAATATAATAGGGGCTGCAGGCCCAATTAAAATATTTGTGTTATTGATACTCACTAATGGGCTTCTGGCCCAAATATCATTTTTAATTAAATTTAGCCTACTTTAGGTTGGGGAAAAACCAATAATCCCCAAAAACCGTAAGTCTGTCCCCACAATCTCCACCCCATTAGTTATTGATTTGGGTCTGGCGGTGGCCAGAAAACCCCCTCACGCAGCAGCCAGAGTAAAATACCCTCCCCTGCTGCCCCGCAAGGGTGGAAGGCAACAGAGAAGAGCCCCCCCATCGGGGGGAGGCGATGCCGATCGGCCCCCCCCGTCATGGGGGGCGCTGCCGGAGGAACCCCCCTGCTGGGGGGTGGGCGCTGCAGATCGGCCCCCCGTCAGGGGGGGGCGCTGCCGGAGGAACCCCCCGCTGGGGGGGGTGCCGATCGCCCCCCCCGTCGGGGGGGGGGGGGGGGGGCGCTGCCGGAGGAACCCCCCCGCTGGGGGGGTGAGTGCCGATCGGCCCCCCGTCAGGGGGGGCGGTGCGGCGACAGAGGGGCCCCCCGACCGCGGGGGGGGGGGGGGGGGGGGGGGGGGGGGCTTGATCGGACGCCCCCCCCCGTCGGGGGGGGGGGGGACAGAGGGGCCCCCCGACCGGGGGGGGGGGGGGGGGGGGGGGGGGCGACTGAGGGGCCCCCCCGACGGGGGGTGTCGGCGGCGAGAGAGATTAGAGTAAGGTTTTTTTTCATTTTAATTTTTACTTGTACTTTAACAATGTAAAAATTATCATGTATTGTAATCTACGGAAAATAAAATTTTACCTCTAGATCGATGATCTAGGGACGACCGTAGATTAGAACCGTAGATAAAAATCCGAGCTCCCGAACGCCTTGAGGATGCCGCAACGCTGCAACCAATAGATTCCTTGCCGCATCAACTATAGATTCCTTGCGTGTAGGGGATGAAAATTTTGTTGAAAAATTTGTGCTCAAGAGGAGAACACGTGCTGATAACGTGTTATAAGGTAATTGGATTCAAGAGATAGAGAGAGAAGCTTTCATAGCCAAAGGAATGAGTAACCATGGCCATAGGCCATGGTTCTATATATATTGATATAGGGGAGGAGATGAAAGGCCTCAAGGAGACCAAGAGTCCCCATTACTCATAGTCATGGGACTAATGATAGTGGGTAATGAAGGAGGGGAGGCCAAATGCCTCCCTCATTCATAACATAAAACAATATGTCGAAAAAACTAAACCCAACCCAATATCAATCCGGGTTGGATCATGCCAAACTCCACCCGAAACTTCCGCCTTCAGGTCAAATAAACGGGTCGGTCACGTGTCTTTTTTGGGCTAGCCCGTTCATTCTGCTCGCCTACCCACCTGGATCTACTTTCGGACGGTCAAAATCAGTCCCTGAGCCGGTCAAATTTCTCATCCCAGTTTCAAAAACCAAACCCTGATCCGTGAGGTCGGGGGTGGAGCGGCGGCGGTTGCTAATGGCCATGGCTGCAGCGATCCGCCGCCAAAACGCCGGCACTGATAATGTACGTCTTTCTCTCCTTCATTTTCCTTCTATTATTCAGTCCGATCGGAGCCAAAACCGTGCCGATGCCGCTGAGACGTACAGTAATAATAAAACACAATCTCTGCTCATATGAGGCTGGCCTTCCACATTTTCGATTTTACGATTTTCTCCCCGAATATGACCAATTTTGCACATATAATTATGCTAATTTTAGCTGGCCAATTGTGTGCTATCAGTGTTGGTGTGGTTATTTAAAAGCTCCCTTCACATTGATTTTTGTTAAATTACTGTCTGTAGGTGTTATTGATACAACCAGCGAATTTCTAACTTCTCATTTCTATTATCTGATTTATGTAACGAGGAATCTTCATTATTACATTGCTCTAATATTGAGGAAATTAAACCGTGTTGGCTACCGGCTAGCGGATACTAAAAGATGGATACTAGGTTTTGATCGGTTCCATCATTTGATAATAAATGGCTAAGCTTCATATCTAGCCTATGAAATCGCTGAAATTACTGCCTAGAGTTGAAGAGTCGAGAGTCTCAAGGCGGGTCCACTAACTATCCGAGTGCACCAACATGATTAAGAACTTGAAATTTGCATTTCTTAGGATGAAGTAACGAGTGTTTATGGAAATATTTTGTTATAGTTTTCAAATGTTTGTAGGCTCGATTGAACAATCTCCCAGTTGTTCTGCTCGTGCATGGAGAAGTGTATGTTGTATTGGGGACCGTATATCTGAATTGAACAAGGCTGCAAATTGATTCACAGCTGACCATGGCAGTAATTTGTAAGTGGGCTATGTTAGTATTTGACTCATTTGGTTGTCTAATTCTGGACAGTTGGACACCTATTGCATCCTTAAGCCGAAGATGGTCCATGCAAAGGAAAGATCAAAAGTTTTTGTTAGGAACTTGTGTACCACTACTGATTCCTTTGTTTCTTTGCGCATCTCATTTGATGATAGTGGAGAGATTTCAGATTAGATCGATCTGTTTCATGCACATTTCATTTAAGTTAAATTTGTTTCTGCTGATGGAAATTGCAACTTGAACGATCAAACTAAGAAAATTTATAGTTTTTATATCTTTTTGCTGCGGTTCTATTTCATGACCCCGAGTAAAACAAGCCCATAGAATCTATATTACAAATGGGGGAGTTTGCCCACATGCAAACTCCTACTAGGACAAAAGGATGGGTAGAGATGTGGCCATGGTTTGGCCACATCATCAAGGTGGGGCCCACTTGGGGATGTGTGGGAGCTTGGGTGTGGGTTGGGGTGTTTTTGTTGTGCACCCAAAGATAGCACCACTTCCCATGAATTGCAAGCTTGCTATTGCTTTTTCATACAACCAAAAAACCATCACTCTTTCACCTATTTACGGGTTTTCCATCAGTCTTTTTCCACTTTGCCCCTACATTTTTTGCACTTAGGCCCCTCCTTTATCCCCAGACGATTTCCCAACACACATACTTTCCTCTCAATTTCGACTGCGTGCGGTTTCTGCCTCCGGTGAGTGGGTTTTTACTTTGATCCCCGTGTACTATGTGCACGAGTAATTTCTAGTTCAATTACAATACGGGCCTTAACGTACTTGCAATGGGAAAGGTAATTCTCATTTTTAACCCGGACTATTATTCATTTACATGTGACCAATGTTCAATGTAAGGCTTTAGGCTCCTCCAAGTGTTGAAACTGATGCCTAGCTGTGATGTGTGAAAAATTAAGGTATAAATAGTGATTAAGAAGGAGAAAGTGAGAAAAATAGCTTTACCAATCTCTCATTACAATGTTGATTTTTCTTTTGTTCTCATGCCTTTTGGCAACCTTGTTGGCATCACTAGTTGCCCATTACTTTGTTTGCTGTAGCCATCTTAGAGAAAGCATAGGTTGGGAAAATTTAATCCACAATATGAATACAAGGTGGATCCATATACATGCTAAGCCTTACAAAATATACTCAAAACAACATAACATTGATAAAAAAGTACGAGAAATGTCCAAGCCCCATAAGAAATTAATCACTCCAAATAAAATCTAAGTATGAAGACCAAACTATCAAAACTTATTATATGTTTCTCATTACATTCCTTTTAACTAACTAAATCCAAGATCTTAACAAATAATAATAGTTTATTCCTCTTTGAATGTTAAAGCTGCTTGAGCTAGAACTTCAATGCTATTTTGATTATATGAAATGAATAGACAATAGGGCAAGCTAAGAGATCAGTGACTATACATCTACCTCACTATACATCTACCTCACTGGTAGATGAGATAAGTTTAGTAACAATTAATAGTAAAGTAGACTTAATTGTTTGTTATAAAGTTGTAATACCAGTATCACCATGATAGGACCCGAAGAGAAAGTTTTGATTTTTATTAATAAAATAATAAAGATAGTGGCCACGTTCGAGAGGTGGACCTCTCTTCGAAGCCGTTAATTCTAGAGGACCGCTGCAGTCTCCCAAAAAGAGGGAATTCTCAACCTTTCCCAAAAGTTCTCTCATAAAATAAGCACGAGAATCTCTAACCCCTAAGCCACACATAAATACTAAACTAAAAATAAGAAACTTACAAAAATAACTGTAGACCTGGAAAATTACGAAAACCCCTAAAAACTGAAAATTACAGAAAAAATCATAGAAAATTGCAAACTTTCAGATTTGCCCTCTTGTAGAAGATGCGGTCCCATCATTACTCTGTCCTTCAAGAACCACCTTGTTGTTAAGATGGTTCATGAAAATCATATGCATGCTAATTCAAGTGAAGATGCTCATAATTTTCATCATCCTCGTCTACTATCATAAACTGGAGCTCTACTATCATAAACTGGAGCTTGCAAACTCCATAACAATGTATGAGGTAAACTGCTTATCGCACTTGAAACACAACATCTTTGAGTCTATTCTCTTGCATCACAGCCTCAGTCATCTTATTGAGTTGCTAACCCGGCTGCGACTCATTGCATTTCTCCTTGCTGGCCTGCTCTACTCCTGTTGATGTCTTTAGTCATCCGGCACTGATTGGCTGTGAAAAGAGGAGCCACTATCAGTTCATCTAGACGTCCTCTCCTCTGTAAGGTGATTCTCCACCAAATGTGCCATGCTTATCGTCTCCATCAGTCCCACATGCCTCTGTATACGGAGCTCTGCACGAATGGTTGGTTTGAGCCCATTCATGAAGTTTCCCTCCAACGTCGTCTCTGGTATGTCTTTTCTTTTGCTTGTCCCGACAGTGTCTCGAACTTCTCTTGATAATCTTAAACAGACCCATCCTGCTTGAGTATTAGCAGCTGCTCTTGGAAATTCTCCCCGTGTATCTCGAAATCTACCCACCATCAGTCCTTGATCTCCTTCCATGAGCAGAACCGTCGTCGTTGCTCATTCCACTGAAACCAAGAGAGTGCCTTCCCCTCAAAACAGATGCCCGCCACCTTCAGTTTTTGTCCCTCCATCATGCGTGTCACTGCAAAGATCTCTCTGCCCGATTAATCCATCCATAAGGATCATCTTCCTCGAAAACGGGCATCTTTAGTTTCCTCACTCCGCCGTTCATCCCAAAATTTCCCTGATCAGCTCGCCCTCCTGCCTGCCTGTAGTGATGAGGATGATATGTGTCTCGCCATCTTTTCCTAGGTCACACATAACTCTCCCAATGGGGTGTCGTCTCCATCACCATATCCTCCCCAGTCATCATCGCTCCAGTCGTAGCCTCGATCACCCTTGTTGGGCCCAAGTCATCATCGTAGTCCCATGTGTACTCCTTATAGGTGGGAAGGGGATGCTGTAACCTCTCTGCAGTGTATCAGGAGTCGTAAGGTCCGTCGAAGTCGTCACATACGTCAACCGGCCTTAAGGGAGGTCTGCAGGGTTTTGCCATGGTTTACTGTAACGCCACTTCCCAGAATACCCGAAAAGTACGAATCCATCCCATGTTCTCCCAGAGCAGCGAGTGTTACGAATGAAAAAGAGAAAAGTACAAAAGAAACTGGCAGGTCCACTGCGCACTGCTGGGGTAGTACATGTAGTGCTCCCAAGCAAACAACTAATACAAGGCCAATACAGAACCACAACATAGACAACTAGAGAGAAAACACTGAAACAATAAAGACTATATCTATATCCTCTATCATTATACAACATCATATCCTTCGTTATACATCAGCAACTCCCCACCAAAAAGAAACCCAAAAGTACAAGAGTCACACACACTCATCTCACACCCCAAACCCACACTCAACTCAAACTCAACTCCACATATCTCCAGCCACCAGCTCCCAAGCTCCTCAACCATAACTCCAACTCCATCTCCTTCTCCCTGCCTCCGGCTCCATAAGCCTGAAAACCACAAATTAGAGCACGTCAACGCGTGCCCCAGTAGGATATCCAAACTCTCACTAGTATGCCATCCTAAATGCAACTACTGAGTGAACAAGTGCTACAAGTGAAAGTACTACAGGAACATGGCATGGTACTACATCAATATATAAAAGGAGCAAAGGAAATAAGGCAATTAAACATCAACTACAAGGCAAAAACTATAAAGGGCCACAACAGTTATTAATTGAACAACAAACGCAACAAAGAGGCAAAGTTACACAGAACTACAAAATTAAGTAACTTATTTATTTAATTAAATGTCATTTGGAAACATGTGTATTTAGTTGAATATGAGGAACTGGACTTCACCCCAAGGTGGGGTGGTAAGGAGCACCAGTCAGTGGTACACAAGCACTGTTTCCTTAATGGGGCCTCTCACTTCACCCATACCCTTGCATCAGAGTGCAAGCGAGGAAAACTCTACAACATCACAATACATCGTACCCGAAACTAAGCAAGGTACAGAGAGTACCTGAAACTGAGCAAGGTACATAACACAACACAACTAGTCCAGTCCTCATACCCTCCTAGTACTCACTTTTTTCCCAACTCCAGTAATCAGCTCACCCCCTTTTGAGGGGATTGAGTTAACTCCATAATATTCATTGCATGTGAAGTAACACAAGCACACATGCAGAAAGTAAATGTAACAACTACAACAAAGAGATAAAGACGACATGGGGAAATAACGTGCAAGAATATAACTTATGACGATCACAATACATACAAACACAAAGAAAGCAACTTGAATTAATGACAGTTTTACATCACTTGGTTGTAGGGTAATGTAGGCATGGTTATTTCAATTTCCTTTCGCCAACTTTCTTTCCCCATTTCACAATATATTTGGAACATGCATTTACATGTGCATTCCCATTCTCATTTCCACACATCATAATAATGGGGCCATGCCTCCCATGCCTCTACAACTAAGACATTCATAGCAACCTCTTCGTTCACAACTATATTTCTTACATTACATTTCTTGCAAGTGGTCACCACAACATTTCCTTTAATGTAGCATCAAGAATCATTACACATGAAGGTAAACTTAACAACAAAACATAATTTCAAGCATCACTTCAACAATTTCAGTTTGCTGGAAAATGCAGACAGACATGTATATGGACAGATATCATTCATTTACATTGTGAATTAGACAAAACTTAGTAAATGAAAATTGTAGATATGCTAGTTTTACATTCACCCACCAAAAAATAATACTGAGTGTGTGAATTATAGGGACCAATATGGTGAGAGATAGAATTTCTGTTTAAAACATGAAAACTGCTTCAATTTGATTAATTAATTACTCATAGTTATAATCTGTCCTGGGTTAAAAGTTCAATATAGAAATTGTAGATTAAGAAGTGTAGATATCAAAAATGTACAAGAACTCATGATTTGCATGTCTACATTAGGATATAAGGCTAAAACAGTAAAGGGCTATAAATCTGGCAGAATATGCTACCCTTAAATAACTCCAGTTTGGCCTAATTGCAGTTCGAATTTGGAAAAACTTCTAACATGAAAGTTGTAGATAACTATCTACTATTTTTAGCATAATTTTCTCAGAATTTAATTCAATATATAGTGAGAGATATACATGGTTGAAGTTACTGAAAAACTGCAGGAAATTAAAGTGATGGTCTTGTAATGAAAGGTGACAACTTTCCTTCAAAAACATAATATGTACATGAGATACTACTAGGAGTTGGATTCCTACATCAAAGCTAGTTGTTTCCACTCTAAAAAAACTCCAATCATGACTCCATCTCCTCTTACCACAAGCTCCATCACCCAAAAGTCCTCAACTTGCTCAAGGAAACCATCCATTTCTAAGCTCCAAACAACCCTATATGTTTCTACTTGCTTAAGGATGCTTAAAGGAGGGGAAAGAGATGTGTTTTCTTGAAAAAATATAGGAGAAGTAAGGCATGGAGAGGGGAAAACGAAAATGAAAAGGAAAAAGGAGAAAACAAAGGAATTCTAAAGTTTTCTTCTTCTTTCTTTTCCTTTCCTTTTCTTTTCTTTCTATTTTCTCCTAGGCGTCTCCTTCATTTTCTTTTCCTTTTCTTTTCTTTAATTCCCTTTCTTACCTCATAAGAATGGCATATGCCATGGCATATTCTTTTGAATGGAAAATTTATGAAGACACACTCTCACTCTAGCAATTTATTTCTACGCCCTTGTGAAAATTACCCAACAATCCATCATCATTTCAAACATTTCTACACACCCATGCATACACATACATCCAACATATACATACATAAGCATGCTACCCTACATACACGGGTACACATACACATCCATTAAACTATATCTAGTTACTTACACAAACATACACACACTCCCACACTCGAGGCAACCCAATATCAACACATAGTAGACACTACATATATCTACATATTTGCACTATGAGCTAGCCAAAGCACTTCTCACATACATAGACTAGTACTGTGTATACACACATATGCCTACACCCTCTCATCCACCTATGATATACATACATCAAAACATACATACTACACCATATCAACACCATATACACCCTCACATATATGTCTACTAGCCATATATTATTGCACACCAACATACACTATTATACATACACCAATACACACAACTATTCCATGCATACATACACATCCATAAGTATGAATACCATAATTATGTAATAGAATACACGTATAGTTCAAAACAGGACATGACATCTCCATAGGTCGTCGTGGGGCCGTAGGGCCTCGGGTGCATTGGACGAAGAACTCTGGGACCTTGCCGGGCCGTCGAAGGGCTACGAGACCCCTGGCGGATCTACAAGTGCTTGGGAGCATCTCGCGCGGTCGCTAGGGGGTCACAAAGGCTCTAGTGTCCTTGTAGGGCACCGTTGAGGCCCTGTCGAGCCATCGGAGGGCAGCGGGCCACTGAGTGGCCCTGCAGGGCCTTGGGATTGTACTGTGAGGGCGCCAGGGGGCCGCGAGGCCCCCCATGACCATGCATGAGCTCTGTGAGCCCCTGGTAGGCCTCTTAGGGGCCGCGAGGCCCCTGACGACCTTGTCGGGACTCGCCCGCCTTTGGCAAAGCACCCCTGGGTGGGCAGACCTTGGGGTAGTTGAGAAGAGCTGTCGCCATTCTCCAAGCCTTTCTTGTCCTCCTCGAAGTAGGTATCCGCATCCTCGAGGAGTCAGTCGACACATTCTTTCGCCTTTTTCTTTTCTTTCTCCATAGATTTTGCCTTAGGATCTCGAGATTGTTGGATTAGTGTTTGCTTGAGATTATTGAATTTTGCACCAATCGAATCCATCTTCGCATCAAGCGTCTTGGATCTTTCCTCGCTCGATGCCCTAAGTTCATCCATGGATTTATTCAATTCGTTAATGACGCCGTCGTATTTTCAGCCAAAGCACTGAATTTTTCCTTTGATCTTGTCGTCGACATGGATCGTATATGATCTGATACTAAATTTGATAGGACTCGAAGAGAAAGTTCAGATTTTTGTAAACTGAAAACAATAAAGATACTGGCCGTGTTCGAGATGTGGATCGCTCTCCCAAGATGTCAATTCTAGAGGATGACCACACTCTCCCGAAAAGAGGGAATTCTCAACCTTGCCCAAAAGTTGTCTAACAGAATAAGCATGAGAATCCATGACACATAAGCCACATATAAGTATTAAACTGAAAATAATTAAATTACAGAAATAACACTAGATCCAAATAATTATGAAAAATCCTTAAAAACAAAAAAAAAATACAGAAATAGCCACACAGAAAACTGCAAAATTCCAGATTTGCCCTTCTGTACAAGATGCGGTCTCATCACAACATTTGTATTCATGTGGCAATTCCAATAGAACAGATTTTCTAATGAATGGGCTATAACACTATCAATGAAAAGACATTCTTAATACATTATATCTTAATAATAATTTAACAATTATAATTAGTGCATTCTTACATGCTATTATTTTTTACTCCATCGCCTTTCTATATCTATGGATTATGAATCAGGAACATGGAAATGTGCATAACCATAGTAAAGATCTGGATACTATGTACGTTAATTCTATCATAAGATTGCCTTCAGCCAATATGTTACCTGAAGGCCAATAAACAGTGCACTAATACTTATGATAGGCAACAAGAACAATACAATAACAACATCACTGTTAGACTCATAAGAAATTTCCAATTTCATATAAATGGCATCTTTCATATCAATATAACAATATCACATTAGGGTTTATGTTTTAATTTTTTTAAATTATATGCTAAAAGGTATAATTAATATTTGATTTCCATTAAACATGGATAAATGACACACGGTAATCTATGTAAAGGTCGGTTCAACTAATTTTTATGCAACAAAACATGTACTTGTCATAGAAAATATCCACACAATTAAATCAGCTAGCACATATATAATATATTTTTTTGCAAAAATATACACGTTCTGTTCAGAAATATTAAGTTATGTTGAAGTCTAATCACCTTATGAAATCCACTACACAAACTTGCGACACATTCCAATTATCTTGAGAAGATCCTACTTCGATATGAATCTATATTAACTAGCGACACAGTAAAAACAAGAAAATAATTTAAACTTTTATCTTCCATTTTTTAGTCGTTATTAAAAATTGGGGGTTTACAGGCTAACGTATTGGAAAAATATGTAGATATGATTGCGTCTTTTTGCTTATTATGGGTAGCCTTATCATTGCTGGTTGGGTTGGCCTTCTTTGCAGGCCATCTAGACTCTGACGATTTCTAATTGGTGCGGGCGATCTAACAATTGTTATTTAATTAGTATATATTTTAGTAATCATTTTTATTCTAAAGCAATTAGTTTTCATCATAGAACATCAATTCCAATCCTTTAATTGTTTCTTTTAATATTTTTGCATTTGCGTTCAATGGATTAAAAAATAACGAGCAACTTTGATCCTAACTTTGGATCAAGTAATTAGCATGAATAAACCGTCTAAACTTTTTTGAAAAATTGTCTCAAATTAAACAATAATCTAATTCAAATCCAAGTTTCTTTTGAATTTGGACAAACTACAAATTGGGTACCTAAAATTTTTTTGTGATTTTCAGTGTGCAGCCAAAGTTATTCTGGTTCAATGTGGGTACACATAGTTGAATTTCATTTATAGTTAGTTTTTTGACAAATTATTATTCTTGTTGCATATGAACATAAAGTTGAGTTCCTTTAAACCATCCTTTTAACTTAACCCATTATGGAACCCTAATTTGAAAGTAATCACACAATTTTGAAATCTCAAAAGCATTTATACAATTTCCTAAATATAACCCAATTTCACATTTAACCTTACATATCTCAATTTCTTCTTTTAGGATTTGGAAAGAGAAAGCATTGAGAAGATAAATGAAATATGGTTATGGTTGAGGAAGAGAACTGGATTAGGGTTAGAATTGGATATGAAAATTGGGATATACTTTGGGTTGAGCATGAGAATTGGGTGGGTTAAGGGTAGGGAAAAATAGGATTTGGATTAAGGTAAAAGAAATTGTGATTTTAAGGGTTAGGGGTTTGAAAAAGATGTAGGATTAGGATTATAGAATATCACTGTGCATTTTTCTAGGGTCTGAGTTTTGTTTAGGGGAAAAAATTTGGAACTTTTAGTAGAAAGTAAATGATCAGCTAGGCATAAATGTCTTTTAACTCTTCGATAACTGGTATTAGAAGATGTTTACAGTCATCCATTTTTAGCCCCAAAAAACCTTAGGTTCTCAACACGAGTCACACAAACTTTGGTATTCGGTTTCAATTTACCTCTCACAATATTTTAAAAATTATTTGAGTAAAAGTGCTTTAAACCCCTTGGTACATATATGTATGTGTGTGCGCGCGCGCGCATTTATGAGAGAGAGAGAGAAATATGGGAATCAGCTACACAATGAGGAGGGAACTTTCCTCCATGGTAGTGTAACTCTCACATTCCTCTTATTTTTTAAATTTTTTGTGATTCGGAGTACACATAATGGATGAGCACCATACCAAAAATCAAGTCAATCCAATGCTATTTGACTCTCGATCTACTTGTTACAAATTCAACGGTTTCAGAAGAATAGAACTTTTTGTAATGGGTGGATTGAGGATCAAATATCTCCAGGGTTCACCCATATTTGAGGTTTTAAGGTTTTAAAATGTGTACACTAACTTTTTTTAAAATTCTAAAAAAAAACAAAGGGGAAGCCAAGCGAGCTAGCCAATGAGTTGGCATCTGAGCTAGCCACCTCCTTGGCTAGCTGACCCTATATTCCTATATATATTGGTAATCCAAGTGGTAATCCATTTTGGTTGTATGATGATCACATTTAAACATTTAAATTGTATATATGTTTGTGCACTTTTAAATGCTTTGGATATATTTTACGCATGCATCAGGGGGCAAAAGTTTATTCAATTTCATGGAAATTTTGAGGAGTTAATTTTTCCACCATTTGCATTGGTAAACTTATTGAAATCATTTGATTTTTATTTATAAGCAGTTTTAATGTGTTAGATCATACAAAATGAATAGCTCTGATTTGGATAGTTAATTTTTAAATTCAGGTTGATATGATCCATAGTTTTAATCTTATGCAGTGAATCCTTGTTAAACCCTTGCTCGCTATATATATACAAGTTTGACATATTCTTGTCTATTAATATAGGATTTTGATCGTTGAATTTTCAGATAAATTCTGGCAGTCGGTTTGTACTTTTATCATTGATAATTATTTTCTTTAATTCTTTCTTAATTAATTGACCTTTCATAATTTTTGCTTGCTCTATCTTCATTAATTCTTTCTTTTGATTGTTTCCTTAATTCTTTCTTTTGATTGTTTCCTTTTTTGGGCTATGATTTTTTGGGTCAACGAGGACCTCCATAATCTTTCTTTTGATTGTTTTATTTATTTTTAAATTTTATATTTAGAGCTTTGATTCTTTTTTCCTATTAAAAGATAACTCTCAAAATAAAATTTAGCACTAAATATAAATTAAGTTAGATTGATCAAGTAATTTTATATTACTTTAAAAAAATCGTTAAAACTAAATTTTATTATAACTAAAAAGACACATTCGATTAAAATTATGAAATTATGATAGTTTCACAGTTCAACTCCTAAGCGAGCTCATTGACTTGCTTTTTTTTCCTTTCTTCTTCCTTTTCTTTTCTTTTTAAAATAATTTCTCCTATTTCTTTTTCTCCTATTTCTTTCTTTTTGTGTCGTTCCGCTGTTTATTTCTTTATTTTATTCAATCATTTCTTTCTTTTAGCCCATTTCCTCTTTGTATGTTGAAGTGAACCTTCATAGTTCTTTTTTCTTTCTTGGTTCTTTCTTTTAATTTTTTAATTTTAGTATCTTTTCCATTTTCTTTTTTTCTTATCAAAAGAAAAACTCTCAATTTAAAATTTAGCTACTAAACAATACATAAGATCGATTAACTAAATTTAAAAAGCATATCATAAAATCCGTTATATTATAAATTAATTATAATTAAGACAAATTTTTTTGATTATTATGGATTAATTAGTTATGAATTCCTAGTTTATTTGATTACCCATTAAACAACAATCCAAGTGTAAAGAAGAATATTTGGTTACAACAAAATAATTCTTATTTGTATTGAAAACCTAAAATATCAAGTCAAGAATCCTTTCAAATTATTTTACTAAAACATATATCTAAATCAATAATCTGTGTGAATATAGTCTAATTAACTTTCAAATAAATTAGTTAGATTAATAAATTTTTATTTGATTAGTAATTCCTATGTTTAGTTTAAAAATCTTTATTTATTTCAAATTATTAATTAGAATCTTTTGATTAAAATTAAATCATCATCATCACGCTCATTAGACTATTAACTCAGCAGCATGGAAAATCATTGGGTTAGTTGTTGAGTTACTTGAGTATTGGACTTATCCCTTCTTGGTTTTGATGATGTGCAAACATAAATACTTGTGACTAATCCTCTACATGCAGTTAATCCATTGTCTAAGCTAATCATGAAGATCAAATAGCAATGGATGACTATAAAGATAAATCAAAGCTTAATGAATTGAAGATTGGGTGATCAAGTTGAAGATTGAAGCTTCAAAGACTCCAAGGCCATTCAAGAAAAAGAAGAGAAGCAAAATACATTGTAAATCTTTCTATGCTTTCATTTCTCTTGATTAGAATGTAACCTTGTAGTAGAACTATCTTGGAACTCACACACTTCACTCTATCTAGCCTAGGAAATCATTAGAAATCAATTCCTAGGACTTCAACTCTTCATTCCTTTTACTGTGCATTCTGGATTTTCAATAGGCGACTGAAGAACAAAATACAGGTACCTGTCTCCATACATGCGCCTGAGAATTGTTCTGCAGTCGATTGTAATGAACATATTTTGACTTAGGTTTTTGGGCTTTTCTGTATTCAACTTCAACATGTGACTGTTGTACAAAGTACATGCACATGTCTAGTTTCAGATGCCCGTGACTTGTTAGTCAGTCGACTGTCTCCTCTTGCCCAAAGATCCAAAAATCCAAAGATCTGTCAACTTATGGACTTGTGCAGACAGACGACTGTAGTTGGTTTCCCAGTTGCCTGCCTATGGCACATGCGCCTTTGAGTATCTCTTTACAATCGCCTGTCCATCACTTGCCCAGATCTTTCAT
Source organism: Scilla litardierei (assembly GCA_030789695.1). Taxonomy (NCBI): domain Eukaryota; kingdom Viridiplantae; phylum Streptophyta; class Magnoliopsida; order Asparagales; family Asparagaceae; genus Scilla; species Scilla litardierei. Next base: position 78,195,142 of record CM061134.1, on the reverse strand, counting down.
TTTGGCAAGTTACGCACTTGTACACACAGGCGACTGTAGTTAGTTTCCCAGACTCTTGCCCATGGCACAGACGCCTGTGGATACCACATCAGTCGCCTGTCCAAGCTTACCCAGAATTCTTACACTCTGTCAACTTACGCACTTTGTCTCACAGTCGCATGTTTCTCAGTCGCCTGTTGGTTTTCAGGCGTCTGTCTATCATTCATCAGTCGACTGTTCTACGTGGTAAGTCACTGTTTGAATTCTCACCTACCCTTTGACACAGTGTAGCAGGCGACTGTCCGTTCTTCATCAGTCGCCTATCCTGGCTGTAAAATCAATCCGTTGGGAATTTTCACACGGATTTCAAAGGGGGTTTGAGTATTTTGTTTGAGGGTTTTAGAGAACATATAAAGAGAGCTTCTACTGTTCCATTCGAGCTTCTAAGACAATCTCTTAGCCATTCAAGCATTCATCTCTAATCTCTAAAGCTCTCATTCTTTCTAAGTCCTAGAATTTCATACTCTTTTGCTCTCCAATCTAGAATAAAAGTTGATATCCTCTAGGTATTTGGTGGTGACAAGAAAAAGGGCTTCACTCTCTTCTTGGAAGAGTTCAACACTCATTTTCACTTTGCTTCTTCAAGTTCTATTTCAAGGCATAAGTGATTTGTAAGTGCTTAATTTCGAATTTCATAACTTGTTATTTGGTTTTACTCTCGGTTGTGAGAGTGGTTTGCTTGATCCCAAGTTGTGGGATTCAATGTCATCAATTATGTATTGATTACACTTGTAGGATTGATATAAGTGGGTTGAAAGAAAACCTCAAGTTAGGGTTCTACCTTGAGTTCGGGTGGTATCCCGGGTGGAAGGGACGTAGGATTACCAAGAACAAGTCGGGCTTTGGGTAAATCCGAACCCTTGAAACCAAGGTTTGAGGTCTCGGTTTCGGTCTTGGTATCGCTCTCCCGAAAATTTAGGTTTCGGTATCGGTATCGTCGTTTCGACGGTTTCAGAAGTGAATTTCGGTTCGTCTGTATCGGTAGTTTCAAAATTGTAAGTTACATGTAACTAACAATATTAGTTAAAATTTGTTACCAATAAGATAATGACAAACTAATAAAAATAATTTGGAACTTATAACATATTTATGAACACTATTAGTTAAAAATATGATATTCACGTTAACCATTTAGCTAAAAACACACTCTCGTTAGTTACAATATGGCAAACTTGTAACTAATGTGTAATATGTTTAGACAAATGTAGGGTGTGAATATCGTGTCAATATCTCATTTTTGGGTTTTTTTGAGAATTTTTATTTAATTACACATTCTTCTTTCTTCGTCTTCGATCGATACTGAACGGTATCGGCTGGTATCGGCCGGTATCGGCCAAAACTGACCGATACCGTTCAGTATCGGCCAATACCGAAACTGACCCTAGTTTCGGTCTCGTTGCTCACCGATACCAAAACGATACGCCTGATACCCAAGGGTATCGGCCGAAACCTCAAACCTTGCTTGAAACATCATTGTGTTAGCATTGATTATTTGTTGTTTCGTTTAATTCCGCATCTTTGTTGGATTATTATTTTAATTAGGTGTAGTTTCTTAATTAATTTTATAAACACTATTTAACCCCTTTCTAATGTTTTCCTCGTAGCCAGGGTCCTTCCAATTGGTATCAGAGCTAACCTAAGGTTCTAGCTATGGCATCCAACAATAACGTTTCTCCACCTCCTTCGTCCAACAACCATGATAGTGATGGTGCATCTTCCGTATTCGAAGGACAATTTACGGTTCGTCCTCCGTGTTTCAATGGCACGAATTTCGGCTATTGGAGGTGCCAGATGGAGACGTTTTAAAGGAGTGCTTCTCTTTGGAGAACCCTTCATAAGGATTACGTAGAGCCTTCGGAAGAAGATTTTGACAAGTGGACTCACATCGAGAAGTCCGCCGAGGTAAACAATGCCAAAGCAATGAACGCTCTTCATTGTGCATTGGATCCGGATGAGTTCAACAAGGTATGCACATGTAAGAGTGCATATCAAATATGGAACCATCTCATCGTCACCCACGAGGGAACCAACAAGGTCTGTCAAAGTTATATGTTGCTATACAAAACTTCGATATGTTTCAAATGCAGGAAGGTGAGAACATTGCAACGATGTACGGACACTTCACCGACATCACTAATGAGCTTGAAGCTCTTGGTCAAACATACATCCAACAAGAGAATATAAGAAAGATTATCATGTCAATGGCCTCAAAATGGGAAAGAAGAGCAATTGCCATTGAGGAGGTCAATGACATGAAGAACTATATCGTGGTGAATCCATCTGTACTCTCATGTCTTACGAAGTAAGAAGGGAGAACCGATTGAAGATTAGAGGCATGATGAAGCCAACAGAGGCAAAGAAGAAGGCGTTAGCGTTCAAAGCTACCTCTTCATCCTCTGATAGTGATGAGTCCGAGAACGAGATAGATTTGGAAGAAATGACGCTAATGGCGAAGAAGTTCCAACGCATCTTTCTCAAAGGTAAATTCCCGTTCAAATCTAAATTTGATTCCACTAACAATTCTTCTTTTATATGATTTAAGTGCAACAAGCCAGTTCACATCAAGAAGGATTGTCCAATGCTAAAGAACAAGGAGAAGTGGAAAGCACCAAAGTACCACAAGTCCGATAAATTCAAGGACACGAAGAAAGGACTCGTCGGCACTTTTAATGACTCGAGTGTGGATTCTTCAAGCGAATCCGAGGATGAGAAGCGTGAGAGTGCATACATGTGCTTCATGGCTCGTGAAGATACATTCTCCGATGAAAGCAATAGTGAGAATAATGAACCCGGAGTAATAATGGATGAACTTCATATAGCTAACGAGGAATTATTTTCTAAGTATCATTCTATCATGCTTAAGTATACTAATCTTAAGAAATTAAATGCTAGTAAATCATCCATGCCATCCATCACCAATAATGACAAGCAAATTTGATTTCTCAAAATGACACATTGAGAAATGAGGTGAATTACCTTAAATCTTAATTAGATGTTTCTTTTGAAGATATCGATGATCTCCACTCACAAAACACAAAATTGGGTATTGAGAATGATTCTCTCAAAACCCAAGTGCACGAGCTCAGCACACGTGTGTCCACCTTGGATACTACTATTTCTTCCCTTAAGGAGAAATTCGAGCTCATGTCCTCCCTAGTTAAGAGATTTAACAAAGGAAAATGGCAATTGGATGAATTGCTTTCCAACCAATTTCCGGCCACATATCGTGTTAGACTTAGTTATGTGGAAGCAAATGCATCCGAATCACACACATCCTATAATGGCGTAACTATAGATTTTGTGAGGCCATCCTCCGGTGCATTCACTATTAGTGACAAAAACACAATGGGTAGTAAACCTACCAAGAAAGTCACTACTTCACAAAATCCCTCTTTGCCAACAAACCCACCAAGGGTGGAAATCAAAAGAAGGGACATGCTTTTATGTACACTATCACTCACCCACGTAGGAACACTCATACTACACGTATGAACACATATGATGAGTTTTATGCTCTACACCCACGGACACGTATAAACACACACATGAGAAATACTCATCAACGTGCTCCTACACGTTCATTTGCTCATGCACATCATTCATATCCACCACATCATATGTATGATCCAATGCACTACACCATATTCATGCTCCTCATTTTGCATATAATCCGTATATGTCTCGTGCATATCATCCTTCTCTTTCGTATGCTAGACCTCACGCTCCTAAGCATCATGCACCACATAGAACTCAACCAAATGTGCATGCAATTAGGAAGAGGACACCCAAAACATACACAATTTGGGGTCCCAAGGACGCTAGCATTCATGATAGGAATGTGTATATGAAATCATATTTTAAAGATGTCATTAATTATGATAACTATGTTGGGAAGCCAAAGTCCACTTAGTTTCCAAAGGGCTAATCTCTTTGGACCCAACAAGCTTGGGTATCATGAACTTATGGTATAATATGTAGGTACCCAATAAAAAGGAAAAGAGCAAAAAAACAAAGATTAGCTCTAAAAGGAAAGGATGGATACTCAATAGCGGTTGCTCCAAACACATGACGGGAGATCCCTCCTTGATCTCCGAAGTAATCCGCATCAAGGATGGTGCAACAGTCACCTTTGGAGGAGATCAAAAGGGAACCATCATTGTAGTAGGCAAAGTCGGTAACCCATCCAAATCTTTAATTGAAAATGTTTATTTAGTAGAAGGTTTATTTCATAACATCATCTCTATTGGTCAACTTTGTGATAAAAGTTACAAGGTTAACTTTGAAGAAGTTTGTGTACTATATAGTTGATAATGATTCACATGTTTTATTTTTCGGCATTAGACATAAAAACATTTATATTTTAAGTATGTCTAATTTCTATAGAACATTGTCTAGTTGCTTATTATGATATCGCCGTTTTGGGCATGTTCATTTTAAGCATTTGTATAAATTAGCTAAGCATGATTTAGTTAAAGGGTTTCCGAAAATATCTTTTAATAAGAAAAGCTTTTATGATTCATGTCAACGAGTTAAACTCCGTAAACCATCTTTTAAACTTAAAGATGACATTACTTCTAAGAGACCCCTAGAATTACTTTATTTAGATTTATTTGGGCCTACTAGAGTAGCATCTTTAGGAAATACTCATTATGGATTAGTTATTGTAGATGACTTTTCTAGATTTACATGTGTATCATTTTAACCAATAAAAATGAAGCCTTTAATGAGTTTACCAAATTTGCCAAGAAAATTCAAAATCTTTTAGGAACCACCATTATCACTATTTGTAGTGATCATGGTGGGGAATTTGAGAATGAACTTTTCACTAAGTTTTGTGATGACAACGAGATTACTCAATTTTTCATTCTCTCGTGCACCACCACAAAATGATGTTGTTGAGAGAAAGAATATGACTATTATTGAGTCTCTTATTGAGTGTACACGCACCATGCTCTATAATAGTCATCTTGGACTTCAATTTTAGGCAGAGGCGATGCACACAATATATCATGTGCTTAATAGGATCCTAGTGGGGCCCTGAACGAACAAACCTTGTTTTGAACTATTTTATGATAAAAAGCCTCAAGTTAAGTATTTTCGAGTTTTTGGTTCAAAATCTTTTATAAAGAACACGTTTGGTAATTTAGACAAATTTGAGCCAAGATCCAATGAAGGAATTTTTGTTGGATATTCCACACTAGCAAAGCCTATCGTATATACAACAAAACCTCTTCAACGATTGAGGAATCACTTCACGTTTCATTTCATGAAGATTTTGATGTTTCTCCTGTTGACGATGATAGTATAGATGTTTTATGTGATTCAATGAGTAATGTTAAAATTGATAATGCTATTGAGACTAACATTACTAATGAAAATGTTGACATTGTTCCAAGTGATCCATGTATTTCCAATGCTTATCCAACCGTTCGTGACCACCCACATGACCAAATAATTGGAGATATTGGGGTGGGTGTTCGAACAAGGTCAAGGATTGATGAGTTCTTTCATTGTGCCTTTGTCTCTCCCATTGAGCCAAAGAACATCCAAGAAGCGCGTCAAGATTGCTCGTGGATATTTGCAGTGGAAGAGGAGCTCATGCAATTCGAAAGGAATGAAGTTTGGGAGCTTGTCCCTCTTCCGAGTGGTCACCAAGTCATTGGGACCAAATGGATATTCAAGAACAAGACGGACGAAAACGAGGTCATCACAAGGAACAAAGCAAGGTTAATAGCTCAAGGCTACCGGCAAGAGGAAGGTATTAATTTCGAAGAATCATTTGCCTCCGTGCTAGATTAGAAAGCTATTAGGTTGCTTTTATCTTTTGCATCCCATAAGAATTTTAAACCTTTTCAAATGGATGTAAAAAGTGGGTTTTAAATGGTTTTATAAGTGAAGAAGTTTATGTTTCACAACCACCCGGTTTTATACATGAAAAATTTCCAAACCTAGTTTTCAAACTTAAGAAAGCGTTATATGAGTTGAGACAAGCTCCTAGGCTTGGTATGATCGACTTAAAACCTTTCTTTTGGATTTATGTTTTAAAATATGTGAAGTTGATTCTACTTTGTTCGCTAAATATTATGAAAATGACATCCTCGTTATTCAAGTTTATGTAAATGATATCATATTTGGATATACTAACTATGACCTTTGCCAAGAATTTTCTAAATCTATGAAGAAGGAATTTGAGACGAGCCATGAGCTCAACTATTTTTTAGGTTTTCAAATTCGGTAAATGAAGGATGAAATTTTCATACACCAAACCAAGTACACCGGGGAGCTTTTCAAGCGAGTCGGGATGGAATCGTCTTCAAGCAAAAGGACTTCCATGAGTACGACTACACATCTTCACAAAGATGAAAACAGAAAAGATGTAGACATTCGTTTATATCGAGGTATGATAGGTAGTCTACTTTATTTAACTGCAAGTAGGCCCGATATCATGTTTTCAGTTTGTCTTTGTGCTAGATATCAAGTTAGACCTAAGGAATTACACTTGATTGCAGTTAAACGAATTTTTCGTTATCTCAATCAAACACTAGATTATGTGTTACTTTATCTAAGTCTAGCACATATGAGCTAGTCTCATATAATGATGCTGATTTTGCTGAATGCAAATCCGATAGGAAGAGTACTAGTGGCACTTGACATTTTCTAGGAAATTTCATTGTCTCTTGGTTTTCCAAGAAGCAAAACTCAGTATCATTGTCCATGACCGAAGCGGAATATATTACCGTGGGTCTTGCATGTGCACAAGTTCTTTGGATGAGACAATCTCAAAGACTATGGTGTCAATTGTGATACTTGCACTATCATGGTTGACAACCAAAATGCAATTTGTCTTTCAAAAAATCCGGTACATCACTCCTGTACCAAACACATAGATGTGAGACACCATTTCATTAATGACCATGTAGCTAAGAAGGACATCATCTTAGAGTACATTGAAACCCAAAAACAAATCACCGACATCTTCACAAAACCTCTAAAAGAAGACTCATTTGTGAGGTTGCGTGGAGAATTAGGGATTATGAGTGAATCTGAAATTTAGGTGCTCATTTTCATATGTTATAACTTATTTTGAGCTCATTTGATCATCTTTATATCTCATTTTGAATATGTCTATTTTTCATTTTAGTTTTCTATGATATTTATTGAAGATTTTAATGAATTTTATGATTCTTTTGATTTTTTTGATGTGTATCATTGTATATGTTTATGATGGTTATTTTATGCTATTAGAGTTATTAGAGTATAGGTCTAAGGGTGAGATGTCTTATATTCATTGACTCTAACTCAATTCTGGATTTCAGAACCAGGACAGTCGACTGTGTCTTCTTCTACGGTCGGCTGCCCAATCTCCAGTTATTAGCCTTCATAACTCATATTCATAATAGGCGACTGATGATCATTTCATAGGCACCTGGTTATCTCCCAGGCGACTGTATTTTTGTCATCAGGTGCCTGCCCACCTGTCACCAATTTTCCTGAGAACTGGCTCAAAATTTCTTGAAAATTTCATTGTGCAGCAGGCCACTGTAGGTCATTTCACAGGCGCCTGGCCAAATCCAGGCGACCGTATTTTCTTCTACATGCGCCTCCACTTTCTGAGCCATTTCTTTATAATGCTTGATAGGTGACTGCACGATGTGCATCAATTGACTGTCCGTCGAGTTTGGCGGTTCACAGTCCTCGATCAGAGCCGTTCATTTGATCCAACGGCCCAGATCTCCCTCATTCTCCTATAACCGTCGATCATTGGGCATTTTCTCTCTCATGCGATTCAAAAGCCTGATCTCCTTCCCTCCTCTCGATTGACTTCGGACTCCTGCCTCCGTAGATCAAGCCCCCGCCTGGCCATCTCTTCCGTCCGATCACCTCCATTGCGTCATTCTCCTTCTCTGCCCTCGTTTTGGTATAATTTCGACTCCTTTATTTCGATTTCGTGCCCTAGTTTTCGCTTGTTATCAAGTTCGTTTTCGATTGATCTCCATGGCACCCAAATCCAAGTCTACATCTTCTAAGGGGAAGTCTCTCTCCTTGAAGAAACCTAGGGAACCTAGGGTTAAGGTTCCTAAGGTGGCTCCGACCAAAGCTCGCATGAAACGGGCTCGGTCTCCCTCTCCTCCTCCTGAGTTCTCCACTCCCTTTGATTCCGAGGAATCGTGGGAGAGTGAATCTGAGCCCAAGCCCCTGATTCATAAGTGTAGGAAAACCCAGGTTTAACCTATATCGATTTTTCCTGCCGAACCCAAGTTTAAGCCGAAATTCCAGATGTTGAACCCCAAGCCGAACCTGCCAATCCTAAAGCAGAATCTCAACCCAAACCTCCTCTTAGGGCTCCTGCTTCATTTGTGCCTACTTGCCGTAACGACATTTGTCTCGGTAAGTATAATGCCTTGATCAACGTCAAGCTCCTCATGGAGCGATTCTTTTCTTATCCGGCATTTCAGGCTGAGAACCTATCCCAACTTCTGACTACAACTAAGTTGGTCGATCTCTTCCGATATTCCCAAGCCGAGTCTCCCAAGCCATATCCCATGCTCGTAAAGCTTTTCTATGCAAACCGCATTCGCGGTGAGTATAACGAGACATGGATTCTGCACATTGTCGTTCAGGGGAAGCCGATCAAGCTTGACTCCAAGCTTCTAGGGACCATTCTTACCATCCCATCTTCATGATTCCTACCTGATATTTTCATTTCTTATGTTGCTGAGCTTGATCAGGATGTCCTCCAGGACATGTTTCGCGTTGTCACTCCTATCCTCACCTCTGGGGTGAAGGCTTCCATGTTCACTCCTCGTGGTTGGGTTGTCCATGTGGTCAAGTTCAACATCCTCTCCAAGTATGGATCCTTAGACTAGCACTCACATGACATCCTCAAGTGCATGTACACTATCTTTTCGGGGATCGAAGTGAACTGGGCCAGGGTCATACTTGATAGGATGAGTCACGTAGAGATCACCCCGTCCACATCTCATATTCCATACGGTTGCATTCTTACTCATGTCTTCCGTTAATTCGAGATTGATCTATCTGCTTATGAGCCTGTTCCTCATATCCCTCTTCTTGATGCAGCTGCAAAGCTGAAGTCCTCTTCAGCGCTGCAGACTGCAGCCAGAAAGAGGCAATCATCATGTCAGTCCTCTTCGTCTGTTCCTCTAGCTGATTCCACCATTCCATCATCATCCTCTGCTCCTCCTATCGATCCATTTTTCATCCATTTGGATAAGAAGTTGACTATTTTGGATTAGAAGATGACTGTACTGCTTGAGATGCTCAGTACCTCATTTGATCATCATGTACCTGGCTCCATTCGATCATTGCTTCATCCTGTTCAGGATATTCCATCTTCATCTGCTGCTGTTTCTTGTGACACTCAGGCTCATCCTACTGAAGTCACCAAGCCTCCTCCAGCTGACGTCACTCTGACACATGCTGCTGCTGCTGAGCCTGCTGAGGCTGCTCCTGATGAGGCCACATCTGTTTACATCCCTGCTGCTATTGTTGCTTCATCTACAAAGCCTGACATCTAGGATTTTCATATTGAGATGAGAGCTCCTACAGATGTTCATGCTGACGATTGATGGTGTTCTGAGACTGCTCACCCTAGGACTTAGTTTCTTTTTGTTAGGGTTAGAGAGTCTTCATGTTTGATGTATCTATGGATATTCTGGATGTATGGTTGGTTGGTTGATGGAGATACTTTATTTTGTCATTTTGATGTATGTGGAGTTGTTCTTTTGTGTACTCCATGTATTCTCTTTTCATATATATGATGATGACACTTCCTTTTGGCACAGTATTATTGTCTTGTGTGATATTGGCTCTTTGTGCTCTTTATTATTCATATTGAATGTTGAGACGTATTGCATGTTTAATGGTGTGAATGTTGCTATTGGACTTCTATTACTCTAGTCAACCTAGTTTTGATGATTTTAATATGTATTTGTGTGATACACCTTCATGGTTTTCTTATTTTCATTTGGTATCACATTAAATGCATGTGCAATTATTTATATTCTCATGATTGTTTTACTTTTATTTAGCACCATTTGATGTTTCTCTACTCCAACTTTTTGGATAATGCCATAGGGGAGAGACATAAACAAATCATAATTTTGTGCTAATTAAATTAGAAGCTAAACTTGAATCTAATTTTGAAATAGCCTTAGATTCAGGTGGAGTAAGATATAGTGAATTTGGATTCAAAAAAAATCCTAGATTCAAATACTTAAACTCATTTCATTCACTCATATTATACTTATGCTTTAATTGATCTCATGATGCCCATACATTTATTATCTAACTTGATTGGCATCTATGTAGGAGGAGTAAGTATTTCTTTAAAAGCACAATTATTTCTTTTTGTTTATGTTGTTTGTCATCACCAAAAGGGGGAGAATGGTGAGTATTGGACTTCTCCCTATTTGGTTTTGATGATGAGCAAACATAAATACATGTGATTAATCCCCTACATGCAGTTAATCCATTGCCTAACCTAATTATGAATATCAAATAGCAATGGATGGCTATAAAGATCATTCAAAACTCAATGAATTGAAGATTGGGTGATCAAGTTGAAGACTGAAGCTTCAAAGACTCCAAGGCCATTCAAGATAAAGAAGAGAAGCAAAATACACTGTAAATCTTTCTATGCTTTCATTTCTCTTGATTAGAATGTAGCCTTGTAGCAGAATTATCTTGGAGTTCACACACTTCACTCTATCTAGCCTAGAAAGTCGTTAGAAATCCATTCCTAGGACTCCAATTCTTTATTCCCATGTACTGTGCATTCTGAATTTCAACAGGCGACTGAAGAACAAAATACAGGCTACTGTCTCCATACATGCGCCTGAGAATTGTTCTGCAGTCGATTGTAATGAACATATTTTGACTTAGGTTTTTGGGCTTTTCTGTATTTAACTTCAACATGTGACTGTTGTACAAAGTACATGCACATGTCTAGTTTCAGATGTCCGTGACTTGTTAGTCAGTCGACTGTCTCCTCTTGCCCAAAGATCCAAAGATCTGTCAACTTACGGACTTGTGCAGACAGACGATTGTAGTTGGTTTCCCAGTCGCCTGCCTATGACACATGCGCCTGTGAGTACCTCTATAGTCGTCTGTCCATCACTTGCCTAGATCTTTTATTTTGGCAAGTTACGCACTTGTGCACACAGACGACTGTAGTTGGTTTCCCAGTCGACTGCCCATAGCACAGACTTCTGTGGATACCACATTAGTCGCATGTCCAAGCTTACCCAGAATTCTTACACTCTGTCAACTTACGCACTTTGTCTCACAGTCGCATGTAGAAGGTTTCTCAGTCGCCTGTCGGTTTTCAGGCGTCTGTCTATCATTCATCAGTCGACTGTCCTACGTGGTAAGTTATCGTTTGAATTCTCACCTACCCTTTGACACAGTGCAGCAGGCGACTGTCCGTTCTTCATCAATCGTCTGTCCTGGCTGTAAAATCAATCCGTTGGGAATTTCCACACGGATTTCAAAGGGGGGTTTTGGTATTTTGTTTGAGGGTTTTGGAGAACCTATAAAGAGAGCTTCTACTGTTCCATTCGAGCTTCTAAGAAAATCTCTTAGCCATTCAAGCATTCATCTCTAATCTCTAAAGCTCTCATTCTTTCTAAGCCCTAGAATTTCATTCTCTCTTGCTCTCCAACCTAGAATTAAAGTTGATATCCTCTAGACATTTGGTGGTGACAAGAAAAAGGGCTTCACTCTCTTCTTGGAAGAGTTCAACACTCACTTCATTTTGCTCATTCAAGTTCTACTTCAAGGCATAGTTGATTTGTAAGTGCTTAATTTAGAATTTCATAACTCGTTATTTGGTTTTACTCTCCGTTGTGAGAGTGGTTTGCTTGATCCCAAGTTGTGGGATTTAAGGTCATCAATTGTGTATTGATTACACTTGTAGGGTTGCTACAAGTGTGTTAAAAGGAAACTTCAAGTTATGGTTCTAACTTGAGTATCCGTGTGGTATCCAGAGTGGAAGGGACGCATGATTACCGGGAACAAGTTGGGTTTGACTTGGGTAAATCCGAACCCTTAAAACATTATTGTGTTAGCATTGATTATTTGTTGTTTCGTTTAATTCCGTATTTTTGTTGGATTAGGATTTTAATTAGGCGTAATTTCTTAATTAATTTTATAAACACTATTCAACCCACCTTCTAGTGTTTTTCTCATAGACAGGGTCCTTACATTAATCAATACATAATTTTAAAAATATGGTTGATGTTTGTAAAGAGAAATTAGAGGTAAGATATATGTCCAAAATATATTAATATATTATTATTGTTATGATGATGATGATGATAATTTTTCTTCTTATTTGTTAAAATTGCGCATATGCATCACATATACCGAAATATTAGTGTATATGTATGTCTATGCATATGTATAAAGCAATTGATTTTTTGAGAATAGTTCTCAAACTAAGCTTTATGAGAAGTCCATAGGGAACCATTTCTTGAACCATCGAAATCGTTGATTTTGATTTATATTAGTTTAACATTAAATGAGATTGAACATGTTTAAGCTTGGATCTAGTGGTTGCCTAAAATATATTATTTTTAACCGTAAAAACATACACTTGATACGTGCTCGAGTTTGAAATCACATGATTTTTGAATGTTAGGCTAATTTAAGTGTGTAGATTAAGATAAATAGTTTGTATCATTTAAAGAATGCCACATCGTAGGGTCCTCAAGAAGCTTAGTTTACAGACTACTTCCGTATATACTCATCTTGATCTACAAACTTAAATTAGCATATTATTATAAAATCAAGTGAATCTAAATTTGTTTATTCAAGCATCAAATGATATATTTTTTCAATGGCCGAAAATAACGTGTTTCATGGAACCACTTGATCCATAAACAAATAAATTTAGAATCACTTGGTTTTACATTGTTAGGCTAATTTATGTGTATATGTGTGTGTGTGTGTATGTACTAGTCATAACCCGTGACATAGGTACGTGGCATTCAAAATATTTTCCTAAAAATTTCAACATATTCAAAAATAAATCCAAAAAAATTTATAGCCACCTTCAAAATATTTCCTCCAATAAAATTTAACACTATTCAAACTAAAATTTAGTTTCCCAGAGAATTTAGGTCCTTCAAAAATTTTAATTCATCCCCAAAGTTTAGCTCCATCCAGAGTTAGTTTCTCCTAAAATTCAAAATTGTAGTTCCTTCCAGATTTAGTTATCCACAACATTTTAAATTAAAATTCAGTTTCCCAACAATGTTAGTGTTAGAGACATATCCCATACTAGGCCTCCAACACTAGCCCATTTGTTAGAAATCCATCCCATACCAGGCTTCTAACAATAGCCTTGCTAAGGGCCCATCCCATACTAGGCCCATAACACTTGGCTGACACCCCATTTGTTAAGTATTATTGAGCATCCAACCCAAAACCAATTGGTATTAGGTGGAGAGGCCCTCTAGTACTTAAACTATTTCTTTTTCTTTTGCACTTCCGATGTGGGACTATTTTTGGGATCCTAACATACCACCACGCTTCAGACAACGCCGTCCACGGCGGCCCACTCTGGGGTGCCCACTCTAAGTGGCCCACTCTGGCCTCACCCAGGTCGCCCCCTCTTAGGTTGCTCCTTCCCAAGGTCGCCCTTTCCGCTTTCGACAACCACCGCCACGATGGCCCATACTAGGGTGCTGATGCGGTCGTATACAGGAGGAAGCACCAGAGTTCGGGCACGTCACGTGGAGCGAGCACGGGCCAGGATTAGAGCTATCCACTTTATCTTCTTTCGCTTTTATTTGCTTTGTAGCACCTTAGTCATTGCTTAAGTCACGGTGTGTGTGCTTAGCAATAGTTAGATGGGTCATATAAATACCCCAAAAACCCTAGTTGCTCATTATCGAAGAATTGAGATTAACATCCGTGACGGCTAGGGTTAGTGGGGGATTAGACTTGATCCATTATTTCAAGTTAGGGAGTGATCTCTCCAGAAAAGATCAAATCTATCTCATTGTTCTTCGTTATTTCAATAGAAAATTCCACTCTTTTCCATTTTCCACCTTAAAATTCAGCCCTAGATACGATTTGAACCCCAAATCGCATCAGGTGCCCACTCTAAGTGGCCCACTCTTGCCTCACCCAGGTCGCCCCCTCTTAGGTCGCTCCTTCCCCAGGTCGCCCCTTCCCCAACGTGGGTCGTAGCATTGGGCTAGCTCTGATACCAATTGTTAGAGACCTATCCCATACTAGGCCTCCAACACTAGCCCATTTGTTAGAAACCCATCCCATACTAGGCTTCTAACAATAGCCTTGCTAAGGGCACATCCCATACTAGGCCCATAACCCTGGGCTGACACCCCATTTGTAAGTATTATTGAGCATCCAACCCAAAACCAATTGGTATTAGGTGGAGATGCCCTCTAGTACTTAAACTATTTCTTTTTCTTTTGCACTTCCGATGTGGGGCTATTTTTGGGATCCTAACATACCACCACGCTTCCGACAACGCCGTCCACGGCGGCCCACTCCGGGGATGAGGAGCCTGTGGGACCCAGAGTTCCCGCCCCGCTCCGACAGCAGCGGCACAGAGGGCACCCGCAGCTACACCTGAGACTCGAGGAGAGGGCCGTCCAGCTGCTCTAGGGCGGCGGACGACGGAGGCAGAGTGAGGGAGAAGCGGGCCAAGGGGTTGTGCTTCCGTTGCGACGAGAAGTTCACCCCTGGGCACAGATGTGCGAGCCGCTTACTGCAGATCACCATGGTACCCGACAAGGAGGGGTACGTGGGTGAGGAGGAGGAACTGAGGAGGAGCCACTGGTAGAGGAGGAGAAGTCTCACCTAGACTTCGCGGAGGTTTTCCTGAACTCTGTGGTGGGGTTCACTCCGAATCACACCATGAAGTTATCAAGACAGCTGGGGGATACGGCGGTGACGGTGCTGATTGACAGTGGGGCCACCCACAATTTCATCTCCAGCCGAGTGGTGGAGCGGCATGGGCTGCAGCTGAGCACCCTGGAGAAGTTCACCGTACTGTTGGGGACATGTAAGATGGAGGAGAGCAAGGGACGCTGCAAGGGTCTGTGCCTGACCTTGCAGGGAGTGCAGATTATGGAGGACTTCTTGTCATTGGAGTTGGGAAACGTGGATATTATACTAGGGGTGCAGTGGCTGAAGAAGTTAGGGGAGATGAAGGTGAACTGGAAGCTTCTGAGGATAGAGTTCCAAGATGGAGATCAGACCGTCGTGTTGACAGGGGACCCGACCCTTTGTTTTTCCTTAGTGGCCTTCAAGGCCATCACTCGGGCGCTGCGGGACGAGGGAGAGGGGTTCCTGGTGGAGTATCAGGGGCTGAGAGCTGAGGGGGAGCAGCAGCAGGAGGAGACCGCAGCGGAGGTTGAGCAGGTACTAGAGCAGTACCAGGAGGTCTTTCAGGACTCGCAGGGGTTACCACCGTCTAGAGGGCACGAGCATGCGATTGTATTGCGTGATGGAGCAGCACCGGTGAGTGTGCGACTGTACCGGTACCCGCATGTGCAGAAGGACGAGATTGAGAGGATGGTGCGGGAGATGCTGCAGGCTGGGATAATCCAGCCAAGTGTGAGACCTTTTTCGAGCCCAGTCTTGCTGGTCAAGAAGGACGGGAGTTGGAGATTCTGCGTCGATTACCGGATGCTGAATAAGGAAACTGTCGCTGACAAGTTTCCCATCCCGGTGATCGACGAGCTGCTGGACGAGCTTCATGGGGCGGCGATCTTTTCGAAGATCGACTTGAGGGCATGATACCACCAGATCTTGATGCGGCCAGAGGATGTGCCGAAGACTACCTTCCGCACCCACGAGGGGCACTACGAGTTCCGAGTCATGCCGTTCGGCTTGACGAACGCCCCCTCTACTTTCCAGGCCTTGATGAACAAAGTCTTCCAGCCCTTCTTGTGGAGGTTCATTCTCGTATTCTTTGACGATATCCTCGTCTACAGCAGGAGCTTGAGGGAGCATTTGGACCACTTGGAGGTGATCTTCCAGGAGTTGTTGGCACATCAGTTGTTCGTCAACCAGAAGAAGTGCAGTTTCGGCCAGGAGAGGATCGAGTACCTAGGGCACGTTGTGTCGGCAGAGGGAGTAGCGGCCGACTGGTCGAAGATAGCTGTTATGCTGGATTGGCCGGTCCCTACTACACTGCGAGCTCTTCGGGGATTTTTGGGTCTGACTGGCTATTATCGGAAGTTCGTAAAGGGGTACAACACCATAGCCTGGCCCCTCACCGAGCAGCTCAAGAAGGACGGGTTCCATTGGGGGGAGGAGGCCACCAAGGCTTTTCAGGCCTTGAAGGTGGCGATGACGACGGCACCAGTTCTTGCCTTGCCAGATTTCAGCATATCTTTTGTGGTGAAGACTGACGCGTCGGGATATGGATTGGGGGCGGTGCTCATGCAGGAGGGACGGCCCATAGCCTATTTCAGTCAGGTGTTGTCTGCTAGAGCACTGCTGAAATCTGTTTATGAACGAGAATTGATGGCCATTGTCTTCGCGGTGATGAAGTGGCGGCCTTATTTGTTGGGTCGGGAGTTCGTGGTCAGGACGGACCAACGCAGAATCAAGTACCTTTTGGAGCAGTGGTTGGTTACTGAGGAGCACCAGCGTTGGTTGTTCAAGCTGGTAGGGTACCGATTCACCATCGAGTACAGGCCAGGGTTGGAGAACAAGGCAGCTGATGCCTTGTCTCGCCGGAAGGAGAGCGTGGACTTGAGGGCTCTGTCGCAACCGATGTGGTTGGGCTGGGAGCTCATCTTTCAGGAGGCGGAGAGTGATGATGAGCTGGGGCGGATCTGAGAGTTGCTGCAGTAGGGAAAGGAGGAGCTGATCGAGTATTCCTTACAGGGGCGCAGACTACTTTACCAGGGGAGGTTGGTGCTACCACGGACCTCAGGATTTATACCAGTCCTATTTCAGGAGTTCCACGGGTCGGCGACTGGAGGCCATTCGGGGGTACAACAGACGTACCAGAGGATCGTTAGTGAGGTGTACTGGCCCGGGATGCGGATGAGAGTTGCCCAGTTAGTAGCTGCTTGTGACGTCTGTCAACGTCACAAGTATATGGCCATGGCCCCAGCCGGACTCCTACAGCCGTTAGAGTTGCCAGAGAGGGTATGAGAGGTCACGATGGACTTCATTGACGGGCTGCCCCGTTCCGAGGGATATATGGTGATCCTCGTCGTAGTAGACCGCCTGAGTAAGTATGCCCATTTCATACCCTTGAGGCATCCTTACACAGCGGTCTCGGTGGCCACAACATTCATTCGGGAGGTGATACGCTTACACAGGATACCGGAGTCCATAGTGTCCGACAAGGACAAGGTCTTCTTGAGCGGGTTCTGGCGGGAGCTCTTCAGGGTACAAGGTACGGTCCTTAAGAGGAGTACGACGTACCACCCACAGACGGATGGGCAGACCGAGGTGGTGAACCGCTCTATAGAGACTTATCTGCGGTGCTTCGCGTCGGAGACGCCTCGACAGTGGCACAGTTGGTTGGCATGGGCGGAGTACTGGTACAACACGTCATACCACTCTGCAGCAGGGACGACCCCCTTCAGGATTCTCTATGGGCGAGACCCATCGTCCTTGCTGCGTTTCGGTGACAGGCAGACGCCGGTGTCACAGGTGGAGGCTTACATGGGAGACAGATGCTATGTTGGAGGAGCTACGGAGACATCTTTTGAGGGCTCAGCAGGTGATGAAGGCCCGAGCAGACGGCCACCGGCGGGACGTCCACTTTCAGGAGGGAGATATGGTATATCTCAAGCTGCGGCCCTACAGGCAGAAGACGTTAGCTCGGAGGCAGAATGAGAAGCTAGCAGCTCGCTACTACGGTCCCTACCAGATTGCGGCCAAGATTGGGAAGGTGGCGTATCGTTTACACCTGCCACCTTCCTCTGCGATATATCCGGTGTTCCATGTGTCGCAGCTACGGAGGGTGATTGGAGACCAGTCAGCCACGTCTACTCTGCCACCTACACTGACGAAGGACATGGAGGTATTACTAGAGCCCCTGGATGTGCGGGCAGTTCGTCAGGGGCCGGGACGGCGAAGAGAGGTGCTGATCTACTGGGTGGGCCTGCCTGACTGTGACGCCACGTGGGAGGCATATGACGTGGTCCGGGAGCAGTTTCCAGATTTCCACCTTGAGGACAAGGTGGCTCTTTTAGGGGGGTATTGATGCGGACGCATCACCTATCCCACCGGCCCTTCATGATGCGGGTCCACCTATCGTGACATACGTGAGACGTAGGACGCGCGGGATCGTCACGTAGTGGGTTGAGGGGGGTTGAGGGGTATTTTAGTCTTTTCAGGCTAAATTAGTAAATCCCCATTTTTCTATTTATTAGGGCTAGCCACCATTGTGAGGGTTATGCTTATTTTGTTGAAGAACATTCTTAGACATCTTGTGAGGGATCTTTAGGCTTTTTATCCGTTCAAGTAAAAGCTAGGAGATCGAGTTCGTCTCGAAGGAACTCAAGTTATCTTGTTCTTCATCAAATTCGAAATAAAAATTCATCTTTTTAACTTTTTTCTCTTTAAAAATCTGACCTTTATTGATTCGATCTTCCGGATCGTATCAGTTAGTTCCCTCAAAATTTAGTTCCTTTCAGATTAAGTTTCCCAAAAATTTAAAATTTTATTTTCTTAAAATGTAGTTCGCTCTAGATTTGGTTTCCATCAAAAATTTATGGTTCCTTCAAAAAGTTTTCTCCCAAAATTTTCATTCCCCAAATTTTTAGGGGTTCCTCCCAAATTTTTTACAAACTCTCATCCTAGCCATTGATTCACCAAGATTCAGGCCAGCCATCTTTCTACACACCCTTATGTCCTACTCAATAACCCCATTCAAAAACATCCCTGGATTGTATAATAGCTTTAATTGTATAATAGATACGTATATATGTGCATATATGTGTGTGTATTTTGATGAGCAATTTGAATCATCCATGGATGATCAATTGTAGAGTTCTCAGGAAACTTAATTTGAGGATTGTTCTTAAAGGATTGCCTCATTTTATAATTCTAAGACTATTAAACTTCCTAATATTATGCTTGATTAAGGTTCTTTATTATTTCCACAATATTCCTAATCTTATGTCAATTATAAATAGTGAGATTTTCATAATTATATTATTCGACTTAGGGAGCAATCACATTATTATTCCTCTTCTTTGATTGTGAGTTTAATTAGAAAACTCAATGAACACAAGAATATTCCACGTATTCGCAAATTTTAAAGTAATATATTTTTTTTGCAAAAATTATCAATATTTTGGGTATTGGATGAAAGGAGGGATGGAGCTAGCGCGCGAAAGGGAGGAGAGGAATGGGGTTAGGGTTTGAGCGCTCTAGAAGCGGATTGGGTGAGACTGTAACCTAAGCTATGATGCAAACTTATCCCAATTTTTTTCTTAGAATCTCAAGGAGCTGAGCCTGAAGCCAGAACTCAATGCTGAGCTTGCAATGTTCTAACTCTAATAGTGGACTAAATCAGAAAAAAATTCCTTTAACCGACGGTTGACAACATTTATTTTCAACTAGTTACAAACTGTCCTGGCTTCTGAAGTAACCAGAGAGATTATCTTTAGATGCTCTCTTTCCACAGGTTACGGATATTCACATCATCGATAATTTCTACCACCTGGCTTGCTGTATCCAAATGTCTGTTTTAAAAGATTTCACACCTTATGAAATATTTGTTGTAGGGGTTTGGGAGGACCAAAAGAAAGCACTTTACATGCTTTGATCTATTTCTACACATCAAACTGGTGCACAGATAAGAAGTGGGAAGGTTTTAACCAGCCAAAATATTTATTGTGGCATAAGTATTTTTGTTTGTGCAAAATAGGAAAGAAGCATGATTTCCTTTTGCTGTGTCTCAGCTACATACATGCAGTAGTAAATTAGAAGAGATATTTTTGGTGCTGGTCAGATACAGATTATTGGAGTGAAAGAAGGAAATGATGCTCCTCGAGATGTTTTAACAATTATTGATTCCTTGAAGGACCAAGTTGCTGCTGATCGTTGTTCCTATATTAAGGTGCCTACTGAAAACTATATGCTATGGCTCTTGTGCCCTTTTATTCTAATCCTTGATTTGGATCATTGAGACTTAATGTGCAATCCTTACATTTAATTTTTACACATCCTATTTCAGAAAAAAGTGGAAGAGAACAAGCACAAACTGAGTAACATTACACATCATGCATATAATTTGTCTGTGCATAGGACTGCTGCGAAAGATTGCATTGTGTTAGCAGAAGATTTGTTGACTAGACGGCAGGAAGGTGCACTAGGTATGCTGACTGGTGTCGAGGTATGTTATGGAGAGAAGGATAACAGTTCTTGCCAAGAAGACAGTTCAAATACTTCATCATCTGTTCTGTTTGGTAACAATATTCTTGGAAAGAATACTACTCGTCCAATTAAACTGGCCGAAGTTCCAAAACTCCCGCCATATACTACATGGATTTTTTTGGACAGGTAATGAACTAACATACATCTTACCATTGCTTGTCCATTACATAAATAAATGAAGTATATATTCCAATATGCAGATAGAAACATTCTGATTTATGCATTTTATGTTTGTACAGCACAAGACACTGTGATTATATACTTAATGTCACCCTAGGCTTTTATTAACCCATTGTTTGTTAAAATGTTTAACTGTGTACTATATATATAATTTTTCAACATCGATCATTTTTTTGCATGCTAACCATGTGAGCTCATTCACGTGCATGTATGTGATGACACTTATTATAATAGCTATTCTTGTGAGACCGTTTTTTCTGATCAAAGTATAATTTGATATCGGTGGAAGAAATGCAAACCCTACATAGAAGTTTAAATAATCAGAGACTCCCTTCTCCTATTTAAATATGATTTTATACCTCACTGGATTTTCATTGTATTTTTTATGAAGCATTAAAGATAGATTGAGAACCTAATACATGTTAAATTGACATGAATTCCTCATAATCTTTCAATTTAGACTGATTTGTACTTTAATGTCACCCTAGGCTTTTATTAACCCATTGTTTGTTAAAATGTTTAACTGTGTACTATATATATAATTTTTCAACATCGATCATTTTTTTGCATGCTAACCATGTGAGCTCATTCACGTGCATGTATGTGATGACACTTATTATAATAGCTATTCTTGTGAGACCGTTTTTTCTGATCAAAGTATAATTTGATATCGGTGGAAGAAATGCAAACCCTACATAGAAGTTTAAATACTCAGAGACTCCCTTCTCCTATTTAAATATGATTTTATACCTCACTGGATTTTCATTGTATTTTTTATGAAGCATTAAAGATAGATTGAGAACCTAATACATGTTAAATTGACATGAATTCCTCATAATCTTTCAATTTAGACTGTTTTGTACTTTGATGAAATCCGTATGCCGTGGAAGATTCTATAATGGTAATTCTCTTCACCCATTGAATGTAATATTCCCCACATTAAGGGGTGTCAATTTGAAAGTGTTTGTGGAAGTGCAACCGTGATTCACTTTTAAAACACGAGAAAAGTTTCTCTCACGTGGGCACATCATTAATTACTTTCCAACCTTCATCCAACTTTTCACCTCTAATGATGTGAAATGGATTTTGCAAGTTATCCTATGTGGTGGCTATGTCTACGTGGCATTACTTCCACACTTTTGATCTAAAGTAGCCAAACATTGTCTTCTTGACACTTCCTTCATATCTAATGAAAGTGTTTTCCTTTTCACACTTTCACCTTCACTTTGGATTGCAAATAGTTAGGAAATGCTAGGGGTTGGAGGGATAAAAATACGATCTTTATTGAAGAGGAAGAGAAATACAAGATAAGTGGCCTCAATTTGAGAGGAAACCACTTTCCTACCCTTTGATTCGAGATAAATGGCTAAATCTCCAAGATCTAATCTTAATTTACATACGCTCTTCTTCTTTTCTCAATTTCAACATACTTCTAACCTTAACCACGCACTCACTATATATATGGTTGATTTGCTCATATATCCAAAAATACCACTAGGGTCTAAAATTACAAAATTTCCACACGGAGCCCAAAATCAGTAATTTGTCACCGGTGTGGCCACAACCCTCCATTTCCAACACTATTCCATCAAAACCACTTTGTCGTCAAGGTGGTGCATGAAATACATGTGCGTGCTAAGGATTGCTCGTTTCCTTCCAGATCAAAGGGATGCTCGTCCCCTTTCGGATCAAAGGGCTACCCTAGGTTACCGTTGTCCTCCACGATATGTTACCGCGGTTGATCGCCAAACATCCAGGGGAAGTGGGGCTCTGAAAAACGCTTCATGCCATTGTCGAACCCCACCGAAGGTTCGTCGTAACCCGAAATCAGCCGTTGCTGCTTGAAATCATCTCATCCGTCAAACACAGCCTCACTGGAGGGCCAAAAATCTCCTCCGCCAGTCAGGAAAGCCCTGCGCGAGGCTGGCGGTTCGCTAGATGTTCGTCGGGCCTCTGACGGGCCGCCGATGGGTCGCTGGCCACAGTCGGGGTCGCCTGGGACCTTGCGGTTCCCAGTCGACCCGCTAGGGTTTTGACCGTCCCAGGCGTGGTCATCTGGGGGTTACGAGGCCCCTGGCAGCCCTGTCGAGGATTGCCGGCCTCTGATGGGTCCTTCCAGGCCCTTTTGGCCTTGGATCTTGGTCGTCGACTCCCCCTTTCTTCAGATTTGCGATGTTGACATCCTTCCTGTTTAGATTTGTTAGATCTAAGCTTGTGGGCTCTTAAGGAAATCCTCCGAAATTTTCCACCGCGACTCCTCAAGGTTTTGAATTATCGCGGCTCCTTCAGTGGCGATTTTGCGGCGCGTCTCCGTAAAGATTTGCTTCATCGAGCCTCGAGGATATCAAGTTATCCGATAGTTGGTGGCTCATATCCTCAAAGTGTTGTTTCAACATGGATCCCAATTCCTTCAGATCTGCCATTGATTCCGGAATCGAACCTCTGATACCAATTTGTTAGGAAATGCTATGGTTTGGAGGGATAAAATACAATCTTTATAGAAGAGGAAGAGAAATACAAGATAAGTGGTCTCAATTCGAGAGGAAACTACATTCATACTCTTTGATTCGGGATAAATGGCTAAATCTCCAACATCTAATCTTAATCTACTCCTAGCCTCTCTTTTTTTCTCAATTTCAGCATACCTATAACCCTAACCCTTCACTCAATATATGTATGGCTGATATGCCCCTATTTACAAAAATGTCCATAGGGCCCAAAATTACAAAGTTGCCAGCAGGGGCCCAAAATGACTAGATTGCCACCGGTGTGGTCGCAACCCACCAGCCCAACGCAAACACCACTTAAGTCTATATGTGATACAGTTTGATTCATGTTTTTTACTTTCCTTTTCATATGTTAAACTAAACTAAAACTGCATTATACATGTCGCCTGATATGCATTCTAGGGCATGTGGCCTTTGTAAAAGAAGACTTGGAACTCCAGGCACGGCCTAAAGCATCAAATATGCATCTGTCTTACATAAAGCGAATCGGAGGAAAGTTGCCTTCATGATTTTCATTCTATCAGGAAGTCAGATGATCGTCTATAGATGTTACAGCTCTTAAAATATTGTCACTATTTGACTTGATTTGATTACATGGAAACATCAGGATTGTTCTCCACTTCTTTGGACAAATGTGGTACACATAGTTTTACCTGTGTATGTAACAAAAGCCAAAGTCTCGAGCTTAAGCTTGGACTTTGCATTAGCCAACCCGTAGCCCTTTTCCACCTGAGCTGTGTGGGAATGATTTGTCAAATGCAGATTTTGTGCGCGTAAAATATGATATCTGTCAAATGCATATTTTGTCTCGAGAGCAGAGATTCAAGACACCTCTCCCACACTCACCAAATGTTAAACCTTTAAATATTAGGGAACAATCTTATAAATTTATAATTCTGCACGGCAAACACTTACCATATTGATCCAGAACAAAACCTATACCAATGGGAACCTTGAGTGAGATCTGGTGCAAACATATTCATTACTGGTCCCGGTGGGATGCTGATGATGTACAAGAGATTCCAAATTGTTCAAATTAGGCCCCCCCCCCCCCCCCCCAAAAAAAAAAAAAAACCTGACCAAAAAAGCTTCCGACCTTAGGGCTCCTAGCAAGTGTGAAGTTGTTTATAACTGAAAGGGCTGTCAGGTATATAGGATATGGACCTAAGGGGTGGATATAAACTGAGCCATAAATATGATGTATCTATCACAACAATGTCAATTTAGGTCTGTGTGCTGGTTGATGAATGTTCTAGAGATCTCCAATTTTACAATGGATCATGATGAACGGGTTTAATCATCCATATAATGATAGCCACTAATGGGGTTTAAGCTTCTCCTGCATTTTGGCTTCATAGGATGCCAGATGCCAACTCATGTCTCATTTCCTCCATGCAGGGGGGGGGGGGGGGGGAGAGAGAGAGAGAGAGAGAGAGAGAGAGAGAGAGAGAGAGAGAGAGAGAGAGAGAGAGAGAGAGAGAGAGAGATGTTAAATTATTAGACAGCATAAAAGATTTTGTTTCCAGAGAGAGGGAGGGAGGGAGGGAGGGAGATTGTTGTTAAATTATTAGACATCATAAAAGATTTTGTTTTCACTATTTTGTTATCTTATGAACTCTTTGACCATGAAAATCACTTCTATTGAGGATGGAAGCATACATATAGATTAACCATATATGTATATTATCGTGCACCTATCAGCTTTCTACATTTTCACTCAACTATTTGGTTTCCATGAAAGTTCAAGTTTCCGATTTTAACTACTCTTTATGCAGAAATCAAAGAATGACAGAAGATCAATCTGTTGTTGGTCGAAGAAGAATTTATTACGACCCAAGTGGTGGTGAAGCTCTAATATGCAGTGATAGTGAGGAAGATATACCTGATGATGAAGATGATAAGAAAGAATTTGGAAATGTTGAAGATTATATTCTTCGGTTTGTGATCTTCTATACATATAGAATCATAAACCTTATTTATTCTGCGTTTTTATTTCTTCTCTTTATTCTCTATCCTTTGTACTGATGCTGTTTCTCTTGGTTTACTTTTCACACTGGTAGCAGTATCCCATTAGTTTGATAGTAATGAATAATATTACTTTTGTTAAGACATGAATATTGTTATTGTAAGCTTGAGAACATCACTACCAATGTGTTTATTGTTTTAGGCTTACTGTTGACCTTGATATGTTTAATATGCCATTGTTGCATAAAGGTCTTTATGTATTACAATATAACCATAAATACGTTAGGGACAGTTCATTAATTAGGGCACTATCTGTAAACATATTTGTTTAATTTTCTATATTTTAATGTGTAAGAATGTTTTAGTATTCAGTTATTATTTTAACTTGGTATGGTTGGCGCTTGACATTTATCTAAAAGTAGTACATGACCATTTAATGCTGATATGCTATTTACAGAGTTGTAAGAGCATCATCTCTTTATGAGGTAAAAGCTCATTCCTGTTTTTTGAACTGGATGGACTAGATTCTGTAATATTGATTTGTTTGGTTGCTACACATATTTAGATGAAGCACAAATATTCTTACAGTAACATTTCAAATGACTATTTCTTTGAGCAAATTTGCATTAAGATTCATTCTATTCCCCTTCAAATGTGGCCTAGTCTGTAACTACTGTCCTCTCTGGTGCAGTTTTTAAATGATAACACACTATGATAATTGTGTTGGAATCCTTATAAACTGTTGGCTCGATGACAGCACTTTGAAAAATTGATGAATGCATAGTTTTGATGGTAAATGCAATGGACTTAACAAACTAGAAATTAAAATATTCATTTATGGAAATGAATTATTCTATTGTTTTGATTAAAAAACTTTACGTTCATTTCTATGAGAGTTGCTTATTTGCCATTTTTATTCTCTTTTTCAGAATGACCATCAGAGAGGCTGGTTTATCTGACGCTGTATTGGATTCATTGGCTCTGTGCCTTGGGAGGAAACCTTGCGAAATTATGGTATGCCACTTGTTTTTCTTCTTCTCTACTAAGTTTGTTGATCGACTTGTCCTAGCTACAGCTAGTTTGATTGGTATGTTAGATTTTACAGTTGCTCTTCCCATTGAACTTGGGCTTTAGCTGTTTCCCATTCATTTTTTGCTGGCATGTACAGAGGTATGAAACACCATCAATCTTATACAGGCAAGATATGAATATTTTCTTATGAGAGAGAATCCTGAAAATTGTACTGAAAAGCGAGAAAGTGAATCTGATGTCAAGGTTGAGAATGCATTTGTCGATAAAGATTTGGATGCAGCTCTGGATTCTTTTGATAACCTTTTCTGTCGGCGGTGTCTGGTGAGTGCTGGAGTGAGTTGTGTATACAGTACATTCCAGACGCTGTTGATCCATGTACTATTCTGTTTACTGATTGCATTTTGCTTGCTGTTTTCTTATTGTTTCCAGGTTTTTGACTGCAGACTACATGGATGTTCACAGGATTTAGTATTTCCAGTAAGTTGGTGAACGAAATGTTAATAGTTTCAGTTTTCTTGGTAGCTATTTATTCCTTTATTTTTCAGGCAGAAAAACAGCTTCCATGGAACAACTCAGGTGAAGGTTCACCTTGCGGTATCCATTGCTATAGGCTGGTATGAACTTGTAGATGTTGAAAGCTAAATTCTTTTATATATAATGACTTTAGCTTTATACTAACTTTGCCATTGACTTATTATTTTACCAGGCTGCCAAATCAGAAAGCATGGCTACAGTGAATTCTCAGATGTCAAATGTTTTGGAAGAGCTTACCCCTTCCAGTAGTGCTGGGATCCATCAGTCGCCCAGAAAGAAACCCAATGGTTCTTCTGTTGGCAGGATGAAATCTTATCAGAGTGAAAGCGCATCTTCAAATGCAAGAGTTCTGTCAGAGAGTAGTGAGTCAGAAGTACGCCCTCACCAAGATGGTGTACCTGTACATCATTCGTTGTCTCCCACGAAAACTAAGCTGGGTGGGAAAAGTGGCATTCGGAAAAGAGACAACAAAAGAATCGCTGAGCGTGTTCTTGTTTGCATACGTAAAAGGCAGAAGAAAATTGTACTTTCGGGGTCAGATTCTGTGGTAAGCGGGTCCCTTGGACCACGCGATATGAAACTTAGATCAAATAGATCAAATACACGAAATGATACCAATGATGCTAGTTCTTCTTCAAGGAACAAAATTGTCAGATCAGCAGCTGGACAAAAATCAAGAAAAAAGGGTCATCTGCAGAAGAATTTCAATTCATTATCTGTTGATGTTCATAATGAATTTCCTGATGAGATATCCAAGGAAACATCGGCCACTGATGGAGAGGAATGGTCAAGGAACGAGTTTGTTGATGAGAACATCTGCAAACCTGAAAATGGCTGCAAATCTTGGAAGGTTGTTGAGAAAAGCCTGTTTGCTAAAGGGTTAGAGATTTTTGGAAGAAACAGGTCAGTAAATATTACTTGTATTTATATAGAGTTGGTGTACTTCCTCTTCCAGTTTCAGTTCTTATTCAATTCTGTATGCATATTCTCTGATCTGTTTCTCTCTCCCCATATTTTTCATGTGGGTTAGGCAGATCAATTTCTTACTGTACATCATCAGTTTCATTTAAACACGGATAATTAATTTCAATAATTAAGAATTTCGGACACAAGCCATATTATTTTGCTTTATATCAAATTTTTTTTCCTTGTCTTCTCATGCAATTTAAGGGGGGTTTCTGGCAACCTGTCAGGACACAGTAAATCGTGGGCACCATAGTAGAGAAAAGATATACGTGTCTTGTATATAAATATAGACAAGTTTAAACTTTAAAGTAAATATACTATCCTAATTGTCATCCATATAACATAAGTGATAAGTATGTATGGATGTTTAATTCCATTAGTAACGAAACAAACAATACCATAGTGATAAAATACAATGCATTATACATTATAAATATAAAGACTAAATGAACAAAGCGAATAATGGGTTGCCATATAAAGAAATTTCCTTGTATGGTGGCTGAAAGGACACTTCACTCTTTTGGACGACGACTCCATTTATAACAATCCCCATATCTTACAGTTTACCTGTATCAAATAACTTGTGATGTTCATATTGTTTGCTCTTGCATAGACTATTTTTGAAATTTTATGGTTTTTTAATAATGGAGCATTTTCGCCCTTAAGCATCACAAGTTTTTTGTGCACATATATTTAAGATGTCAAGACCAACATGACTTCTCATCCAAGATTTTTGTGTACATATATTTAATAATGGGGCATTTTCACCCTTAATCATCACACAATTTTTGTGTATATATATTTAAGATGTAAATATTAACATCACTGCTCATCGAGCGGTGTATTGATTTTTTGATTGCCACTAGGTATTTGCATGTACTGTATGCATGAAGAATTTATTGCTAATTTTATTCTGGAAGAATTTAAGAATTTCATTCCTGAAATGTGTTCACATCGACAGGGTATGCATGCATTTTTGTGTATGTTTGTACATAACTTATGCATGAGTGGTTTACTTAAATGTTTTTGTTATAATCCATTTTTAACGAAGTGTCAAAAAGATGATTACCTATATTATTATTACATCTATAAAATTTGCATCCATGGTTGGTAGATGAATTTTTTAAGAACAAGTATGATGCGGGCGCACCCCCAGCCGGTACACCCCCAACCGCACCCGCATCTCCTCATGCCCCGGGTCCCACATGGATGACTTACTTTCGGTGCAGAAGACGTTGGAACATGGCTTAGTTGGCCAAGGGGTATTCTAGTCTTTTCAGACTAGAGTAGTAGTTTCTCTTTTCTATTTGTCTAGGGCTAGCCGTCTTTTGTGATTTTCATGCTTATTTTGTGAAGAACATTTAGGCATCTTTTGTGAAGGTGTTTAGGCTTTTATCCGTTCATTAAATGCTTGGAGAGAGAGTTTCTGATGCGGCCGCACCATCTTCGGCAGTCACGGGCCCAGACGGGACCCAAGGAGGATGGGTCACTTTCTATCGGAGGCGTCGAAGGGCAGATTAGTCTTTTTGTTATGTTGCTTTGTTTCCTAGGTTTTCTATTTATATCTAGGGCTAGCCGTCATGAGAGGGCATGCTTATTGTGTGAAGAACATTCTAAGTGTCAATTGTGAGGGTTTTAGGCGTTGATCCGTTCATCAAAGTAAGGAGAGCGAGTTCCTCTCGAAAGGGCTCAAGTTATCTTGCTTTTAGACTTTGTCTTTTCTCAAAAATCCAATAAAAATCTCATCTTTTCCCATTTTTATTCCTTTTCTTCGCTGATTTTCCATTGATACGATCTAAATCGTATCAAATTGGTATCAGAGCGATAGATCCAATGGCGGAAGGTACTAGATTCAAGACGGAGATGGAGGCGCTGCGAAAGGAGATCCGGGAAGAGGTCAGCAAAAAGGTGGGAGCTTTGGAAGTCACGGTAGAGATGCTATCCAATTCCCAAAAAGAGATGGAAGCCCGGTTGTTGAAGAAGCACGAGGAGTCGGACGCCACTCAAGTTCAGATTTTGAAAATTCTTCAAAAACTTGAGGGGAAGGGAAAGCATGTGGAGATCGGAGGGGAGGAATCCGAGGCGGAGAATCATCATGCGAAGGCGGACGATCCAAAGTTGATGGCGAACACCTCCGGGGCACCTCCGGGAACCAAAATCACAAGGGAGAAGGAAGATCTAGGGTTCCGGGAGGAGTCGTGGGTGGAGGAAGTGCAGCGGGAGCGACGGCGGCGCGAAGGAGATCCCCTAGGGTTTCTTGCGGAGGCGAAGGGACGCGGCATGCAAGGGGAAGAGAGGCTAGGGTTTTCGGACCCCGTAGGAGAAGGCGGCTGGGGAGGGGGAAACCCTAACCCCCTCCCGCGCGGGCCGCCAGGGCTCCGCGAGGGCTCGGGAGGCCTCGCGGCCCACTCCCGAGCCCACGCGGGCACCTGGGAGGGCCAGGCGGGCCCGCGCGAGGCGCTGGAAGGGCCGCGCGGCCCGCCTGGGCCCAACCAGGCCCCCGCCGGCCCCCAAGGGGGGCTTCACAGCCTACCCTGGGGTCGGCTGGGCTCCGGCTGATGGATTTGGGGCCCGGGGGGCCCAGTAAAACCCCCGTGTCAGTTTTTTGGCCCCCCGAGCATCGATCAGGGCCCCGCAAGAGGCTACCGCGGGATTTTTGGGGCTACAGAGGAGGAGCGCCAGAGGTGGCCTATGGAGGAGTACGCGGAAAATTTTGGGGGCCCGCGAGGGTTTCCCGAAGAGGCCTACGGCAGAGGCAGGACCGAGTATGGAGGCCATGGAGCTCAGGGAGGAGGGCACCCGACCATGTACCCAGACAGGAGGATGGAGAAGTTGAAGATGCCCATTTTTGAGGGGACAGACCCCGACGGGTGGATAGTGCGAGCGGAGCGGTATTTCCAGGTGATGCGGATCTCAGAGAGGGAGGTATTGGAGAACATCATTTGCTATCTGGAGGGACAGGCGCTGAGCTGGTATCGTTGGAGGATGTCCCGAGCCCATTTTCGGACTTGGGAGGAGTTGTCAGCTTTCCTACTTGACCGTTTCCAGGCCAAACCGGGGGTGAATTTCTACGAGCAGTTGCTTGGACTACGGCAGGAGGGGACGGTGTTGGACTTCCTGGGGAAGTTCGAGGTGTTGGCAGGCAGGGTGAAGGGAGTGTCGGAAGACGTATTCTTGGGGGCATTTATGCGAGGGCTGAAGCCCTCGATACGAGCCGAGCTATGGATGCAAAGTCCCAGGGACCTAGAGCATGTGATTCGTCTGGCGTTGAGGGCGGAGGAGAAGCAGGCGGAGGAGCGGAGGATCAGAGGGACGTGGGGGGCGCCACAGCAGAGGGTCCCATCTACAGCAGCCGCCCCGAGACTACCGCCGGCCGCATCAGCCGAAACGGGGGAGGAGGCAGGAGAAGCACGTCCTGCGGGACAAGGGCGGAGGATGACCGAGGCCGAGATGCGGGACAGGAGAGCCAGAGGGTTGTGCTTCCGTTGCGACGAGAAGTTCACCCCGGGCCATCGGTGTGCGAGCCGGTTGCTGCAGATCACTATCGAGCCGGACGAGGAGGAATACATCGAACCAGAGGAGCCAGAAGAGGACGACCCAGGAGCAGTACCCTTATTTCCACCTTGAGGACAAGGTGGCTCTTTTAGGGGCGGGTATTGATGCGGCCGCACCATCTTCGGCAGTCACGGGCCCAGACGGGACCCAAGGAGGATGGGTCACTTTCTATCGGAGGCGTCGAAGGGCAGATTAGTCTTTTTGTTATGTTGCTTTGTTTCCTAGGTTTTCTATTTATATCTAGGGCTAGCCGTCATGAGAGGGCATGCTTATTGTGTGAAGAACATTCTAAGTGTCAATTGTGAGGGTTTTAGGCTTTGATCCGTTCATCAAAGTAAGGAGAGCGAGTTCCTCTCGAAAGGGCTCAAGTTATCTTGCTTTTAGACTTTGTCTTTTCTCAAAAATCCAATAAAAATCTCATCTTTTCCCATTTTTATTCCTTTTCTTCGCTGATTTTCCATTGATACGATCCAAATCGTATCAGTTTCCTCTCGAAAGAGACTCAATTATCAACCATAGTTCTTTGTTCTTCGCAATATTTCTTATAAAAATTCCACTTATATATATTTTTCCACTTTAAATCGCTGATTTGATTGTACGATCAACCGAATTGTATCAAATTGGTATCAGAGGTTAAGATCCGATGGCGCCAGAGACGAGATCCGACGAGAAGATCCAAGGTTTGCGTGAGGAGATCCAAGGAGAATTGAAGACGATGAACGAGAAGATGGATAAGTTGGTTCATGGATTTCGCTCATACACAAGAAGATACGCAGAACGACATACGCGCGAAGAGGGAAGAAATGGGTCAAATCAGCAAATTTTTACAAACCCTAACTGTAGAAAAAGCGAAGAAGAAAGGGAAGGAGATTCAAGGAGAACTCGTGGAAAAGATCACTGATGATTCCGATCCGAAACTTAAACAACAAAGGGCCCAAGAGGCGAAGATCGCGACGATGTTTCCGGGCTTTTCCACGACGAAGAAGGGAGACGCCGACGTTGAATCGACGATCACCGGGCACATAGGGGCTCGACCTAGGGCGGCAAACCACCCTGGAGCCCCGGGATCATCGACGACCCGCAGTAGGGCCACAACACGGCCTTGCTGTCGAGTCAAACAGGGGCGACGGCCCTTGTTTTCCATCAAACAAGGGCGGCGGCCCCTGCCTTTCAGCAAACAGGGCTGCCCGCCCCTGTTTTAGGCCGACCGGGCCTGGGGACCCAATCCCAGGCCGTGGGGCCCCCGATGGGAGGGTTTTTGGGGCGGGCCGGGCCATTGAGGGTTTCTACGCCTGCTACGGACCCCGAAGGCTTTTAGAGGCTTCCCCGGTCGCGGACAAGGCTTTGGAGGGCAGTTTGGGGGCCACATATCTCATCTGCAGCGACTACCGGAGTTTTCTGGATACTATTATGATGTGGAGGCCCTGGAGAGACCTCAATGGCCAGAGGAGGAGTATGCGGGAGGAGGAGGCAGAGACCGAGGTGGTTGGGGAGCAGAAGGAGCACATGGTGACATAAATGTAGATCGTAAGCTGAAGAAGTTTTAGATGCCGGTGTTTGAAGGATCCGATCCTGATGGATGGATTTACCGGGCAGAGCGGTACTTTCATGTGATGGGGCTCACCGAGGAGGAGATTATGTACGCGATCGTCATTTACTTTGAGGGTGAGGCGTTGGCATGGTACTGGTGGAATATGGCGAGGAGCCCATTCCGTTATTGGTTCGAGTTATCGGCCTATTTGTTGGTCGCTTTCAAGAGACGCCAGGTGGGGATTTCTACGAGCAGCTGGCCGTACTTAGACAAGAGGCGACTGTGCGGGGTTATATTCGGAAGTTTGAGCTACTGTCGGGTAGAGTGCATGTGATCA
The DNA here is from genome assembly GCA_030789695.1 of Scilla litardierei. Taxonomy (NCBI): domain Eukaryota; kingdom Viridiplantae; phylum Streptophyta; class Magnoliopsida; order Asparagales; family Asparagaceae; genus Scilla; species Scilla litardierei. Next base: position 78,162,087 of record CM061134.1, on the reverse strand, counting down.
CCGAGGAGTTATTGATGGGACAATTCATGAGGGCCTGAAGCCATCGGTTCGAGCGGAGCTGAGGATGCAGAGTTCTGGAAACTTAGAGGACCTGATTCGTCTCGCACAAAAGGCAGAGGACAAGCAGGCTGAGGAGAGACGGATACGTGGGACTTGGGGGAGCCAAAACCCTCGTCCATCGTCACCAGCAGCACAGAAGGCTCCAACGGGAGCATCCGACCACCGTGGAGATGCTTGCCCAGTGACCCTAGGGAGGCGGATGACGGAGGCAGAGATGAGGGAGAAGCGCGCCAAGGGGCTATGTTTTCGCTGTGACGAGAAGTTTACTCCAGGGCACCGATGTGCGAGTCGCCTACTGCAGATCACTATCGTACTCGACAAGGAGGGCTATGTGGCAGAGGATGAGTACGTGGCTGAGGAATTTCTGGCCAAGGAGGTGGAGGAGGAGGGGCACTCCCACCTTGATGTGGCGGAGGTATCAGTGAACTCTGTGGTAGGATTCACCCCGAATCATACCATGAAGTTGACAGGGCAGTTGGCAGAGCAGTCGGTGACAGTCCTTATTGATAATGGGGCCACCCACAATTTCTTCTCAGGGTGGATCGTGGAGCGCCATGGATTACAATTGAGCACACTGGAGAAGTTCACAGTACTGCTGGGAACGGAGAAGATGGATGAGAGTAAGTGGATGTGCAAGGGGGTATGCTTGACGTTACAAGGGGTCCAGGTGGTGGATGATTTCTTGCCTTTGGAGTTGGAGAATGTAGACATCATTCTCGGAGTACAGTGGGTGAAGAATCTGGGTGAAGTGAAGGTGAACTGGAAGCTTCTGCGGATGGAGTTCTAGGAGGGTGACTGTACAATTGTTCTCACCGGGGATCCCACCCTATGCTTCTCACTGGTGGCCTTTAAGGCCATCACCCGAGCCTTGCAGCAGGACGTCGAGGGATTTTTGGTGGAGTACCAGCGGAGGCCGACGGAGGAGGGTCCCCAGGAGGAGGTTTTAGTTGCGGTGGAGCACGTGTTAGAGTAGTATTGGGAAATCTTCCAGACTCCACATGGACTGTTCACAGCAAGAGGACATGAACACGTAATAGTGTTGCGTGAGGGAGTAGCGCCAGTCAGTGTACGGCCGTACAGATATCCGCTTGTGCAGAAGTATGAGATCGAGCGGATGGTCAAGAAGATGTTGCAGGCTGGGGTGATCCAACCCAGCGTGAGTCCTTTTTCGAGCCCGGTGTTACTGGTTAAGAAGAAGGACGAGAGTTGGCGGTTTTGCGTCGATTACATAGCACTGAATAAGAAAACTATCCCCGATAAGTTTCCTATTCCAGTGATAGACGAGCTGTTGGATGAGTTGCATGGAGCAAGGATCTTCTCGAAGATTGATTTGAAGGCAGGCTACCACCAGATCCTTATAAGGCCGGAAGACGTGCCGAAGAAGGCTTTTCGCACCCACGAGGAACACTACGAGTTCCTCGTCATGCCTTTTGGCTTGATGAATGCTCCATCTACATTCCAGGCCTTGATTAACAGGGTCTTCTAGCCATTCCTGAGGAGGTTCATATTAGTCTTTTTTGACGATATTCTTGTCTATTGCAGCACCATGGAAGAGCACGTGGGACACTTGGAGGTGGTATTCCAGGAGTTGTTGGCACATCAGCTGTTTGCTAATATGAAGAAGTGCAGTTTTGGACAAACGTAGATTGAGTACTTGGGCCATGTGGTGTCGTCGACAGGGGTAGCAGTAGACAGGTCGAAGATTGAGGCGATGCTAGACTGGCCAATACCTACTACTCTGCGGGCACTTTGAGGGTTCCTTGGATTGACGGGCTATTACCAAAAGTTCGTTAAGGGTACCATAGCGTGGCCCCTTACCGAACAGTTGAAGGATGGCTTCAGTTGGGGGAGGAAGCGACTAAGGCATTTGAGGCCTTGAAGGTAGCGATGACTACGACACCGGTTCTGGCTCTATCGGATATAGTGTACCATTTGTAGTTGAGACCGATGCGTCGTGTTATGGCTTGGGAGCAGTATTGATGCAGGAGGGCGACCTGTAGCTTACTTCAGTCAGGTGCTGTCATCCAGAGCACGACTGAAGTCTGTGTATGAGAGGGAACTTATGACTATTGTCTTGGCAGTGTAGAAATGGCGACCGTATCTGTTGGGGAGGGACTTCGTGGTCAGGACGGACCAACGTAGTCTCAAGTATTTATTGGAGCAGCGGTTGGTCACAGAGGAGCATCAGAGGTGGCTGTCCAAGCTAGTGGGATACCGGTTTGCTATTGAGTACAGGCCGGGGCTGGAGAATAAGGCTGCAAATGTCTTGTCACGCAGAGAGAAGGGCGTTAGCGTGAGAGCTCTATCTTTGCCTATGTGGTTAGAGTGGGAGCCGATGTTACAGGAGGAGGAGGCCGATTCCAAGTGAGGCAGATTAGGGACTCACTGTAGAGCGGAGCAGGTGGGTCGAAGGAGTACTTTATGAAGGGACAGAGGTTACTGTACCAGGGGAGGTTGGTGTTGCCACAGACGTCCACTTTCATATCGGTCTTGTTTCAGGAGTTTCATAGTTCAGGGGTGGATGGCCACTCAGGGGTGCAACAGACCTATATGAGGATGGCTCAGGACGTGTACTGGCCCGGGATGAGGAAGGTGATAGCTCATTTGGTAGCTGCTAGTGACGTCTGCCAGCGTCATAAGTACATGGCCATGGCATCAGCGGGGTTGTTGCAACCGCTGGCCTTGCCTGATCAGGTGTTGGAAGAGGTCACGATGGACTTCATCGATGGGCTGCCGAGGTCGGATGGATTCACAGTGATATTTGTGGTGGTGGATAGGCTGAGTAAGTATGCTCATTTCATCCCTCTGAAGCATCCTTACACAACAGTTTCGATGGTGACAACGTTCACTCGGGAGGTGATACGATTGCATGGAGTACCGACGTCTATAGTTTCTGACAAAGACTAGGTCTTTATGAGTGGTTTTTGGAAGGAGCTATTTAGGGTCCAGAGGACAATGTTGAAGAAGAGTACGGCCTATCATCCTCAGACGGACGGCCAGACAGAGGTAGTGAACCGCAGCATAGATACATATCTGCGGTGTTTTGCTTCAGAGACGCCCCGTCAGTGGCACATGTGGTTAGCATGGGCAGAGCACTGGTACAACACTTCGTACCATTCGGCAGTAGGTACGACGCCTTTCCATGTTCTGTACGGGCGTGACCCACCATCTTTGCTTCGTTTTGGGGACAGTCAGACCCCGGTGTCACAGGTGGAGGAGTATATGGGGGAGAGGGATAGTTTGTTATATGGGCGTGACCCACGATCGTTCACGCTGCCACTAACATTGACTGAGGACATGGAGGTGATGTTGGAGCCGTTGGAGGTTCGGGCAGTTCGACAGGATCCTGGCCGGCGCAAGGAGGTGCTGATACATTGGACAGATTTATCAGACTGCGATGCTACATGGGAGGCGTACGACGTGGTCCAGGAGCAGTTTTCAGACTTCCATCTTGAGGACAAGGTCGCTCTTTTAGGGGGTATTGATGCAGGCGCACCCTTAGCCGGCACACCCCCAACCGCACCCGCACCCCCTCATGCCCCGAGTCCCACATGGATGACTTATTTTTGGCGCAGAAAACGTGGGAATATGGCTTAGTGGGCCAAGGGGTATTCTAGTCTTTGCAGACTAGAGTAGTAATTCCTCTTTTTTACTTATCTAGGGCTAACCGTCTTTTGTGATTTTCATGCTTATTTTGTGAAGAACATTTAGGCATCTTTTGTGAAGGTGTTTAGGTCTTTATCCGTCTATTAAAAGTTTGGAGAGAGAGTTTCCTCTCGAAAGAGACTCAATTATCAACCGTAGTTCTTTGTTCTTCGCAATATTTCTTATAAAAATTCCACCTTTTTATATTTTTTTCCACTTTAAATCGCTGATTTGATTGTACGATCAACTGGATCGTATCAAATACCTTAAAAATATTTAAAAGGGAAAATTAAAAACCAGCCACTTATCCATCCATCACATGCAATTGTTGTTTTTGCTTATCTCTTCCTTTCTTTCTCTGCTCTTCTCTGTTTATTTTCCTTTTTTATCTTGTCATGATATGATGTGATATGAGAAGTTTAATGGCGAGAGATACTGGAAGGATATGAAGAGACGGTCAGAAGAGACTTGCCTTTCTTTATTCTTGAAAGAACGCTGGGAAATTTGATCCTATGATAAAACCAGTGAAAAGAAATGAAAGATAATAACTTTCAAGTAAACTGAGTAGTCATAAATGATGAGACAATCAATATTATCTCGGTAGCAGACACTTCAACAGGGAGACATGCTGTGCTGGACACGTGTCAGATCCCTGTGTCTGGTACATATATAGCCCATGATACCTCTTTCATGAGTATACATTTTAGAATTTGTAAATGTGTTTCGGAGCTGGGTTGTGTTGTTCCCAAATTGATGTGTCATTGTCCACACATCATATGGATTAATTACAGAAATGCTTGCTAATTGAAGAAATCTAAGAGAATTATTATGAATCACACCAAATTTTGTTCATTGGTCGTTGAAAGGCATAAAGATATAAATACTTCTATTAACTTTGGATCCTTAGTGAGTGAATGGAACAAAAAGCGTGTAACGGCCCGTATCCGTGAGTACGCGTATTTTTGTATTTTATTGTTATTATAATTTCCAATGATTTCAAATATGTTTAAAAGATTTATACATATATGTTTTATGGTTATATATTATTTAAAAATGGTTTCATTAACAATTATATAAAATATTTTTGTATCATCAAAATAGTTATAACTCATTTTCATAATTTCGAGACTCATCAAATATTTATAAATAGTTTTTATTATATTTTTCTATCTAAATATCACTGAAATAGCCTTGTTAATTATTTTTCTACGTAAATGTTATCAAAATGATTTCAAACTTTTACAATATGATTTTATGGTCATGTAGTATTCCCAATAATTTTTACGTAGTCAAATCGACCTAGAACCCACAAACCCACAACCCAACCGTTTGGGCCCAAAACTCGTATTTTCATAGCTCAAAATTCGAAATGAATTTCATTTTCATGATCCTCGCGACGATACGAACCCATTACATTTTTTCTGAAAATTTTCGGAGTCATGTGAAAAATGGTATTTTAATATTAAAATAATTATATTATATTATATCTACTAATTACACTAACTTAATTACGTTTTATTTTAACTTAATTACTTTAACCTAGCCCCCTTAATTCGCAGCCCATGTGTTAAACACTAACCATATTTCTATGAGTAGACAACACCTCCACAACCCCTTCTTTATTACTATAATTAATTATATACAATAATAATAATAATCTTAAACCCTATATATTAACTCCCTACCTAACCTCTTCAGAGCCAGAGCAAGGCCAACCCACGGCCAAACTCCCCCTCTCACGTCCTTCTCCTTTCAACCCTCATCACCACCTCCCTTGCTCCACCTCCATCGTCATCACCTACATCTTCTTTCTCAAACCTACAACCCTAACAAACAATCCACAAAGCTTCTCTCAAGACCCACGCCCTCGACCAAAAATAACACCCACCCGCAATCTGTCTCCTCTTCGAACCACCGGCCGCCAGTGTCCCAATTCCCCCATCCACCTCGCCACCTTCCTCCATCGACGTCGAACAAAACCTCGTCAAAGCCCCTCACAACCGCCACTGCTTCCATCTCCTCCATTCCCTTGAAGCCCTCGTCGGGCCACCAAGCGCTGCAAGTCGCCGACTGCCGCCCCTATCCGTCGAGTCGCCACCTGGCTGCCCCCACCCCCGCCGCAGTCGCTGCCGCAGGCCGCAACAGCCGGTGTCACCGCTGCCCTGTGTAACGCGCGCGTTGCGCACAGTAATCGCGAGGTATGCAGAGTAAAATTTGACAAACGCACAATAAAACAATATATAATACGTATATACGTATAAATATAAGGGAAAATTAGTTAAATTCATAGTAAATAATACCGACATCAGAAAAATACACGAAAAGTGCCAGGATATCTAGCGCATCGCAACGAACGCATTGGCGCCGGTTTCGTTGCAATCAAGCAAGTAATTCTCCCACAGTAATTTTTTTAAAGATAAATTCTAAATATGCGATTTTCACTTATAATTTAGTCCGTTTACACTTTCACGTACACTGACGTACACAAAAATTATGTCGTGCTACGAGTTGAGACACTCATTTTGACACCTTATTTAAAGAATTCCGACGTGTAGTTTGCTCTGAATAAATCGTTGAATATATTGAGAAAATTATTTTCTTAATTTAAATATTCGTTTTTGGCTATTTAAATTAAGAAAAATGCCTAATAATTATTTTAAAATCCTGAATAATACGTGTTAGCCTTAGAAAAATATTTTATACTTAAATATACTCATCTGCCTATTTTTAAATATTTCTGTGCATACGTCTTAGCTATATGTTTTAACGTAGTGAAAAATTGTAAATTGTGATTGCAAAATTGTGAAATTATGTGGAACTATTGTATGGACCATGAGACACCATGGAAAGTACGCATCTGATATGATGCATTGAACAGAAACGACCGAACGGCTGATGAAACTAATATGATTATACATGAAATGTCAGTATATCGTACACGTCTTGACCTGACACTTGTCTTGACCTGTGGGATTTGTGGTAGTCTAGTTGTCATTGAGGGCATGTGAGTGACTGGATGGGCATTACAACTTTACCTCCACTCACATGGAGCTGAGGAAAGTACTTGACCGTCGCCCAATGAAAGGGGTCGGTAAGTTGTGTCACGGAGAGCTTCTGATAGCAGTGTGCATTTTAGTTGCACATTGTGCCATCAGAAACAGACCTGGCACTAGAACATGTGGTTTCATCGCTGGTTTCATCGCTGGTTGCAATAATTATAGAATCACATACTGTCTTTTCATAACATGCTTATCTCGTACTTAATATGCATTCAAATTAGTGTTACCTTAAAATATTATATCCAACTTCCTTTAATCATATGTTGACAAAATGTCATTACGTGGATAATGATGAAATGGTGAAGTTTAATTACTTACTCTATTCATGCCATAATCTGTTAAATTGTTTTAACTGCTAGTTAATTTTACGCTTGCTCCTTTAATCATACCGTTATCCTGTTGTGCTATCAAATAATGTGTTAAATTGTTTTAACTGCTAGTTAATTTTACGCATGCTCCTTTAATCATACCGTTATTTTGTTGTGTTATCAAATGTTTAACTGTTGCCGCTCTTATAAATTAAACTTATTAAATGCTTCTATGTACTCATACCATGCTCGTCTGTAAAGTTATAACTGAGTTGATGGAGTAGAAGTTGATAATTGGCATTCTTTATATTGGTACCCGACCCGGTGTCTAGGATCGTTTGTGTCTATGTTTGGATCACCCTACGGGGATAGTGACCTGCTTGGCCAAACCTGACTGGCCGTGTTCGTCTGAATCCCAATTATCATCAATGCAAACATTGATTATGGTTATATCTTGATTTCAGCTTGGCTTAATTAAATTACTTAATCTTTTTGTTACGGAGATTATTTGCGAAGTAAACCTCGCTGACGGGCATTTCATTTTGTTGTTTTATGAAATGACCGTCAGGTATTGATAGTGAGTTCATTGAAGACACTGCTGCAGAAATCAATGATGCGTTTCTGGATCTGAATATAGAAGATTAAGACTACAAATGAAAGCTACTCGTTAATTTAACGACTAGGAAAGAAAGAGACAATCAACTAAAGCTTAATCTAAAGAAATAAGAAATCATAATACAAGAGATCTAAGGAATAATAAGAAATATAACTTTTTCTTCAACAATTTTCGCATACCCCATTAGGGCCGGCTCACCCCCCTTAAATAGAAAAAACACCCCTATTTGTTCTTTTACACAAATGCCCCTGCTTGTTATTTTCAGCCGCATCACTACTCTGCCCCTGAAAAACCACCTTGTCCTCAAGGTGGTGCGTGAAATGTATGGTCAGCTACTCCACGTGCAGGTGCTCTTGATATTCGTCCACGCCGGCCTCCAGCATTACCACACTCTCTCCTCCATCTTCCTCGTCATTTACTATCAGGATCTGAAGGGTATGATTCCCGCACCGGTGTCCAGGAGTAAACTTCTCATCGCATTTGAAACACAGGCCATTGGTCCGCTTGTCACGAATATCTGCATCGGTCATTCTTCGTGTATGTCCTCCAGGTCGTGGTTCCATCCACTTCTCCTTGGTAGTCGTTGTGCCGTCAGTGGATGTTGCCACTCCAGTGGCCGCCTTTTGTCCCCCTCCAGGATTCGGTCCTCGAAAAGTGGAGCCTCCCCACGTCCCCCGGGCTCTCCTCTCTGTCTCCTGATGGTCTTCCACCTTCCTAGCCAATGTCATCATCCCGCGCAGACCCACTGGCTCGAACTGCCTCAGTCCTGATCTCACCGTAGGCTTCAGCCCTTTCATAAAGCAGCCCTCCAGAGACTCCTCAGATACTCACCGAACTCGGTGGCAGAGCGACTCAAATTTCTTAATATAATCCCATACACTCCCCTCCTGCTTCAATGAATATAATCTCTCAAACACGCCGCCAGACTGCCCTGCACCAAACCGCTCCATCAAGAGTGACGTAAACTCCGCACAGGTCTGAAACGGCCGTTGCTGATCAGTCCAACGAAACCAACCCAAGGCCTCCCCCTCCAAACAAACGCTCTGATACCAATTGATGTGTTTCTGGATCTGAATATAGAAGATTAAGACTACAAATGAAAGCTACTCGTTAATTTAACGACTAGGAAAGAAAGAGACAATTAACTAAAGCTTAATCTAAAGAAATAGGAAATCCTAATACAAGACTTCTAAGGAATAATAATATAATCCCGTACATGGAGCGGTACGATGATCTTATGGTCGTTCGACTTGGCAAAGTCGGAGACGAGACACAGGTACTCATTGGAGAATGAGTTTACTGAACGACCCAACGAGAGTTATCATATGGTTAACTTAACTAATCTGTTAGTGATATCTCTCAGTGATGATAGGCAAGTTGGTCATTAGACTTGAGGTTATTGTACGAACCTGTACGTGAACGATGTCACTTTGATTTCCGACCTATCTTCGAGGCAATGTCCGTCGAAAGGTTTTTGGTTGGGTGACACTTGAAGCGTGCGTGGAGAGTAATGACCAAGAGAGGATTCATTTCTCCCGTTAATGGGGAGTTAGTGTCGCATATGTTGGTTCGGTCTTTAGTGAAAAATTTGGCCAAAGTATGTTGGAAGAAGTCCAACTTTGATAGACTAAAGACCAATGTTGACTAACCGGTTTCAATCTACTAGGGTTGACAGTTGACCGTACGCTAGGCTTGACTAAGCGACATAGTTTTGACAAAGGGACAAACTACGACATTCATCACGGACACAGTCAAGGTGGTCTTGACAATACTCTTGTCAATGAGTTAACCATATAATGATGATACCGAAACATGGACTACACCTGCTGCTCGTGGTCACTGCCGTATGAGGTTTCAAGCTCCACCTGTAGTAGGGTCAGGCTGTATGGTCTCACATAGAGTGAGTTGTTCGTCAAGTAATATATAGAATAAGGAGGAGCATTGGATGCGAGGGAATTAATACGTAACAAAATGGTTGTGACGAAAGCTTAAGATCTAATTTTATATGTGGGATGAACACATAAGATGTGTTCGTGGATGTCGGGAATGTCCCGGTGAAAATCCAGGTTCAAACGACGTCAATAACCAACTCAAAATGGCCCTGGAAACAAGCTTTAAGCCCCTAAGGGCTTAACGGGTCGGGCACCCGACACCGCCGCTCGCTCCCGTGTGCGAGACATGCATGGGTGCTGCACGGGCCCGCCCAGTTATGCGGCCGCAGGGTGCGTGCCCTGCACGTGTCCTGCGTGGTGGGGCCCACATCCTAGGGTTTCGTGCCTAGTTCTGCGGCGGCTGCGTTCTTGTGAAAACATGAGTTTTGGGCCAACTTTGAGACGACGTTTGAGGGGTCAAACGAAGTCGGAATGGATCACCGTTTGTTTTATGCGATCATTGTTCAGTGCTTTTTGATTTGATATATGCTATCACTTGCAAAGCTCAATGGTGAAGGAGAAAAAATTCGTTGAAGTTTGGCCTTCGCGAAGGTCAAACTTGAAATTGATTTTCTTCTCAAAATTTTAGTCCCACATCGGATACGGAGAAAGGAGGAGGGGTCAGTCGCCTATATAAACAGGGGCCAACCCCTCCTTGAAACTTGTACCGGTGCACCCCGCAGCAAGCCTTCGATCGAGGGAGCTCTCAAAATTTAAGAGCAAACTTAGATCGAATATGCTAAAAATTAAATTCCATCGTTTTTTATTCTTTCTTGCTCCTGATTGGGCTCTAACAAAGCTACAAAGGAGTCCGGATCAGATTCGATGTCTTGACGGAGGATACACTCAAGGTGAAACTTTCTGGAGCGCGTGGTTGACTTGGCGACAAAGAGATTGTTCTCCTCGGGACGCGGTTCAGCTCGGGATAAGCGGCTCAGCCCCAACGCAGGGCATCGCTTCGGAGATTAAGACAAGTTGCTGAAAACGACGCTTCGCGCGGTAGCGAAGTGACGTGTATGTCTTTTATTTTATGCTTTCGTATATGTTGCAGTAGTTTAGATCTGTCTTTGGGGTTGGTCAGACCCACCCCAAGATAGTAGATTTTCCTGGCCGGGGTTAATGAAATCCTTATGGCCGTCATTAAATAGTTTAATGAATTTTATTTCGCTGTCTTTTGTAATTCTATCGTCCGTCCGTTGTAGGACGGGCGTAGATTTTGTGCCCTAAGGGACTATCAAAACCCAACATTGGTATCAGAGCCTAGGTCTACTTTGATCTAATTCCTGCAAATGATATGAAAGGATGAGATGTTTATTAGAAACATGATAATAATATGATTATTTAGATTTAATAATTATGTGATAATTATTAAATATGTTGCAACTTAATTTATGAGATAAATTTTATCTTGATTGTTTCTATGCTAATAATTATTAGATAATTATTAAAAATTGTTGTAACTTAATTTTTATGAGATAATTTTTAGTTGCAAGTGTTCATGCTAAGATTTTATGTGATAAAACTTTTAGTATTTTTAATGGTTATATAATTTCTTGTTCATTATGTGATAATACAAGAAAACCTTTTAGATTAGCCATTAAAAGCTTTCTAAAAATGATAAGATAATTTTTAGATGGATGTGTATGATTTAAACTTGTATTTTAAATACCTAATACATAATTAGGATATCACACTGAAAAACCATTCCTTATAGTTGATAAGGACATTTATAAAAGTTATTAACCAATCCTAATAATTTTGAATTTTAGGATTCAACTAGTTCATAGGATTAACTAGTTTTAATGAAGCCATATTAAATTGATGTTACACATAAAAATAATTAGTATCCTTAAAGAATCATGAACCAGTGTCTAGCATTTTTGTGACGAGTGTTGATAACCTCAGCTCGACTATGGATAGTGATACCGGCCTAGCCAAATCCATTGGTCGTGTTCCATTGGACCATAAGGATGCAAATTATTATTATGTGAAAACATCGATTGCATCTAGTACAATACGTTTAAAATCTTCTTCAAGATTAGTCGTACCCATCCATGTTTTAGAGGTTGGCAACTATAGGTTTTGTGTTGTAGTTGTTGAGTACACTCAAGCTATGGCACGACTGCCTTATGGAAACCAACTTCTTATTACATGAGATGTAGTCTAAACATAACCCAAACCGTCGCGTCGTGCATACACCGAGCGTCGGCGTACGTTAAACTAGACACGAAAATAAGGGTCCGACTAGACTAATTATTGTGATTTTGATGAGCACACTCATGATCATAAGTGGCTAGGGGGTAAAAACTGATAAGGGAATCACATATGATGTGTTTGATGAAGAGACATCTACCAATCGTAGAGTTAAGCAATTTGTTGAGCACCCTCAAGGTTATGAAGCTCAGGGTGGTTGGGTCCCTTTCCACGAATTTTAATTTATTTATTAAAATCGTTCATTATTATGGCTTAAAGTGATCGCTTAAATAGTGGAATGATATAGTTAGATAAAAATTATTCTATCTATATTTAAAAATTGAACATATGCTAAACTAGGGTCGTTCTATATTTACCAGATGGAATCCAAAACATAATATCCTAAGAGAATATGCTAAATGGTCAAGAAGATTGACTAAAGGAATATCAACTCAAATTCTATTTGATAGACTAAACTATGTTCTCACAGACATTAAAGTGTCTTTCTTAACGCTGGCTTAAGGACAATGACTTCTTTAAAAAGCCCTAGACCCAACACAATTCAATCTGCAAGGTGTGGAACTTCGTGCAAACTGTTTGGCTTGAAAATGAGTGCATGAGCGGTGCAAGACTATGTATCCAAACCGGATCTCGAGACAAGCAACTTGTTGAGCACACTCAAGGTTGTAAAGCTTAAGCGTTTGGATACATGAGAAGCTTGCACATCTAATATTTATGTTGGACGTGTAATGTCTAAATGTGATTTAGAAAAGAAGAAGGCATTCAGGAAAGTCAGTTGATAAAGAAAGTTGTCTATCATAAGAAAAGGCAAAAGTAGGAGGAACTGAAAAAGGGCCTCAGTTTCAGAATAATATTGTATTAAGTGTTAATACATGAATGCGCTAATTACAGAAAACTTATCTATGACAAAATAAACTAGGCTGTACCGAAGAGAATAGACTTGACAAGTCACATAAATAGTGGCCTCTTGACCTCTCGTATTATGAGTCGAAAGACACTTGTGAGTCTTATTTCAAATGTGTGATGGCCAAAACTCCTTCTGTAAGACAGTTTAAGAATGCGTTGGAGAACTTGTGGTTTTGTGCATATGGATGTACTCCGACCTAAGTCTAAATTAGCTAGGATGTGGTATTCTTATTTTATTACGACACGTGTTCTTGATGAAACATAAGTCTGATGAAATAGAGAACACAATGGTAGAAGTATTTGAACTACTTCGATCACATCGAAGAGGCAGATACTTGGCTAAACAAGACTTGCGCAATTAAAATAAAACGAGATTTTCTCTTAGGTCAAGTCTCTTAATACATCGGTATGTTGGAGAGCATGAATCACACTCTATTGGACATGGTGCGATACATGACAAGTGACTTTGCGTTACAATCCTTCTTCTGGGTTAAGCCCCAGATAATAATGCATATGTTCTTGTTAAGGTTTTGAGAGGACCTTATCAATATGATATTCCTAAAATCAATCGTTAGGAAGTCGTAGGATTACTCGAGCCTCGTGGGACAAAGGAGTCGAGTAAAACATCATAGTTGATGATGGCCTAGACAACTTCCAAGATGCCATTTGGAGTAGTGACGCTAAGAAATAACTTGATACAATCCGAAAAAGGTCCTTGCACGTAAATAAGGTATAGACCTTAGAAGACGTGCCGAAGGAAAGTGTTTCCTTTGGTTGCAAGTGGATCTTCAAGACAAAAGATTAGTGCAGATGGAAAATAGTGAAGTACACGTTATGCTAGTTAAGAATGGTTATAATCAGAACTTCTATAAACAGATTGTGATGAAACTTTCTCGTCAACAGCTGTGTACAGATATATTCGGATCAAACTCGATGTCAATGCTGATGATGACCATGAAATTTGGAGTATGCATGTAAAGTCTGTATTCTAAATATGATTTAGAAGAACAAACTTATATGAATCAGCCAGAGAGTTTTCACGGTCAGTGGGAGTGATTACAAGACATACGAGGCATCAAGAAGCCGGAACATATGTTTTGACAAAGTGGTCAAAGAGTTTGACACTTCATCTAAAATTGATTATGAACCGTGCAGATGACAAGCGACTATTTTGGAGCATTCTCGTACGGTACATAAAGGATATTGTCTCAAGTAAGAACGATGATCTGGATGAGATCCAGGCAAGATAAATGTTATGGATTCCAAAAGATCAAGGAAATTATTTAGATGAGATTTAAATGTGTGGTTTAGTATGAACATATAAATTCTTTATGTCTATACTAAAGACAGTTTAGCAGATTCACTCATGAAGGCTCTATCATATGAAGTCTAGAGAGACTTATGTGTAAATGCGGTATGCGATACCAGGATAAATGGGACTGAGTGCAAGTGGGAGATGTTGAGAGATGTGTATGCCCTCGAGGCAATTTATTTGTGTATATGTATAAATATCTTGTTCGAAATAACAGTAAGTTGTTTGGTAAGAATTTACCTAAGTATATATTAGTGTAGTCTACATTAGAACTTAGACAAAGTCCTGAGACTTGATACACGGTCAAACAAGTATCGAGATGAGGATTTCGATAATGGAGAATTGCTTGACCGTTTGTAGCATAAGTCTAAAATCGTTCGTGGTCGTAGATGTTTCGAGAAAAGGATATCGATACATTGGATAGACCATTGTGTCTTTGTCTTCACCATGGAGTGATACGATGATCTTATGGTCGTTCGACTTGGCAAAGTCGGAGACGAGACACAGGTGCTCATTGGAGAATGAGTTCACTGAACGACCCAACGAGAGTTATCATATGGTTAACTTAACTAATCTGTTAGTGATAACTCTCAGTGATGATAGACAAATTGATCCTTAAACTTGAGGTTATTGTACGAACCTGTACGTGAATGATGACACTTAGATCTCTGACATAGCTTCGAGGCAAGGCATGTCGAAAGGTTTTTGGTTGGGTGCCACTTGAAGCGTGCATGTAGAGTAATGACCAAGAGAGGATTCGTTTCTCCCGTTAATGGGGAGTTAGTGTCGCATATGTTGGTTCGGTCTTTAGTGAAAAATTTGGCCGAAGTATGTTGGAAGAAGTTCAACATTGATAGACTAAAGACCGATGAAGACTACCCGGTTTCAAGCTATTATGGTTAACAGTTGACCGTACGCTAGTCTTGACTAAGCGATATAGTTTTGACGAAGGGACTAAAACTGCGACGTTCATCACAGACACAGTTAAGGTGGTCTCGAAAATACTCTTGTCAATGAGTTAACTACATAATGATGATACCAAAACAAGGACGACACCTACTGCTTGTGGTCACTTTCGTCTGGGTTTCGAGCCCCACTTGTAGTTGGGTCAGTCTGTTTGGTCTCACACAGAGTAAGACCTTTGTCAGTATAGGTAGAATAAGGAGAATTGGATGCGAGGGAATTAATACGTAACAAAATGTTTGCGATGAAAGCATAAGATCTAATTTTATATGTGGGATGAACACATAAGATGTGTAAGTGGATGTCAGGAACGTCCTGGTGAAAGTCGAGGTTCAAACGGCTTCAAAAACCTACTCAAAATGGCCCCGAAAACAAGCTTTAAGCCCCAAAGGGCTTAACGGGTTGGGCGCACCCGACCCGACATAGCCGCTCGACGCTGCACGGGCCTACCCAGCGGGCACGTGTAGCGCACGCGGCCGCGGGTCGCGTGCGCTGCACATGTCCAGCGCGGTGGGGCCGTCCTAGGGCTTCGTGCCTCGTTCTGCGGCGTCGCGTTCTTATGAAAAACGTGGGGTTTGGGCCAACTTTGAGGCAACGTTTGAGTGGTCAAACGAAGTCGGAATGGATCACTGTTTTTTTCTATGCGATCACCGTTCAATGTTCTTCGATTTGATATATGACATCCCTTGCGAAGCTCAACGGTGAGGGAGGAAAAATTCGTTGAAGTTTGGCCTTCGCGAAAATCAAACTTGAAATTGATTTTCTTCTCAAAATTTTAGTCACACATTGGATATGGAGAAAAGATGATGGGTCAGCCGACTGTATAAATATGGGCCAAACCCCTCCTTGAAACTTGTACCGATGCACCCTGCACCAAGCCTTCGATCAAGGGAGCTCTCAAAAGTTAAGAGCAAATCTAAATCAAATAGGCTAAAAATTAAATCTCATCTTTCTCCCTTATTCTTCATTGCTCCTAATCGGGCTTTAGCAAATCTACGAAGGAGTTCGGATCGGATCCGAAGTCTTGACAAAGGATCCACTCATGGTGATACTTTCTGGAGTGCATGGTTGGCTCGGCGACAAGGAGATTATTTGCATTGGGACGCGGTTCGGCTCGGGACACGGTTCAGCTCGGGATAAGCGGCTCAGCCTTAACGCAGGGCATCGCTTCGGAGATTAAAGACAAGTTTCTGAAAACGACGCTTCGCGTGGTAGCGAAGTGACATGTATATCTTTTATTTTATGCTTTCGTATTTGTTGCAGTAGTTTAGATCTATATGTATGGTTGGTCAGACCCACCCTAACATAGTAAATTTTCCTGGCTAGTGTTAATGAAATCATTAGGGTTGTTATTAAATAGTTTAATGAATTTTATTCAGCTACCTTTTGTACTTCTATCGGCCGTCCAACGTAGGACGTGCATAGATTTTGTGCCCTAAGGGACTATCAAAGCCCAACAGTTTTAAGCACATCGCGGGTCCATTCGCGTTCTCGCTCTCGATAGAATGGGAAGCGGGGCGTGACAAAGCGAACTTAAAATGGAATCCAAAAGTGGGTTACTTTATTTTTTTCCTCTTTAGAGTAAAATAGATATGATACCCATCATTCTTATAAACAAATGAATTAAAAATCACAATGCTACCGTAAATTCATGTGTAGAATGTCATGCTGGCAAAATACATTCTGATATTTGGTATCAAACATGGTATGTCAGGGAGTCGACTCAAATGCTATAAGTCATATCTATCATCTCCTGTCATATCTACCATCTCTTATCATTTAGATTCAAACCATGTCGATCGAAATGTTAATGATTATATATAAGCCTAAAAGTGAATACAATTCTTACAATTTTTGCTAGTGCGATATTGATGTTCTGCAATCGACCCTTATCTTTGATATATCTTTATTTTAATAATTAATGTATTGCCTTATAGTTGAAGGCAAATGCTTTGATATCCCTATAATTCGTCCTTCGTTAATTTTATAATAGTACATTTGAGTTTTGAACTATTTCCTTATATTAGATAAGTGACACACATGCACATGGTCATGAAGAATCAAAATAAGCCTAGAAGAGATAAAAGATTTTTAAAATTTTTTACTGTGGAATTAACCCAAATTAATCACACAACATAAAATAACAGACAAATAAAAACACAGAAAGTAAAGAAAACAATATACATGTGTCATGATGAAGACATGAAAAATGATTATTAGCTAAATGTTTTATGACAATATCAACAAGTTAAGACTCTGTAATTCAATACAAATATTCCTTTAGTTATATTAACATGAAGAAAATGATATCATACATCTATATCTATATGTTTGGTACATGAATGATGGATATGATTTTTTGATAAAATAATAGCACTTATGTTGTTACATTTTAAAGGAATCCTACTCATAACTCGTGACCATATGTTACGTGGCATTTAAAATATTCCAATGAAATATTTCAACACATTCAAAATCTCTCACACCACCAAAAAAATTACAGGCTTATTCAAAATATTCCCCCAACAAAATTTTTTAATCACATTCAAACTAAAATTTAGTTCATCGAGAGAATTTATTTCCCTCAAAATTTAGGTCACTTAGTTCACACCAAAATTTAGTTCTTTCCAGATTTAATTTCTCACAAAATTTTAATTCTAGTTCTGTCCAAAATTTAGTTATCATCAGATTTAGTTCTCACCAAAATTTTAGGGGTTTCTACCTAAAATTTCAAAACTCGCAGTAACCCATTGATTCCTCAAGAGTCAATCCCAGACGTCTTTTTACCTATCCTTTTATCTTAGTCAGTAATGCCATTAAAATCATCCCTCAATTGTATAATAGAATTTTAAGAGTTAGACCTTAATCAAGACATGTTTGATTATCCAAAAAACGTAAATGCCACCACTTCCTATGGCACTATTTTTTTGCCTTGTCGGTGGATAAAGTTATATTATTGTGCTTACAACTAACCCCAGAAATAAGAGTCCCAGTATAAAACATGTTCCACCAGTATGGTTGTGCATCTGTTAGGAAATTATTAACAATGGTCAAAAGTTCAAGTGTGGATGACAAAGCATTGACATGTAGCAACAAGCTTGACACATTGATATACGTTTATGTGATGGTGTGGCAAGTCAAGGGAAGATGACTTGAAGACATCAAAGGACATAGATCAAAAGACAACATCAAGATCATGATTGAAGTTTTGTATAATTAATCTTTATTTTTGTCATAGTAGTTTATATAAAGCCTTGAAGATGCCACACACATGAAATCCTAGGAATATGATGCGACTCGAGAACAATGGCAGATCTGTAATTTTTGGAAACATGGGCGGTTTTGTAATTTTGAGGGTCTAGGGATATATTTCTAATTTTTTGTGAAAACCCTAAGTCAAAGGTAGTAATTTTGGGGCGACAGCTCATTAGGAGCCTTATTAAAAATAAGGAGGGAGGTGAAGGAGGTGGAATGAGGTTGAATATTGAGTTGAATTGGTAGATCTCTTTGATCCAGTGGGAGACTTAGGCTTTATCTCAAATCAAAGATAGGAGAGCGGTGCTTCTCTCGAATTGAGGTCACGTATCTTTGTAATTCAGTTTGATTATCAATAAAAATCCACTCTTTCCCCCCAAAATCCCCTCATTCGACCCTAAATATACTACCTTTCTCATAAAAATCCCATCTTTGCCAAAAAATCTAATCTTTCCACCAAAAATCCTATTTTATCCCTAAAATCAGACCCGAATCGCATCAGAATAAACCTAGAATTAATATGGAATTAATCCTAAATGAACCCTTAGGTTTCATACTTAAACTGTGTATTTTACTCTTATTAGTCGACCATTGCATTAACCATAGTCCACAATTACAATGCATAAACTCTGGTTGCTCAGTCTAGTCGACCAATGTAGAACCATTAGTCAACTAATGACAAAGTATAGTCGACTAATGTGCATTCACTAGTTGACTAATTAACTAGCTTTTGGTTACGTTGACTTTGATAATATAATTGGTTTTAGCCGTTGTAGAGAGCTTTTGGACACTTTCTTTCATATAGTTTAGACACGAAAATATGAAAAAGAAAAAGAAAAATCATTTTGCTTAGCCCAAAATATTCCTAGATCTTATATATTTTTTGTGAGCTAAGAAAAGAAAAAGAAACTTAAATTTCTATTCTCCATTGTCCAAATCCTTAGAATAGAAATCCTCTACTATCGCCATCTTTGCACACACAAGCTCTACATCTTCAAAAGATATATTGGTACATCTTCAAAAGATATATTGGTATTGTAAGTTTTTTCTTTACATTTTTACCGTGGTTGTGAGATGTTCACCTCGGTTGTGAGGTCTGTTACTCTCGGTTGGAGAGAGGTTTGGTTTTCTTATCTTACGGTGTTGAGATTGGGGGTTTTGCAATTGACAAGGATTTTGTCAAGTTGCAACATTTTTCTCTTGTAAGTTTATAATAGAGGTTTAGTAAAAAATCTCAAGCATGGAGTCTTGGGGACTGGAATAAGGCGGGGAGAGTGAACCAAGATATATCAATGCGTTTGCGATCTTGCTTTCTGGTTTGCTTATATTGTTTATTTTATTGTGATAATTCTTATTGTTTATTTTGCTACAAGTTTTTATTGAGCATTTGTTTATTGAAAGCTTATCACTAAACACAACTATTTAGTGTTTAAGTTGTCCTTCCACTAGGCATGACCATACATATATTTACCTTTTTTCTGTGACCAGAGAGCCATTTGCTTTGTGGCCTTTAATGACTAAAATGATAATTTAATGACAAATGAAAATTTAAAAGATAGAAAATAGCTATCTATCATGTCTATTATACAATAGAGAAGGTTTGTCCTAAGTTGTATGTTTGTCCCATGTGGTAATGTCACATCACCACATAAGATGCCACCTCACCCCTCAAATAAAAACCTCCATCCCCTCACTTATTTACATGGTTAATATTTTCTTCTCATCCCAAAAAATCACCTCCAACCTCACTTATTTACATTTTGCCCTAGGGGAACTTTTCCGTATAACCCCAAGGTTTTTGCATTTATCCTTTTACCCCGGATGATACCGACACATACACACACATTTCTCACCTCTTTTCGTTTGCGCTCGTGTACCACATCCGGTTTGTGGGAGGTTTTGGCTCCGTGCACTGTGTAAGGGGTATTTCTAGTAAAAATATATAATCAAAAGTTTGTAAGACAAACATCAATATTTTCTATACCAAAATTTTTTGTCTCAACCATTAGTTGAATGGATTACAAATTTGAAAAATATCTGTGCACCTTTTGTTTGTAGAGTGTGAGGAAAGGTGCATACGCATAGTGAAATGGTTTATCTTATAGTTATTTAATGTAACAATCTTGACATTGTCCAGAACTGTTAAAGCTTTTGCTAATTTCATCGTAAATTGTCACGTTCTGCTTCCCAAAATGTGTTAGAAGGCGAGACGTGGTAGACCCGCTCGTAGCTAAGCCAAAAAAGATTTCTGTTGAGAAAATAGATTTCTGTTGCCTGAACCACGAAGCCAAAAAAAGAATGAGCTATAAGTAGTGTTTGCCTGTTTGGAAAAGAGAATGGATGTGAATGACTTCAACAAAAGTTAAATGTCATCTTCTTGGCAGTCACTTTAATTTGAAGTCCTCATTGTAAATCTCTGTAGGATCGTCTCCATATTGCAACTTGAGGAATAACTGGTGGACATTAATGGCAAACACGTGTTGTAAAAGAGGGCTCAAATGTCTCCTTTATCCCATTCCTGGGAAATCACGTCTGTTTTAGTGGAAGAAAGATAGAGAATACAACTCCCAAATTATAATTTTTCCCAAACCTTTCAAGTCTTTCTTTTTCTCTAGTCAATAATTTCGTAAAAGTGAAATCACTGGGCCATAATTTTATATAGTACAATTGAAGGTACAAATTGCTTGAGTTGGAGTAGAATTTCTGATATACAACAGTTTCTAATTAATTTATCATTGTCTATCTCCAAATATCCCAGGGTATGTGGCCTTCTAGCCTTACTGCAATTTCTTATCTATAGAAAAAGAATATTTTCTATTGTTGAGAAGAATGTTTGTTTGACATCATATGTTTACATTCTTGATTGAAAAGGAAAGGCCATAGTTGGGACAGGAGGAACTATAATCTTAAAAATATATATTCTATATCTTGATTTTATTCGGAATTTTATATTTTGCTATTATTGAGGCATTGTGTAACTAGTTGGACTAGAAGGTCATGTTTAGATATGCAATTTTTTTTCACTTCTATTTATATTTATTTTCTTTTGCATTTGTAGGATCAAATTTTTGTTCCTTTTTTTCAGAAAATCTGCCCATTGTTACCCCACAATTCAGATTTGTTGTTTAAAATTTCATTGTACATGGTTCCCATGGATGGATTGACATGTTACTAACCAGTGAATTATAAACTTGAAATAGTCTTTCTGTACAGTGTAAAAATATATCACTTATTGTTCTTGTATAATTTTTTCGCATTGGGGATTCTTTTTTCCGTTAGTAAAGTTAGGTGTTCTAGTTTGTTTCTTTTTTTTCTTTAGATCAGGCATCATAAAATTATTGAATTTAACATAGTAGAAAACTAGAAATTTTATTATTTTATTTTAACCACTCTTTTACTAAGTGGTTTTCCCTGAATTTTGGTTTTGGTACCACTCATGTGCCCTGTTATCAAGCTTGGCTTCGTCTGCACCTAACTGGCAATATGATCATAGTTTGGTGAAAATGAATATCCGTAATACCGTGTAATACAATATTTTGTAATTATTATGTGCATTGCTTGTCATGCATGTGTCCTATATTTTTTCTTATGGATATGTATCATACAGATCTTGGTTTCCTAATTAAATAAAATGTGTCTTATTATACGAGGAAACCGACTTAAATCAGGTGTTCTAAATGAATATCTTGGCAAATTTGGAGCAGAGTTTACTGTAAATATGTCGGTTCTGAACATATTTCTAGGGATTTGGGTGCAGTAATCCTTGCCCGATTATAATCCCAGATTTCTGGTCACTTCAGCATTACTTTTAGAGGGTTGGGCCACATGGGTCTTTCTATGTTAGACTTTAACCGTATATTTGTAATCACATTGGCATCAATCATTATCTTTTAGCAACAGTAGATCTATAATAGAGGTTTCCAATATTGGATCTATGATATGCATAAGAAATCAACATTTGGTCTCAACCGTCAAAAAGGAATAGTGGTTGCCTCCAAAACCAGGCTTATACTGTAGAGGTTTGGGGTGGTTAGTGAGACGCCTGGAATCGCTAACTTCGTGTCTTGAAATGAAACAAAGATATAGCGCAATGAAATCAACATCTAATCATTATTTATCTTCAAAAAAGCGAACACCTATTGCCCCTCTAAGTCTAAGGCTATACTGTAGATGTTTCATTTGGGCAGTGTGAAATCCCAACCTCAAGTCCTCGTGTGAAATAAAGAACAAAAAACACCCACACGAGTTCAGCCATTGCATACCGTGTCAAGAAATGCATGCAAACATTTTGAATGATATATAATAAACATTTTGAATGATATATAAAACTACTATAAGAATATTCCAACTACAATTCATCGATCTCTAAGTGGCAATCCAAACGACAATGAAGGCATATGCATGGGAAGGTTGTACATGATTTTCAATTGGTTTAAATATTTTTTTATTACATTCTCATGATTGGATTCTCTGCACTAAAAGATATTTCCATAGGGATACATGTCAGGTAGCCCATAACCCATTCTGATGAACTAATTATTTAAACTAACCATTGATCTGATTTATCTAGTTCCCAGTTTAATACTAGGATATTAAATGATTGGATTTTCTGCATTATTGAAGTGAGCAATCCACTAACTAGGATAAAATGATCAATTTTCTTTGGTCATACTCAAAATTTGTCTACTTCAATTTACCAAATTAGTTGGATAGTGGTGGAAGCATAATATTTCATATTTTGCTCTGTGAATATTCTTGGAAATTATCAGCATGAAGTATCCTGAATCACACAACTAGTAGAATTAATGTATTAGTGATACTATTGTTATGGAGTCAATATCTATTTATAAGTAAATAGCCTGCATAATCTCAAAATACTGTTACCTTTTATTCTTAAGCTTTTATGCAATTTTATCTATCTGTTTATTTATGGTTTAAGATTCACATTAAGAATGCATTTTTTATGTGCGCTTAGTGAACTTGAATCTCTATTGCGCTGTCAATCACGTACCCATGCCTCTTTTTTTGTAGAACCTTATTTTCATTATTGTGTTTTATGAATGTTGCATTTTATCTGCATTGGTGCTACATGGTGATAGTTTCTTCTTGTCTGTTCTTAGTTTGTTTCAGAGTGCATTTGGTTGTTTCAAAATATATTTCTATTCTCATTGTGCTGTGAAGGTGTTCTATTTCTCTTGTAGTTGTTTAATTGCACGAAATCTTTTGAGCGGGTTGAAAACATGCATGGATGTTTATCAATACATGAATTTCATCGAAAACAAAGGAACATTTGGAGCTGTTGGCGGTTCAAATTGTCTCGGTGAAGGCCATGCCCAGGTTGACTACAGTGAAACTATGGTTTGATATTTTTGTGTACCAGTGCAGATGTTGGCCTGGAACTCGGATTGTGAACTCCAAGCTCTTTCTAAAACTGTAATGTGCACATATTTTCTTCTGGTGTCAATTTTCAGGGTAAAGAGAGAGCAAGATCCAGGTTTTTGAGGAGGCGAGGTAGAGTTCGTCGTTTAAAATACACTTGGAAATCTGCTGGTTATCATTCCATCAGAAAGAGAATAACTGAGAGAAAGGATCAGCCTTGTAGGCAGTATAACCCTTGTGGCTGTCAGACTGCCTGTGGGAAACAATGCCCCTGCCTCCTAAATGGAACTTGCTGTGAGAAATACTGCGGGTCAGTTCTATTCTTCTCTACATGTATCACTTCGGTATGCTAAATTTTTCTTTGTTATAAATTTTTTCAATGATTGGCTATTTCTAAGACAAGTAGGCCAGTCCCATATTTCCCCCCTTTTTATTAGGAAATCTCCCAACAACGCTACCTTTTTCTTCTCTAACAAATGATTTTTACTTTTGGTTAAATTCGCTAACCCTCATGATTTTATTACATAACCAACAGGTATTTTTTTATCATGAAACCCCTCGTAACCGGTAAAATAAGGATGCCATACACTTTCTATCTAAATTGACCATAATGCCTTTCTTGCCTGCAGCTTCTTCCCCTATAAGCCGGTGTTTATCCATTAACCATAACCAAATTGCTTAAAATGGTCCGAATTGATGATTTTTCCTCAAAATTAAACAAGTCAAATGTTTGAAAGAGTGAATATATAGATTAGATTTTGGATTTACCCGTTATCCCATCCCCTACAATTTCTTCCCAAAAGTAGTTATTTAACCATTACCTCATCTCTATATTTCTAAAATTGGTCAAATTGATGTCATCTTTTATAAAATTAAAGTATTCAAATTTTTGAAAGAGGGAAATGATAGACCCGCTGGGTCTAGCCGCACCTAACTTGGGCCGGCCCATGTGGGCTGCCGGCCCCTCCTCCCCTTTGTGTTAAGCGCGCGCCCATTAGCCTAGGAAAACCCTATTTTCTTTTATAAATAAGGGCTAGCCGTCATTAGTATTTTTCATGCTTGATATTGAGATTATTCTATTGAGCGTCATTAGGAGTAGTTCTTAGATTAAACGAGTGCGGACGTCCTCTTTGGCGTCTTGGGAGGAGAGCACACCTCTTTTGTGCTCAAATATCTTATTCTAGCTTTTGTTTTCTCAATAAAAATTGTCTTTTTATCTTGGATCCTAACATTTTGGTATCAAAGCACGTGACGATTCATGGCGGCTACGACAAGATCCCACGACAAAATTAAAGCTTTGGATGTCAAATTCACGAGCGAAATCGACGGGATCAAGAAAGCATTGGCGGCCAACGACGAATCCATGGCAAAATTGACGGCCTCCGTCAACCAATTGACGGCAAATCAAGCGAAGCACGACGACCAATTCACACAAATGATGGCAACCCTAAATCAATTGGCGGCGAACAACAAAGGGGAAGGAAACCCTAAATCGGGGGAAAAGGTGGCTCCTTTGAAGAAGGAGAAGGAGAAAGTTGGAAGCTTTGACCCAAAAAGTGATTTTTTGGTGGAAGATTTGGCCGACGATGATGAAGAGGAACCATGGAAGGTGGACTACCGCGAGGAAGCACGGCGGAAGGCGATGGAGAGCCAAAGGAGGGGCGACGGCCCTAGCCGCCCCAACGGAGATCGCCCCGGCCAAGAAAATGGCCGGCCGAACCCCCCACAGCCTTACGGGGGGCGGTCGGCACGGGAACAAGGCGGGGGGCCTCCCCCGCCGCCCCTCCGGGGTCCCCGGAGGGGCCCGTCGATAGGCCGCGAGGGGCCAGAAGCCCCCTGGCAGCTGCCAGGGGGCAGCGGGGCTTTCGGCGGGGGCCGCCAAGGGCGGGAACCCCCCTTGCAGCCCCCCGAAGGGCGGTGGACGCGCGGACAGCCCCCGAATGATTTTTTTGAGCCTCCCGGACAGCAGACGATGGGGGCTATGGGCAGTTCACGAGAGACTATTTTGACCCTCAGGAGCGTCGACCAGTGGTAGAGGACCCTATCTACGGCGACAGACGCCGGAGAGATTACTATTCTGACGGTCGGGGCGGCTACGAGGCCGAGTTCGACGACGACACAGGTTGGGACGACTTTGAGGGGCGTCACGGAGGTCACCGAGGAGACTACGAGACACTGGACGAGAGTATTGATAGACCCGCTGGGTCTAGCCGCACCTAACTTGGGCCGGCCCATGTGGGCCGCCGGCCCCTCCTCCCCTTTGTGTTAAGCGCGCGCCCATTAGCCTAGGAAAACCATAGTTTCTTTTATAAATAAGGGCTAGCCGTCATTAGTATTTTTCATGCTTGATATTGAGATTATTCTATTGAGCGTCATTAGGAGTAGTTCTTAGATTAAACGAGTGCGGATGTCCTCTTCGGCGTCTTGGGAGGAGAGCACACCTCTTTTGTGCTCAAATATCTTATTCTTGCTTTGTTTTCTCAATAAAAATTGTCTTTTTATCTTGGATCCTAACAGGAATCTGGATTAGATCTTGGATTTAGGAAGATATTTATATTGAAATTGGCAAGTATAAGAAGTAATCTTTGTTAAAAAAAATTCCCGCCAAAGCTAACCCTTAAATAGTCGAAGATTTTAAATCTTCTTGCTCTCGTTGTAGTTATGATTTGCAATTACGATTTAGTTTTGTTGTAGTTCTATTTGAGCGTTAAGAGTTAGGTTTTTACTTTTTGGGTTAGGATAATCATGCCATACTAGAATTTTAAAGGATTTTTTAGAGAAAAAAATTCAGAAAACCATCATCTGCATCACGTGATGCAGAAAACTGGCGGAATGAATATATATGATAAAATGAAATATGTAGGTGGCATCGTGACTGTAAAAATAACTTAGGAGGATTCGATAATAATCGGCCTAAACTGATGAGGTTTAGTTAAATTAACCCCTTTTTCCTAAAGACGAAGGCTATGCCTGACTTTGAAACCGAGATTTTGCATAATGTAATTTCTTACCGATCTCCTGAATTAGCCATAGTCGAAGAGTGAAGTGTTATTAGTCAATATTTATTGTGTGTCTTAGAAAATGAAGGTACACACACTTTTATTTTTTCAATTTTAAATATATTTATTGATCATGAAATTATTTCTTTGGAATATTTTTATTACATATCATGTGAAATATAGTATATGCTTTAGCTATGCCGCGTTTGAAATTCTTCTTCTTCCACTTTAACTTAAAGATTTGAATATCGAGTATGTATCTTTCTGGCGTAAAACCTGTATATCGTCAGTGTTCTAAATATCGGATATCGGTCGCATATCGGCCTAGGAAATTTGATATCGGTTTGCGGATATCGGGGATATTAACCAAATATCGGAGTGTCATATCGGAGACTTAGAAATGATGATATATGCCAGCATAGATATATCTAAGAAGATATAAACTATACTAACTCAAATAAACGTATGTGTTGCTTAGACTTCTCTCGTTAAACATGAATATCAGATATATTGACTAAATATCATAGTGTCATATCAGAAGCTTCAAAATGATATCAAATAAAAGGATAGATGTATCTAATAAAATATAAACTAGTGGGGTGTTATTTAAAGTACCCAAAACTGAAATGATCCCAGGGGCAAAAAAACTATTCCCCTCAAGTGAGCAGATTAATACTCTAGTCCTTGTTATTCCACCTCTTACATACATTTTTTGCTTGTAGTCAAATTAGTAAGTAAATCTGTTGCAACTTGCAATCTAAAATAAAAAACATTTATTTGACAGAGGGCGCCCATTTATGCAGATGATAATTGTGGCAAAACAAATATGATAAATGAAAAAAACTGAAAATAAAAAAACATCCCGTATGTACTGTAAAAATGTAAAAATCAAAATTAAAAAATTCATACAAAAAATGAAAAAATGAAAACAGTTAAAGAATATTCACATTGATCGGAAAATCCTCTCTTGCGAAGATCGAACGTCGTATGTCGAAGCTCAATCAACTAAAAAACCTAAAACTGGAAGGAAAAAAATAAAAAAAATGAAAAAAATGAAAAAAAATGGGGAAAAAAGGAACGAATACTTACCTTGATCAGAAAACCCTCCCTTGCAACGATTGAACACAATATGTCAAGCTCAATCATCAAAAAACGCAAAACTGGAAAACAATCGAAAAAATGAAAAAATGAAAACAAAATGAACAGATACTTACCTTGATCGGAAAACCCTCTCTTGCAAGGATTGAACACCGGACGACTAATCGCGATCGACTTCCGGCAGAAAATTTCGATTGATGGGGCTGATCGAAGAGCGCGAGGAGCGGAGCAGCGTGAGGAGCTGAGCGGTAATGAGCACAAACTTGTCCCCAAAAACCCGATGGCCTTATGTTTTAACTAATGGATTTGGGTCGGGTTGGATCCACTTTTCAGTGGACCGACCCGCTAATTGAACTTTAAAAAACAGTTAATAGCGGCCGATATTTGAACTTTAAAGGAAATATCGGCCGCAATGTCGGCCCAAACCGGATATATCGGTGATATTATCTCAAATATCGGAAACCGCATTAAAACAGCCTATATCGTATCGGCCCAGTGATAATTTCGATATTGCGGCCGATATATCGGATATCGGACCGATATTTAGAACACTGTATATCGTTGTCTAGCAAGATCTTATGCATGCATGCATACGTCATAGTTATCAATTTCGTATGATATGCGAGTCATATCATATCATACTATACGATATGGGCACGTCTCAATATGTAGTGTAGCCCCATATCATATCAGATAAAAAATCATACGATATGGATTTCATATCATGCGATATGATATCTCATCAGATGATATCCGATATGATAAATAATGGATTTTACTATGCAGGTTAGCGTGTTTTGGTTTTTTAAGTTATTAACATAAATGTGAGTTGAGCTCAAATGAGCTCGTTTTTCATTCGATGGTGGCCAGATGAATCGATGTGGCGGCTAAAAGTTGATGTTGATGGCACATCAACTTGATGATAGCCTCAAAGTGCATGACGAAGATGAGATCGGAGAGAAGCCAAGATCGAAGAGGACGAAGCCCAATAGCTTGACCATCAACTCAACGAAGCCCATCACGTGTTCCTCCTCCTTGACATAAAATATTATTAAATGTCCATCCAAGTAATATCTTTTAGGAGAAAAGAAGCTTCTTTCTCCGGTATCAATTCATCATCGGATTCCATATCCGACAAACAAATTGGATCATAAGTATCCATATTATCTTCTTTTCTTCTGTCTCAATCTAATTGAATATTATATTTAATAAAAATTTAATGCATTAAGCCTTAGTTGCTACAAACTTTCCCTTCTCTTAAAATATATAAATTCAAAAATGCTCCAACACTGTCATATCTTATGGCACTATATATATGGCTCAAGACACGGATCGCGAGCTTTTGAAAGATGTTTGCATTCTTTCCCATAACTATCCTAGCTAATAAAATAAAGAAAAGGCACAAATTAAAAATAATCCTAGATATCTAATAAAAAGTTATCTATTTTAATAAACAATGATAAATTGGTAATGATAAATTAGATATTTATATTTACCATGTTGTTTCTTTGCTCTTGTTGCATAGCCATGTCTATCCCGATCATTTCTTATGCTATCTTAAATCGTTCTAATTGTTCATCAATCTTCAACGGTCCTCAAGAGCTGGGTACATCCTTTTAGCAGTTCAATATGATCACATCTTAACTTCCGTATTTGTATGAAAATTTTGGGCATAATGGAGCTCATTAATTTTATTCCGCTGCGTATTGTGCGTTGAATTATTAGTAACTTTTTAATACGCACTTTGCTTGCCATTACACTATTTACGCCTTGGTATAGTGTATGTTGTTCAGCCATATGTATCCAACAATAATATCGCCTTCCTTCAATTCAAAAGAAGAATTTCAACGGTATGTCACCAGAGTACACAGTAACACCATAAAAATGGCTATTATGACGCACATACACACCAGAATTTTGAAGCATGCGATCTGTGGTTTGAACGAAGTATGCACATGGACTGATGCAGTGCTTATGATACTGGCCTTTAATAATGTAAAAAATTAATCAAGTTGCTTTCTCCATTAAAGCATGTAATAGACTAGTATTATAAGCACTGCATCAGTCCACGTGCACGCTTCATTCAAACTACAGATTGCATGTCTTAGAATTTTGTTGTTTATACGCATCATTTTGGCCATTTTTAATGTATTGCTGGTATTCTGGAGTCTACAGATGAAATTGTCTTTTGAATTGAATGGAGAGGAGATTACACATAAAATAAATATTTCAAACTCGGTATTTAGATGTGCCATCTTTTTATTATATTCAGTCATACTTTGATTTAACATAGCTTTATTTGTATTAATCTTTTTATTCATTTTTTGTAATGAGGTATTAATAAAATAATAAAGGGCTGGTCGGATTACTATATGAGTTACAGCTAAATTTTTTGTACTTATATATATAATACCATATAACTGTACATGTAATACATTATTGTGTGTTATACTATATACATATTAAAACTATCTTCGAAACCGAAACCGAAACCCAAAACGAAACTGCCGAAACTATCGATACGGACAAAACCGAAGCTTACTTCCGAAACCACCGAAACGGGTGATACCGATACCGAAACCTAAATTTCCGGAAGAGCGATACTGAGACCGAAACCGAAACCTAAAACCTTGGTTACAACATGTTAGTTATTCTTTCTGCAAAATGATACTCCTTGGTTCCTTTTATTTTTTTATGTTTTTAACTTTATGTAGTGTAGCTTAATCTAAATTATTTATTATATGAAAACATATTTGAATTTAACATAGTTTTGTATTACTCAAGTATAACAAACGTAGATTTCTCAAAACATTTCATGTGAACAATGAAGTGTATGAAAATGTAAGATGTGCCCATGAGGCAAGAAGTGTCCAACAAGTGTGCTAACTTAGAAAGTACATTATAAAATTAATAATGCAGTTAGAAGTGTCCCAATATATGTTCAAGATGTGACCAGCAGTGTTGGGACCAACACAATAAGTATGTAGACTTGCTGACATAACTATGCCATCCTGATACAAGTGTCCAAGCTGCATAAACACCATGATAAACTGATATAAGGATAATTGGACAGTCTATTTACAAGAGAAATATTTTACTGACCGGGGCTGTATTTTTTAACTACTCTCTAAAGAACATATTAACTGTCTTCTAAAAATAGTCACAAAAAGATTTATGGAAACTGAAATTTAATACGATAATGGCTCCTTAACCAGTAAGGTACTCAATTGTACTCTCGCTGTCTTTTACTCTTTTAGGGGTTTAAGTTTCTTTTGGATGAAAGAAGTTTAAAAAAAGTTCTCCTAGATTTGAAAGTAACAATGTCTTGGAGAATCTTAATATTGATTGATTATTTATTAAAAAGCCAGAAAGTCAAAATAAAAAAACAATTTTTTGTACACAATAGATAATCATAAAATTTGAATTTCTACTTAGAATTGAAATGATCAATTTCAATATCATGATTTTTGATGATTTCCTTATACTTTTACTATCTAAACAATCCTTATTTATATCATAAGTTATTTTTTGCCGAAATTCACAGAAAATAGCATAATTTTGTTATTTTGGCAGACATCCAAGCATAGTTAGTTATTACATATATGCATCAAATAAGTAAGAAAAAGTCTTTACATCTCTTCGGTCTATTTTCTGTACCTGGTCTTGTAAAAGAGGCAATAATTAGTTCTACTATGCTCTCATCTGTTTATTTTAAATTCATTTTACGTTGCATGTACGTTACATTTGTGTTTTATTTATGTTTCTTTGTCCATGGTTCAGTCCGCTGAATCTTTAATAAGCATTGCTCTTTACCCATTTTCCATAGGCCCTGATTGGATTATCTTCCTAAATGCCCAGCTCTTACTGTTTTCTGTTAGAATTCTGGTAGACATAGTTCACTATCTTATTTTTCCTAACAAACTTTTGTTAGGTGCAGTGCTTTTGAATGCAAGCATATGATTCTAACTACCGTATGATCAAAATAATTAAGAGTGATTTTTTTTTGCAATTTGATGATGCCGATTCTTTGGTTTTAAGAAAATGATTATACAAACAGTTGGATGTATTATTGTCGTCTGAGACATTTCCCATCAAAATGGGATGCTCGATGGAGACGAATGTTTTGACAATGTTTTATGATTGGCTGTCAACTTGACATGACCGCTTTGTTGTAGTACCAATTTTTGTGCTAAAAGAACATTGTAAACAGCATGGGATGGCCCAGAATCCTAGCAGACCAATTGGCCTCTTTCAAAATTTACTAGGAGGAAAAATATATAAAGAAAATGAAATATAATAGAGATTTCGTGAAGGGAATTAAATCGATTTCTAAGGCGTGAATCCAAATATATTCCCAAAAAATATTTGTCTGTTTGCATAACTGGATTCTTAACCTCTGACGAAGTGATGATTATGGTAAGGTGCTGGAATCGAACTGCATGACATGACTATGTGGAATATATGATTTATTTGATCAGTCTAGATAATAATGAGTTCATGCAGTGTCTGTTTACCAGCTTCGTCATTCTGTTTTTCATTGCATTGAGGGCATCACACTTATTTCATTTAAACAGTTTATATCTCTCAGTTTATGTTCTTGGTATATTATGTCACTAGTGTCCTTATGTTAAACAACGTTCTATGGTCATCTACTCATGGACTATGTTGTTTTTATGTTTGATGTCTTATATGATTGTAACTGTCAACCAATAGGTGTCCCAAGATTTGTAAGAATCGGTTTCGAGGCTGTCATTGTGCAAAAAGTCAATGTCGAAGCCGCCAATGTCCGTGTTTCGCTGCTGATAGAGAATGTGATCCTGATGTTTGTAGAAATTGTTGGGTTGGGTATGATTCTGACTTCTGACAGCTTAATGACATCCCATTTCCCTTGAACTGCTTCTGATGGCTGCTGCCTTTCATAGGGTTAAGAATAATTGAACTGATATTTTTTATGATCATTTTCAATTTATTTTTACATGACTTAAATTAGTTTGGTTGATCCTTAGTTATTTTAACTGACGTCTCCATTTATGTAAGTTTCTTTTTTATTCAAAATATTGTCATATGTAGGTGTGGTGATGGTAGTTTTGGTGGCCCCAACCAAAGAGGGGACAATTATGAGTGCCGGAACATGAAGCTTCTCCTCAAACAACAGCAAAGGGTAAATCTGCTTTTGCATTTCATTTGTTCAATAATCCCTTTTTATGGTTTGATGCCTTTATAGCATAAATTTACTATTGGTTTGTCACGTAAGACGGAAGAGGAATATTGTGGGAGGAATTTTGGGGAAAGAAGAAAATTGGGGGTTTGATAAATTTTCTGGAAATTTGACGATCACCGATTCACATGCATCGCACGTGTAGATTTTTCAGACCTCATGTCCATGCAACCGAACAAACACTCACAATCTAATGCAAAAGATTTAATTTAGCAAATAAAGAAGTTTATACCAATTTTCTTAAATTCTATTCTCTCTTATCATAATTAAAAAGTTGAATATAAAATCATACTTATATTTAATATAAAGACTACTTTGACTCATTCGAATTTATAATGGACTGACATTACATTTCCTAAATAAAATAAAAGATTTTTTAGAATAAGAAACTTAAAAAGGTTCAAATTTCTTATAAAAGGACTCAAATTCTTTTAGAAAAAGAAACTATAAAAGACTCAAATTTTTAAAACAAGTGATTTTAAAAGGACTTAAATAACTAATTCAAATAGACTTAAATAAACTCAAATAATAAAATCTAAAAAAGACTTAAATATTAAAATACTGATTTGAATCCAATTTGAAATTGGATTCTCATTATTCTTTCTAGCTTTGAGAACGTCATCACATAATGAATAATGGCAGAAAGAGCACAACCTACTAGAAATTAACATGCTTTTGTAGATAAAAAGATGCATATTCAAACCTTGAACTGGATCAGTATGGAGATTTGCAGACTAATATTAATATTTTTAAATCACGTAAGATAAAAAGATATGTAGAACCTGCTTGTTTGTATGATATGGAGGATCATGGATGATGAAGTCAATATGCTCAATGAGTTTCAGTGGCGCTTAGTTACATACTTAGACTCTCGCTCAAGCTTGGACTCGATCATAAGTTCATTTTGATTATATTCATGCATGTAGATTCAGGTTCCAACTTGATTTTGGACTTAGCATTTGGTTTGTGCTCAATTGTGGACTCGATCTGGCTTAGGATCTTGTTCGGGCTAGAAGCTTTCAAATGCTCAGCTTATTGGAGTTCAGTCCATTCTTTTGATCAGCTCAGATTTTGGGTTGGGAATGAATCGACATAATTTTCTTCATATCAAACATAGATACATGTATGTTTTACCTTCCGAAACTCGTCACATCTAGATCGTACGACGAAGGTCTTATTAGCAAAATATGTACGACATCCATAGGTATTTTTTGGTTACAAAGGAGGGCATCGAACCATTGACCTACCATTACGGGGGGAGGAGTACCACTAGGCCCAATGGTCGGTGGTACGACATCCATATGTATAAGCGAGACACCAAATATGATCATGATACTGCGTAAGGTGGATATGTACTAAACATTGTCGGGTAACTAAATGAGTTGGTTTATCAATCAAAGTGACATTATATTGCTGTCGGTGAGGTTCAATTGTTAGACACACACTCTAAAGCTGACTTAGTAATAACATTAACTATTGATTTAAATATCGGTCGATATGGTTGATATATCAACCGATATCTCGGATTCAGTCCCCAAACGATATGAGATGCAACAATATCTTGATTTTTTAAAAACAAACCCGATATTGGCTTGATATTTCGGCTGATAATATCAACCCGATACTGGCTTGATATTTCGGCTTGATATTTCGGCCGATAATATTTCGGCCGATAATATATTGTCCGATAATATTTTGGCCGATATCTCTGTATTAGTTCCCAGACAATTGAGATGCAACAATATTTCGATTTTTAAGAACAAACCCGACATCGACTGATATCAAGCATATTGGCCTGATATATTGGCCGTTATCAGCCAATATTGTTAATTTTAAATGTTTCAATTGAGTTTGGATCAAAATCAACCCAAACTCAATCAACTTTGGTTTTAAGTCTTTCAGGTCATAACCTCAACAAAAAAACTTAAATTCACTGCTAAACTTAAGGGAAATAGTGAGAAGATGAGGAAGAAAATTAGGGGTTTTTGGGACCGGTCAATTGGAAGGAGATTGCTAACAAATTTTGAACAAAATATCTTTAATCGCAAGGATCATGTAAGTTTTTTCATTTTTAATTGTTTATTTTTCATATTTTTATTTCAATTTTAGACTTTTTGCTTTAATTTTGATCGGTAACTATACGCCGTTACTTCTACTACTATTGTTGTGATTTCTTTTCCTTTTTTGTCATTGTTTCTTTTTATTATTCTTCTTATTGTTCTATTACCACAGCCACTTCTTCTTTTTGATGTTGATTCTGCTACTATTGCAGTCTTTGCTTCTTCTTCTTTTATGTTTGTTACTTTGCTGCTTCTTCTTTTATGTTTGTTACTGCTAATGTCATTCTACTCCTTATGCATTGTTATTGTTGCTGTCACTTTTTTGTTCTAGCTTGTTTCTGCTGTTGCTTCTGCCTTTACTTTTTCTTCCATTGTTGTTTGCTAATACTTCTTCAAGATTGTCATAATTATATATTACCAGTGCAAGAACTTGACCATGTTTTGATTTGTATAATACTAATATGCAAGCAGAAAAAGTTGAGTTGATCAAGATATGAAATTATTAGTTTAGAGATGGATTTGAAAAGGACAATAGGCATAATATTAAAAATTAATATCACTAATAAACTGAAAATGATTTTTTTTTCAATTTTTAGATATAAATACATTTAGTCATAAAAGAATAATGCAAATGTTATGTTCTATTCTAATTAACTTTTATTACATATAAATAATATATAAAGTTAGTTTAAATATTTTTGCTCAGGTTTAAATGTCTTGTCTATGGAAGTTGTCTCATGCTGAGGTACTAACATGTGATATCAGAGTAGATAACATCACATCTTTTATTTCTCATACATTAGAGAGTTCATTATATAACCAGTGACATGTCTTATTGTTTTGCTCTCCTTATTTTATAATATTATGTAAGCATTATAAGGTTTAACATGGACATTGAAGATGTTATATGTTGATAATAACTACTATTTAGGATAGAATCAAATATAGATATTGAGAATGTTATAACTACCTTTTAGTTATTAAGATCAGTGTATTTATAGTGTTTGATATGAGCAACCCGATATTAATGCGTATTTCCGATATATCCCCCGATATCTAATATTGGATATGAAAATCCGTATTTTGGTATGATCCCGGTATTCGATATTTAAATCATTGATATTAACACACTTTTCTTCATCAATCATCAATTTATAAGACTTATCATATATCTTAAAATAGATATAAAAAATTCTAGTATTACACCAATCTTATTCATCTTTAAGTATTATAGGCAAACACCTAACCACAATAAGATAAGTATAAGATTTACATTCGTCTTCATCTTTGTCAGTAGTAATTTAAGGTGCATAGATTTTTTTGATCATTTCTCCAAAATATGTAGCGGCACGAACTAGCTTGCAACTGATTTGAATGGATCTAAAATCCGATTAAAAACAGATTAAGAATCTTCAAAAAAGCGAAAAGTGCGTTAAAATGGCTTTAAAATCCTCAAAATATCCTCTGAAAATTTTGAAAGTTACTTTAGCTTATTGAAAATCCTAAATAATCCTATAAAATTAAATGCAACATTATAAATTTTTTCTTGAAATTTTTTTAACGGAAGTTTCCTTAGCAAAACTGAATTTTTATCTTTATTTTGGATTTTATTCTTTTTTCTTCTGGCTCTTTTTTTATTTTTCGCTGTATTTCAATTGTTTTCATTTTTTCAAATTTTATTTCTTCTTTCTTCGGTTTTTTGATTTTTTGATTTACTTTTTTTTCTTTTTCTCTCGTTTTTGATTGATTTTTTTATTACTTTTTCCCCTTCTTTTTTGTTTTTGATTTTTTAATCTAAAACCCAACTAGAATAAACGAAAAAGGATGAAGAAGAAAAAGAAATGCAAGAAATGTAAAAAGTTAGGATTTGTCTCCTATACCAAATGTGATGCTAGCCCGAAGAGAAAAATTGTGACATGAATTTTGGGAACAAGAAAATTAGAGAATTAATTAATTTTTAGGCCGCTCTCCTAAAGATCCGACGACTTGCACGTTTTGATGTGTAGATATTTTAAATCTACACATTTTGGCAACTACAACTAAGTCAATCTCACATTCTAATGCAAATATTTAATTTGATAAGCAAAAAAGTTCACATTAATTTTCTCAAATTCTCAAATTCCATCATAATTAAAAATTGAATATAAAGCTTTGTTTATATGTTACTACAGAGACTAATTTGACTCATATTCAAAATCTTAAATAGATTGAAATCTAGACTCTTAAATAAAATAAAAGAGTTTCTAGAAAATGCAAATCAATATAAATCAAATTTCTTAGAAAAAGAAACTCTGAAAAGCTCAATTTCTTTTAGAAAAAGAAAATTCAAAAGACTCAAATTCCTTTACAAAAGAAAATTCTAACAGGATTTAAAGAACTAAATCCAAAGGAACTCAAATAATAAAATCTAAAAAAACTTAAATACTAAAAATACTAAAATACTAATTTGAATCCAATTTAAAATTGGATCCTGTCAATTTTTTAAGAGGTGAATCGGTACTAAGTTTGTGAAATATGAATTAATGCTAGATTGCAGTGTTCGATTTTGAATTTGAAATGTTTGAAACAAATTTTTGTAATCAAGTCTATTAAACACACATGTAACAAATGAGCTTGCCTGCAACATTCTTCGCATAAGTAACATACCCTGGAGATTGTTTTATTTACACATCCGTCCTTAGATCGTACATGAAGATTACATCAAGCTAGAACATCTGTCACTACTGGTTAATTGCAATTAAGAAGACAAACCAAATGAAAGTATTGGATACAATGGAAATGGTGATGTGCAAGTCTCCACCAATGCTATTTGGCAGTGAAAACTTCTCTTTGTTTGTGCAATCTTATTAACTGTGTATTGGCTATGTTAAACTGAATATTGGCTACATTCTTTAGGTGAAATATTCAACAAGAATCATATGGGTATCCAACAAGAATCATATCGAATACGTATCCATATATGGGTAAATAACATTTATGGGTAAATAACATTTTTTGAAGAATCGGTGCATCAGTGTATATGGCAGTGTCCTTGTATGATGAACTTTGAGAAAGAATTACCTTGATTTAGAAAGAAAGGAACATATCCTAAAACATTTTCTTCCATAAATGGACACATTTTCTTCAAAAAAATTGTCATCTGCTTCTTTGGGAAAAGAAAAGGGATCATGTTAGATGCCCCTGAAATGCGGATTCATAAATGGATTCTGACATTGATTCCTTTGTACGGTAGCGTGGTTTCTTTATTGGAAGTAAAGACTAATATGACAAGTATATATACCACCAACTATAAGTGAAATGAAGATTCCCTAACTGGCGTATATAATTGCTGCATGCTGGATACTCAAGCTGTTAAAGAGGGAAAATGACTTGATGCCATCTGCTTACCTATCATAACTACATTACTGCCTTTCTCCACCACAAAAAAGAGTGTTGGAACTTGGTATATTCCATCTTCTATTCCATATGGTTAATGGTTTTGATGTGACAATTAATATATTTTGTTACTAACTCTATCTATGCAGATGTGCAGACTTACAGTTTATTCTATTCACATTATGCATATGATCTGTTTATAAAGACTCTCTGAGAATACCGGCTTCGCTACTCAAATTATGTTCGGACAACGTATCTTCGGAACAATGTAATTTTATTTTTAGATAGTTTCAGGGCCTTGGCTATAACATATCATATATCCCTAAGCTCCAAATTACATTATCTTTCAACCCATTTGATTCTATGTCACATACTCCCAATTTTCATATTTGGTCGACTACGATTTTTGTAGGATACTAAAAATATTTTCTTCGAATTTTGACCTGAAAATTTCTGACAAGGATCTAGTCGTTGACTGATCCATGTCACCATCCTCAAATAGTCTGTTTATGACCGT
This sequence comes from Scilla litardierei, assembly GCA_030789695.1. Lineage (NCBI taxonomy): Eukaryota > Viridiplantae > Streptophyta > Magnoliopsida > Asparagales > Asparagaceae > Scilla > Scilla litardierei. The sequence goes on along the minus strand of CM061134.1, from coordinate 78,123,172 downwards.
TTTAAAATTAGTCGTCCTACGAATTTTCGTAGCTGACTAAACCGTTTTTTGTCCATTTGAGTCCGAAAATTTCTGGACAGTTTTTATCCGTTAGGAACTGCCTCCATAACTGATTCTGAACATTATAAAAGGAGGGGTACCCCCTCTCTTTTCATTCACTCCTTTTTCTCTTCTTTTGTTTTCATTTGTGGAAATCAAGGCTTTAATTCTCTTGGAAAAAAGTTGTTTGTGTTCTCATTTGTAAGAAGAAATTCTGATCTCTTTCTTCATTTGAGAACTAAAGAACTTCAAGGGTGTTTCGCAAATTCCACATCTAGAAACATTGAAGTTCTCTTTTTAAACACCATCCTTTGAATTCATTCTTGATATTCATACCAAGGCTATTGGTGTTTTCTATTTCATTATCTCTTCAACAAGGTTTGAATCTCTAGTTGTAGAGATTGTACAAAGTTTGGGACACGGAGAGTGTCGCCATTTTTGTAAGTTGATGCTTGCGGGGCAAGTGATTTTAGTGGATTGAAAATCTTTACGGAGAGTAGAAGACTGGAGTAGGATCAAAAGGATCCGAACCAGGATACATCTTTGTGTTAGCGATTGGTTTATTTTTTATACTTGTCATTTAATTTCTGTTCCATCTTTGCAAATTTTAGTAACGTTTTATTTGCAACAAGTTTTTATAATACACTATTCAACCCCTCCTCCTAGTGTATTTGTGTATACAGGCGATCCTACATTTGGTATCAAAGCAGGATTAAGATGTCAGAACAGATCATGATAGCAGTTCCCCACAACTATTCTTCACAATATCCAGAAGGCAACTATCAAGTTCGTCCTTCTCTATTTGATGGTTCCAATTATTCATACTGGAAGGTTAGAATGTAAATTCATCTCCAAAGTATGGATTATACACTATGGAACATCATAGAGACATGATATCAAAAGCCAACAACTCCCTTCTCTGATTGGTCTACCAACGACAAAACTGCAGCAACCAACAACTCTAAGGACATGAATTCTCTATTCTTTGCCATGTAGAAGAATGAGTTTAATCGAGTATCTCAGGCCAAAACTGCTAAAGACATTTGGCACATACTCGAGGTACTCATGAAGGAACCAGTAAAGTGAAGGAAACAAAGATTTCCGTTTTGGTTCACAAATTTGAGTTATTCAAGATGAAGGACAAAGAGACTATTGGAGAAATGAACATCAGGTTTGCTAATATTATAAATTCTTTAAATG